>OZ012739.1:257424316-258146816 GCA_963859935.3 Lathyrus sativus
ATACTGCTTATATTTATTTGACTGTGTGGTGTGCCCTCTCTAGGGTTATTTCATTTGTCTGTGTGGGGTATTGGGATTGCTTTGGGGATTGGGAGAGCTGAAGACTTGTGATGTTGAAGACCATTAGAGATCAAAGAGAATGAAATCCAACTTCCAGAGTTGATGAAGAGATTCTTTGCTGGCAGCTGTTGAAGGCTATAGGGTTTAGGAGCTAGGCAGAGCTCTAGAGTAGAAAACTTGATTCACAAACATGGAAGGTCTTGTTTGCCTCCAACCTTTCTCTATGATTCAAAGTCTCTTTCAAATATCCACTTTGCTGGCAGCTGTTGAAGGCTATAGGGTTTAGGATCAGTGAATGTATTTGGAAGATAGCACTTTTGAGAGAAAATTGTCTGTATAATGTTAACAGTTAATGAGCCACCCTTGGTAGGCAGTTTACTGTTTAACTTTCATTCTATCTTGCTGACTGATATTCATCCTGGGGATTGAGACTTGAAGAAAAGCCATTGCAGATTGAAGACTGATGACAAAGACCTTGCTTGAAGGCTGTGGAGATGGAGATTGATGCTTGCTTGAAGCTTGTAGCTGTTTGATGATGACTTGAAGACAGATGCTGATGAAGACTGCTTTTGCTGTTTATTTTAGTTGTATATTTTTGATGTATTGTTTGAATTTCCCTGACTGTATTGCTTGCTGTTTAACCTGTTAGGTTGAAAGTGAATCCTGTTCACTTTTGCCTATTGTTTTCTAGGTTCGAGGTTGAGTGGGACTCCCTTGCCTCGCTTGTATTGCTGCATCCATGCATTTTACTGCTTTATTATATATCTGTTATTGTTTCTGTTTCCGTTTATCCCTTAGGATCTCTGTTTCTCTCAGCGCAAGAGAGGAGCATGATAGACATTAGGAGTTAACCCATGCATGACAACATTAGGTTAGTTTAATTCTCTTTTAAACCATAGGTTAGAGTTCTGTCTCTTCTTTCTCAAAACAAACAGAAAAAAACAATAAATATTTCAAACCCAATAAAAGACACTTCTTCCGTAAAAGAATGTGAACTCATCAAAACGTCATTTTTGTCCGCTGGGACTGTTAATCAGAAAAACCCTTTTTCAGAAGGAATAAAAACAATCAAGACAGACTTGTGTCGTACGTGGCCCGAACTACGTTTGCTCTGATCTTTCATGCTGTATGAAAGTACGTAGGCATAGGATGCGATATCCTAGCGAGCAACCTTCCCCTCCTTTCTGCTGGGGATCCAACGTCCCCTGGCTGCTAAGGACTGCGATGGTTCCTTATGCATTTGGGAGCCAACGTCCCTTGAGAGAGTCAATCCTAACGCTTGTTTTCCCGTCGAGGATTTTGTATGGATTTATATTTTTGTCATTTACTTTCAGCATTATATTATTGTTATTATTGTTGTATTGGGGTGTGACGGGTGATTCTATGATTGAGAGATAAGCCGGACCTGGGCTTGAGTGCACCTAGAATTAGAGTAGAAAGTAGTGGGCGCGTGCCGGCTTTGCTTGCATTAGTGTCTCATGAAATCTACACTCGGACGAGGTTCTTCTGTTTGACTTATTTTTCTACCCTTTGGTTCGAAGGGGTTGTTGGTTAGATGAATTGTCGACTCCGGGAACCGATCATTTGGAAGTTGGCTAAGTGAGGCCTCTTCAGGATTTGATGATGCCACTCCTTTTGGGAATCGTATCATCAACCCTGAAAGTCTGTGACGCCGACGACCGCATAGGATGCCATACCTTTGTCAGTTACTAGGACATCCACCTGTGAGAGGGTTTGGGGTTATGCAGGTAACTAGGCCTTCAGATACCGGTATTTATGGATAGTTGAGGTCTGTCAGAGACCAGTTGGAGTTATGATTTGAGGTCTGTCAGAGACCAGTCAGAGTTATTGTTGTGGTCTGTCAGAGACCAGTTGGAGATATGATATGAGGTCTATCAGAGACCATTCAGAGTTATGATATGGGGTATGTCAGAGACCAGTGTTAGAGCTTTGTTTCAGGTCTATCAGAGACCAGAGTATGAGGAATTCTGGAGAGTCTATCTGAGACTTTTTGATGTGGTTCAGGCTTCTCAGCTATGGCATTTGGTCCCTGTTGCATGTTACTTGCATTGCATTGTTTGCATACCCATTATCATTGCATCCCATTAACGTGTGTCTGTGTTGTAGGTGCATTTGCATATTCCCTGGTTCTAGTGCCCGGACTTCTGCTTATTGATCATGGCTGGATTGAGGAAGACAGTTGCGTACAAGCTGCCTACACCTGATATTACTCCTTTGCTTAGTCTGATGTCTCTTGCTGATGAGGAGGTTAGGAGAATCTCCAGAATGAGTCATGGAAGATTGCTGAGATTAGTCTGCAAGCCCACTGCTGATGAGATGAATGGGATGTACACCTTGATGCAATTCTATGATCCCGCATTGAGATGTTTCACATTTGCTGACTTTATTTTGGGGCCTACCATTGAAGAGTACGTGGAGTTTACTGAGCTACCAGTACAGAACAAGGTCCCCTTTATTCACTCTGCAGCTGAGCCCAAGTTGGAGGACTTAGCTAAGGCCTTGCACATGAACGTTGCTGAACTGTTAGTGACTTCTTGGCTTGGGGTTCCAGGTTTCTCCCTTGATTTTCTGGTTGGCAAAGCTCAAGAGTATGCCAAGAACGGATGTTGGGTGGTCTTTAATGCTATCTTGGCTTTATGCATTTACGGAATTGTGCTGTTTCCCAACTTGCCCAATTTTGTGGACTTGGACGCTTTCCATCTGTTTGCTGCTGGCAACCCGGTGCCCACTTTGATTGGGGACTTCTATCACTCATTGCACTACAAAAATGAAAACAGAAGGGGAAAGACTGTTTACTGCTGTGCGCCGCTGTTGAACATGTGGTTTAAGAGTCATCTTCCCTTGAAGGGACCTTTTGTGGATAGTGTGACTACAGCTAGCTGGCCAGAGCGCCTGATGAGGCTATCTTCCAAAGACATTGAGTGGTTTGACCGAGACTTGCTGGGGTCTGAGCTTATTTTCACTTGTTCTGGGTATCCTAATGTTCCGTTGATAGGAAGAAAAGGGTGTATCAATTACAACCCTTCTCTGTTCGTTCGCCAGTTCGGATACGCGCTGAAGAACCCACCAAAGGAAGAAGAAGTACAGGAATCTCTGTACTTCACCGGTGATTTGAAGGGAGAGTTACTAGCCAAGCTGCAGCATGCCTGGACGCGTGTTAACAGAAGAGGGAAGTCACTGTTAGGGAAGAATGATTGTCAGGCTTATGCACCCTACAGAGTTTGGATCCAGGAGAGAGCAAGACAGTTACTGATGCCGTACCCAGCTGCACCAGTCCCTGTTCATATCCCGGTGGAAAAGCCAACCACTGTTACTAGGGAGGCCTACGAGCAAGTTGTGAAAGAAAAAGAAGCCTTAATGAAGATCAATGAAGGGTTAGAGCAAGAGCTAGCTCAGATACGCAGTGAGAAAAACAAGGTTGTGCATGCTTTCCAACAGCAGATCGAGCTAGTAAACAGACTAGGGGCTGAGTTGACGGAGGAGAAAAAGAAGCGCGAACGTCTGGGGCAAGAGTTCAGAAGCTCTCACGACATGTTGGAATCCAAAAAGAAAGCACTCGATGCTGCTCACCGAGAAATCTCTTCTTGCAACAAGACTTGGAATGCTACGCTCACCAACAACAAAAAGAGGGAAGACAAATTGAAGCAGCAAATTTCCGACCTCGAAGAGCAGTTGAAGGCTAGCATTCAGAAGTACGAAGAAGAGGTGATAACCAGGTATAGTCTCCAGAATGCATTGAACAAGGCCATCGAAGGCAGGAACGAAGCTGTGTCTCAGAAGCGGAAGCTAGAGGATCGCTTCGGAGAAGGGGCATGGGAAGAAACCGCTGGTGACGTGCGACGTGTTCTCAAGAGAAGAAACCAGCTTGTCGAGGGTCTGCTTACCCGACCAAGCCACCCAGAGACCAAGAAGTTACTAGAAGAGTACCGGGCTTATGAGTGTACTTGACTGTTGCATGTATTAATTTGTATGCTTTATTTGCATAGTGCTGACCATCACCAGGATTGTTGGTTGAGGTCATGCCTTCTTATTGTACTCAGTGATATTGTATTCTTGGCTTATTGGATTTCTCTGCAATATATAAGGCTTTCTATGATTCAGCTCTGATCTTCGTATTGCTAGCACTGCCGCTGCACTGGCACCTTCACACCAGAATCAGGGAATGCCATTCCCTAATGCACAGACACACATTGCATTGCATTCATATTCATATTGCATTACAGGTGATTATTGGATGGTATCTTATTTCCTGCTCTGAACCAGGTCTTTTCAGGATTGAAGATCAGCGCCCACACCGATACTCCACTCGCACTAACTGCCGAAGAATCATGGATCAAATGCAGAACGAGATGCAAGACATGCGCGAGAAGCTAGCGCTCTTCATGCAGACAATGGAGACTATTGCAAAGGGTCAGGAGAATTTGCAAGCCTTAGTGCAGCCTCTGTTGGTCAGAAATGCCGGGCATGGAAATGAGGATCACCAGTCTGTGCGAGTCGACACTGTTCATGGGGATGGCACTCCCGCACCAGTGGCTCCACCTGTAGTCAATATACCCGCTGTCAATGTCAACAACGCTACTGCTGCTGGGAACGGTAACGTTGGAATTGGGAACGAGACTGTTGTCCATAACGTTGGGCTTGGAGATGTTAACGTGGGTGATAATATGGGAGGCAACGGCTTCGGTAATGCTGGATTCGGGTTCAATGACCAGGGATTCGATAATGCTGGGAAATATGGTTTCAATGCTCAAGGCTTCGGGCAGGACGGATATGGTATGACTAATCAGGGTTACGGAGGATTCGGAAATGGAAACGGCGCCGGGTTGATGACTTTTGGACCTGCTGGAGTTGCTCCGGGGTACAGCAACAGAGGGCGAGGCCCGGTGATGAATCAGATTAGAGCTGGCCGCAACAATGGATACGATGGGTATGGAGCTGGGAATGGTAACTGGCAGGAGGATCAGCAAGAGGACGCTTTCTCCGGTGGAGGTTTCGAAGGGCCGATGGATGACTCCCAGAGGATTAGAATGCTAGAAGAGCAGATGAGGGGGGGTCGTGAACCAAAGTGCTGTGTGTAACACCCCACTTCCCAAAATCATTTAAATTAATAAACATTATAAATAAACAAAATCAGAGTTCCAATCTTCCCAAGTGGGATATCACATAAAAATCACGTTTCCTTATAAAAAGGTTTTTCTCCAAATACAGCGGAATATCTAAACAATAAAATTCTATAAAAGTTTGATACGTTCACAGGAAAAATTATAAGTTCTTCATAAAAACAATAAAAATGCCCAAGTCCCGTGCTACGTATCAGAGCATCCTAGACTCGACGGTCACACCAATATCCAAGCTAGCTAAGCACCTGGATTATCTGTACTTCCGAAGAAGCACAGACCACAACAACAGCAAAGGGGTGAGAAATCATGATCAAAAATATAATGGTAATGTAATACATGTAAATAAGGTAGTACAACACACCAGCACACCAAGATTCACCCCTAACAACACCATATAACGAACCTACTGTTCAAATTACAATATAACATATCATAATGCAAAATGCAACTCAACACCATGCATGCAGTACCGACTTGTTGGTTCATTCAATCGAACCTGGATAGATCACTTACGCTCCTCCTGAGACATGATCTATCCCCCCACCATTCTCCACAAAGGAGTACGGATGAATCACTTACGCTCCTCCTGAGACATGATTCATCCCACCAAAACACCATGATATGCAAGACACCAATGCATAACTATTACATTCTGGCACACTAAGTGCACACGATCCTCCTGATCATATCATCATACATCAATGCATATGTATAGATATAACATACACCAACATCATATAATTCAATCACACAGTGAGTAGTCTCACTTTCTAACACCAAATATAAACACATCTCACCGCTCGAGAAATACACGATCCTACTGATCACTACACACATATACATCAACTAATTGTTCACCAACAATATTAAGGGAAACACGTACTATCACCAAGTACACAAGTTATATCCCATACTCATCATTTTCACACTACAGCAAGGCTAGAAGGATCACACGAGACCAATTCAGACATCTCACCAAAAGTCTCTGAGATTACTCAGAACCTCCCTAAACCAACACCTCAGCCTATACACCAAAATCAACAATTCATCAACATCAATCCACAATCACAAACATGCCAATAGGTATTATACTTACCAATTATCCTATAATTTCTACTCTAGAACCGACATTATGGTACATTACCGACACTTCAGAGTTACTCTGAACCTTACTCAAACCAAACCAACACCAACAGTCAATCAACAATGGCAACATCAAACATCCGTACATCATCATATACATATTATTCCAAAGTCATCACTTAAACAATCTATCGACACATCAAAAAGGTCACACAGAACTTCCCTAAAACCGTAAACCCAACCTATACGCCAAATTAACCAAAAACAACAATTCACCAACCATCAACATATTTTAATCCATCAACATTAACATAACTCAACAATCAATAGCATGTCAATATAAAACTTCATCAACGATACATTTCTACGGGGTTAAGGAATCCCCACTACCCTATACATGTATATACCATTCCCTATCAAGTTTCTCCCCCCTTACCTTGTTAATCGGTTGATCGATGAAATTCTTCCTGGATTTGGTCTCTTGGCCTCCTCTTTTCTTTCCGTTCTTCGTTCCCTTTTTTCTTCGTTTTTCTCACTTCTCTCGTTCTTTCCTCTTCTCTCTTTCTATCGCTCTTTCTCTCTTCTCTCTTTCTATCGTGTTATTTTCTCTAATACTTCCCCCACCCCTTCATATTCTATTTTCCTTTTTATTTCCTATCCCAATAATAATAATAACTAATAAAAATAACATAATAATAATAATAGTAATAATAATAATAATAATAATAATAATAATAATAATAATAATAATAATAATAATATTATTATTATTATTATTATTATTATCACACCAATTTCCCACGATCTATGGTAATCCTTTTTCTCTCTATTCCAACTTTTCTAATATCTCCTTGCTACCCCTTCATATTTCCTTCCTCACGGTTTCTATCATGACTTTTCATATTTCCATTCTAACTTCCCAATAACCCTTCCACCTCTTATTTTACTTATTCCAAACACTAATATTCCCAATAATAATTCTAATATAATAATTATAATAATCATTATAATAATAATAATAATAATAATAATATAATATAATATAATACTATTATAATATTATAGTAATATTCAACATAATAATAATAATAGTAATACACCCAACAATAATTATAATAATAATAATAATAATAATAATGATAATAATAACAATTATATTAATACTAATAATAAAATAATATTAATAATAATAATCTTAATATTAATAATACTAATATAATATTACTAATATTAATAATACTAATCATAATAATACTATTAATAATAATAATATTATTATCTCACCAAAATAATAATAATAATAATAATAATAATAATAATAATAATAATAATAATAGTAATAATATTATTATCTCCCCAAAATAATAATACTATTAATAATACTAATAAATATACTAATATATAATAATAATAATAATAATACCCCCACCAATATTACTATTATTCATTATATTATCATATTCACACCAAAAATCATAATAATATAATAACTATATTAATAATAATATTATATTCTCCATATTAATAATATTACTACAAATATTAATAATAATCATAAATATAATAATAATAATAATAATAATAATAATAATAATAATAATAATAATAATAATAATAATAATAATACCACCACCAATATTACTATTATCTCTTATATTATTATAAACTCACCAAATTACCACCAATGATCCTCCCATCTCAGGGACACCCACCAAACATCATCAAATACACCCTACCAAAGGGCACATCAACATATAATATTTAAAATAATAATAAAATGACTAAATAATTAAAATGGGTGTTACACTGTGGGCTTAGATATGTCAACGATGGGTCTAGTGCCTGGCTTGAGGGTGCCAATCAAATTCAAAGCTCCTACATTTGATAAGTATAAAGGGGACACCTGTCCAAAAGTGCACGTGCGGTCATATTACCGAAGGATGTCGGCGTATTCAACTGATGAGAGGATGCTAATGCATTTCTTTCAAGATAGCTTGTCAGGCCCTTCCCTCGAGTGGTATATGGGGTTGGAGCCAACTCATATAAAGACATGGAAGCAGTTGGCAAAGGAATTTGTAGCTCACTATAAGTATAACAGCGACTTGGCACCCAACCGGGTCCAACTGCAAGGGTTGTCTCAGAAGAAGGGTGAGAGCTTTAAAGAGTATGCGCAGAGATGGCGCGACATGGCTTCTAGGGTCCATCCTCCTCTAGAGGACAAGGAAATGAATGACATGTTCATAGGAACATTCACTGGCATGTTTTATGACAAGTTGTTTCACACATCTTTGGGCAGTTTCTCAGACTTAATTCTGATGGGAGAAAAGATTGAAAGCAACATTAAGCAGGGAAGATTCCAAGCTGAGGAATCTACTGCATCTGGCAGTAATAGAAAGGCTTTTGGTGGACGCCGTCAGGGCGATGCAAGCGCAGTGTTTGGGGGCCGAGGCCGAGGCCGGGGCAGAGGTCGAAACCAGTATAATCAGCCGCAGCAGGTGGCAAGCGTTACTATTCCGTTTCAACGACAACCATTTCAACAACAACAACAGCAACAACAGTAACAGCAGCCGCAACAGGGGGCACAGCCTGCCCAACGCAGATTCCAGGGGGGTAAACCAAGGAGAGTTTTTGAAAAGCCACCTTCAACGTATGCAGATTTGTTACAAACACTGTTGGGTTTGAACCTGGTAGAGAAGAGAACTCTGGCACCAATAACGGGAACTCCTCCGTATGGTTATGATGCAAGCAGGCACTGCGAATTCCACTCTGGGGCCCCGGGCCACGATGTAGAGGGCTGCCATGCGTTCAAGCATGTAGTGCAGGATCTATTGGATAGTAAGGCTATCAATTTTGGAACGGCGGGTCCGAATATAGTGCAGAAGCCCATGCCCAATCATGGGGCAAACGCCATTTTAACTGAGGAGGGTTTGAATTTGATTATGAATGTGGATGATCTGAAGACGCCGTTGAGTGAGATAAAGAGCCGATTATTGCGAGGGGGTGTGTATCCAGGATGCGACGAGTATTGCTTAGAGTGCTGGACCCTAGCCGGGGTTTGTGATGAGTTAAAGAAGGGCATTCAGGCTTTAATAGATGGCGGCACACTGCAATTTGACCGAGCAGCAATTGAAGAGCCTGCAGGGGCATTAGCAGATAAGCAAAGTGATGTGGCCACTGTAACGATTCCTCGAAAGACAATCACCATAACGGCACCGGTCCAGCGACCACCGATCACTATCACTAAGGCCGGACCAATCCCGTACGAGAGCACAAAAGCAGTCCCATGGTCATATGGTTTGGAAGTGTATTGTGACGGAGTAAAAATTGATGTTAATAAGCAGCCAGCTGAGACCGTAGATAACGTTGTTGGTACTGGAGGTATGACAAGGAGTGGGAGAATATTCATATCGCCTGAGGTAGAAGCCGAAAGACTGGAGAAGGGAAAGGGAAAGATGGTTGAGAATGTCCCTATGCAGGCAAATGAAAAAGCAACGGCATCGAAGGATGTAGAAGAGTTCATGCGCTTGACTCGCAAAAGTGATTATAAGATTGTTGAGCATCTGCAACAGACGCCGTCAAAGATATCTATACTGTCGTTGCTATTGTGTTCTGAGGCTCACAGAAATGCTTTGTTGAAAGTCCTGGATACTTCCTTCGTACCCCAAGATGTTTCCGTAAATCAGCTGGAAGGAGTGTTGGCACATGTGAATGCAGGCCACAACTTGGGCTTTACAGACTTCGATTTGACCCCGGAGGGGAGAGAGCATAATATGGCGCTGCACGTATCTGTTGAGTGTAGAGGATCAGTCATGTCGCATGTACTGGTAGACACCGGATCGTCTTTGAATATGCTGCCCAAGAAAGCGATGATGAAGCTAGATGTCAGAGGAATTCTGTGCACGCCCAGTGACTTGGTGGTTAGGGCATTCGATGGCACGCAGAGAACAGTTTTTGGATCGATAACATTACCTCTACAGGTGGAGCCGGAGGTTTTCGCGACTGAATTCTATATCATGGACATCCAGCCAGCATACAGCTGCCTGCTCGGAAGACCTTGGATTCATGGGGCTGGGGCAGTCACGTCTACCTTGCATCAAAAGTTGAAATATATGGTGGGGGACAGCGTGGTCACTGTATGCAGAGAAGAAGACATCCTGGTCAGCCATCTGTCATCATTTAAGTATGTGGAGGTCGACGGAGAGATTCAAGAAACACCCTGCCAGGCATTTGAAGGGTTGCGCATCAAGGACAAAGGTCCCGGGCCGAGCAAAGCGTCGGAGATAGCTGTCTCGTCATATAAGGAAGCTCAAGCTCTGGTAGAGACTGGTGAGACAAAGGGCTGGGGAAAAGTGTTGGATATTCCTGTAAAGATGGACCGGTTTGGGTTGGGATATCAACCGTCGTCATCAGCACCTGCTGTGGGGGCACCACGTTTTAGAGGACCAATAACCATCACTGCTGGTGGAGTATGTCATGAGACCATCAACGCTGCTTCAGAGTCTGACGAAGGAGACAGCGACTGCGATATGGACGCCTGGATTCAGCCTAGCGTGCCAGGACAGGGGTTGTGCAACTGGTCTATTCAGGAGATTGTTCCTGTGACTCTTAAACAGTAATGCTTTGTTTTATTAATTGTTGAACAATCTGGTGTCTTGCCCGGGGCATCATGATTTGCTTAGGGCTGTGCTGTTATGAACATTGCGTGTTAATCATTAAATAAAAGGCGTTTTTCATGTACAAATATTGCGCTCTCTGTTTTTCCTGTTTTGTATTTTTCAATAAAATGGCAACGTGGTTATTCGCTTTATACGCATTTTGAAGCATTTAACCGTTCCTTTTGCAGGATAACATTTTCAGATGACATCCTTAAACCACCTATGACTCATCCCGACTTTGAGCACCCGGTACTTTAGGCCGAAGAAGAGATTGTTGAAGATAGTGACGTTCCTGAAGAATTGTCTTGGTTGGTGAGGCAAGAGGAAAGAGTCATTCTGCCTCACGAAGAGGTCATCGAAATCATTAACCTGGGGTCGGAAGGGGTTGAAAAGAACATTCATATAGGAGCCGCGCTGCAGAGCGACGTCAAGCGAAGACTGGTTGAAATGCTCAGAGAGTATAGTGATGTGTTCGCTTGGTCGTATGAAGACATGCTTGGGCTCGATACAGATATGGTTGTGCACCGTCTGCCGTTGAAAGAAGAATGCCCGCTGGTCAAGCAAAAGCTTCGCAGAACTAGACCAGATATGGCAGTGAAAATTAAGGAGGAGGTTCAAAAACAGTGGGATGCTGGTTTCCTAGCTGTGACAAAATATCCCTCATGGGTCGCTAACATTGTGCCAGTGCCAAAGAAAGACGGTAAAGTGAGAATGTGTGTAGATTACCGGGATCTGAATAAAGCGAGCCCAAAAGACAATTTTCCACTTCCTCATATCGATGTGCTAGTTGACAACACTGCTCAATACTCCGTATTCTCCTTCATGGATAGCTTCTCAGGCTATAACCAGATCAAAATGGCGCCAGAGGAAATGGAGAAGACTACTTTCATAACGCCTTGGGGAACATTTTGCTACAAAGTGATGCCCTTCGGATTGAAGAATGCTGGGGCAACGTATCAGCGTGAAATGATGACTCCTTTTCATGATATGATGCATAAAGAGATCGAAGTTTATGTTGACGATATGATTGCCAAATCCCAGACGGAGGAAGAGCATTTGGTGAATCTGCTGAAGTTATTCAAAAGGCTTAGGAAGTTCAGGTTGAGGCTGAACCCTAACAAGTGCACCTTCGGGGTGAGATCGGGTAAGCTGCTGGGGTTTATCGTAAGCGAAAGAGGAATAGAGGTCGATCCTGCAAAAATAAAAGCAATACAAGAGATGCCGACGCCTAAAACAGAAAAAGAGGTGCGCGGGTTTTTAGGGAGGTTGAACTACATCGCTCGGTTCATATCTCACCTAACTGCTACGTGTGAACCATTATTCAAGCTGTTGAAAAAAGATCAAGCTGTAACGTGGAACGAAAATTGTCAAAAGGCGTTCGATAAAATAAAGCAGTATTTGCAGGAGCCTCCTATTTTGATACCCCCAGTGGCAGGGAGACCCTTGATTATGTATTTGACAGTTCTTGAGGGAAGCATGGGTTGTGTTCTCGGTCAACACGACGAGACCGGAAGAAAAGAGCATGCGATCTACTACTTAAGTAAGAAGTTCACTGAATGTGAATCTCGATATTCAATGCTTGAAAAAACTTGTTGCGCGCTAGCCTGGGCCGCCAAGCGTTTGAGGCAATACATGCTGAATCATACAACCATGCTCATCTCGAAGATGGATCCTATCAAATATGTATTTGAAAAGCAGGCGTTATCAGGGAGAATTGCCCGGTGGCAGATGGTCTTGACTGAATATGACATCCAGTATGTCTCGCAGAAGGCTATAAAGGGGAGTGTACTGTTTGAGTACCTGGCATAGCAGCCTATTGAAGATTACCAATCAATGAGGTTTGATTTTCGTGACGAGGATATCATGTACCTAAAGACGAAAGATTGCGAAGAGCCGTTGCCAGACGAAGGACCGGAATTGGGTTCCAAGTGGAAGTTGATATTTGACGGAGCTGTGAACGCTTACGGTAGCGGAATAGGGGCAATCATCACTACTCCACACGGGTCGCACATCCCGTTTACTGCTCGATTGACCTTTCTGGTTACCAATAATGAAGCCGAATACGAAGCTTGTATCATGGGGCTTGAAGAAGCCATTGATTTGCGAATCAAAAATCTGGACGTATACGGAGACTCAACTCTGGTAGTGAATCAGATAAAAGGAGAATGGGAGACACGTCAGCCTAACTTGATACCGTACATGAACTATGCGAGGAGATTGTTTCCTTTCTTTGACAAGGTTGAATTGCATCATGTACCGCGAGCAGAGAATCAGATGGCTGACGCCCTGGCCATTTTGTCTTCCATGTACAAAGTCAACTTCTGGAACGAGGCTCCCAGCATTGTTATCTCTCGACTTGACAGACCTGCCTTTGTGTTTGCCATTGACGAAGTATCCGATGACAAACCGTGGTATTTTGATATCCTCAATTTCCTGAAGAACAAAGAGTATCCGGCTGGGGCATCTAGTCAAGATCAGAAGACTCTCAGGAGATTAGCGGGTAATTTCTATTTGAATTCGGATGGTGTCTTGTACAGATGAAATCACGACTTGGTGCTGCTACGGTGCGTAGATGAAAAAGAGGCGAAGTTGCTCATGGAGGAAATACATGAAGGTACCTTTGGCACCCATGCTGGTGGGCATGCTATGACGAGGAAGCTGCTGAGGGCAGGTTATTTTTGGCTAACTATGGAAACTGATTGTTTCAAGTTTGCGAGGAAGTGCCACAAGTGCCAAATCTATGCTGATAAGATCCATGTGCCTCCGAGTCCTCTGAATGTGATGTCATCGCCATGGCCATTCTCTATGTGGGGAATCGATATGATTGGAAAGATCGAGCCGACGGCTTCTAACGGGCACCGGTTCATTCTAGTAGCAATCGATTATTTCACTAAGTGGGTGGAAGCGGCGTCTTACGCAAACGTAACGAAGCAGGTGGTGGCCAGATTCATCAAGAGAGATATCATTTGCAGATATGGAATCCCCGAGAGGATAATCACTGATAACGGTTCAAACTTGAACAACAAAATGATGAAGGAGCTCTGTCAGAATTTTAAGATCGAACATCACAACTCCTCCCCTTACCGACCTAAGATGAATGGCGCTATTGAAGCGGCCAACAAGAATATCAAGAAGATCGTTCAAAAGATGGTGGTGACCTATAAGGACTGGCATGAGATGCTACCTTTTGCTTTGCACGGTTATCGTACGACGGTACGCACATCAACCGGGGCAACCCCGTTCTCGCTAGTATACGGAATGGAAGCTGTGCTACCACTGGAAGTTGAGATTCCTTCGCTGAGAGTACTACGAGATGTGCAATTAGACGAGGCAGAATGGGTGAAAAACAGGTTGAACCAGATGAGTTTAATGGATGAGAAGAGGCTAGCTTCTCTAGCATATGGTCGTTTGTACCAGAGCCGAATGAAGAAAGCGTATGATAAGAAGATACATCCTCGGAGCTTTCAGACGGGCGACCTTGTGCTGAAAAGGATTCTCCCGCCGCAGACAGATCACAGGGGCAAGTGGACCCCCAACTACGAAGGGCCATACGTTGTCAGAAAAGTCTTTTAAGGAGGAGCTTTATTGTTGTCCACCATGGACGGCGAAGACTTTACGTCGCCTGTGAATTCGGACGCAGTTAAAAAATACTTTGCTTAAGATCGACCCGCTGGACAGAAAAAAGAGAGTCCAGGCAAAAATGGGGCATCCTGGCGAACCAAAAACAGAATGAAAGGTTCGGGCAAAAGTTAGGGATAAAATGAAAAAATGTACACCCGCGAAGTTGAAAACCTACACTGGGCGGCTTCGGCAAAAAAGGGTATCCCGGGGAACTGAAAACCCGTAAAGGGCGGTTCACGCAAAAGTTAGGGATTTGAAAAGCAAATGACTGTAGTTCGAATTTGATATTGCATTGAGCATTTGTGCGGGAGAATATATTCGAGGGGTCGATTATCAGATACGATCTCTTCGGAAGTGTGGATACTGGGAAAGCATTAGAGTCGGGCGAGTCATAGGAGGATCAGTTCGTGATGTTCGTCTGCATCCCGTTGCCGACATGTGTACACCAAATTTAATTTGTCATCATATTTATGCTTCTTGTGCATACTCGTATATTTGTTGTGCGTAGCTTCCTCTTTTCAGGAGTTACCTCCCGTGTACAAAAAAAAAAAAAAAAAAAAATCCGCCCATTTAGGGGCCCAATCAATAAAATATGTTATTCAGTATTTGATGCTAGTTCTTTACTGTTTTGTGCAAGATAAAACGCCTAGGTTTGATGAAACTAGCATGTGCATAACGCCGCTGGCCCTTGCCAATAATTGCTAAAACTTTGGATTAACTGAAAACGATGTCACTAACGCTAACCTGAATAGATTTGGTTGCATAGACTTGTCTTGTCTTGTTTGTGGTGTTGCAGGGTTCGTAGCCGTATGAAGAGGATGATCAAAAGATTGTCGTGACGAAAGACTCGATCCCCATGCAGGTCGTGTTTCCATGATGACTATGTTCCTCATTGAAGAAGGATCAAATTCCCCAGCTAGTCGTGGCTTACCCAAAGGACATCCTCCAGCAAAGTCATTCATCCTTAGCAGAGTTTGATGATTCCAAGGTTGCAAGGCTGTATTCGGACGGTGTGGTGTCCCCCAGAAGGATTCCTCTATCTCAAGCAGAGTGGTTTAGCCGCAGAAGATTAATACTCGTGAGTTGAATTCGGACAACTCATCTTTCCCCGCAGGGTCATTTACTCTCCCCCAGCGGAGTCAGTTGATTTTCCCCAAGAGAATCGTTTCGCCCCCGACGGAGTTCTCTTCTCAGCAAAATGTTTTCCTTACTCCCAGTGGAACTCGAAGATTAAGACTCTCCCCGGCAGAGTTGGTTGTGTGCCTTGGCATTTATTTTGTCAGAATACCGTGTGATATCAGTTCACTCTCCAGCAGAAGTCCAATCATACCAGGCGCATCTGCTATTCTCCAGCAGAGTTATATTCCCCAGTAGGGTGTTACTTCAATGAGGTGCTTGGTTTAAGTTCCCAATTTCCCAGCTGAGTCGACTTCACTCTTCCAGCATTCATTTTGCTGGAATAATTCTGTAGCACCTGGCTATCCCCAGCGGGATCGGCATTGTCTTCAGCATTTATTTTGCTGGAGCAGTTTCTGTATCCCAACAGTTCGAGTCTGCATTTGCATCGGCATATAGTGTCATATTTGCATCCTGTAGCGGTAAAAATTGTGAGTGTAAGTTATTGACTAACTTAACTCAAAGAAAACAAGAGTCGCCACCGCACTTTTATTTTATCCAAATAAAGGAAAGGAAAAAGAGCGAACAAACCAAAGAGTTCTAAAATAAGAACACGAGACAGAGATCGGGGTAAGGGGGTTGGTTACGCAATGGGAAGGTGTTAGCACCCAAAACGTCTATAGTACTCTATAGGAGCCCCTTGAAATATTTACGCTTTTTGGTTTGAATGTGGTTTGTTTGGAAAGAGATTGGGGAGATGAGAAGGGAATTATTTTTTTTATATTTTTGTGTTTGGAGAGACTTATCGTCTCATGCCTACGTACCCATAAAGTGCAATATGGAATCAAAACCCCGTAGTTCGTGGTACAAATGACAAAAATTTGTTGGTTTTGATTGATTTTAGATGTAAAGACAAGTCGTCATTTCAAGGAGAAAACTGCGACTATCCACCCACGAGTATTAAGACAACATTTGCGTCACATAAAGATGGAGGATTTGCTTGGATTATCAACAAGACTATCACTCAACATCAACGTGGAAAATGTCAAAGTCTTAATAATATGGGGAATAGGAGATTTACATCTCAACTATAGAAATGAATCATGTCTAAACTTTATGAAAAGTTTTAAAGTGAAAAAGTGCATAAAGGCACAAAAAGAGTTGATGAGTTTTTGTATTTTTTATGTCTTTTGAAATTGGTCAAAGCATGATTAACATTGATTGACTTTTATTAAGAAAAACAAAGTTTAAAAATCACTTGACGAAAGTCAAGGTTTTATTGCGAAAGCAGTTTTGAAGTTTGAAACCAAGAAGGTTTTGAAAAAGGGAGAAAGTTTTGAAAATTTAAGAAGGGGAGGAGATGAAGTGACTATCCTAAAAAAACAAAATAAGAGCTAGAGGTAAGAAAGATCTAACCGACTTGTAGCACACTCCAAAGCAAGCAAAAAGAATTCCATCCGATTTAAAGCATAAGCTAATGAGCGAGCCAAATAAAGGCTAAGATCCACAATACTCCAAGCATAGGAATGAGAACCCTAATTCTAAGTCCAAAGGTCCATAAAGTCCAAGGTCTAAGAGTAGTCCAAGAGCATAACCACAAAGTTAATAGCACCAAAATTTTTAGATGTTTTATCCTTTATTAATGTTTTGAACAAAGTATGGTCCAAGTGGACAAAAGAAAAATGACATAAACATAAACAAAGATATGGTATGAAATGATAAAATGGAAGCATAAAAGTAAAAAATAAGGAGTAAGAAGAGAATATAAGCAAAATTAAACAAGGATATTGTTAGTGAATTAGTGGTTAGTGGTTAGAACATATGATCAATGATGATTAATTCTTGCACTTAGACCAAGATTAATGAAAATTCATTAGAGGATTGATAGAATCAAAGCCTCCTAACAATGATTTTCATAGGTATTGGAGTTAAGACAAGCAACTAAACATACTTGGACTTTTAAACGTAAGTTTGAGCCACGAATGATCATTTTCCGATTAAGGGACAATTTAGCGCTATGTTAAGCAATCGTAATCGGGTTTATGTAGAAACCACGACTATCTGAGGCCGGTCAATAAAATGTTAGTGTTAATACATGTTAGAGAAATGATATATAAATCACTCTTCTAAAACATGCCACACAAAAAGAAAAGAGGTGGTGATCTCATCATAATCAAGATTTTTCATCAATTAATCAAAGGTAATCTATCACTATTCCAAAGTAAGGAGAATTATCTCAATGATTATTCGTCCATAGTTTTGAAATAATGAAGATTAATCAACCTTGATAATCAACAATCTATGATCCATAGACTTCATCGATCAAAAGAAAAATAAGAAGAAGAACTAAAATGAAAAGAAACCACAATTTGGAGCTTAAATCGATTAAATCATCATCAATATCAATCACCTCTTTTGGTGGATAAAATCGACACCCAAAGTCCATTGATATTGACGAGATCTTATCAAAATTTAAAATCCAAAACAACCAACAATTAGCTCAAAACAAAAGTTTTTAAATAAATTTTTTAAGAGCTCTTTAAAAAAAACTATTTAAAATATTAACTAGTAAAAAAAAAAGAAATAACAAAATAAAAGGAATAAAGAAAAATATATTTAAAATAGTAAAGAAAAACGAAAAGGAAAAAGAGAAGCAGGAACCAAAACATCAGAAACAACTTCTTCTTCAAAACTTCACGCGACGCCGTTCACCATGGCTATGAATTCAAGCTCAAATCAAAGCGACGGGATGCAAAATTAACACGGTTGTGATCGGAATCAAAAGCTCTTCACAACAGTATAAACAATTCAAGGAAATATGCAATGACGAACTTGAATCGAGAAAACGGAATCCATTGAACTACCTTCAAAATCACAGGTAAGAAATCAATCCAAACTTCTTCTTGCTTCTCTTCTTCTTCTGAACGAATCTCTGGTTGAATTGATCTGTGTTTGAGGTTGATTTGAAGTTAATTTGGTGGAAGGAAGTATGAGAAGAGAATGTGAGCAAAAGGTTTTGTATTGAGGAATTGAGGAAGAAAATCAGCAGAGATTTTTTGGCTTGAAAAGCTTCAAGAAAAGAGTGAATAAGGTGTTCTATTTATAGATGAGAATGGGTGAAAATGATTTGCCGTTTGTGAGATTTTTTTCAGCGTTTTGGGATGCAAGTTATGTGTGACCTGTTGTGATATTTTTTCATGTCGTTTTTGCGTTCACATTTGTAGCTCATCACGTGTTATTCTTTCTTTTCACTTTTTCAGCTCACTTGGGTGACGTGGATTATTTTTCAGCTGGCTCATATGCTATTTATTTTTTGTTTCAGCTTGTGAATATGGCTTGGTTAATGGCTCACATTGATTGATGGCTGAAGTAGTGATATATTTCACTTATTTCATATGGACTCAGTTCCTCTGGTGCAGGACTGGAGTTTTGCGGTTGTTGCTGATTCTGAATTATACAGGGATCGAGTTCGGTAATACGGCAAAACCGTTCATACCAGAATCTTCCTGCCGTGATTGAAATGCTTCCCTCTTTTGAGAACTTAACAGCATTACCAACAACATTGAGAAGAGTTTGCATGAGACGCTTTTCATCACCAATTGCATACACCGGCAAATCTGGTGCGAAATGTAAAGTGAGTGACAACTTTTTAACACATGCGACAGGTTTAATCAAGTTAAGGACCTCTCTAAACATTGAATGAAGATTAAACGTTGCTGTTTCAAGCTGAAAACTGCCATCTTCGAGTCGTGAAAGATCTAAAACATCGTTGATGAGCGTAGCCGATAGATTGCTGCTTTTCAATATTGTTTCCACCATCAGACGTTGCTCGGCCGTCATAACTGTTTCTTGTAATAATGAAGAGAGTGCAATAATTTCATGCATCGGAGTTCTCATCTCGTGATTCATAACAGCCAAAAAGTCATTGCGAGCATGAATTGCAATTTTGGCTTCTCTTCTAGCCGTATCAAGTGCAACATTCTGCTCCATAAGCTGGTCCCTTGCTGAATGAAGAATCGACGTGAAATATCATCGCAAAATGGCGACATATATTGACACATCCATGCCTTGGCTGAAGAAATCTTCCTTCTTAATTTTTTAGTCCCTTTCACATAGATGGGTATTCCACAAGCTCTAGAGTATAGAAGTTCCAACTCAGACAAGTCAGAAGGCATTGACAAAGCAGTCTCAATCTCTCTTGCTTCTTTTGCATATTCCTTCAATTTATGACAATAAGGCTCGTTGCATGGTTGTCATCTGTCTCTAAATCAGAACCATAAGAATCATCTTCCAACATATCAGCAGACAAGGTTATCTTTTCTTCATCACTAACACAGCCTTCACCACCGTCTCGTGGATCAGAAGGCTCATTCATGAGTTTCAATCTGCAACCATCATGATCATCAGCAATTTCTTTCTTGGTAACAATAGAAGAATATTTCAAGCCATGATTAGTCAATTCTGTAGCAGTACCAACCATAGGAAAAGCAACTGTTACCAGAGGAACGTGCTCAGGATTTGAAGAAACCTCCTCACATACTTTCTCAACATTAACTCCTTCCGCGCGACTAGATGTTTCCGGTTGACCTATTATATTACTGGTAGTTAATACTGGTGTACAAACAGCTTTCACTTTTTGAATTACAATTTTCATTTGAAGAACTGTCACAGCAACTGCGCTTGTCGTCCTTTGAAGAACTATTGCTTGCTCTTATTTTAGTAAGACACTTGCCAGATAAAATGTTGTTGACATTGATAGAATCTGCAGATAACAAATCATCTGAATCAGCTTTGCAGTAGGATATGATAAGATCCACCAACAACCTTTTCTATTCCCCATTCCAGTCTTTTATTTGCTTCCTTGAAATCAGTTGTGTGTCCAACTGCTCCAGATTCTAACTCGAAGTTAACACGAGTTGTAAATGTAGGAAGTGGCATTTGTACAAGAACAGTGTTAGCATTGATGCTTGAGTTGAATTCAGCCCGCACTTTAATGGTCACTTCAGCCTTGAGTGGTCCTGTTTCCTCAATCAATGTATTAATACGAAAAGGTGGCTTAAATGCTTGAGTTATACGATAATTCATGACAGGAAATTCACCATCTGGTGGTACCAAAGATAAAGTTCGGTCAACATCAAAGCTATCAAGGTGCACAGACTCATGAAAGTTGCAATCATCTAAAATCACAGCACCAGAACCTCTATAATCACTTGTTCCTATACTCAAGTCCTCATTGAGAGCAAGTCGAATCTCTGGGTTACCAGTAAGATAACTCTTCATTTGAATGGTGCCATCAATCTCACTAGTAAGTATATATCCACTAGAATTGAATGTGACGCTTATTTTCTCAATTACATCAACAAAGATCTCATCTCTCTTCCTCCCACCAGGTTCATTAGCAACAACAGATTTTGTAATAGCTGTACCCGGCATTCGCTTGCTCCCGTGCATAAAAATCGAAGTGGGACCAAGTGGCATCTGTGCAGTCTCAATCACAATCGGCTCATTGAAAACATACGACTTCAAAACCTCCGTAGACGTCGTTTGCACATAACCAAAATCAATCATTTCATCAAGCAGTTCATAGACAAGCACAAAATTCTTCCTAAAAGAATCCTCATTAAGAACACCAAGGTAATCTTTAATAACCCTTGCAGTTCTTTGTAAAAGCTCCAAAACAACAGAAGGAGAAACATTAACTCTAGTCGTAGCAACAAACAACAACCCCGCAACCTTGACATGGAAGTAGTTCACACCATCTACATTAAAAACAGGTGGAGCATCACCATCAGCGTCCTCTTTCTAGAACTTGACTTTTCGGAAAAACGTTTCAGCGCTTCCCTTTTGTACTTCACCACGATAGTCGCGGAAGACGATGTTGTCGCCTCTTTGGGAAAGGACGAAGAACTGAGAAATCATGTTTTGCTGCTGTGTTTCTTTCTTTGCTTCTTTGACTTGTCTCTTCCTGCTCCTTGCTTAGCATAAATTGGAAGCTTTTTAAGGACATATGTTAGACCTCGCACAATTCTCTAGTCCAAGAGTTCTCCCGAGTTCAACAAGTGTTGTTTTCAGTATTGTATGTCTATCAAGAGGACTTCTAATCTCATGAGTCAACATCCTAACATGTCGACCGGTTTCTCTGGAATTCAAGCTTCATATTTGTCTGCACAGCACTCTCTGACCTTTCTACATCAACTTGAACTGAATGATCAACAACAAGATCAACAGGAACCAGAGGGTTGATCTTATTAGAAACACTGCCAAGCATCACGCATGCAAGCCAGATCAACAACAGCTGGGACTCCAGTAAGATCCTGCAGGAGAATTTTCAACACTTCTAGTAGATGAGGATAGCGAGCAAGATTTCCAAGAGTTGATAATACATGTTTTGAAACCTCTTGATCAGGGATACTCCTGCTCATTGATCCAATAAGGCGCAGCAAGGTCTCAATGGGCCCAGCAGCCACAAGTTCTTCACAGCATCTTCTCTTCTAACAGCAGTGATGCTTTCAGTGGATTCACTAAAAAGCCTCAAGATCTGGGAATAGTTTTGGATAGCTCTGTTGAAACCATTATGATAAGATTGTACAACTTCATCCACAACCTCCTCAATAACATCACCCTGCTCCTTCAAAAATTGGGCAGCAGCTTCGCGGTCTTTTGATGTCAAAATATGAACAACGTGAGGTAAAGAATCAAAACGAGCAGCAGTCCAAGTACCAGCTAAAAAACATAGCAAGATAAACCATAGGCGAAGTAACCCCAGGAATCTCCTCCTTTATAAACACGCAACCATGAGCTCTTGATTTCGTTGTAACACCAACTTGACTATTTTCCTCACACCTCTGATAAAAATGAACACAACTACTCATGTACCAGGACATTACTTGCACCTTTAGTTTGGACCAAACTTCTTATTGAACACTGCTCGACAAACTGATGATTCTCCATAAGACCACTTGACTTTGAACAATCATCTCTTGAGAAAATAGACCACTGATACATAACTTGCAAATGAAGTAATCCCTTGATAGTTTGACCAAGATGAGGTCAAACTTCCATCTGATTTAGACTCGAATGAATGTCCTTGCCATTAATCTCCTTGCAAAACCCTAAACACACAGAGAAGAAGAAGAAACAAACAAATTGAAAAATATTTTTGGTAATTTTGGTTAGATGTTAGTAAACAGAAACAAACATAAAGTAAATAAGAAACACAAAGTAAGATCTTGTTTGTGGAATGATATGCAAATGAAATGTGGGATCTTAGGGGTAAAAATTAGGGTATTACAGCTGCCCCTATTTAAGATTCTTCTATAGGGAGACGTGAAGATTGACATCTTTGTCTCGACCAGATAGAAGAGACTTAAATATAACAATAAACCTAATTTTTAGCCATAAGAGACCACAAAATGATATGATTATGCTAATGATATGCGAACATAAGACTTCTGTGGGGAAATAATGCCACAAGAGACAAACAAAAGCTCGGGAGAAAAAGAGAGACTCCACATGAGAAAACAAAAGAGCAGGATCCTATTCCGATAAGGGAAAGGAAACGACTCAATGGGGAAAGAGATACCAACTGCCAGTTACTGGGCGAAGATATTCGAACCGAAGATAATAGGTAAAATACTTTCTACCGGTTACTGAGTAGAAAATAAGTGCAAAAACACAAGAGAATTGTTATCTACCAATTACTGGGTAGAAAACAAAGAAATGTATTACTTATTACCGGTTACTGGGTAAAAAGTAATCCACTCGTTGAAATATAATCAACTACCTGTTACTGGGTAGGAAAAGAAGCAACGCCAACTACTGGTTACTGAGTAGTTTAGCGAGAATAATAAACTTGAATGAAAGGGGTTACCAACTATCGGTTACTGGATAGTGTAAACAACATGTCAACTACCTGTTACTGGGTAGGACAGACTCGACTACCTGTCACTGGGTAGGAGAAAAAGATAAAGGTCAACTACCTGACACTGGGTAGGACAAACATACTCGACTACCTGTCACTGGGTAGGAGAAAGAGATATATCATTAGCTACTTGTTACTGAGCAGCTCCAAACACACAACAAACTTCTCAAATAAAGAGACAACCATTTGTTGGAAAAAGATATTAACAACTCTGTCGGGGATCTTTAAAAGAGATACGAGCAGGTTGAACCATGCAATAGAATTCTTATCGGGAGTTATTCCACAGAAATTCCAATTGACAGAAAAGCTGGTCAGATAAGGATCTATCACTTCACAATAAACTTCTCTGTTGAGGATGAGCCAGAGAAATGTTATTTATTGAGAAGGTAAATTTCTGGAGATTACACAAGCTGCTCAAATAAAGAGGCTTCCACATGAAGTTGCATAAGTAATTACCAAGAGAGTGTTATCAAAACACTACTGGGGAAATCAAATCTTCATCTTCTGATGGGGATCAATAACAGATTCCTGCTGAGGAAAATAAATCCTCAAAACTACCTTCTCGTCATCCCGGTTTCACAGCCCAGGGAAAACCAAAGTAACTGCTGCAAGAGACCAAAGTTCAATCCAGGAACAAACTGGAAAGAAACGGTCAAACAAGACTCGACCCAATGAGGAAATAACTCAACTGGGGAACAATTCCATCCAGATAAAAGCTGGGGAGGAAAGCTAAACAAAACATCTTCCACGAGGCATAAACTCAGTGGGGAATTAAAAATGATAGGTATTTTCTGCTTAGGGGTCGACACTCTAATGAAGAGAGGACACACACATTCTGCGAGATAACAACATCGGGAAAAGGGAAATACCAACAAAAAATGCAGGATGCACAATGCAACAAAGACATGCTATGCTCAACCAAAATGAATGCGCATGCAATGAATATGAATATGCTGATAAATCAGACAAAAGGGCAAACAGAGGGTGAACAAAACACCACAACACCACTGAAATACTCGGCTAATCTCTGTGAGTTAGAGATATCATTGGAGATCGTGCTGGGGATCAGCAACAGAAAATCTTCAACCATCAATAATTCAACAAAAGGGAACAACAATATGAACTCCGCTTTGAGAAAAAAAAAACTGTTGGAGAAAACATAGCAACACAAATCTTCCAACCCTGCCAGGGGAATAAGAAGTTAATATCATTGCAAAAAGTCAAACTGTGGGGGATTTTAAATCAACACCCAATCACAAGGTGAGAGAAAA
Organism: Lathyrus sativus; assembly: GCA_963859935.3. Taxonomy (NCBI): domain Eukaryota; kingdom Viridiplantae; phylum Streptophyta; class Magnoliopsida; order Fabales; family Fabaceae; genus Lathyrus; species Lathyrus sativus. Next base: position 257,449,185 of record OZ012739.1, read on the forward strand.
CCCGACAGGTGACTGCTATATCAACACTTCTCAACCTTGTTCTCTACTTGAGGAATAATCCAAAGCAAATGTGCATAACCTCCGCTAGGAATCATCAAAGACAAATCTCCGCCTGGGCAAAAACAATCATGGAGAAGTGATCTTCAAATTTCTCAACTGTCCGATCATAATCTGGTTGAATGAATAAAACATATCCATCATTTGAATCAAGACTTTGCTGTGGAAAACCGTTCAACAGTCGTCTGGTTTATTCAAAGAAACAAAACTCTGCTAAGGGAATATCAGCAAACTCTACTGAAGAGACCTCAATATAGCTCAAATGGGGAAATATCAACACAACTCTACTGGGGAGCTGCCAATAAATTCTACCAGAGAGGCAAGAAAGAACACTGCTAAAGAGAACACTTACGCTTTTCGCTTCAAGATTCTACCATTCTTGGGATTACTGTTGACATTCTTTCTTTTATTTTCACAAATCAAAGAAAAATGTTTTTATAATTTTCAAAATTTAAATCAATTATTCACATTTGTTTCAAAAATCATCATCAAAAATAAAATGAAATTCTGTAAACAGAAACAAAATAAGAATTGCAAACAAAGGGACAAAGGCCCAAATTCTATTGATAGAATGGTAGTCCGCAAATGGCGTAACTCCATGGATCATTACAAAGTTTGAAAAATGGTAAGTACAATGGAAAGTTCTACATTGAAATACAATGACCATTATTCTCCCTAACAACTTTGAATTCCAACTGTGCTTGAGACTTCAGCGGAGAATATCTGAAGTAAAACCTTTGATAGGAAATGTTGCTTCAAACGATCAAGACTGGCCAGATGTAGTTACTTGCCATGATCCCTAACTTTTGCCTAGATTGCCCTCTCGGGTTTTCAATCTACCGGGATAATTATTTCTATTTTTGTCTCTAATTTTTGCCTGGACCGCCCTTTCGGGTTTTCAATCCACCGAGACGCTCATTTTTGCCTAAGCCGCCCTTTCAGGTTTTCAACTTAGCGAGCTGTTCTTTTATTTTTTAGGCGAAGTATTTCTTGACTGCATCGGCATTCACAGGACGAGCGAACTCTTCTCCATCCATAGTTGTAAGAATTAATGCACCGCCAGAGAAGGCTCTCTTAACAACATATGGGCCTTCATAATTAGGAGTCCACTTGCCCCTAGAATCAGTAGTGAAAGTCGAGATCTTTTTGAGCACGAGGTCACCTTCTCTGAACACACGGGGTCGAACCTTCTTATCAAATGCTTTCTTCATTATTTGTTGATATAATTGGCCATGACACAAAGCCGTCATTCTTTTCTCTTCAATCAGATTCAACTGGTTGTATCTACTTTGACACCATTCAGCCTCAGCCAATTCAGTTTCCATCAAAACTCTCATAGAAGGGATTTCAACCTCTATCGGGAGCACTGCTTCCATGCCATAAACAAGAGAAAAAGGGGTTTCCCCTGTCGAAGTGCGAACGGATGTACGATACCCATGCAGAGCAAAAGGAAGCATATCATGCCAATCTTTGTATGTAACAACCATCTTTTGAATAATCTTCTTAATGTTCTTATTAGCAGCTTCAACAGCCCCATTCATCTTGGGTCTATAAGGAGAAGAATTATGCTGCTCAATCTTAAACTCATCACATAATTCCTTCATCATCTTGTTATTTAAATTCGACCCATTATCAGTGATGATCTTGCTCGGAACACCATACCGACAGATGATTTGATTCTTGATAAACCGGACCACTACTTGCCTAGTCACATTTGCATATGATGCCGCTTCAACCCATTTGGTAAAATAGTCAATAGCCACCAATATGAAACAGTGTCCGTTCGACGCTTTAGGCTCAATCATTCCAATCATATCAATGCCCCACATTGAAAAAGGCCATGGAGAAGAGATAACATTGAGAAGAGTTGGAGGCACATGAATCTTGTCAGCATAAATCTGGCATTTATGGCACTTTTTCACATATTTACAACAGTCAGATTCCATTGTCAACCAATAGTAACCTGCCCTTAACATCTTCTTAGCCATCGCGTGTCCATTGGCATGGGTGCCAAAGGATCCTTCATGGATTTCTTTCATCAACATATCTGCTTCGTGTCTATCCACGCATCTGAGCAAGATCATGTCATAATTTCTCTTATACATCACATCATCATTCAAGAAGAAACTACCAGCCAATCTTCTCAAAGTTTTCCTATCCTTCTTGGATGCCCCAAGTGGGTACTCTTGATTCTGAAGAAAGCATTTAATATCATAATACCATGTTTTATCATCAACAACCTCATCAACTACAAACACATGAGCTGGTCTATCAAGACGCATCACATTAATCTTTGGCACATCATTCCAATGATTTACCACAATCATGGAGGATAAAGTCGCTAAAGCATCTGCCATTTGATTCTCTGCTCTTGGTATATGGTGAAACTCAACTTTATTGAAGAAAGTTGACAATCTTCTTGCATAATCACGATAAGGGATCAAATCAGGTTGACGTGTCTCCCATTTCCCTTTAATCTGATTAATCACTAAAGCTGAATCTCCATACACATCAAGAATCTTGATTCTTAAATCGATAGCTTCTTCCAAGCCCATAATACACGCTTCATACTCAGCCGCATTATTTGTGCAATTGAAAACCAACCTTGCAGTGAAAGGAATATGAGAACCATGAGGAGTAACAATAATTGCACCAATACCTCTGCCATATTCATTAACCGCCCCATCAAAAATCAAACCCCAACGGGATCCAGGCTCAGGTCCTTCTTCATGTAATGGTTCCTCACAATCTTTAACCTTTAGATACATCACATCCTCATCAAGAAAGTCAAACTGAATAGGTTGATAATCATCAATTGGCTGGTGTGCCAAATGATCAGCCAAAACACTTCCTTTTATCGCCTTTTGAGTTCGATACTCGATATCATATTCTGATAACAACATTTGCCAACGAGCAATCCTCCCAGTTAAAGCAGGCTTTTCAAAGATATACTTGATTGGATCCATTTTAGATATCAACCAAGTTGTACAATTCAACATATACTGACGGAGGCGCTTGGCAGCCCAAGCTAGAGCACAACATGTCTTTTCAAGCATCGTGTACCGAGACTCACAATCAGTGAACTTCTTACTCAGATAATAAATGGCAAATTCTTTTCTCCCGGATTCATCTTGTTGACCCAGAACACAACCCATAGACTCTTCTAGCACGGTCAAATACATGATCAAAGGTCTTCCTTCTACGGGAGGAGACAAAATAGGAGGTTCAAGCATATACTCTTTAATTCTTTCGAAAGCTTTCTGACAATCTTCTGTCCAGACACAACCCTGATCTTTGCGGAGAAGTTTGAAAATCGGTGCACATGTGGCAGTCATATTGGATATAAATCGAGAGATATAGTTCAAACGTCCAAAGAATCCTCTTACTTGTTTTTCTGTTCTGGGTGCAGGCATCTCCTGGATAGCTTTAACTTTACCAGGATCAACTTCAATGCCTTTTTGACTGACAATAAAGCCTAACAATTTTCCAGAACGAACACCAAAAGTGCATTTATTAGGATTCAGACGGAGCTTAAACTTTCTCAAACGTTGAAACAACTTCAATAAATTTTTAATATGATCTTCTTCAGTCTTCGACTTACAAATCATATCATCAACATAGACCTCAATTTCTTTATGCATCATATCATGGAACAGGGTGGTCATAGCTCTCTGGTACGTTGCACCAGTATTTTTTAAACCGAAGGGCATCACTCTGTAACAGAATGTTCCCCAGGGTGTAATGAATGTTGTTTTTTCCATATCCTCAGGTGCCATCTTTATTTGATTATAACCGGAAAATCCATCCATAAATGAAAAGATATTGAACTTAGCAGTATTATCTACCAACAAATCAATGTGTGGTAGTGGAAAATCATCTTTTGGACTTGCTTTATTCAAATCTCTATAGTCAACACACATTCGGACTTTTCCGTCTTTCTTTGGAACAGGCACGATATTGGCCACCCATTAAGGATATTCTACGGTCACAAGAAAACCAGCATCAATCTGCTTTTGAACCTCTTCTTTAATCTTCACTGCCATGTCAGGATGAGTTCTTCTCAATTTCTGCTTCACGGGTGAACATTCAGGCTTTAATGGCAAATGGTGCTCCACAATACCAGTATCAAGACCAGGCATGTCTTGATAGGACCAAGCAAACACGTCAACATATTCTCTAAGAAACTCTACCATCCTCTTCTTAACATCTGACTGAAGCAGTGCCCCAATCTTGACTTCTTTTTTATCATCATCGGAACCCAGATTAACAAATTCCACCGGCTCTTCATGAGGCTGAATGGCCTTCTCCTCGTGCTCAAGCAATCGAGAAATCTCATCAGGAATTTATTCAATATCCTCCTCTTCCGCTTCAAACACAGGGAACTCAAAGTTGGGAGGGGGCATATGGTCATTGTTTCCAATGGGTTTAACAATCAATCTGCACAATGATTTTATGTTTGATTTTAGAATATGAACAAAAAAATGAAAATATTATGCAGATAAGAGTGATTATAACATTATTATACTTTTTTCGGTTTTTTATGTTACCATTTTTCAGAAGTAAAGCAAAAAAGGAAAACAACATATGGATGAACAGAAAAACATTTTATTGATGATGATAAAAGTTGAAACAAAGCCCTCACAAATTCACTTTCACCTTGGGCAGAGTGAAAGGATTTTTGAAAGAAACAAAAACAAATTACTTTGAAACATGAACAACAGTAGGAACATCAACAGCGATCCAATTCTGGCATATCAATCCACGTGTCACAAAGTTGGGCATTTCTTCCTCTTGGTCATCTTCGAGAATTGCAGTTGTAGAATGATCTTTGCAATGGATGAACCCAGCACTTCGAAAGACTTCATGAATACTCTTCAGCTCTTTTTGGGTTGAACCAGATGTAAAACCCAAACCAGCTCTATCTTTTTTCTCAGCAACTTCAATGATTCGGCCCCATCCATGAGCTTGGCCATTATCCACTACATGTTGTGCATCTTTTAAAGAAGACATGGACACCCCATCCTTCTTAACAGCTTTATCAACCACAGAAAGAGCCTGAAACGGAGTTCCAATATCCTCTTCCGCATCGATATAAGAAAAAGACGACAAACTGCTTACCAACATAGCCTGTTCTCCACCAACAACGACAAGTTTACCATTCTGCACGAATTTTAACTTTTGATGCAGTGTCGAAGTAACAGCTCCAGCTTCATGTATCCATGGGCGTCCTAGAAGACAACTGTAAGCAGGACGAATATCCATGACTTGAAAAGTGATCTGGAAAAAACACGGACCAATCTTGATAGGGAGATCAACCTCTCCAATCACGGTTTTCCTCGATCCATCAAAGGCTTTCACAATGACCCCACTGAACCTCATAGGAGTACCTTGATAAGATAATCTGGACAAAGTAGATTTTGGCATCACATTCAATGATGACCCAGTATCAACCAGCACATTGGATAGAGCGTCTTCCTGGCAATTCATGGAAATATGGAGAGCCAAATTATGATTTCTTCCATGATCGGTCAACTCTTCATCACAAAAACTCAGATTATTACACGCAGTGATATTGGCAACAATGCTATCAAACTGGTTAACAGTCACATCATGATCTACATAAGCTTGTTCCAATACTTTTTGCAACGATTCACGATGAGCCTCAGAGCTCATTAACAGAGATAAAACAGATATTTTTGACGGTGTATGTAACAATTGATCCACCACATTATATTCACTCTTCTTGATCAATTTCAATACCTCATCATTATCTGACTTCTGATTTACGTCACTTGATTGACCAGACTCCACAGTAGTCTTCAACTGAATTTGCTTACTCCCAGTATCTTCACTTGTCTTTGAAGGCTCATTAGCAAATACTCGACCACTTCTGGTTACACGTCCGACATCAGCAATAGTCACAACTGAGGGAAGAGAAGGAATGGGAACCTCTTTTCCATCCTCCAACATAGTAGCATTGTATTTGTAGGGAACAGCTTTATCGGATTCATACGGCGTCGGGCCAGGCAAACGGATAACCAAAGGCGTCACAGCAGATTTCTGACTATTGTAAGAAATTACAACTCGTTCAGGAATATTGAAACGTGGGACTATGACATTCACCTCGTTCTCCACTTCATTTCTGTTTGCAGTAACCTGAATCAAATTCTCATCCATCATCTTTTGTAAGTCCCTTTTTACAATCACACACCCTCGAGGGTTCACAGAACAAATACAACAGGCGGCATAATCATGCTCAATATCATGGAACTCACTCAAAGTAGCATGCATTTCAACAAGCGATCTCCGAATCCAGCGAATATCGAAAATATGGTATGTACCAGGACAACCATATACCATATTAACAGTTGCATTACCATGTTTAGGAAATGGATTTGATTGCACATTAGGGTTGGTATCTTCAAAAGACAAAATACCACTTTTAACGAGCTTTGCAACTTCATGCTTCAGAGGATAGCAATTTTCGATATCGTGTCCCGGGGCACCTTGATGAAATGCGCAATGAGCATCTGGCTTATACCACCATGGAATTTCAGTTGGAACAGCCGGCGAATCACGAGGTTGAACCAAATTATTCTTTATTAAAGCCGGAAAGAGCTCAGTATACGTCATTGGAATGGGATCAAATTGTGTTTTCCTCTGTGTACGACCTTGTTGAGTTGTCTTCTCTTGGAAACGTGGTTGATAACTTGCAGTAGCTTGAGCGGTAGGGGTGTTACTGATAACAGGCGTAACAGATGCTACTTGTTGCTGACGACGACTACCATTGTTGTTCACAACTCTGCGTCTTCTAGACCTTTCCTGAGATATAGCATTAGTTTCTCCCTCTTTTTTCTTAGGGAACCCAACACCAGGTTTTTTTGTACTTCCAGAATTTCCTTCTTTTATCAGACGTCCCTCACGGACAGCTTCCTCTAATCTCATCCCCATATTAACCATTTCCGTGAAATCACTAGGAGCGCTCGCAACCATCCTTTCATAGTAAAATGAACCCAGAGTCTTCAGAAAAATCTTGGTCATTTCTTTCTCTTCAAGCGGAGGGCTTATCTGAGCCGCAATCTCACGCCATCTTTGCGCATATTCTTTAAAAGTTTCTTTCTCTTTTTGAGACATTGCGCGGAGCTGGTCATGGTCTGGCGCCATATCGAGATTATACTTATACTGACGAACAAAAGCTTCACAAAGATCATTGAATGTCTTGATTTGTGTACTATCGAGTCCCATATACCACTTCAGCGCAGCACCAGTAGGACTATCTTGAAAATAGTGGATCAACAACTGATGGTTGTCAGTATAGGTAGACATCTTTCTAGCATACATAATCAAATGACTTTGCGGACAAGTGTTCCCTTTGTATTTTTCAAAATCCGGAACTTTAAACTTGGCGGGAATCTTCACGTTTGGAACAAGGCAAAGCTCATGAGCATTCTTTCCAAATAACTCCTTTCCCCTTAAAGCCCTTATTTCTCTTTGCATTTCAGCAAACTGATCTTGAAAGTCATCTATTCGATCCATAACATCCAAACTCTCGCTCGGAGCAGTATGGAAAATTTGTTCTTCAGTATAAGGCATAGCGTGAGTTACAGGCGGTGGCACAGGTATGACAGTAGGAACAACCGGAACTTCAGCATTAGGAACAACATTAACCACAGGAGGTGGTACAACCATGACAGCCGGGAGTCTAGAACCTTCGGGAACAGGAGGTCGATATCCCTCTGGCACATAATTGTTAGGCATGCCCCAAGGGAAACCAACAGGCATTTGATATTGAGAAGCATTAATCGGGGCCACAGAAATGGGCGTTGATCCGATTTCAGAAATCACAGTTCCTTGGACAGGAGAAGGAGGAGGTAGTGGTGGCTGATTCTGAGCAGCCACCAGAGCTTCCATTGCGGCAGTCAGTCTCTCCAAACCATCCTTCAGAGTTGATACCTCTTCACGGAGCTCACGATTCTCTTGTTGCAACTGATCCATCTTTTTCTTAGAGTTAGCCCGGGTGTTGTAGTGATGCGACAGCTTGACTGAGGAAGGCCAAAAGAAACAAATAAGACATCTGGAAAAGGCAACACACAATGCACGATGATGCGAATGCAAATGCAAAATGTAGGTGTTTCAACCAGTTTTCAAGGATCTTTAAGATATAAAGCAATTACAAACATCATAAAGAAAAATAACACTTCTTGAAATATTGATAAACATCTCATTTCATTGAATATTGGAAAGAGTTACACTTGGAAGTACAAAATACAATAATATCAAAATAAGAAAAAACTAGGTCCTAAGGAACATCTGATGACGATCCAAGCTGATACTTCCTTCGGAGTCTCTTAATCTCTTTCTCATAGTTGTGCTTCATGGTGATCTTTTCTAGCACAAGCTGATCCACAATACCCTTCCAAGCACCAGAAGTAGGAGGATGTGCTGATGGAGTAGTAGAGGAAAATAAATCCTCTGCATGCCTCTTCACAGCGCGCCGCTCAAGTAACTCTATCAAGTCATCTTTCTCCTTCATCTGTTTTTGCAATTCCATCTTCTCTTTGTCAGAAGCTTGAAACTTACTTTCCCACATCTCTTTCTCTTCCTTCATCTTAGCCAAAGCATCTTGAAGTGTCTTCACATCATCAGAAGAAACAGGGAGTGGTGTAGGGATCACAGTAGTCAAAGGTTTCTCAATAGGATAAGGCATCTTAAGCTCCATAGCCCTCTTCTTCACCCAAAGCGTGTAAGGTTCTAAAGCAATGCAAACTTGTCTTCCAAGCTCCCCTCTACCCAACCTGTGAATCTTAGTCCAGGCATGAGCCATTTTTCTTCTCAAACCAAGAGAATCATCCCCTCCTTGAAAGAATAAACCCTCTAATAAAATATTCTTAGGCCTATCCTTCAGCATATAACCCAGCTGACGGCGAGCTAGACTCGGGTTGTAGTTAATTCCGCCTTGTATTCCAAGAAGAGGAACATTGGCGAATTCTCCACAACTATCAATAATCTGGACATTATCGTAAACCGAAGAAGACCAAGTGATATCAGTATGCGTAAGAGACATAATCCTTTGAGACCACCTTAAGCAATCCTTGTTATTCCTAAAAGCAGATGTCTGAGGTAAGTGTGAAACGAACCAATTATACAGCAGAGGTAGACAGCAAACAATGGTACCGTTTCCCTTAGAAGTCCTACTATGGATGGAAAAATAAGTATCACCAAGCAAAGTTGGAACAGGGTTCCCAATCAAGAAAATCCTAATAGCATTAATGTCCACAAAATTATCAATATTAGGAAACAAGACTAGTCCATAAATGAGTAAAGCCAATATAGCCTCAAACGCCAATGTGCGACCAATGTCAGCAAATAAAGTAGCCTTCTCAATCAAGAACTTAGCAGTTAAACCCTTGAGGCCTCCCTTAGTCTTTAGATTTGCATCAATATCCGACTTCGTCAAATGGGTAGCTTCAGCAATATCTTGAGGTTTAAGAGCTTCCTCCAAACCAGTATACGGGACCTTATCAGAAACCGGTACACCCAACAAATAAGCATATTCTTCCAAGGTCGGCATGAGCTGATAATCGGGAAAAGTGAAGCATCGGTAAATAGGATCATAGAACTGCATAAGGGTATTCAGAATTCCGTCTTCAATATTGGTAGAAAGAACAAATAAAAGTCTCCCATAACGAGATAAGAAGCCTGAACGATCATCTACCAAGGACACTAGCTTTCTCAACTCTGTAAGATCAGGAGCCCGAAAACCGTACTTCTGAGTGTTTCTCCTTCCAATATCCATAATCAACAATATCTGCGATGTTTGCAAAAGAAAATCTCTGAGATCTTTAAAAACCAGCTGAAACACAATGCTCATGAATGCATGAGTGCAAGATGCAACACCCACAAACAAGACATACAAAGCACACAGGTTCAAAGGTTCGGCACGAGCATGGAGCCAAAGGTAAGAACCAACCATCCCACAATGGTATGTACTATGGTTATATTATCACCTGTAGAACAAGGTTCTAAAAAGTTCCCAGAATCATAATTCCATCTTTTGGATATTATCGGCTTAAACGACTACTCGTCGGCCAACAATATTCTCAAGAGAAACTCATCTGAGTGTGGTATCGCGTAACGACCAATTCAAGTCTACACCTGAACAGCCACCGCACCACGTCCTAATAAGGCCAAGATGGGTTAAAGGGTTCTAAGGTCCTCAGCTTCTCAGGCTCCCAGTCGGAAAAAGTAATATCAATTACGACTACTCATAAGACATCAGTAATTTCCAAAGGGGCCTCCACCGAGCGGGGGATCTCAAGTCAGCTTAGTAAGGACTACTCCACGTAAGCCAACAAGACTATACCACCCTCCTATCATAAGTGCACTCAAGTCCGGGTTAGGACTTATCTCACCACACAAATTACCAGGCACCAAAACAGAACAAACAATAACAAACAAGTCAAACAAAAAGCGATAAATAAATCAAAGTAAGCGAAACCCACTAGGAACCGTTGGAGTCCCCAGCAGAGTCGCCACTTTTCTGTAGCGGTAAAAATTGTGAGTGTAAGTTATTGACTAACTTAACTCAAAGAAAACAAGAGTCGCCACCGCACTTTTATTTTATCCAAATAAAGGAAAGGAAAAAGAGCGAACAAACCAAAGAGTTCTAAAATAAGAACACGAGACAGAGGTCGGGGTAAGGGGGTTGGTTACGCAATGGGAAGGTGTTAGCACCCAAAACGTCTATAGTACTCTATAGGAGCCCTTTGAAATATTTACGCTTTTTGGTTTGAAAGTGGTTTGTTTGGAAAGAGATTGGGGAGATGAGAAGGGAATTATTTTTTTTATATTTTTGTGTTTGGAGAGACTTATCGTCTCATGCCTACGTACCCATAAAGTGCAATATGGAATCAAAACCCCGTAGTTCGTGGTACAAATGACAAAACTTTGTTCGTTTTGATTGATTTTAGATGTAAAGACAAGTCGTCATTTCAAGGAGAAAACTGCGACTATCCACCCACGAGTATTAAGACAACATTTGCGTCACATAAAGATGGAGGATTTGCTTGGATTATCAACAAGACTATCACTCAACATCAACGTGGAAAATGTCAAAGTCTTAATAATATGGGGAATAGGAGATTTACATCTCAACTATAGAAATGAATCATGTCTAAACTTTATGAAAAGTTTTAAAGTGAAAAAGTGCATAAAGGCACAAAAAGAGTTGATGAGTTTTTGTATTTTTTATGTCTTTTGAAATTGGTCAAAGCATGATTAACATTGATTGACATTTATTAAGAAAAACAAAGTTTAAAAATCACTTGACGAAAGTCAAGGTTTTATTGCGAAAGCGGTTTTGAAGTTTGAAACCAAGAAGGTTTTGAAAAAGGGAGAAAGTTTTGAAAATTTAAGAAGGGGAGGAGATGAAGTGACTATCCTAAAAAAAAAAAATAAGAGCTAGAGGTAAGAAAGATCTAACCGACTTGTAGCACACTCCAAAGCAAGCAAAAAGAATTCCATCCGATTTAAAGCATAAGCTAATGAGCGAGCCAAATAAAGGCTAAGATCCACAATACTCCAAGCATAGGAATGAGAACCCTAATTCTAAGTCCAAAGGTCCATAAAGTCCAAGGTCTAAGAGTAGTCCAAGAGCATAACCACAAAGTTAATAGCACCAAAATTTTTAGATGTTTTATCCTTTATTAATGTTTTGAACAAAGTATGGTCCAAGTGGACAAAAGAAAAATGACATAAACATAAACAAAGATATGGTATGAAATGATAAAATGGAAGCATAAAAGTAAAAAATAAGGAGTAAGAAGAGAATATAAGCAAAATTAAACAAGGATATTGTTAGTGAATTAGTGGTTAGTGGTTAGAACATATGATCAATGATGATTAATTCTTGCACTTAGACCAAGATTAATGAAAATTCATTAGAGGATTGATAGAATCAAAGCCTCCTAACAATGATTTTCATAGGTATTGGAGTTAAGACAAGCAACTAAACATACTTGGACTTTTAAACGTAAGTTTGAGCCACGAATGATCATTTTCCGATTAAGGGACAATTTAGCGCTATGTTAAGCAATCGTAATCGGGTTTATGTAGAAACCACGACTATCTGAGGCCGGTCAATAAAATGTTAGTGTTAATACATGTTAGAGAAATGATATATAAATCACTCTCCTAAAACATGCCACACAAAAAGAAAAGAGGTGGTGATCTCATCATAATCAAGATTTTTCATCAATTAATCAAAGGTAATCTATCACTATTCCAAAGTAAGGAGAATTATCTCAATGATTATTCGTCCATAGTTTTGAAATAATGAAGATTAATCAACCTTGATAATCAACAATCTATGATCCATAGACTTCATCGATCAAAAGAAAAATAAGAAGAAGAACTAAAATGAAAAGAAACCACAATTTGGAGCTTAAATCGATTAAATCATCATCAATATCAATCACCTCTTTTGGTGGATAAAATCGACACCCAAAGTCCATTGATATTGACGAGATCTTATCAAAATTTAAAATCCAAAACAACCAACAATTAGCTCAAAACAAAAGTTTTTAAATAAATTTTTTAAGAGCTCTTTAAAAAAAACTATTTAAAATATTAACTAGTAAAAAAAAAAAAGAAATAACAAAATAAAAGGAATAAAGAAAAATATATTTAAAATAGTAAAGAAAAACGAAAAGGAAAAAGAGAAGCAGGAACCAAAACATCAGAAACAACTTCTTCTTCAAAACTTCACGCGACGCCGTTCACCATGGCTATGAATTCAAGCTCAAATCAAAGCGACGGGATGAAAAATTAACACGGTTGTGATCGGAATCAAAAGCTCTTCACAACAGTATAAACAATTCAAGGAAATATGCAATGACGAACTTGAATCGAGAAAACGGAATCCATTGAACTACCTTCAAAATCACAGGTAAGAAATCAATCCAAACTTCTTCTTGCTTCTCTTCTTCTTCTGAACGAATCTCTGGTTGAATTGATCTGTGTTTGAGGTTGATTTGAAGTTAATTTGGTGGAAGGAAGTATGAGAAGAGAATGTGAGCAAAAGGTTTTGTATTGAGGAATTGAGGAAGAAAATCAACAGAGATTTTTTGGCTTGAAAAGCTTCAAGAAAAGAGTGAATAAGGTGTTCTATTTATAGATGAGAATGGGTGAAAATGATTTGCCGTTTGTGAGATTTTTTTCAGCGTTTTGGGATGCAAGTTATGTGTGACCTGTTGTGATATTTTTTCATGTCGTTTTTGCGTTCACATTTGTAGCTCATCACGTGTTATTCTTTCTTTTCACTTTTTCAGCTCACTTGGGTGACGTGGATTATTTTTCAGCTGGCTCATATGCTATTTATTTTTTGTTTCAGCTTGTGAATATGGCTTGGTTAATGGCTCACATTGATTGATGGCTGAAGTAGTGATATATTTCACTTATTTCATATGGACTCAGTTCCTCTGGTGCAGGACTGGAGTTTTGCGGTTGTTGCTGATTCTGAATTATACAGGGATCGAGTTCGGTAATACGGCAAAACCGTTCATACCAGAATCTTCCTGCCGTGATTGAAATGCTTCCCTCTTTTGAGAACTTAACAGCATTACCAACAACATTGAGAAGAGTTTGCATGAGACGCTTTTCATCACCAATTGCATACACCGGCAAATCTGGTGCGAAATGTAAAGTGAGTGACAGCTTTTTAACACATGCGACAGGTTTAATCAAGTTAAGGACCTCTCTAAACATTGAATGAAGATTAAACGTTGCTGTTTCAAGCTGAAAACTGCCATCTTCGAGTCGTGAAAGATCTAAAACATCGTTGATGAGCGTAGCCGATAGATTGCTGCTTTTCAATATTGTTTCCACCATCAGACGTTGCTCGGCCGTTATAACTGTTTCTTGTAACAATGAAGAGAGTGCAATAATTGCATGCATCGGAGTTCTCATCTCGTGATTCATAACAGCCAAAAAGTCATTGCGAGCATGAATTGCGATTTCGGCTTCTCTTCTAGCCGTATCAAGTGCAACATTCTGCTCCATAAGCTGGTCCCTTGCTCAATGAAGAATCGACGTGAAATATCATCGCAAAATGGCGACATATATTGACAACAAAATCATCTGCAGAATCTGTGAGATCTGGCTCACTGTTGGCAGCAATGATAGTCATTAAAAGAATCTTGAAAACAGATTTCTCAGCCATAAGTTGAGTCTTCGTCTTAACTCGGGTACATCAACTGCAAAACTGTCCCATTCCTTAAGCAACAAACCAACATTCTTGAGATTCATAGGACCTTCTAACATGCAACGATATTGAGAACTACAAGATTCTGCCTGATTTAATAGATTCTGAAGCGGAGTTGAACTTGAAGATCCACAATCTCTGATTTTAACTTGGAAAGAACATCAACATCTAATTCAGCAGGATCTCTGGCTGATATGCAGCTTCTGATACTACACATCCATGCCTTGGCTGAAGAAATCTTCCTTCTTAATTTTTTAGTCCCTTTCACATAGATGGGTATTCCACAAGCTCTAGAGTATAGAAGTTCCAACTCAGACAAGTCAGAAGGCATTGACAAAGCAGTCTCAATCTCTCTTGCTTCTTTTGCATATTCCTTCAATTTATGACAATAAGGCTCGTTGCATGGTTGTCATCTGTCTCTAAATCAGAACCATAAGAATCATCTTCCAACATATCAGCAGACAAGGTTATCTTTTCTTCATCACTAACACAGCCTTCACCACCGTCTCGTGGATCAGAAGGCTCATTCATGAGTTTCAATCTGCAACCATCATGATCATCAGCAATTTCTTTCTTGGTAACAATAGAAGAATATTTCAAGCCATGATTAGTCAATTCTGTAGCAGTACCAACCATAGGAAAAGCAACTGTTACCAGAGGAACGTGCTCAGGATTTGAAGAAACCTCCTCACATACTTTCTCAACATTAACTCCTTCCGCGCGACTAGATGTTTCCGGTTGACCTATTATATTACTGGTAGTTAATACTGGTGTACAGACAACTTTCACTTTTTGAATTACAATTTTCATTTGAAGAACTGTCACAGCAACTGCGCTTGTCGTCCTTTGAAGAACTATTGCTTGCTCTTATTTTAGTAAGACACTTGCCAGATAAAATGTTGTTGACATTGATAGAATCTGCAGATAACAAATCATCTGAATCAGCTTTGCAGTAGGATATGATAAGATCCACCAACAACCTTTTCTATTCCCCATTCCAGTCTTTTATTTGCTTCCTTGAAATCAGTTGTGTGTCCAACTGCTCCAGATTCTAACTCGAAGTTAACACGAGTTGTAAATGTAGGAAGTGGCATTTGTACAAGAACAGTGTTAGCATTGATGCTTGAGTTGAATTCAGCCCGCACTTTAATGGTCACTTCAGCCTTGAGTGGTCCTGTTTCCTCAATCAATGTATTAATACGAAAAGGTGGCTTAAATGCTTGAGTTATACGATAATTCATGACAGGAAATTCACCATCTGGTGGTACCAAAGATAAAGTTCGGTCAACATCAAAGCTATCAAGGTGCACAGACTCATGAAAGTTGCAATCATCTAAAATCACAGCACCAGAACCTCTATAATCACTTGTTCCTATACTCAAGTCCTCATTGAGAGCAAGTCGAATCTCTGGGTTACCAGTAAGATAACTCTTCATTTGAATGGTGCCATCAATCTCAATAGTAAGTATATATCCACTAGAATTGAATGTGACGCTTATTTTCTCAAATACATCAACAAAGATCTCATCTCTCTTCCTCCCACCAGGTTCATTAGCAACAACAGATTTTGTAATAGTTGTACCCGGCATTCGCTTGCTCCCGTGCATAAAAATCAAAGTGGGACCAAGTGGCATCTGTGCAGTCTCAATCACAATCGGCTCATTGAAAACATACGACTTCAAAACCTCCGTAGACGTCGTTTGCACATAACCAAAATCAATCATTTCATCAAGCAGTTCATAGACAAGCACAAAATTCTTCCTAAAAGAATCCTCATTAAGAACACCAAGGTAATCTTTAATAACCCTTGCAGTTCTTTGTAAAAGCTCCAAAACAACAGAAGGAGAAACATTAACTCTAGTCGTAGCAACAAACAACAACCCCGCAACCTTGACATGGAAGTAGTTCACACCATCTACATTAAAAACAGGTGGAGCATCACCATCAGCGTCCTCTTTCCAGAACTTGACTTTTCGGAAAAACGTTTCAGCGCTTCCCTTTTGTACTTCACCACGATAGTCGCGGAAGACGATGTTGTCGCCTCTTTGGGAAAGGACGAAGAACTGAGAAATCATGTTTTGCTGCTGTGTTTCTTTCTTTGCTTCTTTGACTTGTCTCTTCCTGCTCCTTGCTTAGCATAAATTGGAAGCTTTTTAAGGACATATGTTAGACCTCGCACAATTCTCTAGTCCAAGAGTTCTCCCGAGTTCAACAAGTGTTGTTTTCAGTATTGTATGTCTATCAAGAGGACTTCTAATCTCATGAGTCAACATCCTAACATGTCGACCGGTTTCTCTGGAATTCAAGCTTCATATTTGTCTGCACAGCACTCTCTGACCTTGCTACATCAACTTGAACTGAATGATCAACAACAAGATCAACAGGAACCAGAGGGTTGATCTTATTAGAAACACTGCCAAGCATCACGCATGCAAGCCAGATCAACAACAGCTGGGACTCCAGTAAGATCCTGCAGGAGAATTTTCAACACTTCTAGTAGATGAGGATAGCGAGCAAGATTTCCAAGAGTTGATAATACATGTTTTGAAACCTCTTGATCAGGGATACTCCTGCTCATTGATCCAATAAGGCGCAGCAAGGTCTCAATGGCCCCAGCAGCCACAAGTTCTTCACAGCATCTTCTCTTCTAACAGCAGTGATGCTTTCAGTGGATTCACTAAAAAGCCTCAAGATCTGGGAATAGTTTTGGATAGCTCTGTTGAAACCATTATGATAAGATTGTACAACTTCATCCACAACCTCCTCAATAACATCACCCTGCTCCTTCAAAAATTGGGCAGCAGCTTCGTGGTCTTTTGATGTCAAAATATGAACAACGTGAGGTAAAGAATCAAAACGAGCAGCAGTCCAAGTACCAGCTAAAAAACATAGCAAGATAAACCATAGGCGAAGTAACCCCAGGAATCTCCTCCTTTATAAACACGCAACCATGAGCTCTTGATTTCGTTGTAACACCAACTTGACTATTTTCCACACACCTCTGATAAAAATGAACACAACTACTCATGTACCAGGACATTACTTGCACCTTTAGTTTGGACCAAACTTCTTATTGAACACTGCTCGACAAACTGATGATTCTCCATAAGACCACTTGACTTTGAACAATCATCTCTTGAGAAAATAGACCACTGATACATAACTTGCAAATGAAGTAATCCCTTGATAGTTTGACCAAGATGAGGTCAAACTTCCATCTGATTTAGACTCGAATGAATGTCCTTGCCATTAATCTCCTTGCAAAACCCTAAACACACAGAGAAGAAGAAGAAACAAACAAATTGAAAAATATTTTTGGTAATTTTGGTTAGATGTTAGTAAACAGAAACAAACATAAAGTAAATAAGAAACACAAAGTAAGATCTTGTTTGTGGAATGATATGCAAATGAAATGTGGGATCTTAGGGGTAAAAATTAGGGTATTACACATCCACCAAATAAAAACGCGCAGCATTTCCGTGTCGAATGGAGCATTGCGTCATTGTCAAACATATGCATTTTGAAACATAAACCAGGTTGGCTAACCGTTTGTTTCAAGTGTTGTTTCTCATGCAGGGTGAGGGAGTTCTTGCTCCAATAAATCACTAAACATTCGAGGTCTCGACGTGAGACATTCAATGAAGTGTCAGCTTTGGCACTATTCCCCACAGAGTTGTCATGATGAAGTTCTCTTTGTCTCCGAGCAGAGTTATTTGTGTAAATTTCTCTTGTTTTCCCCGCCAGAGTTAGTAGACAAAATATCTCCTTGTCCCCAAGCAGAGTTATTTGTCATCAAAGGGTTTCAAGAATCAGAATTTCAGAGGCTACCGCCGGTTATCAGAGCAGGCGTTCGGTAGTTTGGTTTTCAGATATCCCCAATAGAGTCCGCCTCAAAGTTGCTGTCACGTCAGTGCTAAGAAGTTTGTTGGTCGGGACCAGTGAAAAAATGAGTCCTGACGTGGACAATTTTATTGACGGGATTTCTTCGGGTTAGAGAAGTGGGTGTCCTAACGTGGACAGTTTTATTTCCTCAAGGTGATGAGATATGCTAGTCCTAACGTGGACAGATTGGATTCCTCCGTATTGGTTGAAGGTGAAGTCATGACGTTGACAAAATTGATTACTCTTTGCATTGGTGTCCTAACGTGGACCATTTATTTCCAGCAGATATCTTTATTCGTAATGGAGAAATGTGCGTCCTAACGTGGACAAGTTTATAGTTCTGCGTGATGACAAGATACGAGAGTCCTGACGTGGACAAATTTATCCTTCTTCGTGTTGTTGGCAAAGTGTGTGTCCTGACGTGGACAAATTTTATTTCCCCAGCAAATCGAAGACGCGCGAGTCCTGACGTGGACAAATTTTATTTCCTCAGCAAGTCAAGAGGTGAGTCCTGACGTGGACAAATCAAGACGAAACGTGAGTCCTGACGTGGACAAGTTTATTCCTTATGTGGAAAGATTGATTCCTTACGTGGAAAGAAGAGTGTTCCCTTACGTGGAAAGAAGACGGATTCCTTACGTGGAAAGAGGTGTTCCTTACGTGGAAAGATGGGGGTCCTTACGTGGACAAATCAGAAGAAGATGGTTTCCTTACGTGGAAAGAAGATGGTTTCCTTACGTGGAAAGAAGACGGATTCCTTACGTGGAAAGAGGTGTTCCTTACGTGGAAAGATGGGGGTCCTTACGTGGACAAATCAGAAGAAGATGGTTTCCTTACGTGGAAAGAAGATTGTTTCCTTACGTGGAAAGAAGAAGTTGATTCCTAATGTGGAAAGAAGACGTATTCCTTACGTGGAAGATTTTAGTCCTAACGTGGACAGGTTATTCAAGATGGAAAGAAGTTTAGTCCTTACGCGGACAGATCAAGAAAATTTTTATTCCTGACGTGGAAAGATTGTGATTCCTTACGTGGAAAGATTGTGATTCCTTACATGGAAAGAAGATTTTATTCCTTACGCAGAAAGAAGTTGGTTTCCTTACGTGAAAAAAAAAAGAGGTATTCCTTACGTGGAAAGGTGGGTCCTGACGTGGACGATGTATTCCTTACGTGGAAAGGTAGGTCCTAACGTGGACGAAGTTTAGTCCTGACGTGGACAAATACAAAAGAGATGATTCCTTACGTGGACGGTGTTATTCCTAACGTGGAAGAGTTTATTCCTAACGTGGACGATTTATTTCTGATGAAATACAGACAAATTATCCCCAGCGAAGTTGCCGAGATTTTTTCGGGTTGGCAGCAGGTGGAGTCCCGACGTGGACAAGTTTAGTTGAGATTTCTTTGTGTTGACAACACAGGTGTCCTAACGTGGACAAAATTCTACCTCTGTTATGATAGAATCTTTTTCAGGCTGATGAAAATAATCCCCAGCTCGTCGCTAATGGATCAGTTGGTTGGCGTAAACAGTTAGATTCAGTTGACGAATGTCGCTCCCCAAGTAGTGGCGCAGTTTATTTCTGCGGTTGGCAAATTTCCGGGTTCTTAGTATTCAACCGTCTCGTACCGCGAATGTTTGAAGGTCATTCGCCCTTCACCCAATCGGGTCCAAGTCGCTTGAATAGGGGCAGCTGTTGCACCTTAATATTTGCTCAACCTATTTCACTTGGTTTATGTTTCAATTGCATTAGCATTTGCATATAGAGTCATGCACATAGTCTAATCATCTGCGTAGCATAACATAGCAAGTCATATAACAAGGGACCAAGCACTATTCTCATCTCTAGGAGCCTATCAATAGGTTATTATTCAAGTTCAAGCATATCCAAGTCATCAGAGAAGAAATTGAAGCTCAGAAGTCAGTTGGATCAAGCAGTGAATCTATCTCCTATATGAGGGTATCTGAGGATCATCAAAGGAGTTGTGAGATGTGAATTGAGCTGAGCATGGAGGGTATATGGACATTATGGGAGACTTAGAAAGTCATTTGAAGAAGGAGGCAAGTCATTGAGATGAGCACAAGAGTTGCAGTTGAAGACAGTCAACTAGGGTTTCATCTAGGTCAACCCTGGGTCAACTCTAGGTCAAATGATTGATTGAAAGGCATTGAGGTATATTGAAGAGATGTGGGATTCATAATTGGACATGTGAACAAGGATATGGTGATGGGCCAAGAAGAATTCAAGAGAAATCAAGGAGAAGAGGAGTTTCTAAATTAGGGTTTCTGTGTAAAATCCCCTAATTTAGGTCAAATTTCCAAGCAAGATAAGTCAAAATGCAAGCTTCAAATGGATCCTTGGCCAACATGAAACTTGTAGAGGATCTCAAGACCTTTAATTTTAGTGGTGGAAGACATCAAGGAGATTTATAGAACTCAAGTTATGGTCCTTGCAAGTTAGAGGTCATCTGAGGTATCTGAAATTTTGTCTGTGAAAGTTACTTGTCTTCTAAGCAACTTTTACCCCTCAAGGAGATTTCAAATGAACTTCTGGTAAACATAAGAGTTGTTCCTCATTGTCTTAGCTTTCTATAATGGTATGGTATGCCTTAATATGGTTTGTGGAACTCTACTTATGGTCTTGGCAAGTAAAGGGTATTTTGGTCATCTGAGAATTACAGGTCATTTCAAGCCTATGCCCAAAACTCATACAAGGAAGCTTCAAATGAAAAACTTCACAACATAAAACTTGCTCCAAATGACATTTGGAGTCTAGAAAAGTGACCATGAAAGACTGGAAAGGCTCATAGCTCAAGGTTTCAAAATTGGTGAATTTAATGAATGAAAAATGACCTAAATTTGAGATTTTTCATAATTTGGCCAAATGGGATGAAATTATAGGTCATTTTGATTGGAAAAAATGTTTTAAGAACATTGGAAAAAGTGGATTTTTGAATTTGGTTCAAAGTTTAGAAGTTATGCTTGGTTACTTACAAAAGAAGTTACATAATCCAAATCCAAGGGAAAGTGTGCATGGGAAGTTTCTCCAAGGTTCTAGGACTTTCTATTTCCATCTATATCTTGAATTGAAGAGCTTCATGACATGGTTGGTGATTCATTGTGCTCATAATACCAAGTTTCACATCATTCTTCCAATTTGCAAAAGCATCTCAAACTCTCTCAAATATCTATCAATTTCCATTTTTCTTGATTGGATCATCATCAACATCTTTCATAGATCAGAATTCCATCAAAGATTTGGTTGAATTGAGCAAGACTCGTGCCATACAACTTCATCATCCAAGGTGCAAGAAAGTTTCAATTGCAAGATCCAAGAGGTTTGAGCCAGAATTTTTGCATACAGAACTCAAGAGCAAGGTCACTGATCAATTTCCAATCACTGCAAGCATCAGATCCAAGGATTTCCATAGCTGTTTTCACCATTTACACCAGGTTAGTTTCCTCTTCGAATTGCATGATGTAGTTAGAATCATAGAGAATTGTTAGTGTAGAACTGTTAGGATAGGTTAGAGGATTGATTTCACAAAGTTTGGAGAAGTTTCATGGAGGTTATCAAAGGTGTACCAAAACTGTTAGAGCTTATAACATCAAGGATATTGCACTATAATCTTGGATATGTAGCTTAATATGATCAATGAAAGGTGTAGATCATGTTAGGATAGAATTTAGCAAGAATGCTCAAGGTTGTTATCAGGTGAAAATGGTGGAACCGAGTTGTTCTACTCATCGGGTTTGATTATTGGTTGAGTTTTAGAAGGAGCTGATGGTATGGCTGTGTAGAGGGGAAGGAATGGACTAACTTTGCTTTTCATATCGTGTGATTTCATGGACGAACAAGGGAGAACAAAGGGGATTCAAAAGGCTATACACACCATTTCATTAATAATTCTGACTAGGCTTTGCAATTCCTTGCTTTTCACACCCCCGTTCCCAAGGCCCAAACTAAAATGAACTAGAATTCTTGCTATTAGCACCGTTCCAGCTTTTTATTTTTTGTTGTGATTTCTAAGCATGCATTGGGCCCAGACGCGCTTGCTATGCGCGCCCCCCAGTCTGGGCCCATCTTTCATTTCAATTGATTTTAATTTCTCCCTGCACCCCTCATCTCACTTAATTCCCATTATTTTCTTTTAATTCTTTTATTTCTTTGAAAATTCATAAAAAATAGAAAAATGCATGATTTCAATTGATTCTTTTTGCATATTGTTCATAATTTTGTTAAGAAAAATATCATTCAAAAAAATTAGCATTTCATTTTATTTTCATATTTTTAGTATATTTTTCTTTTAAATAGGTGTAAATAATGTTTAGTTTAATGCATGAATTTGTTGATTTTAGTATGATTAGATGCTTTATTATTTTTGATCCATTATTTTTAGGTTGATTAGTTTAGACCTTTAGCTTGTATATACAATTTAGTTCATATTTTTAGGACTTAATCTTAGATGATTTGTTTAGGTGTGAATAACATGATCAAAACTAGGGTTTAGGAGATAACATAGGAGAATTAAATCATTTCCCTTAGGAGTTAGAGATTGAATCTTTGGGGTATGGGAATATAGGGGTTATGGGTAGATAATAGATCCCCTAGAAAATATTAGGATTCCCCTACTGCTATCAGTATACTGCTTATATTTGTTTGACTGTGTGGTGTGCCCTCTCTAGGGTTATTTCATTTATCTGTGTGGGGTATTGGGATTGCTTTGGGGATTGGGAGAGCTGAAGACTTGTGATGTTGAAGACCATTGGAGATCAAAGAGAATGAAATCCAACTTCCTGAGTTGATGAAGAGATTCTTTGTTGGCAGCTGTTGAAGGCTATAGGGTTTAGGAGCTAGGCAGAGCTCTAGAGTAGAAAACTTGATTCACAAACATGGAAGGTCTTGTTTGCCTCCATCCTTTCTCTATAATTCAAAGTCTCTTTCAAATATCCACCTCCTTCCTTTGGAAGGATCAGTGAATGTATTCGGAAGATAGAACTTTTGAGAGAAAATTGTCTGTATAATGTTAACAGTTAATGAGCCACCCTTGGTAGGCAGTTTACTGTTTAACTTTCATTCTATCTTGCTGACTGATATTCATCTTGGGGATTGAGACTTGAAGAAAAGCCATTGCAGATTGAAGACTGATGACAAAGACCTTGCTTGAAGGCTGTGGAGATGGAGATTGATGCTTGCTTGAAGCTTGTAGCTGTTTGATGATGACTTGAAGACAGATGCTGATGAAGACTGCTTTTGCTGTTTATTTTAGCTGTATATTTTTGATGTATTGTTTGAATTTCCCTGACTGTATTGCTTGCTGTTTAACCTGTTAGGTTGAAAGTGAATCCTGTTCACTTTTGCCTATTGTTTTCTAGGTTCGAGGTTGAGTGGGACTTCCTTGCCTCGCTTGTATTGCTGCATCCATGCATTTTACTGCTTTATTATATATCTGCTATTGTTTCTGTTTTCGTTTATCCCTTAGGATCTCTGTTTCTCTCTGCGCAAGAGAGGAGCATGATAGACATTAGGAGTTAACCCATGCATGAGAACATTAGGTTAGTTTAATTCCCTTTTAAACCATAGGTTAGAGTTCTGTCTCTTCTTTCTCATAACAAACAGAAAAACACAATAAATATTTCAAACCCAATAAAAGACACTTCTTCCGTAAAAGAATGTGAACTCATCAAAACGTCATTTTTGTCCGCTGGGACTGTTAATCAGAAAAACCCTTTTTCAGAAGGAATAAAAACAATCAAGACAGACTTGTGTCGTACGTGGCCCGAACTACGTTTGCTCTGATCTTTCATGCTGTATGAAAGTACGTAGGCATAGGATGCGATATCCTAGCGAGCAACCTTCCCCTCCTTTCCCGTAGGTAGGCGAACTACGTTGACTCTGATTTCTCGTTCCAGACGGGAATACGTAGGCATAAAGTGCGATACTTTGCCGAGTCGTTTTTCTTTTCCTTTAACCCCTGACCTTTAGAGTAGATGGAATAACAATCCATACCCGAAAACAAGCGTGGATCCCGTCGAGTACGACGGACGTGAGGGGTGCTAATACCTTCCCCTTGCGTAACCGACTCCCGAATCCAGGTTTTGGTTGTGATGACCATTCCTTTCCCGTCTTTGCGGTAGGTTTACTCTGAGTGTTTCCTTTCCCTCCGTTGGGATAAATAACGCACGGTGGCGACTCTTCTGTTCAGCCGGCGCCGATTTTCGCAGTAGCGACACCTAAGTTCACACATCCCTCTCAAGAGGAAAACCCAAATCACCTGGCAGACAACTATGAACTATCCAAGTTCACACATTAGAAACACATACAATTGAAGCCACACATATTAGAAACATATAAAATAGAAGCCATACATATTACTCATAACATTAGAGTAAATTAGGGTAAAGATGTTTTGTTTCAAAGAAAAGCATGTCAAGATTAGATTTCGTTAATCCTTTTTAAACGTATCAGATTAATCAAGCATGCGAACTTAGTTTTAATCAATAAAATCGTGTATCCTTGCGAATCCGTTCATTTCTAAAGCGAGTCCGTGAATATTATTGTTTTAATTGCTAGCTTATTTCTCTAAATATCAACTGAAACAAACAAACATAAAGATCGATACAAAGCGAATATTAACTTCCAAATCTATGTCTAGAGTTTGTTGGTTAATAGATGAAAAAAATAGATCAAGACTTAGAAAATCTATGTCTAGAGTGATTCAAAATATAAATACATCATTAAAGCAAATATCATCATCATTTATTGATCATAACCTTGTTCACATACAGAAGATCAAAAGAAATACATGAAAGTAAGATTAACTACCTCTAATCTTGACACAAAAGTGTTTAACTACCCATCCCCATGGTAGCTTGATCAACATGTAAGAAAAGAAGCTTTGCTAGGATTAAAGTCGAAGAATCGAGGATTGATGCTCCAAAAATTTATTTATCACTTCTCCATGAGTTTCTTAGGTTTTTGACCTAGAAAATCCTTTTTTTCTTTCTCAAACGCTGAAAAGTGTGAAAAAGTACCAGTTGTTGAAAATATCTTCCCAATGATATATTTATATATAAGGCCACTTAGTGCTGTAAGTGGCACCACGCTAAGTACTCTCAGAGGTGCGCTAAGCATGGTCTGAAGAACACAACTTATTTCCCAGGAAGTGTGCTAAGCGCGATAGGAGATCACTTATGACGTTTTGAGCCTTTAGCTACTGGATTTTTTATGAGCGCGTTGGACTCCCGCTGAAAAGCTCGCTTAGCGCGCTATGCCGACATGAAAACTTCAAAACTTGTTTTTAAGTCCTTCTTTCTTGCACCAATTGTTCCTATCATTAAAATTAGGCAAGAATAACTGTTAAAGAACATCAAAATGCTCAATATTTACATTATTTACACTAAATTCGAAAATTAACATGAATACACTTAAGCTACTAGGTTTTAGACTAAACTATCAAGTAAACCAATTGAAAGGGCCATAAAATCAGGTTAAAGTATGCCCAATTTGGCCCTTAACAATTACAACTCCTTCAAACTCCAAAAATCTAAAGAGATCATATGTCAGGACATGTGGTCTGACATCACATCTGCTTCAACATAGCAACAATCTCAGACATGTCCATTACTCCCCCTGTCACATATAACCAATATTTCCCCTAAAGGCGAAAACCCAAATCTCCTGAAGTCCAAACCTCAACTACCTAAGTTCACACATCCCTCTCAAGAGGAAAACCCAAATCACCTGGCAGACAACTATGAACTATCCAAGTTCACACATTAGAAACACATACAATTGAAGCCACACATATTAGAAACATATAAAATAGAAGCCATACATATTACTCATAACATTAGAGTAAATTAGGGTAAAGATGTTTTGTTTCAAAGAAAAGCATGTCAAGATTAGATTTCGTTAATCCTTTTTAAACGTATCAGATTAATCAAGCATGCGAACTTAGTTTTAATCAATAAAATCGTGTATCCTTGCGAATCCGTTCATTTCTAAAGCGAGTCCGTGAATATTATTGTTTTAATTGCTAGCTTATTTCTCTAAATATCAACTGAAACAAACAAACATAAAGATCGATACAAAGCGAATATTAACTTCCAAATCTATGTCTAGAGTTTGTTGGTTAATAGATGAAAAAAATAGATCAAGACTTAGAAAATCTATGTCTAGAGTGATTCAAAATATAAATACATCATTAAAGCAAATATCATCATCATTTATTGATCATAACCTTGTTCACATACAGAAGATCAAAAGAAATACATGAAAGTAAGATTAACTACCTCTAATCTTGACACAAAAGTGTTTAACTACCCATCCCTATGGTAGCTTGATCAACATGTAAGAAAAGAAGCTTTGCTAGGATTAAAGTCGAAGAATCGAGGATTGATGCTCCAAAGATTTAATTATCACTTCTCCATGAGTTTCTAAGGTTTTTGACCTAGAAAATCCTTTTTTTCTTTCTCAAACGCTGAAAAGTGTGAAAAAGTACCAGTTGTTGAAAATATCTTCCCAATGATATATTTATATATAAGGCCACTTAGTGCTGTAAGTGGCATCATGCTAAGTACTCTCAGAGGTGCGCTAAGCATGGTCTGAAGAACACAACTTATTTCCCAGGAAGTGTGCTAAGCGCGATAGGAGATCACTTATGACGTTTTGAGCCTTTAGCTACTGGATTTTTTATGAGCGCGCTGGACTCCCGCTGAAAAGCTAGCTTAGCGCGCTATGCCGGCATGAGAAATTCAAAACTTGTTTTTAAGTCCTTCTTTCTTGCACCAATTGTTCCTATCATTAAAATTAGGCAAGAAGAACTGTTAAAGAACATCAAAATGCTCAATATTTACATTATTTACACTAAATTCGAAAATTAACATGAATACACTTAAGTTATTAGGTTTTAGACTAAACTATCAAGTAATCCAATTGAAAGGGCCATAAAATCATGTTAAAGTATGTCCAATTTGTCCCTTAACAATGACAACTCCTTCAAACTCCAAAAATCTAAAGAGATCTGATGTCAGGACATGTGGTCTGACATCACATCTGCTTCAACATAGCAACAATCTCAGACATGTCCATTACTCCCCCTGTCACATATAACCAATATTTACCCTAAAGGCGAAAACCCAAATCTCCTGAAGTCCAAACCTCAAATACCTAAGTTCACACATCCCTCTCAAGAGGAAAACCCAAATCACCTGGCAGACAACTATGAACTATCCAATTTCAAACATTAGAAACACATACAATTGAAGCCACACATATTAGAAACATATAAAATAGAAGCCATACATATTACTCATAACTTTAGAGTAAATTAGGGTAAAGATGTTTTTTTTCAAAGAAAAGCATGTCAAGATTAGATTTCGTTAATCCTTTTTAAACGTATCTGATTAATCAAGCATGCGAACTTAGTTTTAATCAATAAAATCGTGTATCCTTGCGAATCCGTTCATTTCTAAAGCGAGTTCGTGAATATTATTGTTTTAATTGCTAGCTTATTTCTCTAAATAGCAACTGAAACAAACAAACATAAAGATCGATACAAAGCAAATATTAACTTCCAAATCTATGTCTAGAGTTTGTTGGTTAATAGATGAAAAAAATAGATTAAGACTTGGAAAATCTATGTCTAGGGTGATTCAAAATATAAATACATCATTAAAGCAAATATCATCATCATTTATTGATCATAACCTTGTTCACATACAAAAGATCAAAAGAAATACATGAAAGTAAGATTAACTACCTCTAATCTTGACACAAAAGTGTTTAACTACCCATCCCCATGGTAGCTTGATCAACATGTAAGAAAAGAAGCTTTGCTAGGATTAAAGTAGAAGAATCGAGGATTGATGCTCCAAAGATTTAATTATCACTTCTCCATGAGTTTCTAAGGTTTTTGACCTAGAAAATCCTTTTTTTCTTTCTCAAACGCTGAAAAGTGTGAAAAAGTACCAGTTGTTGAAAATATCTTCCCAATGATATATTTATATATAAGGCCACTTAGTGCTGTAAGTGGCACCACGCTAAGTACTCTCAGAGGTGCGCTAAGCATGGTCTGAAGAACACAACTTATTTCCCAGGAAGTGTGCTAAGCGCGATAGGAGATCACTTATGACGTTTTGAGCCTTTAGCTATTGGATTTTTTATGAGCGCGTTGGACTCCCGCTGAAAAGCTAGCTTAGCGCGCTATGCCGACATGAAAATTTCAAAACTTGTTTTTAAGTCCTTCTTTCTTGCACCAATTGTTCATATCATTAAAATTTGGCAAGAAGAACTGTTAAAGAACATCAAAATGCTCAATATTTACATTATTTACACTAAATTCGAAAATTAACATGAATACACTTAAGCTACTAGGTTTTAGACTAAACTATCAAGTAAACCAATTGAAAGGGCCATAAAATCAAGTTAAAGTATGCCCAATTTGGCCCTTAACAATGACAACTCCTTTAAACTCCAAAAATCTAAAGAGATCTGATGTCAGAACATGTGGTCTGACATCACATCTGCTTCAACATAGCAACAATCTCAGACATGTCCATTACTCCCCCTGTCACATATAACCAATATTTCCCCTAAAGGAGAAAACCCAAATCTCCTGAAGTCCAAACCTCAAATACCTAAGTTCACACATCCCTCTCAAGAGGAAAACCCAAATCACCTGGCAGACAACTATGAACTATCCAATTTCAAACATTAGAAACACATACAATTGAAGCCACACATATTAGAAACATATAAAATAGAAGCCATACATATTACTCATAACTTTAGAGTAAATTAGGGTAAAGATGTTTTGTTTCAAAGAAAAGCATGTCAAGATTAGATTTCGTTAATCCTTTTTAAACGTTTCTGATTAATCAAGCATGCGAACTTAGTTTTAATCAATAAAATCGTGTATCCTTGCGAATCCTTTCATTTCTAAAGCGAGTTCGTGAATATTATTGTTTTAATTGCTAGCTTATTTCTCTAAATAGCAACTGAAACAAACAAACATAAAGATCGATACAAAGCGAATATTAACTTCAAAATATATGTCTAGAGTTTGTTGGTTAATAGATGAAAAAAATAGATCAAGACTTGGAAAATCTATGTCTAGGGTGATTCAAACCATAAATACATCATTAAAGAAAATATCATCATCAGTTATTGATCATAACCTTGTTCACATACAAAAGATCAAAAGAAATACATGAAAGTAAGAATAACTACCTCTAATCTTGACACAAAAGTGTTTAACTACCCATCCCCATGGTAGCTTGATCAACATGTAAGAAAAGAAGCTTTGCTAGGATTAAAGTAGAAGAATCGAGGATTGATGCTCCAAAGATTTAATTATCACTTCTCCATGAGTTTCTAAGGTTTTTGACCTAGAAAATCCTTTTTTTCTTTCTCAAACGCTGAAAAGTGTGAAAAAGTACCAGTTGTTGAAAATATCTTCCCAATGATATATTAATATATAAGGCCACTTAGTGCTGTAAGTGGCACCACGCTAAGTACTCTCAGAGGTGCGCTAAGCATGGTCTGAAGAACACAACTTATTTCCCATGAAGTGTGCTAAGCGCGATAGGAGATCACTTATGACGGTTTGAGCCTTTAGCTACTGGATTTTTTATGAGCGCGCTGGACTCCCGCTGAAAAGCTAGCTTAGCGCGCTATGCCGACATGAAAATTTCAAAACTTGTTTTTAAGTCCTTCTTTCTTGCACCAATTGTTCCTATCATTAAAATTTGGCAAGAAGAACTGTTAAAGAACATCAAAATGCTCAATATTTACATTATTTACACTAAATTCGAAAATTAACATGAATACACTTAAGCTACTAGGTTTTAGACTAAACTATCGAGTAAACCAATTGAAAGGGCCATAAAATCAAGTTAAAGTATGCCCACTTTGGCCCTTAACAATGACAACTCCTTCAAACTCCAAAAATCTAAAGAGATCTGATGTCAGGACATGTGGTCTGACATCACATCTGCTTCAACATAGCAACAATCTCAGACATGTCCATTACTCCCCCTGTCACATATAACCAATATTTCCCCTAAAGGTGAAAACCCAAATCTCCTGAAGTCCAAACCTCAAATACCTAAGTTCACACATTCCTCTCAAGAGGAAAACCCAAATCACCTGGCAGACAACTATGAACTATCCAAGTTCACACATTAAAAACATATACAATTGAAGCCACACATATTAGAAACATATAAAACAGAAGCCATACATATTACTTATAACTTTAGAGTAAATTAGGGTAAAGATGTTTTGTTTCAAAGAAAAGCATGTCAAGATTAGATTTCGTTAATCCTTTTTAAACGTATCTGATTAATCAAGCATGCGAACTTAGTTTTAATCAATAAAATCGTGTATCCTTGCGAATCCGTTCATTTCTAAAGCGAGTTCGTGAATATTATTGTTTTAATTGCTAGCTTATTTCTCTAAATAGCAACTGAAACAAACAAACATAAAGATCGATACAAAGCGAATATTAACTTCCATATCTATGTCTAGAGTTTGTTGGTTAATAGATGAAAAAAATAGATCAAGACTTGGAAAATCTATGTCTAGGGTGATTCAAACCATAAATACATCATTAAAGAAAATATCATCATCATTTATTGATCATAACCTTGTTCACATACAAAAGATCAAAAGAAATACATGAAAGTAAGATTAACTACCTCTAATCTTGACACAAAAGTGTTTAACTACCCATCCCCATGGTAGCTTGATAAACATGTAAGAAAAGAAGCTTTGTTAGGATTAAAGTAGAAGAATCGAGGATTGATGCTCCAAAGATTTAATTATCACTTCTCCATGAGTTTCTAAGGTTTTTGACCTCGAAAATCCTTTTTCTCTTTCTCAAACGCTGAAAAGTGTGAAAAAGTACAAGTTGTTGAAAATATCTTCCAATTGATATGTTTATATATAAAGCCACTTAGTGCTGTAAGTGGCACTGTGCTAAGTACCCTAAGAGGTGCGCTAAGCATGGTCTGAAGAACACAACTTATTTCCCAGGAAGTGTGCTAAGGGCGATATGAGATCACTTATGACGTTTTGAGCCTTTACCTACTGGATTTTTTATGAGCTCGCCGGACTCCCGCTGAAAAGCTAGCTTAGCGCGCTATGCCGACATGAAAACTTCAAAACTTGTTTTTCAGTCCTTCTTTCTTGCACCAATTGTTCCTATCATCAAAAATAGGCAAGAAGTATTGTCAAAGAACATCAAAATGCTCAATATTCACATTATTTACACTAAAATAGAAAATTAACATGAATACACTTAAACCACTAGGTTTTAGACTAAACTATCATGTAAACAAAGAGAAAGGGCCATAAAATCAAGTTAAAGTATGCCCAATTTAGCCCTTAACCATTACAACACCTTCAAACTCCAAAAATCTAAAGAGATCTGATGTCAGGACATGTGGTCTAACATCACATCTGCTTCAACATAGCAACA
This sequence comes from Lathyrus sativus, assembly GCA_963859935.3. Taxonomy (NCBI): domain Eukaryota; kingdom Viridiplantae; phylum Streptophyta; class Magnoliopsida; order Fabales; family Fabaceae; genus Lathyrus; species Lathyrus sativus. The sequence goes on from OZ012739.1 coordinate 257,480,860, forward strand.
ATCTCAGACATGTCCATTACTCCCCCTGTCACATATAACCAATATTTCCCCTAACGGCGAAAACCCAAATCTCCTGAAGTCCAAACCTCAACTACCTAAGTTCACACATCCCTCTCAAGAGGAAAACCCAAATCACCTGGCAGACAACTATGAACTATCCAAGTTCACACATTAGAAACACATACAATTGAAGCCACACATATTAGAAACATATAAAATAGAAGCCATACATATTACTCATAACTTTAGAGTAAATTAGGGTAAAGATGTTTTGTTTCAAAGAAAAGCATGTCAAGATTAGATTTCGTTAATCCTTTTTAAACGTATCAGATTAATCAAGCATGCGATCTTAGTTTTAATCAATAAAATCGTGTATCCTTGCGAATCAGTTCATTTCTAAAGCGAGTTCGTGAATATTATTCTTTTAATTGCTAGCTTATTTCTCTAAATAGCTACTGAAACAAACAAACATAAAGATCGATACAAAGCGAATATTAACTTCCAAATCTATGTCTAGAGTTTGTTGGTTAATAGATGAAAAAAATAGATCAAGACTTGGAAAATCTATGTCTAGAGTGATTCAAACCATAAATACATCATTAATGAAAATATCATCATCATTTATTGATCATAACCTTGTTCACATACAAAAGATCAAAAGAAATACATGAAAGTAAAATTAACTACCTCTAATCTTGACACAAAGGTGTTTAACTACCCATCCCCATGGTAGCTTGATCAACATGTAAGAAAAGAAGCTTTGCTAGGATTAAAGTAGAAGAATCGAGGATTGATGCTCCAAAGATTTAATTATCACTTCTCCATGAGTTTCTAAGGATTTTGACCTAAAAAATCCTTTTTCTCTTTCTCAAATGCTGAAAAGTGTGAAAAAGTACAAGTTGTTGAAAATATCTTCCAATTGATATGTTTATATATAAGGCCACTTAGTGCTGTAAGTGGCACCGCGCTAAGTACCCTAAGAGGTGCGCTAAGCATGGTCTGAAGAACACAACTTATTTCCCAGGAAGTGTGCTAAGTGCGATAAGAGATCACTTATGACGTTTTGAGCCTTTAGCTACTGGATTTTTTATGAGCTCGTTGGACTCCCGCTGAAAAGCTAGCTTAGCGCGCTATGCAGACATGAAAACTTCAAAACTTGTTTTTCAGTCCTTCTTTCTTGCACCAATTGTTCCTATCATCAAAAATAGGCAAGAAGTACTGTCAAAGAACATCAAAATGCTCAATATTCACATTATTTACACTAAAATAGAACATTAACATGAACACACTTAAACCACTAGGTTTTAGACTAAACTATCAAGTAAACAAAGAGAAAGGGCCATAAAATCAAGTTAAAGTATGCCCAATTTAGCCCTTAACAATTACAACACCTTCAAACTCCAAAAATCTAAAGAGATCTGATGTCAGGACATGTGGTCTAACATCACATCTGCTTCAACATAATGTCGCTACTTCGAAAATCGGCGCCGGCTGAACAGAAGAGTCGCCACCGTGCGTTATTAGCACCCCTCACGTCCAACGTACTCGATGGGATCCACGCTTGCTTGTTTGTACGGACTACACTTCTATCTAAACTAAAGGATGATGTCTGAAAAGAAAAGAAAACATGACTCGGCAAAGCATCGCACTTTATGCCTACGTATTCTCGTCTAGAACGAGAAATCAGAGTCAACGTAGTTCGCCTAACTACGGGTGAAGGTGGGGAAGGTTGCTCGCTAGGATATCGCATCCTATGCCTACGTACTTCCACACAGCATGGAAGATCACCTTAAATAAGGGTTTTCTTATTGCAAAAAGGTTGATGTTTGTTCAAATCTTTTGACGGAAGAAATGAATTGATTTTGTTATAGCCTTTATTAATGTTTTTCTGTTGTTTTGAGAAAGAAGAGACAGAATTCTAACCTATGGTTGAAAAGGGAATAAAATCTACCCTAATGTTATCATACATGGGTTAAGACCTAATGTCTATCACATCCTCCCTTGAACAAGGAAGAATGGAAGTCCTACGGGAAAGGAAAACGAAAGGAAGCAACGGAAATACAAGTAATAACCGCATATAAATGAACATGAATATAGCAATGATAAATGCGATGCAAAGGAGGGAGGAAGGTCCGTCTCAACCTCAAGCCCATTCATGGATGGAATAAGAAAATATCAAGTGATCATATGCAAAGAATCGAGTGAAAACTCCGAATGAAACGCGTAATCCACTATTTGGAATCGCAACGTGCTATCATGCAAACAAGTCGATAATTAGGCAAGCTACACATACAAATAACAGCCACCTAAGGGTATTCCAATACCTCTAACCTATCTACAATAAGAAATATAAACCACGGCGTTCACCACGCAAACACAAAGCGGCCGTTGGAGCCTTAACAAAAATAAAGTCCGTTCGGAAGTCCAAATTACAAGTCCGAATACAAAAATATAAGAAGAATAGCAAAAGGGGCTAAAAAAATCAAATAAAAATCTCCAATGCCCTACATCAAGCCACAAACCAGGGGTGAGAGATACCACAATAATATCCAAAGATAAATGGTCAAATAAGATGGAAACATTGCAAGATATCTCATGTATACCAAAGGAAAGATTAAAGTGGAGCATGTTAAAGAAAGCATCCAAAACCAATTAAAATGGTACAATAAAATTCCCACAAAAATATATCACAATACCTCAACGTGTGTATGAGATCCCTGCAAAAGGATTGACATTTAAATTGTGTTTTGATAGGTCAAAGAAATTCAACAAAATGATAGCACCAGCATTGGCCTTTTTATGACGACCCAAATGTAAAAAATCCAAAGAAAATATAAAAAAATGGTAAAATTATAATTACAGTTTTATTAAATCCTAGACATCTTAAAGATTCAGCAAAAAAAAATGGGGATCAAAAAGACTAATTTTCCTATTTTTTATGATTATTTGAAGTCAGCATATAAAACAGAAAAAATAAAAGAAACATGGCAATAGGAAAATAAAAGAAAATAACATGAATAAATAAAAGTGGCATGAGGCTTATGTGGCCGATTGCGTGGCGCAGTGAGAGGCGTTGGATGAATGGAAGAAACCTTGACTTGGAAATGCATCCGACGGTGTTAACACCTTCTTCTCCAAATCAAATTTTTCAACTTTGTGAATAGTAACCCGCAGCTCCATGAACATGAGTTTTTTGCTACTTTGAAGCACCATAACTCCATCAATAATTATCCGTTTCGCACAAAATTTTGGTCAAACTTGAAGGAAAAAAATGAAGGGATCCAAATATGGTCTTAGATTTTCTTGAAACTCTCTCTAACTCCCAAAACGTGGCACCTCAAGAAAAACTCAAGAAGCAAAAATTGTCATAAAACCCATCTTTTTTGTACTAGAATCCATGTAGGAGATGAGAGCAATGTAATGCAACAACAATAATGCAAGAAAGACTCATAAATCATGAGTTATGTCGAATTCTTTATACCTCCGAAAAATGGCTTATGGAGCTTCACTCGATCACCAATTCTTTGAGAAAATGATGTGGACACGTCCTATAATTGATGAGGAAGGTGTTTGGATGGAAAGAAAGGAGTGAATTGATGGAAAACAAAAAATCAATTTTTCACTTGGAGCTCACTTTAATGGAGTTGTGTAGCTTGTTTCATGCATCAATTATGGCCAAAAAAGTGTTGAATCAATTGTAAGAATGATAAGGAATGTATTTGCAATGGTTGAATGAACCAAAAGTGGGAGAAAAATGGAATTGAAAATTTGAGTTTTCAAGTGTAGAAAAATGTGGGAAAAATGGGAAAATGGTGAAGAGAAAAATGAAGATTCAATATGATTTGCAAATGGAGAAAATGGATTCAACATCAACTATCACCAACCTTTACTCTTAATGATCTCAATCCAATATATAGGAGAGCATGGAAAGATCTAGAATCTTCTAGATCAATCTAGGATGATTCTAGAAACTTCATGAATTTCTCATGATATGGTATTTTGATGTCTCATGATATCTCACTTCAATCCACTAACAACCCCTTAACCACCTTTTAAAATCTCTTTTCATGACAAATTGGAGTGATATGAGTGAAAAACAAGGGATTCCTTTGCCTTATGTTGAGTTTCTCACATGCACCTTATTATGCAAGTAATGGAATTACAAAGCAAGTCCATTTTTTAACCCTCAAATCAAAATTGTGGATGAACCAAAGTCTTTAAAATGTTGTTTAGACTCAATTTGATATATCATATGCCCCATTTTGGATTTGTAGATTGCCCATACCAATTTTCAATTTGAACTTTTTCAACTTATGTCCATTTTTTAAGTCATTTTCACCAACTTTTGTCAATTCTTGCTACAAGCTTTTACAACATGCCATGACCTATTTTATAGCCTTAAAATGTCATTTTGAACAACTTTGATGTTGTGAAGTTTTTCATTTGAAGCTTCCTTGTATGAGTTTTAGGCATACGCTAAGAATGACATATAATTCCACTTTCCCAAAATACCCCTGACTTGCACAAACTATAACTTGAGCTTCACAAATAAGATGAAGGCATACCATACCTTTTTGTAAAGGGGAGATCATGAAGAACAACCCTTATGATTGCCAAGAATTCATTTGAAAACTCCTTGAAGGTCAAAAGTTGCTTGGATGACAGACAACTTTCACAGACAAATTTTAGTGTCCTCAGATGATTTGCAACTTGCAAGGACCATAACTTGAGCTCTGTAAATCATCTTGATGACTTCCACCACTCAAATTAAAGCTATGAAGATACTCTACAAGTTTCATGTGTACCAGAAATTCATATGAAGCTTGCATCTTGAGTTACCCTGCTTGGAAGTTTGACCTAAATTAGGGGATTTTACACTAAAACCCTAATTTGGTAACTCCTCCTCTCCTTGATTCCTGTTGATTTTTCTTTGGCACAACACCACATCCATATCCATGTAGCAAATAATGAATCCCACATCCTTCAAATGAGCCTTGATACCTTTCAAATCAAGTCCTTGACCTAGGATTGACCTAGATAAAACCCTAGTTGACTGACTTCAACTGAGGCTCTTGCAATCATTCCAATGACCTGGCTCTTCTTCAAAATGATCATATAGGTTCTTCATAACATCCATACACACCCCATGCTTTTGGCTCATAGATCATATACCCTCTGATGATCCCCAAACAACCTCCAGATAGGAGAGAATCCACTGAGTGATCTGAGTAATCCTGAATATGAATGAAACCCCTTGAACATACCTCTTGAGACAAGAATAGCACTTGATCCCCTGTTAAGATATCTTGCCTATGCTATGCAATGCAGATGAATGCACTATGTACATGATGACAATGCAAATGATTATGCAATTGAAACATAAGCCTAGGCTAAAAAAAAGGTTGGGCAAATTTTGGGGTGCAACAGCTGCCCCTATTCAAGCGGCTTGGACCCAACTGGGTGAAGAGCAAACGACCTTCAAACATTCGAGGTAAGAGACGGTTGAATATGAAAGAACCCGGAAATTTGCCAACCGCAAAAATAAATTGTGTATACGACTACTGTTTGGGGAATATATCATTCAGAAAACCGAATCCGGTTGTCACGGCAACAAATGATCAATTATCTGATAAGAACTGACCTGATTTCGTCCTCAACCAACTGCGTGACGCCACAGGCCTTGAATCCACAATTAATTCCAAATTTTTCTACAATAAGCATGCATCGAGCCAAAGGACCACGTCGAAAACACAAAAGTCTTGACCTTCGTTGGTAGAGAAACAAACAAAATGCTACGTAAAGCGCGAATCAGGCATCCGGTGACTTGAACAAGTTACTCTGTGAGATACATCTCCGACGACACAGATACTTGAACAAATAATTCCGCAGGGAGCCACTCCGTTAGCACGGGTAATGATTCTGCCAACACCGATAATAATTCCTTTGACAAAAGGTAACAACTCCATCGACCAGGATAACGAACTGCCTCAAACAAGGCATAATAACTCCTCAAACCAGGGTGTAACTCCATCACCCAGGGTGACAACTCCCTCAACCAGGGTAATAACTCCTTCAACCAGGGTATAACTCCTTCAACCAGGGTAATAACTCCTTCAACCAGGGCAACAACTCCCTCAACCCGGGTAATAATTCCTTCAACCAGGGTGTAACTCCTTCAACCAGGGCAACAGCTCCCTCAACCAGGGTATAACTCCTTCAACCAGGGTATATCTCCTTCAATCAGGGTAATAACTCCTTCAACCAGGGTATAACTCCTTCAACCAGGGTAATAACTCCTTCAACCAGGGTATAACTCCTTCAACCAGGGTATAACTCCTTCAACCAGGGCAACAACTCCCTCAACCAGGGTAATAACTCCCTCAACTAGGGTAATAACTCCTTCAACCAGGGTAATAACTCCTTCAACCAGGGTAATAACTCCTTCAACCGGGGTATAACTCCTTCAACCAGGGTAATAACTCCTTCAACCAGGGTAATAACTCCTTCAACCAGGGTAATAACTCCTTCAACCAGGGTATAACTCCTTCAACCGGGGTATAACTCCTTCAACCAGGGTAATAACTCCTTCTATCAGGGTATAACTCCTTCAACCGGTGTATAACTCCTTCAACCAGGGTATAACTCCTTCAACCAGGGTAATAACTCCTTCAACCAGGGTAATAACTCCTTCAACCAGGGTAATAACTCCTTCAACCAGGGTATAACTCCTTCAACCAGGTTAATAACTCCTTCAACCAGGGTATAACTCCTTCAACCGGGGTATAACTCCTTCAACCAGGGTAATAACTCCTTCAACCAGGGTAATAACTCCTTCAACCAGGGTATAACTCCTTCAACCAGGGTAATAACTCCTTCAACCAGGGTAATAACTCCTTCAACCAGGGTATAACTCCTTCAACCAGGGTATAACTCCTTCAACCAGGGTAATCACTCCGAAGGTTTAATCCACAAGATTCTTGTAACAAAAATCCGAAGAAAAACTCTATTGGGGTAATTCTGGCGACAGCCGTCAAACACCTACTTCGACGGCAGGTAGTAATTTCAAGATTTTCAATACTGACGTGACAACAGTCTGAAGAAAACTTCGCTGGGGAAGAAGAGAAGCTTAACCAAGCAACTCTGATGGGGAAGAAAACTCTACTGGGGAAATCACGACGATAACTCCAAAAAATCTGAACTATGAAATCTTGTAATGCCGACATAACAGCGACCTGAGAAGGACTCAGTTGGGGAAAAGAGAAACTCAACCAAGCAACTCTGCTAGGGGTCCACATGATAGGACGAACACGATTACTGCTCGCCTTGCGCCACAAATCCGACTATCCGAACATCTTCCTGAATCATAATCTCAATTATCTGCAGGGGAAAACAAACATCTGAAACCAACGAGGTGACCAACCTGGTTTATGTTTCTGAATATGTATGTTCGATAATGACGTAATGTTTCCATATAGCATGGAAATGCTACGTATTTGGGTTAGATGCAAGTTTGATGATACATGCAAATGCAATGAGGCGCTCCAGCAAAATAAATGCTGAAGACAAAGCTAACTCCGTCGAGGATAACCGGATATCACAGAATTATTCCAGCCAAAATAAATGCTGGAAAAGTGAAACCAACTCCGCTGGGGAATAACATATGTGCCAAGTATGATTGGACTCCTCTGGGGAAAACAGACGGAGTCTTCCTACGCACTAATGAAGATTGGATTTGAAACTGACGTGCCAACACGGACGGGCCTTACAGTGATCGCCAATAAGAATTGGACTTTTAGGCTATCTGCGATGGGTCAGGTACAACTGACGCTGAACAACATTCTGTCTGAATTCATAGTCCCTGGTTGACGGGTCAGAAGATAGTAACATGACTTCCCGACATTCGTCTAACACCTTAAGATTGACTAAATCTGCTCGAATAACTCTGAATAACCCTGATGGTACTGAGAAGAACAATCCCTTTGCTTCTGACATGCCCCAGCCTGCGGGACCTCTGTGGGGATAGTCCTCAAAAGGGAATCTGAACCTTTGTACCCCGTTGGTCTGATATGAACTGCCCCAGCATTCTGAACTTCGGAGAAATACTTCACACCAAATGCCCCTCGAGTAAAGAATAACTTCTGCGCTCTTAAGATGGCCTGCCCCTGATTGCAATGACTTTGCCCCTGATTAGCTGATCCAGAGCAGTACCTCCAATTATGAGAGATTTACCTAATCTCGACCTGATTGCCCCAGAGTAACTGACTTTGAATGGCTGACCTGACTGGGGAGCACCTAATGGCTTGTCCCGGCTTGCGGAGCATTCGGGCGCTCTGCATTCTATCCTGGCCATACTTTCCACTGTAGGAAACTTTTCTGCTGTCAAGCGCTTACTCGCAAGTAAAACAAGTTGTTCTGCGTAAAAGACGTATTAATGCAACACATATGATAGTTTTGACATCCAATCTGTTCACTGGGAGAAGGGAAAAACAGTTTATAGCATATAATGCACAAAACATTTATCCACATCAGTACCAACATGGTAAGAGGAACCCTTTCAGGAGTCAGAATCGACGCGACCTTTACCGAAGTATGCTTTCGAAACAACCTGCTTCAATTAGGACTTTTGAAGGTTATAACGTGGTCAGGTTCACGGTTTTGAAGGAAAGGATAAAGGCTCAAAGTTTATTTTAACCCACCCATTCTCCTTGATATTCTCCGATCCTATGTTCAGCTAATTCGACCTTAGCACTCACCTCTCAGAGGCTGAAAGATAGGAGTGATAGTTCGAGAAATTATGATTGTTGGGAGTGGCAGCCACTCACCTTTCGTCTTTGACACTTGAGGTCACACGACTCGTATTTCATTTGAGGATTTTTCCATCCTTTCATCTTTTTTCTTTTCATATCCCTAACTTTTGCCTGGACTGACTCTTTTGAGTTCTTTTGGTTTTTTTGAGTCCAGCGGGATGCCCTCATTTTTGCCTAAGTCAATTGTTTTCTTTTCCTGACTTAGCGGGCTTTTGATTTTTTCTCTTTTTTCTTTCGGACAAGTCGTGTGACGCTGGTTGTCTGACTCTTTGGGGAATGATGTGACTGTTTCACTCCTAATGCTGAACCATTGTGGTTTCTTAGGCACGACCTCTAGAGGTGTGACTGATCCTCGAACGGACACTCCTTTTGCAACTTGAACGCTCGGTCAAATTAGCTAACACCTACCCTGCCCCAGGTTAAGATAGAGGGTTTTTCATTTGCAGAAAGAACTCCTACTACTAGGCTCAAAGGGGTTGACAAGGGATTATCTTCCTTATAACTCTGGTGTTTAAGGATTTGAAACAATGCCTGTACATCATCAGCAGGTTTTGTTTCAAAAAGCATACAATCGGAATTTCGCATGTCGTTCATTTTCGTCATCCTCCCCGGATTCCTCTTAACCAGGCATTGGACATTTGTAAAAACAATTAGTGAACACGAATGGATTTAATCAAAACATGCATATTTATTTCATTATCATCAATTGAATGGAAACAACAAGTTTTACAAACAAGATTGCATTTTAAACAGGAAAGAAACTACAAACGTAAAGAAATGACAAGATAAAACAAAGAAAAATGCCAGCTTCCGAGAACCGGGCTTTCACATCTGTCCTGTTGCTGAACCAGTTATCTTCACAATCAGTTATTAGAGGCAGCCTGCCACTGTTCTGATCTGCTTTTAACGGCCCACCCGAACTATAGAACTCCTCTTTGTCCACCATACTCCAGCCTATTCATGGTTTGGCATTGGTTGTTGTGTAATATTGGGCCCTTCCGTACCAAAATTAATAGCAGTGCTATCAAGCAAATCTTGCACTTTATGCTTGAAAGCATGGCAGTTTTCGATATTATGGTCGGGTGCCCCAGAGTGGAATTCACAATGCTCATTAGTGTTATAACTGGGTGGGGGGATCCCTGTCGGAGGAACCATCGTTCTTTTCTCGACCAACTGTAACCGTAACAAATTCTGAAGAAGCTCAGCGTACGATACTGGCGGCGGATCAAATACCCTTTTCGGCTTCCCGTTCTGAATTCTTCGTTGAGCCGGATGTTGTTGCCCCTGCTGCTGCGGCTATTGCTGATGTTGCGCGGGGATTGTCACACTTGCAACTTGTTGCGGTTGGTATTGCCTCCATCCCCTATTTCTTCCCCGAGAGCTACATACCGAATTGGCATCTTCCTGTTTTCTACCCCCGAAAGCTTTCTTATTGCTTCCAGCTGAAGCAGACTCTCCCGCTTGAATCTTACCGATTTTTATCCCGTTTTCTATACGCTCCCCCATCAGGATCAACTCGGAGAAGGTACTCATTGAGAAGTTGAGCAGCCGGTCATAGTACATTCCTGAGAATGTCCCTACGAACAAGTCCATCATTTCACGCTCCACCATAGGAGGTTGTACTCTGGCAGCCAAATCATGCCATCTCTGGGCGTATTCTTTGAAGCTTTCACTGGGCTTCTGAGAGAGGCTTTGCAGCTGAACCCGGTTAGGGGCGAGATCGATGTTGTATTGGTAATGCTTCACGAAAGCTTCCGCTAGCTCTTTCCAGCTTTTTATCTGTGTTGGCTCTAGGCTCATATACCATTCCAGCGACGGCCCTGACAAGCTGTCCTGGAAGAAATGCATGAACATCTTTTCGTCGTCTAAATACGCGGACATCCTCCTGTAAAATGAACGAACATGTACCCTCAGGCACGTGTCCCCTTTATATTTATCAAAAGATGGCGCTTTGAATTTCAGAGGTACCCTCAGCCCTGGTACCAATCCCATATTGGACATATCCAGCCCAAGAGCATTCTGGCTGGCTAACCCATTCACTTTCTCTTCTAGCAATCTCATCTGATGGTTGTCATCCCTGGCTCTTTCATAACCCTCGTTCTGACCAGAGAACACATCCTCCTGACGATCCTCCCAGTGAGGTACTGCATCGTATCCAACATAATCTGCATCACGGCCCGGACCCGTTTGGAAGTACCTGGGTCATACCTCAGATTGCCCGTCTCTTGAGCGTTGTATGCGCTAGTTCCATATCCACGATTACCATAACCATAGTCACCAAACCCAGCCTTGGTGCCAACAATGTTGCCATACCCCATGTTCACACCATTAAAGCCCTGGTTACCATTAATACCATTCATTCCGACATTCTCAACGCCCCCATTGAAACCCTGGTTGACATTACCCACAAATACCCCAACAGTATTTGCATTGGCATTCATATTACCGGCGTTCCCACCTCCACCTACAGGACCAGTTTCTCCAGCATTCAAACCGTTTACGGGAATAACATCAGCACTTTGACGATTCTCAAATCGGGGAGAAGCAGCAATATTTTCACCATGCGGTGTCCCGTTGTTTTCAGCCCGTGCGACTATCGGTTGAACCAGATTCTGCAGCTGCTCTTGTCCTTTGGCGATGGTCTCCATGGTTTGCATGAGCAGGGCCATCCTGTCACGCATCTCTTACATTTCACTCTGCACGTTGTCCATGATCTTCTTGTGATTAGTTCTGGTAGAGTAACGGTGGACCCGCTTTTCTGCAATCCTGAAAATACCTGAAATGGATGCAGGAGATAAGATACACGGATCACAAATCTGTAATGCAAATATGAGTATGTATGCAAAATGAAATATGTGTCTGCGCATTAGGGAATATTACTCCCTCCGTTCTAGTGCTAATACATTTGATACAGGGCAGCGCCGTGACAGTGCGGTGACGAAAGTTGCAAGAAGTTGAAATTCAATCACAAAAGAGAAAACAACTCATATATTGAACAGGCCTTCAAAGGCAAAAGTATAACTCTTCTTGAAGCTAGCCCTAACCTCATCATCCGCAAGGGCAATCAAACTCAATATAGAATTCACATCCGGAGTGGGCAGCTTATACGCAACTGTCTTCCGCACACTACCCATATCAACAATCAGAAGTCCGGAGCACTAGAACAGGGAAGTATGTAATGCACCTGCAGCACAGACACACGTTAATGAAATGCAATGATAAATGGGTATGCAAACAATGCAATGCAAACAGCTGCAACAGGGGATCAAGTGCCCTAAATAAGAAGCCCAAGTCACACCAAGAACAGGTCTCAGACAGACCCTCCAATACTCATCAAACCCTGGTCTCAGACAGACCTCACAAAGAACTCCAGCCTGGTCTCGGATAGACCCAATAATATAACCCACACCTGGTCTCTGACAGACCTAGTAACAGTCCACAAAATATCCACAATCCTGTATCTCATGAGAAATGAACCGGTAGTCTGAAGGTCAAGTTACCTGCATGCCCCAAGTCCCTCTCACAGGTAGATGTCCCTATAACTGGCACAAGGTACGGCATCCTATGCGTTCGTTGGCGTCACAGACTTTCAGGGTTGATGATACGATTCCCAGAAGGAGTGGCATCATCAAATCCTGAAGAGGCCTCACTTAGCCAACTTCCAAATGATCGGTCCCCGGAGTCGACAATCCAACTAACCAACAGCCCACTGCACCCAAAGGGTGAAACAGGAAGTCAACCAGAAGGACCTCGTCCGAGCGTAGATTTTGCGGGAAGCTAGTACATGCAAAGCATGCACACCCCCACTAATCTCTACTCTAATTCTAGGTGCACTCAAGCCCAGGTCCGGCTTATCTCTCAATCATAGAACCCCCATCAAACCCACAATACAGCAATAATAATGATAATAAAATGCTGAAATGTAAATACAGAAATGTAAATCCATACAAAGCCCACGACGGGAAAACAAGCGCTAGGATTGACTCGCGTAGGGAACCGTTGGAGTCCCCAGCAGAGTCGCCAGCTGTCGCTACTGCGAAAATCGGCGCCGGCTGAACAGAAGAGTCGCCACCGTGCGTTATTTATCCCAAAGGAGGGAAAGGAAACGCTCGAAGTAAACCTAACGCAAAGACGGGAAAAGGTATGGTCATCGCAACCAAAACCTGGATTCGGGAGTCCGTTACGCAAGGGGAAGGTATTAGCACACCTCACGTCCATCGTACTCGATGAGATCCACGCTTCCTTGTTTGTACGGACTACACTTCTATCTAAACTAAAGGATGAGGTCTGAAAAGAAAAGAAAACATGACTCGGCAAAGCATCGCACTTTATGCCTACGTATTCCCGTCTGGAACGAGAAATCAGAGTCAACGTAGTTCGCCTAACTACGGGTGAAGGTGGGGAAGGTTGCTCGCTAGGATATCGCATCCTATGCCTACGTACTTCCACACAGCATGGATTGATCAGAGCAAACGTAGTTCGGGCTACGCACGACACAAGCTGTTCAAATGTCTTTTATAAAAATATCACCTTAAACAAGGGTTTTCTTATTGCAAAAAGGTTGATGTTTGTTCAAATCTTTTGACGGAAGAAATGAATTGATTTTGTTATAGCCTTTATTAATGTTTTTCTGTTGTTTTGAGAAAGAAGGGACAGAATTATAACCTATGGTTGAAAAGGGAATAAAATCTACCCTAATGTTATCATACATGGGTTAAGACCTAATGTCTATCACATCCTCCCTTGAACAAGGAAGAATGGAAGTCCTACGGGAAAGGAAAACGAAAGGAAGCAACGGAAATACAAGTAATAACCGCATATAAATGAACATGAATATAGCAATGATAAATGCGATGCAAAGGAGGGAGGAAGGTCCGTCTCAACCTCAAGCCCATTCATGGATGGAATAAGAAAATATCAAGTGATCATATGCAAAGAATCGAGTGAAAACTCCGAGTGAAACGCGTAATCCACTATTTGGAATCGCAACGTGCTATCATGCAAACAAGTCGATAATTGGGAAAGCTACACATACAAATAACAACCACCTAAGGGTCTTCCAATACCTCTAACCTATCTACAATAAGAAATATAAACCACGGCGTTCACCACGCAAACACAAAGCGGCCGTTGGAGCCTTAACAAAAATAAAGTCCGTTCGGAAGTCCAAATTACAAGTCCGAATACAAAAATATAAGAAGAATAGAAAAAGGGGCTAAAAAAATCAAATAAAAATCTCCAATTCCCTACATCAAGCCACAAACCAGGGGTAAGAGATACCACAAAAATACCCAAAGATAAATGGTCAAATAAGATGGAAACATTGCAAGATATCTCATGTATACCAAAGGAAAGATTAAAGTGGAGCATGTTAAAGAAAGCATCCAAAACCAATTAAAATGGTACAATAAAATTCCCACAAAAATATATCACAGTACCTCAACGTGTGTATGAGATCCCTGCAAAAGGATTGACATTTAAATTGTGTTTTGATAGGTCAAAGAAATTCAACAAAATGATAGCACCAGCAGTGGCCTTTTTATGACGACCCAAATGTAAAAAATGCAAAGAAAACGTCAAAAATGGTAAAATTATAATTCCAGTTTTATTAAATCCTAGACAACTTAAAGATTCCGCACAAAAAAATGGGGATCAAAAAGACTAATTTTTCTATTTTTTATGATTATTTGAAGTCAGCATATAAAACAGAAAAAATAAAAGAAACATGGCAATAGGAAAATAAAAGAAAATAACATGAATAAATAAAAGTGGCATGAGGCTTATGTGGCTGATTGCGTGGCGCAGTGAGAGGCGTTGGATGAATGGAAGAAACCTTGACATGGAAATGCATCCGACGGTGTTAACACCTTCTTCTCCAAATCAAATTTTTCAACTTTGTGAATAGTAACCCGCAGCTCCATGAACATGAGTTTTTTGCTACTTTGAAGCACCATAACTCCATCAATAATTATCCGTTTCGCACAAAATTTTGGTCAAACTTGAAGGAAAAAAAATCAAGGGATCCAAATATGGTCTTAGATTTTCTTGAAACTCTCTCTAACTCCCAAAACATGGCACCTCAAGAAAAACTCAAGAAGCAAAAATTGTCATAAAACCCATCTTTTTTGTACTAGAATCCATGTAGGAGATGAGAGCAATGTAATGCAACAACAATAATGCAAGAAAGACTCATAAATCATGAGTTATGTCGAATTCTTTATACCTCCGAAAAATGGCTTATGGAGCTTCACTCGATCACCAATTCTTTGAGAAAATGATGTGGACACGTCCTATAATTGATGAGGAAGGTGTTTGGATGGAAAGAAAGGAGTGAATTGATGGAAAACAAAAAATCAATTTTTCACTTGGAGCTCACTTAAATGGAGTTGTGTAGCTTGCTTCATGCATCAATTATGGCCAAAAAAGTGTTGAATCAATTGTAAGAATGATAAGGAATGTATTTGCAATGGTTGAATGAACCAAAAGTGGGAGAAAAATGGAATTGAAAATTTGAGTTTTCAAGTGTAGAAAAATGTGGGAAAAATGGAAAAATGGTGAAGAGAAAAATGAAGATTCAATATGATTTGCAAATGGAGAAAATGGATTCAACATCAAATATCACCAACCTTTACTCTTAATGATCTCAATCCAATATATAGGAGAGCATGGAAAGATCTAGAGTCTTCTAGATCAATCTAGGATGATTCTAGAAACTTCATGAATTTCTCATGATATGGTATTTTGATGTCTCATGATATCTCACTTCAATCAACTAACAGCCCCTTAACCATCTTTTAAAATCTCTTTTCATGACAAATTGGAGTGATATGAGTGAAAAAACAAGGGATTCTTTTGCCTTATGTTGAGTTTCTCACATGCACCTTATTATGCAAGTAATGGAATTACAAAGCAAGTCCATTTTTTAACCCTCAAATCAAAATTGTGGCTGAACCAAAGTCTTTAAAATGTTGTTTGGACTCAATTTGATATATCATATGCCCCATTTTGGATTTGTAGATTGCCCATACCAATTTTCAATTTGAACTTTTTCAACTTATGTCCATTTTTTAAGTCATTTTCACCAACTTTTGTCAATTCTTGCTACAAGATTTTCCAACATGCCATGACCTCCTTTATATGCTTAAAATGTCATTTTGAACAACTTTGATGTTGTGAAGTTTTTCATTTGAAGCTTCCTTGTATGAGTTTTAGGCATACGCTAAGAATGACATATAATTCCACTTTCCCAAAATACCCCTGACTTGCACAAACCATAACTTGAGCTTCACAAATCCGATGAAGGCATACCATACCTTTTTGGAAAGGGGAGATCATGAAGAACAACCCTTATGTTTTCCAAGAATTCATTTGAAAACTCCTTGAAGGTCAAAAGTTGCTTGGATGACAGACAACTTTCACAGACAAATTTTAGTGTCTTCAGATGACCTGCAACTTGCAAGGACCATAACTTGAGCTCTGTAAATCATCTTGATGACTTCCACCACTCAAATTAAATCTATGAAGATACTATACAAGTTTCATATGGACTATAAATTCATATGAAGCTTGAATCTTGAGTTACCCTGCTTGGAAGTTTGACCTAAATTAGGGGATTTTACACTGAAACCCTAATTTGGTAACTCCTCCTCTCCTTGATTCCTGTTGATTTTTCTTTGGCACAACACCACATCCATATACATGTAGCAAATAATGAATCCCACATCCTTCAAATGAGCCTTGATACCTTTCAAATCAAGTCCTTGACCTAGGATTGACCTAGATAAAACCCTAGTTGACTGACTTCAACTGAGGCTCTTGCAATCATTCCAATGACCTGGCTCTTCTTCAAAATGATCATATAGGTTCTTCATAACATCCATACACACCCCATGCTTTTGGCTCATAGCTCATATACCCTCTGATGATCCCCAAACAACCTCCAGATAGGAGAGAATCCACTGAGTGATCTGAGTAATCCTGAATATGAATGAAACCCCTTGAACATACTTCTTGAGACAAGAATAGCACTTGATCCCCTGTTAAGATATCTTGCCTATGCTATGCAATGCAGATGAATGCACTATGTACATGATGACAATGCAAATGATTATGCAATTGAAACAATAGCCTAGGCTAAAAAAAAGGTTGGGCAAATTTTGGGGTGCAACACATAGCAACAATCTCAGACATGTCCATTACTCCACCTGTAACATATAACCAATATTTCCCCTAAAGGCGAAAACCCAAATCTTCTGAAGTCCAAACCTCAACTACCTAAGTTCACACATCCCTCTCAAGAGGAAAACCCAAATCACCTGGCAGACAACTATGAACTATCCAAGTTCACACATTAAAAACATATACAATTGAAGCCACACATATTAGAAACATATAAAACAGAAGCCATACATATTACTTATAACTTTAGAGTAAATTAGGGTAAAGATGTTTTGTTTCAAAGAAAAGCATGTCAAGATTAGATTTCGTTAATCCTTTTTAAACGTATCTGATTAATCAAGCATGCGAACTTAGTTTTAATCAATAAAATCGTGTATCCTTGCGAATCCGTTCATTTCTAAAGCGAGTTCGTGAATATTATTGTTTTAATTGCTAGCCTATTTCTCTAAATAGCAACTGAAACAAACTAACATAAAGATCGATACAAAGCGAATATTAACTTCCAAATCTATGTCTAGAGTTTGTTGGTTAATAGATGAAAAAAAAAGATCAAGACTTGGAAAATCTATGTCTAGAGTGATTCAAACCATAAATACATCATTAAAGAAAATATCATCATCATTTATTGATCATAACCTTGTTCACATACAAAAGATCAAAAGAAATACATGAAAGTAGGATTAACTACCTCTAATCTTGACACAAAAGTGTTTAACTACCCATCCCCATGGTAGCTTGATCAACATGTAAGAAAAGAAGCTTTGCTAGGATTAAAGTAGAAGAATCGAGGATTGATGCTCCAAAGATTTAATTATCATTTCTCCATGAGTTTCTAAGGTTTTTGACCTAGAAAATCCTTTTTCTCTTTCTCAAACGCTGAAAAGTGTGAAAAAGTACAAGTTGTTGAAAATATCTTCCAATTGATATGTTTATATATAAGGCCACTTAGTGCTGTAAGTGGCACCGCGCTAAGTACCCTAAGAGGTGCGCTAAGCATGGTCTGAAGAACACAACTTATTTCCCAGGAAGTGTGCGAAGCGCGATAGGAGATCACTTATGACGTTTTGAGCCTTTAGCTACTGGATTTTTTATGAGCTCGCTGGACTCCCGCTGAAAAGCTAGCTTAGCGCGCTATGCAGACATGAAAACTTCAAAACTTGTTTTTCAGTCCTTCTTTTTTGCACCAATTATTCCTATCATCAAAAATAGGCAAGAAGTACTGTCAAAGAACATCAAAATGCTCAATATTCATATTATTTACACTAAAATAGAAAATTAACATGAATACACTTAAACCACTAGGTTTTAGACTAAACTATTAAGTAAACAAAGAGAAAGGGCCATAAAATCAAGTTAAAGTATGCCTAATTTAGCCCTTAACAATTACAACACCTTCAACCTCAAAAAATCTAAAGAGATCAGATGTCAGGACATGTGGTCTAACATCACATCTGCTTCAACATAGCAACAATCTCAGACATGTCAATTACTCCCCCTGTCACATATAACCAGTATTTCCCCTAAAGGCGAAAACCCAAATCTCCTGAAGTCCAAACCTCAACTACCTAAGTTCACACATCCCTCTCAAGAGGAAAACCCAAATCACCTGGCAGAGAACTATGAACTATCCAAGTTTACACATTATAAACACATACAAATAGAAGCCACACATGTTAGAAACATATAAAATAGAAGCCATACATATTACTCATAACATTAGAGTAAATTAGGGTAAAGATGTTTTGTTTCAAAGAAAAGCATGTCAAGATTAGATTTCGTTAATCCTTTTTAAACGTATCTGATTAATCAAGCATGCAAACTTAGTTTCAATCAATAAAATTGTGTATCCTTGCGAATCCGTTCATTTCTAAAGTGAGTCCGTGAATATTATTGTTTTAATTGCTAGGTTATTTCTCTAAATAGCAACTGAAACAAACAAACATAAAGAACGATACAAAGCGAATATTAACTTCCAAATCTATGTCTAGAGTTTGTTGGTTAATAGATGAAAAATATAGATCAAGACTTGGAAAATCTATGTCTAGAGTGATTCAAACCATAAATACATCATTAAAGCAAATATCATCATCATTTATTGATCATAACCTTGTTCACATACAAAAGATCAAAAGAAATACATGAAAGTAAGATTAAGTACCTCAAATCTTGACACAAAAGTGTTTAACTACCCATCCCTATGGTAGCTGGATCAACATGTAAGAAAAGAAGCTTTGCTAGGTTTAAATTCGAAGAATCGAGGATTGATGCTCCAAAGATTTATTTACCACTTCTCCATGAGTTTCTAAGGTTTTTGACCTTGAAAATCCTTTTTCTCTTTCTCAAACGGTGAAAAGTTTGAAAAAGTACAAGTTGTTGAAAATATCTTCCAAGTGATATGTTTATATATAAGGCCACTTAGTGTTGTCAGTGGCACCGCACTAAGTACCCTTAGAGGTGCGATAAGCATGGTCTAAAGAACACAACTTATTTCCCAGGAAGTGTGCTAAGTGCGATAGGAGATCACTTATGACGTTTTGAGCCTTTAGCTAATGGATTTTTTATGAGCGCGCTGAAAAATTAACTTAGCGCGCTATGCCGACATGAAAACTTCAAAACTTGTTTTTAAGTCCTTCTTTCTTGCACCAATTGTTCCTATCATTAAAATTAGGCAAGAAGAACTGTTAAAGAACATCAAACTGCTCAATATTTACATTATTTACACTAAAATTGAAAATTAACATAAATACACTTAAACTACTAGGTTTTAGACTAAATTATCAAGTAAACCAAGAGAAAGGGCCATAAAATCAAGTTAAAGTATGCCCAATTTGGCCCTTAACAATTACAACTCCTTCAACCTCAAAAAATCTAAAGAGATCCGATGTCAGGACATGTGGTCTGACATCACATCTGCTTCAACATAGTAACAATCTCAGACATGTCTATTACTCCCCCTGTCACATATAACCAATATTTCCCCTAAAGGCGAAAACCCAAATCTCCTGAAGTCCAAACCTCAGCTACCTAAGTTCATACATCCCTCTCAAGAGGAAAACCCTAAACACCTGGCAGACAACTATGAGCTATCCAAGTTCACACATTAGAAACACATGCAATAAAAGCCACACATATTAGAAACATATAAAATAGAAGCCATACATATTACTCATACAATTAGAGTAAATTAGGGTAAAGATGTTTTGTTTCAAAGAAAATCATGTCAAGATTAGATTTCGTTAATCCTTTTTAAACGTATCTGATTAATCAAGCATGCGAACTTAGTTTTAATCAATAAAATCGTGTATCCTTGCGAATCCGTTCATTTCTAAAGCGAGTTCGTGAATATTATTGTTTTAATTGCTAGCCTATTTCTCTAAATAGCAACTGAAACAAACTAACATAAAGATCGATACAAAGCGAATATTAACTTCCAAATCTATGTCTAGAGTTTGTTGGTTAATAGATGAAAAAAATAGATCAAGACTTGGAAAATCTATGTCTAGAGTGATTCAAACCATAAATACATCATTAAAGAAAATATCATCATCATTTATTGATCATAACCTTGTTCACATACAAAAGATCAAAAGAAATACATGAAAGTAGGATTAACTACCTCTAATCTTGACACAAAAGTGTTTAACTACCCATCCCCATGGTAGCTTGATCAACATGTAAGAAAAGAAGCTTTGCTAGGATTAAAGTAGAAGAATCGAGGATTGATGCTCCAAAGATTTAATTATCATTTCTCCATAAGTTTCTAAGGTTTTTGACCTAGAAAATCCTTTTTCTCTTTCTCAAACGCTGAAAAGTGTGAAAAAGTACAAGTTGTTGAAAATATCTTCCAATTGATATGTTTATATATAAGGCCACTTAGTGCTGTAAGTGGCACCGCGCTAAGTACCCTAAGAGGTGCGCTAAGCATGGTCTGAAGAACACAACTTATTTCCCAGGAAGTGTGCTAAGCACGATAGGAGATCACTTATGACGTTTTGAGCCTTTAGCTACTGGATTTTTTATGAGCTCGCTGGACTCCCGCTGAAAAGCTAGCTTAGCGCGCTATGCAGACATGAAAACTTCAAAACTTGTTTTTCAGTCCTTCTTTCTTGCACCAATTGTTCCTATCATCAAAAATAGGCAAGAAGTACTGTCAAAGAACATCAAAATGCTCAATATTCACATTATTTACACTAAAATAGAAAATTAACATGAATACACTTAAACCACTAGGTTTTAGACTAAACTATCAAGTAAACAAAGAGAAAGGGCCATAAAATCAAGTTAAAGTATGCCTAATTTAGCCCTTAACAATTACAACACCTTCAACCTCAAAAAATCTAAAGAGATCAGATGTCAGGACATGTGGTCTAACATCACATCTGCTTCAACATAGCAACAATCTCAGACATGTCAATTACTCCCCCTGTCACATATAACCAGTATTTCCCCTAAAGGCGAAAACCCAAATCTCCTGAAGTCCAAACCTCAACTACCTAAGTTCACACATCCCTCTCAAGAGGAAAACCCAAATCACCTGGCAGAGAACTATGAACTATCCAAGTTTACACATTAGAAACACATACAAATAGAAGCCACACATGTTAGAAACATATAAAATAGAAGCCATACATATTACTCATAACATTAGAGTAAATTAGGGTAAAGATGTTTTGTTTCAAAGAAAAGCATGTCAAGATTAGATTTCGTTAATCCTTTTTAAACGTATCTGATTAATCAAGCATGCAAACTTAGTTTCAATCAATAAAATTGTGTATCCTTGCGAATCCGTTCATTTCTAAAGTGAGTCCGTGAATATTATTGTTTTAATTGCTTGGTTATTTCTCTAAATAGCAACTGAAACAAACAAACATAAAGAACGATACAAAGCAAATATTAACTTCCAAATCTATGTCTAGAGTTTGTTGGTTAATAGATGAAAAAAATAGATCAAGACTTGGAAAATCTATGTCTAGAGTGATTCAAACCATAAATACATCATTAAAGCAAATATCATCATCATTTATTGATCATAACCTTGTTCACATACAAAAGATCAAAAGAAATACATGAAAGTAAGATTAAGTACCTCAAATCTTGACACAAAAGTGTTTAACTACCCATCCCTATGGTAGCTGGATCAACATGTAAGAAAAGAAGCTTTGCTAGGTTTAAATTCGAAGAATCGAGGATTGATGCTCCAAAGATTTAATTATCACTTCTCCATGAGTTTCTAAGGTTTTTGACCTTGAAAATCCTTTTTCTCTTTCTCAAACGGTGAAAAGTTTGAAAAAGTACAAGTTGTTGAAAATATCTTCCAAGTGATATGTTTATATATAAGGCCACTTAGTGCTGTCAGTGGCACCGCACTAAGTACCCTTAGAGGTGCGATAAGCATGGTCTGAAGAACACAACTTATTTCCCAGGAAGTGTGCTAAGTGCGATAGGAGATCACTTATGACGTTTTGAGCCTTTAGCTAATGGATTTTTTATGAGCGCGCTGAAAAATTAACTTAGCGCGCTATGCCGACATGAAAACTTCAAAACTTGTTTTTAAGTCCTTCTTTCTTGCACCAATTGTTCCTATCATTAAAATTAGGCAAGAAGAACTGTTAAAGAACATCAAACTGCTCAATATTTACATTATTTACACTAAAATCGAAAATTAACATAAATACACTTAAACTACTAGGTTTTAGACTAAATTATCAAGTAAACCAAGAGAAAGGGCCATAAAATCAAGTTAAAGTATGCCCAATTTGGCCCTTAACAATTACAACTCCTTCAACCTCAAAAAATCTAAAGAGATCCGATGTCAGGACATGTGGTCTGACATCACATCTGCTTCAACATAGTAACAATCTCAGACATGTCTATTACTCCCCCTGTCACATATAACCAATATTTCCCCTAAAGGCGAAAACCCAAATCTCCTGAAGTCCAAACCTCAACTACCTAAGTTCATACATCCCTCTCAAGAGGAAAACCCTAAACACCTGGCAGACAACTATGTGCTATCCAAGTTCACACATTAGAAACACATGCAATAAAAGCCACACATATTAGAAACATATAAAATAGAAGCCATACATATTACTCATACAATTAGAGTAAATTAGGGTAAAGATGTTTTGTTTCAAAGAAAAGCATGTCAAGATTAGATTTCGTTAATCCTTTTTAAACGTATCTGATTAATCAAGCATGCGAACTTAGTTTTAATCAATAAAATCGTGTATCCTTGCGAATCCGTTCATTTCTAAAGCGAGTTCGTGAATATTATTGTTTTAATTGCTAGCCTATTTCTCTAAATAGCAACTGAAACAAACTAACATAAAGATCGATACAAAGCGAATATTAACTTCCAAATCTATGTCTAGAGTTTGTTGGTTAATTGATGAAAAAAATAGATCAAGACTTGGAAAATCTATGTCTAGAGTGATTCAAACCATAAATACATCATTAAAGAAAATATCATCATCATTTATTGATCATAACCTTGTTCACATACAAAAGATCAAAAGAAATACATGAAAGTAGGATTAACTACCTCTAATCTTGACACAAAAGTGTTTAACTACCCATCCCCATGGTAGCTTGATCAACATGTAAGAAAAGAAGCTTTGCTAGGATTAAAGTAGAAGAATCGAGGATTGATGCTCCAAAGATTTAATTATCATTTCTCCATGAGTTTCTAAGGTTTTTGACCTAGAAAATCCTTTTTCTCTTTCTCAAACGCTGAAAAGTGTGAAAAAGTACAAGTTGTTGAAAATATCTTCCAATTGATATGTTTATATATAAGGCCACTTAGTGCTGTAAGTGGCACCGCGCTAAGTACCCTAAGAGGTGCGCTAAGCATGGTCTGAAGAACACAACTTATTTCCCAGGAAGTGTGCTAAGCACGATAGGAGATCACTTATGACGTTTTGAGCCTTTAGCTACTGGATTTTTTATGAGCTCGTTGGACTCCCGCTGAAAAGCTAGCTTAGCGCGCTATGCAGACATGAAAACTTCAAAACTTGTTTTTCAGTCCTTCTTTCTTGCACCAATTGTTCCTATCATCAAAAATAGGCAAGAAGTACTGTCAAAGAACATCAAAATGCTCAATATTCACATTATTTACACTAAAATAGAAAATTAACATGAATACACTTAAACCACTAGGTTTTAGACTAAACTATCAAGTAAACAAAGAGAAAGGGCCATAAAATCAAGTTAAAGTATGCCAAATTTAGCCCTTAACAATTACAACACCTTCAACCTCAAAAAATCTAAAGAGATCAGATGTCAGGACATGTGGTCTAACATCACATCTGCTTCAACATAGCAACAATCTCAGACATGTAAATTACTCCCCCTGTCACATATAACCAGTATTTCCCCTAAAGGCGAAAACCCAAACCTCCTGAAGTCCAAACCTCAACTACCTAAGTTCACACATCCCTCTCAAGAGGAAAACCCAAATCACCTGGCAGAGAACTATGAACTATCCAAGTTTACACATTAGAAACACATACAAATAGAAGCCACACATGTTAGAAACATATAAAATAGAAGCCATACATATTACTCATAACATTAAAGTAAATTAGGGTAAAGATGTTTTGTTTCAAAGAAAAGCATGTCAAGATTAGATTTCGTTAATCCTTTTTAAACGTATCTGATTAATCAAGCATGCAAACTTAGTTTCAATCAATAAAATTGTGTATCATTGCGAATCCGTTCATTTCTAAAGTGAGTCCGTGAATATTATTGTTTTAATTGCTAGGTTATTTCTCTAAATAGCAACTGAAACAAACAAACATAAAGAACGATACAAAGCGAATATTAACTTCCAAATCTATGTCTAGAGTTTGTTGGTTAATAGACGAAAAAAATAGATCAAGACTTGGAAAATCTATGTCTAGAGTGATTCAAACCATAAATACATCATTAAAGCAAATATCATCATCATTTATTGATCATAACCTTGTTCGCATACAAAAGATCAAAAGAAATACATGAAAGTAAGATTAAGTACCTCAAATCTTGACACAAAAGTGTTTAACTACCCATCCCTATGGTAGCTGGATCAACATGTAAGAAAAGAAGCTTTGCTAGGTTTAAATTCGAAGAATCGAGGATTGATGCTCCAAAGATTTAATTATCACTTCTCCATGAGTTTCTAAGGTTTTTGACCTTGAAAATCCTTTTTCTCTTTCTCAAACGGTGAAAAGTTTGAAAAACTACAAGTTGTTGAAAATATCTTCCAAGTGATATGTTTATATATAAGGCCACTTAGTGCTGTCAGTGGCACCGCACTAAGTACCCTTAGAGGTGCGATAAGCATGGTCTGAAGAACACAACTTATTTCCCAGGAAGTGTGCTAAGTGCGATAGGAGATCACTTATGACGTTTTGAGCCTTTAGCTAATGGATTTTTTATGAGCGCGCTGAAAAATTAACCTAGCGCGCTATGCCGACATGAAAACTTCAAAACTTGTTTTTAAGTCCTTATT
Source organism: Lathyrus sativus (assembly GCA_963859935.3). Taxonomy (NCBI): domain Eukaryota; kingdom Viridiplantae; phylum Streptophyta; class Magnoliopsida; order Fabales; family Fabaceae; genus Lathyrus; species Lathyrus sativus. The sequence continues at coordinate 257,506,336 of OZ012739.1, forward strand.
TCTTGCACCAATTGTTCCTATCATTAAAATTAGGCAAGAAGAACTGTTAAAGAACATCAAACTGCTCAATATTTACATTATTTACACTAAAATCGAAAATTAACATAAATACACTTAAACTACTAGGTTTTAGACTAAATTATCAAGTAAACCAAGAGAAAGGGCCATAAAATCAAGTTAAAGTATGCCCAATTTGGCCCTTAACAATTACAACTCCTTCAACCTCAAAAAATCTAAAGAGATCCGATGTCAGGACATGTGGTCTGACATCACATCTGCTTCAACATAGTAACAATCTCAGACATGTCTATTACTCCCCCTGTCACATATAACCAATATTTCCCCTAAAGGCGAAAACCCAAATCTCCTGAAGTCCAAACCTCAACTACCTAAGTTCATACATCCCTCTCAAGAGGAAAACCCTAAACACCTGGCATACAACTATGAGCTATCCAAGTTCACACATTAGAAACACATGCAATAAAAGCCACACATATTAGAAACATATAAAATAGAAGCCATACATATTACTCATACAATTAGAGTAAATTAGGGTTAAGATGTTTTGTTTCAAAGAAAAGCATGTCAAGATTAGATTTCGTTAATACTTTTTAAACGTATCCGATTAATCACGCATGCGAACTTAGTTTCAATCAATAAAATCTTGTATCCTTGCGAATCCGTTCATTTCTAAAGCGAGTCCGTGAATACTATTGTTTTAATTGCTAGGTTATTTCTCTAAATAGCAACTAAAACAAACAAACATAAAGATCGATACAAAGCGAATATTAACTTCCAACTCTATGTCTAGAGTTTGTTGGTTAATAGATGAAAAAAATAGATCAAGACTTGGAAAATCTATGTCTAGAGTGATTTAAACCATAAATACATCATTAAAGCAAATATCATCAGCATTTATTGATCATAACCTTGTTCACATACAAAAGATCAAAAGAAATCCATGAAAGTAAGATTAACTACCTCTAATATTGACACAAAAGTGTTTAACTACCCATCCCCATGGTAGCTTGATCAACATGTATGAAAAGAAGCTTTGCTAGGATTAAAGTAGAAGAATCGAGGATTGATGCTCTAAAGATTTAATTATCACTTCTCCATGAGTTTCTAAGGTTTTTTACCTAGAAAATCCTTATTCGTTTTCTCAAACGCTGAAAAGTGTGAAAAAGTACAAGTTGTTGAAAATATCTTCCAATTGATATGTTTATATATAAGGCCACTTAGTGCTATAAGTGGCACCGCGCTAAGTACCCTAAGAGGTGCGCTAAGCATGGTCTGAAGAACACAACTTATTTCCCAGGAAGTGTGCTAAGCGCGATAGGAGATCACTTATGACATTTTGAGCCTTTAGCTAGTTTTTATGAGCTCGCTGGACTCCCGCTGAAAAGCTGGCTTAGCGCGCTATGCCAACATGAAAACTTCAAAACTTGTTTTTCAGTCCTTCTTTCTTGCACCAATTGTTCCTATCATCAAAAATAGGCAAGAAGTACTGTCAAAGAACATCAAAATGCTCAATATTCACATTATTTACACTAAAATAGAAAATTAACATGAATACACTTAAACCACTAGGTTTTAGACTAAACTATCAAGTAAACCAATTGAAAGGGCCATAAAATCAAGTTAAAGTATGCCCAATTTGGCCCTTAACAATTACAACTCCTTCAAACTCAAAAAATCTAAAGAGATCATATGTCAGGACATGTGGTCTGACATCACATCTGCTTCAACATAGCAAGAATCACAGACATGTCCGTTACTCCCCCTGTCACATATAACCAATATTTCCCCTGAAGGCGACAATCCAAATCTCCTGAAGCCCAAACCTCAACTACCTAAGTTCACACATCCCTCTCAAGAGAAAAAGCCAAATCACCTGGCAGACAACTATGAACTATCCAAGTTCACACATTAGAAACACATACAATAGAAGCCACACATATTAGAAACATATAAAATAGAAGCCAGACATATTACTCATAACATTAGTGTAAATTAGGGTAAAGATGTTTTGTTTCAAAGAAAAGCATGTCAATATTAGATTTCGGTAATCCTTTTTAAACGTATCCGATTAATCAAGCATGCGAACTTAGTTTCAATCAATAAAATCGTGTATCCTTGCGAATCTGTTCATTTCTAAAGCGAGTCCGTGAATATTATTGTTTTAATTGCTAGATTATTTCTATAAATAGAACCTGAAACAAACAAACATAAATATCGATACAAAATGAATATTAACTTCCAAATCTATGTCTAGAGTTTGTTGGTTAATAGATGAAAAAAATAGATCAAGACTTGGAAAATCTATGTGTAGAGTGATTCAAACCATGAATACATCATTAAAGCAAATATCATCATCATTTATTGATCATAACCTTGTTCACATACAAAAGATCAAAAGAAATACTTGAAAGTAATATTAACTACCACTAATATTGACACAAAATTGTTTAACTACCTATCCCCATGTGTTGCACCCCAAAATTTGCCCAACCTTTATTTACCTAGCTTGTGTTTCATTGCATTTGTATTAGCATTATCATCTGCATTTCATTGAGATGTATGCTGGAGATCAAGAGGTATGACTACCGCTCAAGGGCTATACAAAGCTATGAAGCTAGCCAAGAGGTTAATCCAAGTGTTCAAGGGTTGATATCCTCACCAAAGAAGCCAAAGATCCTCAGAGGGAGTGGTTGAAACCAGGTGTACATATCTCATAACTTGAGAGTTGTGGGAAGTCATCTTATGATGTTGAAGCCATATAGTTGGACCTAGAGCCTTGAGAGAGCTCATGAGTAGTTTGGAAGATCATTTTGAAGCCTAGACAGGTCAGTGTGTAAAGGATATGAAGCAACTACCAAGATTGGTAAGACTAGGATTTCATCTGGACAACCCTAGGATAACTGATGATTTGAAGAGGGTTGAGACCTATTTAAAGAGCCATGTGATCATGGATTGATGTGTTGAGATGTCCAAGGAATGATTCCAAAGTCAACTCATCATGAATCAAGGGTGTGAGGAGTTCCTAGGCTAGGGTTGCTATGCTTGACAGTGTAAAATCCCTTGGTTTAGTGCCTAACTTCAAGACCACATAACTCAAGATGAAATTCTCACCTCACCTTGACCCTAACATGACTATTGTAGAGCATGATCGTAGCTTTAGTTTGACTACTAGAAGTCTTTGATAGGAATTATAGAACTCAAGTTATGAGCCAGACAAGTTACAGGTCATCTGAGGCATGTGAATTTGGAGCTTGAAAGTTACCCAACTTGCATGACACTTTTGCCCTAGAAGGATGATTCCTATGAACTTTTGGTTAACATGAATGTTGTTACTTATCTTCATACCTTTCTAGAAAGTACTAGAAGTCCATGATTGTATTTGTAGAACTCAACTTACAAGCTTTGCAAGATAAGGGTATTTTGGGAATTTGGAATTACAGGTCATATTTGGTTATGGGTTCATTTCATCAACTTAGGCACCTCAAATGAAGATTTGTTCAACTTGAAAGTTGTTCAAAATGGTGTTTTTAGTCTAACCATGACCCAAAAATCCATTTATATGGATGGAATATGGAAGTGTATGAAAGAAATTTGAAAAAAGGATAATTAAAAGGCATGAAAAGTGAAAATTCCATTTTTATTCATTCTTGTGCCAAACTTCACAAGTTTGTGCATATTTTGATTAGTCATGACATTTTAAAGACAAAGGAAATGTTACATTTTTGGTTTGAGGCTTAATTCATGGACATTGTGTGGATTGCTTAGAATTGAAGTAACACAACCATTCAACACCATAGGATCAAACCAAGCTTGCAATCACATCCATTCATTTTCACCAGGTCATATGCAAGCCATTTGAGTGGAAAGCAAGATGAAACATAGCTAGAACACGCGAGTTACCATAGTTACACTTTGAAGAAAATTGAATTTTGGATCAAGCAAATTGGGCCATGATTGGGCCATGTTAGGATCCAAATACATCCTATTTAAGTTCAGGATCGTGTTCAGATGGTTTTTTGGAAGAAATTGGTGGAGAATTCAGTTGTGGCAGTTAGAGATTAAAGCTTCAAACTCAAAATCGATTTTTGCAATTCATAGGGTTTCAAGAAGAATTGAGGATTCAGTTCGCACTAGTGATCATCCTTGAAAGTTTCTGCAGCATTTGAAGTCAAGAAACACCCTGCAACTACCTTAATTGCAAGCTTTTTTCCAGGTTTTTATCTTTCACCATTGCTCTGGTTCCAGGCATGTTTAGACTGAATTTGGCATGTGGTTAGGTTGTAGTGATGACATAGATCGTTTTAGGGTCATAAATGAGAAGTTTCGTGATGATTCATGGTGAGACGCAAATTGTGTTGAGACTTATATCTAGATGATTCTTGAGAATTAAGGTGAATTAGATGGTGATTGTTGATCCTTGAGAGGTGAGGAAGATTTCTGTGTAGCCAATTTGAAGTTTGATAATAATTTTGGAATTGAGGAATTTTCTGTTCATCATTGTTTTTGGAGATTCATGAGGAATTAAGAAAAATGAAATAGATCATGATGACCAGTGAGAGATGACGAGAAGAACCATGTAATTTTCTTTGAGTTTGCTTGAAGTTGGTTGCAGAGCTTGATGGCTCTCGCCGGAGAAGACGGTGGCGCTCTTCTCCAGCCACCGTGAGTGAAGTTCCCTCCCCTTTCAATATTCAAATGAAGACGATGAACAGGGATCGTTGGATCTGGTGAATTTCTTGACTTATTCTTGGCATCTGACGAACAAGGTTTAGTTGGATTAGTGTTTGGTGAGGTGGCATGATCTAGAGCGCAAGATGAGATTACTTTTTCCATTGGACGTATAGGATTAGGGAGTACTGTGTACTTCAGTCAACCATACTCCACGTTGCCTTTGAACCAAAACGCAGTGCTTCATTAAATGAGCTGGAAAGTGCATGGCCCTCTGATGAGTGGACTGGTCAACAGATCTTGTGGCTCTAATATTTACTGAGTTTCTTTTAATTCTTTAATTGTTTTTCTACTTTCTTTTAATTGTCTTTTCTTGTTTAATTCATAATAATTAGAATAATGATCAGAAAAATATGAAAAAAATATATGGTTGATACTTTCTGAGTTTCTGATTTTTCCATGCCTTTGGATTTTATTTGGTGTTGCTTTCCATTTAATGTCCATTTTTCCTATTTTTGATAATTGAATAAAAATGCATAAAATGACTTGTTGCTTGCTGATTTTATCCCTAATTCATGCTTTTGAATTTGTTGTTGATTTTTGGCTGGCAGGTTATAGACATGTTGATGATGTTATAGGATTTTTGTGGTGATTTTTAGATGATTCTAAGATTAGCATTGAACTAGGTTTTTAGAGCCTTCCCCACTTGAAACTTCCTGCAACACCTTTTGGTTTAGAATTTCCCTAGTGGCCTTAAACATTGATTTAGGCCCTGGATTTTTTACCATAGGTTCTTAATACCTTTAGGATCACTTAGGAAAATTTAGAGATTTCTAGTAATTGATTTACTATTTTAGGTAGATTTTACATCTAGGCTGTGTTTAGGTTGATTCTAGAATAGTACTTCCCATAGATGGACTTCAAAAGTGACCTTTAGTTCATGATAAGTTTCCAAACATTTTCTGATGGTTTAGTAGACATGTTGATGCCTTTGTAGATTGAATCTTAAGGTTTGATTTGGTGTTTTAGTTCCCTTTAGAAGGTTGCTTTTAGAGCTTGTAGAATTAGGGTTTTTTAGAGCTTTAGGAGTTGCTTCCTTTTGCATAAATGTGGTTTGCTTTAATTTACATTCCATTTCCTATCGAATGATTCTATGTTCCTTTTGGGAGCCTAGTCCTTCCTTTGGAAGGATTAAAGGCCTACCACAAAAGGTAAAACCTTTGAGGATACCAATCTCAGATGAGTGGTTGAGTGCCTTGAGGGATTCCATTGGTTTCCCTCATGCTTCTCCTCATCATGCAATGATCTTTGTGTTGATTCACATCATGTCTTGATGGATCAAGTCTAAGCTTGAAGATGAAGTCCTCATTTCCTTTTCTCCTGATGGATGACTTGGACTAGAAGACAGACTGTTGGGCTGCTTTGTTGCTGAAGTGTTGTTGTGCTGCTCTACTGTTCTTGTTGTTTGACTGTATTTGTATGACTGTTTCTCTGGTGTGTTGCATTAGAATAGGCTTTCATGTAGTTGATACTAGGCCTAAGTGCATTGAAAGGGTTAAGCTGGCCTCCCTTAGCTTGTTTGCATGAGAGGTTGAGTTTGTCTCCCTCTGCTTGTCTGTTTCTGTTTGGCTTTGCTTGTTGGCTGAAGGTTGAGTCTGCCTCCCTTTCCTGTGTATTGTGTGTTGTTTTTGCTTGATTTCTCTAGAGGTTGAGTGAGCCTCCCTCTGCTTGTATTGCTGCATGGCATGTGCATCTTTACTGTTTATCTTTTTTACTGATGTTTAGTTGATGCTTTATCTGTTCTTTGTTTCCTATTGACTTGATCCCCTAGGAATCTCATTTCCTTTGATAAGGATGTGATGATTAGAACTTTAGATTGAAACCTATGCATGATAACATCTAGGAGTTCCCTGTTTCAAACCTTAACCGTAGGATGAATCCTTGGCATGACAACATTAGGACTTGATAGTTTCCCCTTGGTTGTGCCTGTTCTCTTCTCTCTTCAAACAAATCAAAATACAGTAATAAAGGTTAACTGATGTCGTGCGTTACGAGCCTTAAGCTACTTAGAAAATTATTGTTTGGGGGTTTCCTTCCAATAATCAGGATGTTTAGTATGGTACCCTTTGGGTGACATGCGATGCATTCACTCTTTGGTCATAGTCTTTAGTGCGATATCAGTTGCAAACCTCCATAAAAGACAGTTCTTCCATAAAAGACAGAAAACAAACTGCAAACCTTTTTGCCCCGTGGGCCCATAACACAAGGAAAACTTTTCTGAAGAAAAGAGTGTCGTTAACTCCCAGTTCTACCGCAAACGGTAATGCACGAATCTCTGAGGAGCAAGCTACATACTCCAAACAGCTGGAACTGTTTGTTAACCCTACTTGGAAACACAGATGAATCTGAATCCTTTTATCCGTATTATCCCGAACTACGTAAGCTTTGATCTCTCATATCTGTTGAGAGTATGTACGCACAATACTGACGTATTGGCGAGCCACCTTCCCCCATCCATTACCCGTGGTTAGCCGAACTACGTTGACTCTGATTTCTCGTTCTCTGATGAGAATACGTAGGCATAAAGCGCGACGTTTTGCCGAGACAATTTTCTTTTCTTTTCAGACCACCCTTGATAGGTAGATAGATAAAACTAACCCGTCAGATAAACACAACAAGCGTGGACCCCATCGAGTATGATGGACGTGAGGGGTGCTAATACCCCCCCCTTGCGTAACCGACTCCCGAACCCAGACATGATTGCGATGACCTTGTCTTATACCTTTTCGTCAGGTTTTTCCGATCATTTCCTTTCTCGTTCTGAGGGATAAATAACGAAAGGTGGCGACTCTTCTGTTTTGCCGGCACCTTATTTTCGCGGTAGCGACAGCTGGCGACTCTGCTGGGGAATGCGATGGTTTCCTAGGGATCCAACGTCCCCTATGCGAGTCAGTCTGGGGATCCAACGTCCCCTGTGCGAGTCAATCCTAGCGCTTGCGTGTTTACCTTGTTGGGTTATGTTTATTTATCGCATTTTACTTTCCTGCATTTTATTTTCAGTATGATATGATTATCTGTGCTGTTGTGGGAAGGGGTGATGAGTGATAAGCCAGACCCAGGCTTGAGTGTACCTAGCATTAGTTGTGGAAAGTATTGGGCGCCTACATGCTTTGCATGTACTAGTGTCTCACAAAATCCACGCTCAGACAAGATTCTCCCGGTTGACTTCTTTTCCGGCCCTTTGGGCTTGAGGGGTTGTTTGTTTGGAGGGTTGTCGACTCTGGGGACCGATCATTTGTGACCCAGCTAAGTGAGGCCTCTTAAGGGAGTGATGATGCCAAACCAGAAATGGTGAACGTATCATCATTTCGTGAAAGTCTGTGACGCTGGGAAACGCATAGGATGCCATACATGTGTCAGTGGATTAGGTCGATACATGTGAGCGGGGTCGGGTTATTGCAGGAAACCTTAACTTTCAGACAACCTGGTTTTCTTGACAGTGAATCAGTATTGTTGGTATCAAAGAGTTCTTATCATCAGAGATATGTTTGTTCTTGACAGAGCAGAATTATTGGTCCTCTTCAGGGTTTTGTGGTCAGAGCAGTGTTATGGTTATGTTGAAATAGAGCCTTGGTATCCTCAACAACATTCTTGATCTCATGTTGCATGATTGCATCTTGCATTTTTGCATACTCATTTGGATCTCATTAACGTGTGTCTGTGTTGCAGGTGCATATACTATCCCCCAGTTCCAGTGATCTTGCCCTCTGTTTGTCAGCATCGAATCTTTGAAGAAGAATGTGGCTTACAAGCTCCCTACCCCAAACGTTACCTTGCTGTTTAGTTTGATTGCCTTGGCAGATGATACAGTGAAAGGGGAATTCAGGAAATCGTATGGGAAGTTGCTCAGTCTAGTTCGTAAACCTTCGATCTATGAGTTGAACGGGTTGTATTCGTTGCTACAGTTCTATGACCCTCCATTGAGGTGCTTCACTTTTCCGGACTTCTTTCTTGCGCCTACTTTAGAAGAGTATGCTGAGTTGTTGCGTGTACCGGTTTAGAATCAGATGCTGTTTGTTCACATGGATGCTAAGCCTAATCAAGCTAACCTAGCTACTGCTCTTCATCTGGATGCTTCAGAGCTGCTTCTGACCTCATGGAATGGAGTTTCTGGTTTTTCTCTGCAGTTTCTGGTTGGGAAAGCCCAACAGTGTGCTAAAGAAGGTTGTTGGATCGTATTCAACGCTATTCTCGCCCTCTGCATCTATGGGATTGTCCTGTTTCCCAACATGCATGACTTTGTAGATTTGGACGCCTTCCATATCTTCGCATCGGGAAATCCAGTTCCCACCATGCCTGGTGATCTATATCATTCTGTTCATTACAAGAATGAAAATAGAATGGGTAAGAATGTATCGTGCTGTGTGCCTTTACTCTACAGATGGTTTGATGGCCACATGCCCAAGAAGGGTCTCTTTGTTTCCTCTGCAGCCACAACTGAGTGGTCTGAACGCCTGATGGGTTTATCCACAGAGAGCATCGTTTGGTTTGATCGGCATATGCTGGGTACTGAAGTCATCTACAGCTGCAGCAGTTTTCCTAATGTGCCCTTGATCGGAAGAAGAGGTCGTATTAACTACAACCCCTCATTACTTGTCAGACAGTTTTCGTACGCCTTGAGAGGCCCGCCAAAAGATGAAGAGGTGCAGGAATCTCTGTACCTCACAGGTCTCCCAGAGGGGGATATGTTAGCCAAGCTCAAGCATGCTTGGAACGACATCAGCAGACGAGGGAAAGCACTTTTAGGTAAAAGTAGTAGCCAGGCTTATGCTCCTTATGTGACTTGGATTCGAAGCAGGGCAAGAACAGTAGGGATGCCTTTTCCACCAGCTAAGCGAGAGTGCCCTCCAGTGGTTGAAAAACCTACCACGGTATCCATTCAGAAATACAATCAGGTATTGTCTGAGAAGGAAGAACTGAAGAAGACCAACGAGGAGTTGGAAAAAAAATTGTTACAGCTTATAAGTGAGAGACACGAAGCCATCTACTCCTTCAAAAAACAGACAGAGCTGGTGAACCAACTAGGTACAAACTTGACCAAACAAATGGCTGAACGTGAACATTTAGGTTTGGATTTCAAGGATGTCAACGATGTGTTTGCCACCAAGAAGCAGAACTTGGATGATGCATACCGGAGAATTTCCAAATTCAACCAGCAGTGGAATGCCACTATAGCCAACAACAAAGAGTGGGAGGACAAGCTGACGCAACAGATCTCCCAATTGAAGGCCAGCGAGAAGAATTTTGATGATGAAACTGCTCGTAGGTACGCCACTGAAGACAGGTTGAACAAGGCTATTGCGAACCTGAAGGATCACAAGCATACTTTTGAGTCTAAGAAGCGAAGGTTAGAAGACTTTTTTGGCAAAGGAGCATGAGAAGACCCCGTTAAAGGTCTTCAGTACACTATCATACAGAGGGAGTTACTTGATAGTTCTCCAGAATCCCCAGCGGAGATGTGTCATCCCCAGCAGGTTCTAAACAAAGAAGTTGAGAAAACCCTTATTGACTTACTGATGAAGTCCGACAAAGATATTGTTGACGTTCCTAGCGACATGACGAGCCCATAGGCGACGATAAGGAATTCTTCTATTGTGGCACAGAATGCCTGACGGAATAATTAGCCATCCTTCACCGATTACCGAATAACCGGTGATCCCTTATTGACTTACTGATGAAGTCCAACAAAGATACTGTCGACGTTCCTAGCGACATGATGAGTCCATAGGCGACGATAAGGAATTTTTCTACTATGGCTCAAAATGCCTGACGGCATAATCGAACATCCTTCACCAGTTACTGTGTAACCAGTGATCTCTTGATGACTCGAAGATGGAGCTTTATAGCAAAATCATATGATCATCCTGACGAAGATTTGAAGTTAATCATTCACCTCAGTTTCCGAAGAATTTGTTCCCATCATAGTACCGTGTACTTGTGCGGTTGGCAAATTTCCGGGTTATATTGGTATTCAACCGTCTTTTACCTTGATTGTATGAGAGTCGTTCGCTTCTCACCCAGTCAGGTCCAAGCCGTTTGAATAGGGGCAGCTGTTGCACCCCAAAATTTTCCCAACCTTTCTTTACCTAGCTTGTGTTTCATTGCATTCATATTAGCATTATCATCTGCATTTCATTGACATGTATGCAGGAGATCAAGAGGTATGACTACCAATCAAGGGCTATACAAGGCTATGAAGCTAGCCAAGAGGTTTATCCAAGTGTTCAAGGGTTGATATCCTCACCAGAGAAGCCAAAAATCCTCAGAGGGAGTGGTTGAAACCAGGTGTGCATATCTCCTAACTTGAGAGTTGTGGGAAGTCATCTGATGATGTTGAATCCATAGAGTTGGACCTAGAGCCTTGAGAGAGCTCATGAGTAGTATGGAAGATCATTTTGAAGCCTAGACAGGTCAGTGTGTAAAGGATATGAAGCAACTACCAAGATTGGTAAGACTAGGGTTTCATCTGGACAACCCTAGGATAACTGATGATTTGAAGAGGGTTGAGACCTATTTCAAGAGCCATGTGATCATGGATTGATGTGTTGAGATGTCAAAGGAATGATGTCAAAGTCAAATCATCATGAATCAAGGGTGTGAGGAGTTCCTAGGCTAGGGTTGCTATGCTTGACAGTGTAAAATCCTGCTTGACAGTGTAAAATCCCCTGGTTTAGTGCCTAACTTCAAGACCACATAACTCAAGATGAGATTCTCACCTCACCTTGACCCTAACATGATTGTTGTAGAGCATGAGCATATCTTTAATTTGAGTACTAGAAGTCCTTGATAGGGTTTATAAAACTCATGTTATGAGCCAGACAAGTTACAGGTCATCTGAGACATGTGAATTTAGAGCTTGAAAGTTACCTAACTTGCATGACACTTTTTCCCTAGAAGGATGATTCCTATGAACTTTTGGTCAACATCAATGTTGTTCCTTATCTTCTTAGCTTTCTAGAAAGTACTAGAATTCCATGATTGGATTTGTAGAACTCAAGTTACAAGCTTTGCAAGATAAGGGTATTTTGGGAATTTGGAATTACAGGTCATATTTGGTTATGTGTCCATTTCATCAACTTAGGCACCTCAAATGAAGATTTGTTCAACTTGAAAAATGTTCAAAATGGTGTTTTTAGTCCAACCATAACCCAAAAATCCATTGATATGGATGGAATACGGAAGTGTATGAAAGAAATTTGAAAAAAGGATAATTAAAAGGCATGAAAAGTGAAAATTCCATATTTATTCATTCTTGCGCCAAACTTCACAAGTTTGTGCATATTTTGATTGGGAATTACATTTTAAAGACAATGGCAATGTTACATTTTTGGTTTGAGTCTTAATTCATGGACATTGTGTGGATTGCTTAGAATTGAAGTAACATAACCATTCAACACCATAGGATCAAACCAAGCTTGCAATCACATCCATTCATCTTCACCAGGTCATATGGAAGCCATTTGAGTGGAAAGCAAGCTGAAACAGAGCTAGAAAACGCGAGTTACCATAGTTACACTTTGAAGAAAATTGAATTTTGGATCAAGCAAATTGGGCCATGATTGGGCCATGTTAGGATCCAAATACATCCTATTTAAGTTCAGGATCGTATTCAAATGGTTTTTTGGAAGAAATTGGTGGAGAATTCAGTTGTGGCAGTTAGAGAATGAAGCTTCAAACTCAAAATCGGTTTTTGCAATTCAGAGGGTTTCAAGAAGAATTGAGGATTCAGTTAGCACCAGTGATCATCCTTGAAAGTTTCTGCAGCATTTGAAGTCAAGAATCACCCTGCAACTACCTCAATTGCAAGCTTTTTTCCAGGTTTTTATCTTTCACCATTGCTCTAGTTCTAGGCATGTTTAGACTAAATTTGGCATGTGGTTAGGTTGTAGTGATGACATAGATCGTTTTAGGTTCATAAATGAGAAGTTTCGTGATGATTCATGATGAGATGCAAATTCTGTTGAGACTTATATCTAGATGATTCTTGAGAATTAAGGTGAATTAGATGGTGATTCTTGATCCTTGAGAGGTGAGGAATATTTCTGTGTAGCCAATTTGAAGTTTGATAACAATTTTGGAATTGAGGAATTTTCTGTTCATCATCGTTTTTGGAGATTCATGAGGAATTAAGAAAAATGAAATAGATCATGATGATCAGTGAGAGATGACGAGAATAAACATGTAATTTTCTTTGAGTTTGCTTGAAGTTGATTGCAAAGCTTGATGGCTCTCACCGGTTAAGACGGTGGCGCTCTTCTCTGGCCACCGTGAGTGAAGTTCCCTCCCCTTTCAATATTCAAATGAAGACGATGAACAGGGATCGTTGGATCTGGTGAATTTCTTGACTTAGTCTTGGCATCTGACGGACAAGGTTTAGTTGGATTAGGGTTTGGTGAGGTGGCATGATCTAGAGCGCAAGATGAAATTACTTTTCCATTGGACGTATAGGATTAGGGAGTACCGCGTACTTCAGTCAACCATACTCCACGTTGCCTTTGAACCAAAACGCAGCGCTTCATTAAATGAGCTGGCAAGTGCATGGCCCTCTGATGAGTGGACTGGTCAACAGATCCTGTGCTCTAATATTTACTGAGTTTCTTTTAATTCTTTAATTGTTTTTCTAATTTCTTTTAATTGTTTTTTCTTGTTTAATTCATAAAAATTAGAATAATGATCATAAAAATATGAAAAAAAATATGTGGTTGATCCTTGCTGAATTTCTGATTTTTCCATGCCTTTGGATTTTATTTTGGTGTTGTTTTCCATTTAATGTCCATTTTTCCTATTTTTGATAATTGAATAAAAATGCATAAAATGACTTGTTGCTTGCTGATTTTATCCCCAATTCATGCTTTTGAATTTGTTGTTGATTTTTGGCTGGCTGGTTATAGACATGTTGATAATGTTAAAGGATTTTTGTGGTGATTTTTAGATGATTTTAGAGCCTTCCCCACTTGAACCTTCATGTAACACCTTTTGGTTTAGAATTTCCCTAGTGCCCTTAAACATTGATTTAGGGCCTGGATTTTTTACCATAGGTTCTTAATACCTTTAGGATCCCTTAGGAAAATTTATAGATTTCTAGTAATGGATTTACTATTTTAGGTAGAATTTACATCTAGGTTGTGTTTAGGATGATTCTAGAATAGTACTTCCCATAGATGGACTTCAAAAGTGACCTTTAGTTCATGATAAGCTTCCAAAACTTTTCTGATGGTTTAGTAGACATGTTGATGCCTTTGTAGATTGAATCTTAAGGTTTGATTTGGTGTTTTAGTTCCCTTTAGAAGGTTGATTTTAGAGCTTGTAGAATTAGGGGTTTTTAGAGCTTTAGGAGTTGCTTCCTTTTGCATAAATGTGGTTTGCTTTGATTTGAATTCCATTTCCTATCCAATGATGCAAGGTTCCTTGTGGGAGCCTAGTTCCTCCTTTGGAAGGATTAAAGGCCTACCACAAAAGGTAAAACCTTTGAGGATACCAATCTTAGATGAGTGGTTGAGTGCCTTGAGGGATTCCATTGGTTTCCCTCATGCTTCTCCTCATCATGCAATGATCTTTGTGTTGATTCACATCATCTCTTGATGGAGCAAGTTGAAGCTTGAAGATGAAGTCCTAATTTACCTTTCTCCTGATGGATGACTTGGACTAGAAGACAGACTGTTGGGCTGCTTTGCTGCTGAAGTGTTGTTGTGCTGCTCTGTTGTTCTTGTTGTTTGACGGTATTTGTATGACTGTTTCTCTGGTGTGTTGCATTAGAATAGGATTTCATGTAGTTGATACTAGGCCTAATGCATTGAAAGGGTTGAGCTAGCCTCCCTTTGCTTGTTTGCATGAGAGGTTGAGTCTGTCTCCCTCTGCTTGTCTGTTACTGTTTGGCTTTGCTTGTTGGCTGAAGGTTGAGTCTGCCTCCCTTGCCTGTGTATTGTGTGTTGTTTTTGCTTGATTGCACTAGAGGTTGATTGAGTCTCCCTCTTCTTGTATTGCTTCATGGCATGTGCATCTTTACTATTTATCTGTTTTACTGATGTTTAGCTGATGCTTTATCTGTTGTCTGTTTCCCATTGACATGATCCCCTAGGAATCTCACTTCCTTTGATAAGGAAGTGATGATTAGAACTTTAGATTGAAACCTATGCATGCTAACATCTAGGAGTTCCCTGTTTCAAACCTCAACCGTAGGATGAATCCTTGGTATGACAACATTAGGACTTGATAGTTTCCCCTTAGTTGTGCCCGTTCTCTTCTCTCTTCAAACAAATCAAAATACAGTAATAAAGGTTAACTGATGTCGTGCGTTACGAGCCTTAAGCTACTTAGGAAATGATTGTTGGGGGGTTTCCTTCCAATAATCAGGATGTTTAGTATGGTACCCTTTGGGTGACATGTGACGCATTCACTCCTAGGTCATTGTCTCTAGTGCGATATTAGTTGCAAACCTCCATAAAAGACAGTTCTTCTGTAAAAGACAGAAAACAAACTGCAAACCTTTTTGCCCCGTGGGCCCATAACTCAAGGAAAACGTTTATGAAGAAAAGAGTGTCGTTAACTCCCAATTCTACTGCAAACAATAACGCACGAGTCTCTGACGAGCAAGCTGCATACACCAAACTGCTGGAACTGTTTGTTAACCCTACTCGGAAAAACAGATGAATCTGAATCCTTTTATTCGTATTATCCCGAACTACGTAACCTCTGAACTCCCATATCTGTTGAGAGTATGTAGGCACAATACTGACATATTGGCGAGCCACCTTCCCCCATCTGTTACCCGTACTTAGCCGAACTACGTTGACTCTGATTTCTCGTTCTCTGATAAGAATACGTAGGCAGAAAGCGCGACGCTTTGCCGAGTCAATTTTCTTTTCTTTTCAAACCAGCCTTGATAGGTAGATAGATAAAACCAACCCGTCAGATAAACACAACAAGCATGGATCCCATCGAGTACGATGGACGTGAGGGGTGCTAATACCTTCCCCTTGCGTAACCGACTCCCGAACCCAAACATGGTTACGATGACCTTGTCTTATACATTTTCCTTAGGTTTTTCCGATCGTTTCCTTTCTCGTTCTAAGGGATAAATAACGAAAGGTGGCGACTCTTCTGTTTTTCCGGCACCTTATTTTCGCGGTTGCGACCCCATGGTAGCTTGATCAAAACTTGTTTTTCAGTCCTTCTTTCTTGCACCATTTATTCCTATCATCAAAAACAGGCAAGAAGAACGGTTAAAGAACATCAAAATGCTCAATATTCACATTATTTACACTAAAATCGGAAGTTAACATAAATACACTTAAACTACTAGGTTTTAGACTAAACTATCAAGTAAACCATTTGAAAGGGCCATAAAGTCAAGTTAAAGTATGCCCAATTTGGCCCTTAAAAATTACAACTCCTTCAAACTCAAAACATCTAAAAAGATTAGATGTCAGGACATGTGGTCTGACATCACATCTGCTTCAACATAGCAACAATCTCAAACATGTTCATTACTCCCCCTGTCACATATAACCAATATTTCCCCTAAAGGCGAAAACCCAAATCTCCTGAAGTCCAAACCTCAACTACCTAAGTTCACACATCCCTCTCAAGAGGAAAACCCAAATCACCTAGCATACAACTATGAACTATCCAAGCTCACACATTAGAAACACATACAATAGAAGCCACACATATTAGAAACATATAAAATAGAAGACATACACATTACTCATAACATTAGAGTGAATTAGGGTAAAGATAATTTGTTTCAAAGAAAAGCATGTCAAGATTAGATTTCTTTAATCCTTTTTAAACGTATCCTATTAATGAAGCATGCGAACTTAGTTTCAATCAATAAAATCGTGTATCCTTGCGAATTCGTTCATTACTAAAGCGAGTTCGTGAATATTATTGTTTAAATTGCTAGATTATTTCTCTAAATAGAAACTGAAACAAACAAACATAAAGATCGATACAAAGTGAATATTAACTTCCAAATCAATGTCTAGAGTTTGTTGGTTAATAGATGAAAAAAATAGATCAAGACTTGGAAAATCTATGTCTAGAGTGACTCAAACCATAAATACATCATTAAATCAAATATCATCATCATTTCTTGATCACAACCTTTTTCACATACAAAAGATCAAAATAAATACATGAAAGTAAGATTAACTACCTCTAATATTGACGAAAAAGTGTTTAACTACCCATCCCATGGTAGCTTGATCAACATGTAAGAAAAGAATCTTTTCTAGGATTAAAGTCGAAGAATCTAGGATTGATGCTCCAAAGATTTAGTTATCACTTCTCCATGAGTTTCTAAGGTTTTTGACCTAGAAAATCCTTTTTCTCTTTCACAAACGCTGAAAAGTGTGAAAAAGTACAACTTGTTGAAAATATCTTCCAAGTGATATATTTATATATAAGGCCACATAGTGCTGTAATTGGCATCGCGCTAAGTACCCTCAGAGGTGCGCTACGCATGGTTAGAAGAACACAACTTATTTCCCAGGAAGTGCGTTAAGCGCGATATGAGCTCACTTATTACGTTTTAAGCCTTTAGCTACTGCATTTTTTATGAGCGCACTGGTCTCGCACGGAAAAGCTCGCTTAACATGCTATGCCGACATGAAAACTTCAAAACTTGTTTTTCAGTCCTTCTTTTTTGCACCAATTGTTCGTATCATCAAAAAAAAGGCAAGAAGAACTATTAAAGAACATCAAAATGCTCAATATTCACATTATTTACCCTCAAACCGAAAATTAACATAAATACACCTAAACTACTAGGTTTTAGACTAAACTATCAAGTAAACCATTTGAAAGGGCCATAAAATCAAGTTAAAGTATGCCCAATTTGGCCCTTAACAATTACAATCCTTCAAACTCGAAAAATCTAAAGAGATCAGATGCCCGGACATATGGTCTGACATCACATATGCTTCAACATAGCAACAATCTCAGACATGTCCATTACTCCCCCTGTCACATATAACCAATATTTCCCCTAAAGGCGAAAACCCAAATCTCCTGAAGTCCATACCTCAACTACCTAAGTTCACACATCCCTCTCAAGAGGAAAACCCAAAGTACCTGGCAGACAACTATGAACTATCCAAGTTCACAGATTAGAGACACATACAATAGAAGCCACACATGTTAGAAACATATAAATAGAAGCCATACATATTATTCATAACATTAGAGTAAATTAAGGTAAAGATGTTTTGTTTCAAAGAAAAGCATGTCAAGATTAGATTTCGTTAATCCTTTTTAAACGTATCCGAATAATCAAGCATGCGAAATTAGTTTCAATTAATAAAGCGAGTCCGTTCATTACTAAAGCGAGTCCGTGAATATTATTGTTTAAATTGCTAAATTATTTCTCTAAATAGAAACTGAAACAAACAAACATAAAGATCGATACAAAGTGAATATTAACTTCCAAATCAATGTCTAGAGTTTGTTGGTTAATAGATGAAAAAAATAGATCAAGACTTGGAAAATCTATGTCTAGAGTGATTCAAACCATAAATACATCATTAAAGCAAATATCATCATCATTTATTGATCATAACCTTGTTCACATATAAAATATCAAAAGAAATACATGAAAGTAAGATTAACTACCTCTAATCTTTACAAAAAAGTGTTTAACTACCCATCCCCATGATAGCTTGATCAACATGTAAGAAAAGAATCTTTTCTAGGATTAAAGTCGAAGAATCGAGGATTAATGCTCCAAAGATTTAGTTATCAGTTCTCCATGTGTTTCTAAGGTTTTTGACCTAGAAAATTCTTTTTTTCTTTCTCAAACGCTGAAAAGTGTGAAAAAGTACAAGTTGTTGAAAATATCTTCCAAGTGATATATTTATATATAAGGCCACTTAGTGCTATAAGTGGCACCGCGCTAAGTACCATCAAAGGTGCGCTAAGCATGGTCAGAAGAACACAACTTATTTCCCAGCAAGTGCGCTAAGCTTGATAGGAGCTCACTTATGACGTTTTGAGCCTTTAGCTACTGCATTTTTTATGAGCGCGCTGGTCTCGCGCTAAAAAGCTCGCTTAGCGCGCTATGGCGACATGAAAACTTCAAAACTTGTTTTTCAGTCCTTCTTTCTTGCACCAATTGTTCCTATCATAAAACATATGCATGAAGAACTGTTAAAGAACATCAAAATGCTCAATATTCACATTATTTACACTAAAATCGAAAATTAACATAAATACACCTAAACTACTAGGTTTTAGACTAAACTATCAAGTAAACCAATTGAAAGGGCCATAAAATCAAGTTAAAGTATGCCCAATTTGGCCCTTAACAATTACAACTCCTTCAGACTCAAAAAATCTAAAGAGATCAGATGTCAGGACATGTGGTCTGACATCACATGTGCTTCAACATAGCAACAATCTCAGACATGTCCATTACTCTTGTCGCTACGCGAAAAATGACACAGAGTCGCCACCAGATTTTATTTATCCCAAGGAGGGAGAAGGAAATAGCGATAAAACCTTTGGGAAAGGAGCATGGTCATCGCAACCAAGTCTTAGGGTTCGGGAGTCGGTTATGCGAGGGGAAGGTGTTAGCACCCCCTCGCATCCATCGTACTTGATGGGAACCTTCTAGGTTGTTTAGCATGAATGGGTGTTTTTATTAAGAGTTTGCTTGCTTTAGGAAAAGAGGGGTTGGTTCATTTATTTTAATGCTCGCCAAGGATTGTGGCCCTTGTGCCTACGTATCCTCACTTAAAAGAAGTGAAGTATCAGAGCTCCTTAGTTCGGAGGCTTATGAAATAGTTGTTTGTTAGTTGATTTTATACCTTGAAAAAGGGTTTTTTATTGATGCCCTAAGGCGAAAAAATAGTTTGATGAGTTGATGTTATTTTTAGGTTTTTTGAAGAGAAATGGTTCTTGATTAGGGTTACACAAAAGGACTTTGGATATAGATGAATGTTTCGAATAACCAAGTCGAGCGCTTTGTATCCAAAACATTCGGAACGAGTGTAGGAGGATTCCATTCTCATTCCTTCTCCACCACCTTAAAATCCATGGTGTACAACCCTTACCATATATTTATTGTATTTTGGGTTTTTTTGAGAAAAAGGATCACTTGATGTTGGATCAAGGTCTATTGTTTGTAAAGATATATTTGAGACGATACGGACAAGGACGATGGTGACGCGCAAGGCAGTCGACTTACAACGTTAAAAAAGGCTCGATAAACGAGAGTTTGTTTTTGGAAAATGTTTATTGGAATCAAAAGTCAACAAGGACAATAGCAATATTCACATACTAAAATCAGACAAACATATGGGGTTAGTCGGCTAAAAAAATTGAGACATGCAAAAAAAACGGGTGAGAAGGCTTTTGGAGGTAAAATAACGAAAAAAGTGAGAAAACAGTGGTGTGACACGGGTGGCCGTGTTGTGTGACACGGCCCGTGTCATAAAGTACCTGCAATGCGAGTTTTAGAGCTTGACAGAGGTGTGACACGGGTGGTCGTGTTGTGTGACACGGCCCGTGTCATGAGGTCTGGGCAAAAAATGATTTTTTTAAGTCAAACAGCGGTGTGACACGGGTGGCCGTGTCGTGTGACACGGCCCGTGTCAGGAGGTCTGGGGGTTTTTGGACATGAAATCTCAAACAGAGGTGTGACACGACCGCCCGTGTCGCACGACCGCCCGTGTCGCACGACACGGCCCGTGTCAGGCTACCAGAGGGGGAAAAACAAACTATTTCTTCGTTATCTTTTGTTTTTATGGTTCTTAAAAATGGTTTCTTGTTTTTTCTTAGGACCTTACATGATATACTCAGTACAACAACACATAAAAGAGGAAGTAAAATGAATATAAAAGCAAAAAAGTAAAGAGAGAAAGGTTTGATGAAATGGATACCCAAGAGCTTTCTATCCTTCTTGCAAGTCCTCCACTGATTTTTGTTGGATGTGCTCTCCACTCTTCACTCTATGTTGTGAAGGTTCTGCTTCTCAATGGTCTTCTTGTGCTTCTATCTCACTCTCTTTTTTCTGGTTTTTCTTCCTTTCTATTTTTCTGGTTTTTAGGGTTTCCCTTGCTCTCTCTATTTTCTGGTTTTTTGCAATGTGTGTAGATGTTGAATGAATGAATCTTGTTTATAGCCCCCTCCTTCTTATCTCTCCACTCTAGGGTTTTCTCTTCTCCCCACATATCATATTTTTCATGGGGTGATGTCTCTTACCACCTTTTCTCATGCCACTCTCTTTCTTTCCTTTTCCATGCAAGATGTTATGCTGCATTTTTGCTGTTACACTTTGCCTATGCTGTTTTTTCTGCAGCACTTTGTGCCTTGCACCCATTTTTTTGGCTTGTGCTTGGACAACTCCTCTTTGTCAATGCTACTACTTTTTGACAGCATTTTGAAAATCTGATATTTAGATGTATTATCATGCTATTCTCTTGATTTTGTGACATGTAGATTTTGTGACATGAGGTAATTTGCCACCTCTTGCATGGGACTATTTTGCTATTCTTGGTCTTAAAACATTCCAATGTTTAGATGTTTAAAACATGAGGTAATTTTGTGATATTTAGATGTATTATCATGCATATTCTTGGTCTTAAAACATTCCAATGTTGATTTAATTCTTGCATATTTCTTGGATGTTTGTAAGCACAATGTGGACTTGGTGTGGCATTACCATAACATGAACTTGACTAGAGACTTGAATGAAGATTAAAAATAAATTAATTTATAAGCATTACTTAGAGTTGGAAATCTTGCAACAAATGACATTCTTGTAATGTCATAAAATTTCTCTTTGTAATATTCTTGCCTCTAAATCATGAATTCATGATGGATTTCCCTAGAACCATTAAACTTGAAATGGATGAAGTCTTGAATCATGGACTTGTGATCTTGACTCATGCTTTGCAAATTTGGACTCCACTTGATCACGAATTTGAAACAAAATTGGATGATGCAATCTTGAATTTAGGCCTTGAATATCATGTTCATTAGGAATATATCTTGAATATCCTAATATTTTTCAAGTAACTTCTTCTTGAAGTAATCTACATGAGTAGACTTTCCAACATAGATCAAGCCTTAGGTGATGAACCTTTTCTTCCATGTATTCCATGATAGACGAGTTATCTCATTTGAAATGGAAAATGACAAATCAACCCAATCCATACCCACATGCTCAATATGCAATAGAATGATGTATGATATGGAGAATGTAGGGTATAAAGGCTAAAGGCAAAAATGAGGGTGTGACAACTGCCCCTATTTAATCCTCTTGGACCTGAATGTCTGGAGGGTAAAGGTGCTCAAACATTCATGGTAGAAGAGAATTAAATACTAGAATACCCGGGATTTTCGACTAGAGAGGTATGGGGTGAAAGTAAACAGTCAACGAGATGACTTGAAAAAGGTGTCTCGTTATTGAAGAAGGGGTATGAGGGATATGACAATATGCTTGAGATGCAATGCTGGATGAACATGAGTGCTTTGCCAGCCGGAAGGGGAGGCACCTCGTAATGTGGAAACATAATTGGCCCAAAGATATTCCTTCTATAAAAGATAGAGAGGACTCAAGAAATAGAAATGTGAGATATTCCTTCCACGAAAGGGAGAAAGGACTCTAGAAATAACAATGAGATATTCCTTCTACAAAAGGTAGAGAGGACTCCAAAACAAAAGGTTAGGAGAAAATGTTCCTTCTACAAAAGGTAGGGAGGATTCCTGAACAAAAGGTTAGGAGAAATATTCCTTCGACAAAAGGTAGATAGGAAACTCCCTTAGGAGGGTACAATCTATTTCCCTCTATCACGGCAGAAAGGACTCCAGAACAAATGGTTAGGAGAAAATGTTCCTTCTACAAAAGGTAGAGAGGATTCCTAAACAAAAGGTTAGGAGAAAATGTTCCTTCTACAAAAGGTAGAGAGGATTCCTGAACAAAAGGTTAGGAGAAATATTCCTTCTACAAAAGGTAGAGAGGACACTTACGAAAGGTAAGCTGACAAGAACCTGTACAAAAGGTACGAGAGGTCTTGTTAAAGGTAAGTTGAATCTGTTGCGAAAGGCAAGGCAGGGATATTTCGAAAAGACTCACAAAAGGTAAGTTAAGGGCAATAACCATCCCCTTGCAAAAGGTAGAGGAAATTGCATAGGGTATTAGAAAATCATTTGATCTCACAGGCACAACGGCGGAGATGATATTCCTTAAGTATGGTGACCATTCAATTCTTGGCCACACAAGCATCAAGCGTCCAAATTGATCGAAGATACCCAAAATAATGTTTTTGTCACATGTAAAAGACAGCGAGAAATGCTTACAAAAGGGAAGCGAAGGGAAAAGATTTCACGCAAAAGGCAATGAAATCCCTTACGAAAGGTAAGGTGAGAAAATATCTCATGTAAAAGGCTCAAAAGGACTTACAAAAGGTAAGTGGATGGATAAACACTCCACAAGGATCCTGCCAGGATTTCCATAGGAAATTTGCATCTTTTAGAATGGATGGCTAAGCATATGTAATGATGCAGCATGTATGCAAAAATGTCAGGGACGTAGGGATATGAAGCTTAGGGGTGATAATTTATGCCAAGCGATTGGGCTTTGATTTGGGGCATCGAGTTTGACTTCCCAACATTCTCGTGACGAAATTTAGATCTTCTCCAGATGGTATTATCAGTCAATTTGTGCTGACCAGTCAGGTTACCCCTGATTTGGTCAAGTCCCTAGCGAACTTTATGATCAGGCAATGCTTAGTGTACACGTGCGCCTACTAGAGATCGCTTTTACCCTTCATACACCTAGGTCAAAGAGTAACTTTATGCTTTCTGTTGTTATTATTATCGTTATCCCCTAATTTTCAATGCAATATTTATTAAGAATGAAAATTCCACTTTTTGCAAACATAGAAGAAAATAAATGTGACACACGAATTGATGAAAGAGATTTTTATTGATGATAAAGTGACCCATAAATGGGTAATTCTACATAAGGATACAATTCCTAAAAGAGGTAATTGCAAAAAATATAACAAAAATCACAGTGGTAATGTGAATAAAAATTAGATTTCCATTGAGTTCCAATTCTGCTATGATCCCCATGGCCTTGAAGCTTCTCGTACATTCCCTCTGAGGATAGTGGATGGATTGATCTTCCCCATGTGTGATTCTCTTTATTCTGAAGATGAGCTCACAGACTTTTTGCAGACCTCACTCATTTCTTTTTTAGGTCCCTAACTTTTGCCTAGACTGCCCTTTCGAGTTTTCAGTCTACCGGGATACCCTTTTTTGCCTAAGTTGCCCTTAAGGGTTTTCAACTTATCGGGTGTTATTTTTTCATTTTAACCCTAACTTTTGCCTGGACTCTCTTTTTTTTATTGTCCACCGGGTTTGCTCTCAAGCATAGTATTTTTTGACTGCGTCTGCATTTACAGGGGATCACAGATCTTCACCGTCCATGTTGGATAATATCAAGGCTCCTCCGGAGAAAACCTTCTTCACAACATATGGACCCTCATAGTTAGGTGTCCATTTTCCCCTTGGGTCTGTGTGGATTGGCAGAATCTTTCTCAATACCAAGTTTCCCACTTCGAAATCTTGAGGGCGAACTTTCTTATCAAACGCCCTTTTCAACCGCTTTTGGTAAAGCTGGCCATGGCAGATGACCTCCATGCATTTTTCATCAATGAGATTAAGTTGATCAAATCTCGCCTGCACTCATTCTACTTCGTCAAGCTTGACATTAGTCAAAATTCTCAGGGAAGGGATTTCTACCTCAACAGGGAGTACCGCATCCATGCCATACACAAGAGAAAATAGAGTTGCCCCAGTAGAAGTGTGCATTGAAGTGCGATAGCCATGCAAAGCAAATGGTATCATTTCATGCCAATCTTTATATATTTTCACCATTTTCTGAACAATCTTCTTGATGTTTTTGTTCGCTGCTTCAACGACGCCATTCATCTTCGGGCGATATGGTGATGAGTTATGATGCTCGATCTTGAAGCTTTCACACAATTCCTTTATCATCTTGTTATTGAGGTTTGAACCATTGTCAGTAATGATTTTATTTGGGACCCCATAACAACAAATGATTTCCTTTTTGATGAAGCGAGTGACCACTTGTTTGGTGACATTGGCATAAGATGCGGCTTCCACCCATTTAGTAAAGTAGTCAATGGCCACTAAGATGAAATGATGACCGTTTGAAGCAGTTGGCTCGATGCGTTCGATCAAATCTATGCCCCACATGGCAAAAGGCCAAGGAGACGTCAAGACATTGAAAGGAACTGGCGGCACATGTATCCTATCTGCATAGATTTGGCATTTGTGGCATGTTTGCACGTGATGATAGCAATTAGTTTCCATTGTCAACTAGTAATAACCAGCTCTCAAAATCTTCTTAACCATCGTGTGTCCACTGGAATATGTACCAAAAGAGCCTTCATGGATTTCGTTTATGATTCGGTCGGCTTCGTGTCTATCCACGCATCTGAGCAAGACCAAGTTATAGTTTCGCTTGTAAAGCACATCCCCACTTCAGAAGAATTTGGATGAAAGCCTTCTTAAATACTTCTTGTCTGTGATGGAAACATTTTCTAAATACTCTTTCTTTTCTAGATACCTTTTGATATCATAGAACCAAGGTTGATCATCGATTATTACTTCTGCTTCTAGACAGTGGGTAGGTTCATCAAGATGTTCAATACGGATAGAGGGTGCCTCATATTTCCATTTAACATTGAACATGGATGACAACGTGGCAAGAGCGTCTGCCAATTGATTTCTTTCTCTAGGAATGTGATTGAAAGTAATCTCAACAAAGTATGGGATTAACCTCAAGACGTGATCCCGATACGACACTAATTTGCTGTCACGTGCTTCCAAGTCGTGTCACGTGCTTCCCAGTCGCCTCTGACTTGACTGATGACTAGAGCTGAGTCCCCATACAACTCCAGAATCTTGATTCTGTGGTCAATAGCGGCTTCAATTCCGAAGATACATGCTTCATATTCTGCCATATTGTTGGTGCATTCAAAACATAATCTTGCGGTGAATGGGATATGGAACCCGGTAGGAGAGGTGAGGATTGCCCCTATCCCATTGCCTTGAGCATTTGCGGCACCATCGAACACGAGCTTCCATCGCGATCCTGGTTCGGGTCCTTCATCTGGGCCTAATTGTCATACCCCAAATTTGTCCTACCTTTTTCAAAATTCTCATTTGCCCGACTTTGTTTTTAATTTACCTCGCTTATACAGCGTAGCGTATTTTTCAGCAAAAACGAGCATTTTTACTTTTTTTAGCCCAATAAGAGTATGCCACATGGCATTTGTTTTTTGTATATATTTATCATTATTTTTGTTTCATAATTTCATTTTTTTATGATAGGTTAATATAATATTTTTTTTATATTAATTTTAATTAGTTTTGAATTAGAAATTAGGATTTAAATTAAAAAATTTTAATTAGATAGATTTAATTTAGATCTTAATTATAACTTAGAAATTTTAATTTAAAAAAATAGAGTTAGAATTTAATTAGGATTTATTTTAAAAATTAGATTAGAATTTAAGTTAGTAATAGTTAATATAATAATTAGAAAATATAATAAAAAGAATTATTAATTAATTAAAAGAAAAACAAAAATTGATTGGAAGAAGAGAATGAAAACACGGTTGATGTGAACATTTAGGATGGGAAGTTTGGTATAAAAGGTCAGCTACTGTTCACAAAAACCATAGAGAATTAGGGATGTTACTGTTCACCGAACCCTAAATTGGGCCGCCCCCTTTGTAACCCTAATTTTATCACTGTTCATCTCCTTCCTCTCACAAATCAGCGTCGCGACCCCTCTCGAAAACAGCCACCCCCAATACTGAAAACCCTAGTCTCCTATTCATCTCCCTCTTCCACCTTTCTCTGGTTCGAAATGGCCGCCTGTTGCACCCCAAAATTTGCCCAACCTTTTCTAACCTAGGTTTATGTTTCAATATCATTAGCACTTGCATATAGAGTCATGTACATAGTTTAATCATCTGCATAGCATAAGCATAGCAAGTCATCCAACAGGGGACCAAGCATTATTCTCATCCCTATGAGCCTAGCAAGAGATTATTATTCAAGTTCAATCCCATTCAAGTCATCAGAAAGAATTGGAAAGCTGAGAAGTCAATGGATCAAGCAGTGCATCTATCTCCTAGCTGAGGGTATCTGGGGATCATCAAAGAAATTGTAAGCTGTGGGCTGAGCATGGAGAGTATGTGGGCATCCTGGAAGACTTAGAAAGTCATTTGGAGAAGGAGACAAGTCATTGGTGTGATCACAAGAATTGCAGCTGAAGACAGTCAACTAGGGTTTCATCTGGGTTAACCCTGGGTCAACTCTAGGTCAATTGATTGATTGAAAGGCATTGAGGTCTATTGGAGAGATGTGGGGTTCATCATTTGACATGTAAAGGAGGATATGGTGATATGCCAAGAAGAAATCAAGAGAAATCAAGGAGAAGAGGAGTTTCTAAATTAGGGTTTCTGTGTAAAATCCCCTAGTTTAGGTCAAACTTCCAAGCAAGATAAGTAAAAATGAAAGCTTCAAATGGATCCTTGGCCAACATGAAACTTGTAGAGGATCTCAAGACCTTTAATTTGAGTGGTGGAATACATTAAGGAGATTTATAGAACTCAAGTTATGGTCCTTGCAAGTTACAGGTCATCTAAGGTATCTGAAATTTTGTCTGTGAAAGTGACTTGACTTCCAAGCAATTTTTACCCCTCAAGGAGATTTAAAATGAATTTCTGGTCAACATAATAGTTGTTCCTCATTGTCTTAGCTTTCTATAATGGTATGGTATGCCTTAATATGATTTGTGGAACTTTACTTATGGTCTTGGCAAGCAAAGGGTATTTTGGTCATCTGAGGATTACAGGTCATTCTTAGCCTATGCCTAAAACTCATACAAGGAAGCTTCAAATGAAAAACTTCACAACATCAAAGTTGCTCAAAATGCCATTTTAAGTCTAGAAAAGAAGTCATGGAAGTTTGGAAATGCATGGAATGAGACTTGACCAAAGTTGGTGGAAAATGACCTAAAAAAGGCATATAAGTTGAAAAAGTTGAAATGAAAAATTGGTTTGAGAGATCTACAAATCCAAAATGGGTCATCCAATATACCAAATTGATTCCAAACATCATTTTAGAGACATTGGTTCAGCCACTCTTTTGAGTTAGGAGTTAAAAATTGGACTTGCTTTGTATTTTTGTTGCTTGCATAATAAGGCAAGAAGAGAAAACTTGGCATAAGTGACTTTTCAAGGCAAAGAACTTGGTTTTTTCACACATACCATGACAATAACTCATAAGAGGAGATTTTGATACAAATATGAAAGGAAATGCATGAGATATGAGATGGATCAAAGTACCATGGCATGAGAACTTCCATAATTTTCCATCACTTTCTAGAATCATCTAAGATCATTCTACAACCTTCTAGATCAGGCCATCATCATCTATATAAACACAAGAGTGGCTCCAAAATGTGGTTGGTGATTCATTTGGCAAGAATACATAGTTTCCTTCCATCTTTCCAATTTTACAAATTGCTCTCAATCTCTCACCAAATCCCATCAATTCACAAAGTTCTTGATCCTAATCTACTCTACAATCATCCTAGAACCAAAATTCATCAAGATCTGGCTGAGTTGAGTTCATTTTCGTGTGTTGTGATTTTCACCATCAAAAGTGCAAAAGGAGTTCAAGTATCATATTCAGAGCATTGGATCAAAGGTTATTGCATACAGTAGCAAGGATCAAGAGTGTTGATCAAGATCAGAGCATTGGTGGCTGCTGCTTCAAGAAGTCTACATCTGTTTTCAAGAATTTGCACCAGGTATGTTTTCCTTCGAATTGGCTAGAATAGTGATCATGGCATAGGATTGTTAGTATATTAGAGACCTAGGTAGTTAGAGGATGAATCCTGGAAAGTTTGGCATTGATTGGTGAAGACTTTCATGCATGCACAAAAAAGGTTTTGATCGAGAACTTGATGGATAGAGTGTGATAATTAGTGTGGATTAGTTTAGAGTGATCATGGAGGTATAGAGTTGATTCTGTTAGCAAGAGTTTGAAGTTTGGTGAGGGTGAGTTTTGAGTATCCATGAAGGTTGTATACCATCGGGTCTAGCATTTGATTAAGCTTCAGGAAAAACTAAGGGTGCAGTTGTCTTCTATGTGAACTTTGGGTTAATTTTGGTGTTTATATCGTGGCGTTTCATGGAGAGACGAGGGAGATATGATGGCTGGAAGATGGCTGTGTCGAGCTCGTGTGCAGGGTTTATTCTGCAAACCCTAGGTTTAATTGGAGAAGACGACCCAAGGGCCGTTCGATCGCGCCAAGTATTTGACTTTCTCATCTCATCCAATGGCTGGCATTTGAAGTTGAAAACGGAGGGAAAAGACCAAGTGGAACGCAGCGTTTCACTTATTAAAACGCATGGGCCTTGGATCCAATTTCATATCCCCACCCCCCATTTTGAGAAGCCCAATAAATGAACTGGGATTTGTTGCTTTTCGCACCGTGAACTTGATATTTTTATTTTATTTTTTTCAATTCATTTTCTGAAGCGTGTTGGGCCTAATGCAGTTATTATTCGCGCCCCCACTTCTCAAGCCCATCAAGATTTGAACTGGGCGCCCTTGCTATTCAGACCCCCTTCCCCATTTATTTCTATTTTGTGATTTTCTTTTCTTTAATATTTTCTCATCTTCAAAAAATCATAAAAAAATGAAAATAGCTTGTTTTTAATTGGTTCTTTTTTCTCCAAGTCACTAATTCTGTCTAGAAAAATATGAAAAAATAAAATTGGCATTGTATTTTGTTTTAATATTTTTCATGCATTTTTCTTGCAAATAGCATTTTATTAAGTTTAGTTTAATACCAAAATTTGTTGATTTTTGTTCTAATAGTTCCCTTTAGCTTTAGAGTTCATTCTTTTTAGGTAGTTTAGTTTAGAGCTTCAACTTGTATATAAGATTTAATTCACAATTTTAGAAATTAATTTTAGGAGATTTGTTTAGGTATGAATACCATGGCCAAAATTAGGGCTTAGGTGATAACATAGGTGGATTAGATCATTTCCCTTAGGAGTTAGAGATTGAATCTTTGGGGTATGGGACTATAGGGATTAGGGGTAGTTATTAGATCCCTTAGAAAATATTAGGATTGCCCTACTGCTATTAGTATTGTCTGTATTTGCTTGACTGGTGTGGTGTGCCCTATCTGGGGATTATAATTTGTCTGTGTGGGTATTGGGATTGCTTGGGGATTGGGAGAGCTGAAGACTTGAGAAGATGAAGCCATGTGAAGATTAAAGACTGAAGACCAACTTCCAGAGTTGATGAGGAGGTTCTATGCTGGCAACTGTTGAAGTTTGTAGGATCTAGGAGTTAGGCAGAGCCCTAAAGTAGTCAACTTGATTCTCAAACATGGAAGGTCTTGACTGCCTCCATTCTTCTCTGTGATGCAGAGTCTCTCTAAGACACTCACACCCTTCCTTTGGAAGGCTTGGTGCTACTGTCTAAGGGATAGAACTCTTGAGAGAAAATATCCTTTGTGTTGTTAGCAGTCTGTTTGCCACCCTTCGTGGTCAACTAACTGCTTAACACCCAATTCACTCTTGTGATTGATCCCTCATCCTGGAGGTTTGAGACTTGAAGAAAAGCCATTGTAGGCTGAAGATTGATGACAAAGACCTTGCTTGAAGGCTGTGGAGATGGAGATTGATGCTTGCTGAAGCTTGTAGCTGGTCAAAGATCTGACTTGAAGATAGGTGTTGATGCAGAGCTGCTGGGGCTGTTTATTTTAGTTGTTATTCATTTCTGATGTATTGATTGGTTTTCTGGACTGTATTGTTTGCTGTTAACCTGTTGGGTTGGAAGTGAATCCTGTTCACTTTTCCCTATTGTTTTCTAGGTTCGAGGTTGAGTGGGACTCCCTTGCCTCGCTTGTATTGTTGCATCCATGCATTTTACTGCTTTACTGTATATATATGTTATTGTTTCTATTTCCGTCTATTCCCTTAGGATCTCTGTTTCTCTCTGTGCAGGAGAGGAGCATGATAGACACTAGGCCTTAACCCATGCATGATAACATTAGGGTAGTTTGATTCCCTTCGCAACCGTAGGTTAGAGTTCTGTCTCTTTCTTTCTCAAAACAAACAGAAAAACACAATAAAATTTCAAACACAATAAAAGACACTTCTTCCGTAAAAGAATGTGAACTCATCAAAACGTCGTTTTTGTCCGCTTGGACCAGTAATCAGAAAAACCCTTTTTCAGAAGGAATAAAAACAACCAAGACAGACTTGTGTCGTACGTGGCCCGAACTACGTTTGCTCTGATCTTTCATGCTGTATGAAAGTACGTAGGCATAGGATGCGATATCCTAGCGAGCAACCTTCCCTTCCTTTCCCGTAGGTAGGCGAACTACGTTGACTCTGATTTCTCGTTCCAGACGGGAATACGTAGGCATAAAGTGCGATACTTTGCCGAGTCCTTTTATTTTCTTTTAACCCCCTGACCTTTAGAGTAGATAGAAATAACAATCCATACCCGAAAACAAGCGTGGATCCCGTCGAGTACGACGGACGTGAGGGGTGCTAATACCTTCCTCTTGCGTAACCGACTCCCGAATCCAGGTTTTGGTTGCGACGACCATACCTTTCCCGTGTTGTGCGAGGTTTACTCTGAGCGTTTCCTTTCCCTCCGTTGGGATAAATAACGCACGGTGGAGACTCTTCTGTTCAGCCGGCGCCAATTTTCGCAGTAGCGACAGCTGGCGACTCTGCTGGGGATCCAACGTCCCCTGGATGCTAAGGACTGCGATAGTTCTTATGCATTTGGGATCCAACGTCCCTTAAGAGAGTCAATCCTAACACTTGTTTTCCCGTCGAGGGTTTTGCATGGATTTATATTTCTGACCTTTATTTTCAGCATTATATATTGATTATTATTGCTGTATTGGTTTGTGATGGGTGTTCTGATATGGAGAGATAAGCCGGACCTGGGCTTGAGTGCACTTAGAATTAGAGTGGAAAGTAGTGGGCGCCCGCTTGCTTTGCTTGCCTTGGTGTCCCGCAAAATCCACACTCGGACGAGGTTCCTCTGGTTGGCCTCCTGCCCCTTCCTTTGGTTGGCGTGGGTTGCTGGTTAGTTGGACTGTCGACTCTGGGGACCGATCATTTGTAAGTTGGCTAAGTGAGGCCTCTTCAGGATTTGATGATGCCACTCGTTCTGGGAATCGTATCATCAACCCTGAAAGTCGGTGACGCCGACGACCGCATAGGATGCCATACCTTTGTCAGTTACTAGGACATCCACTTGTGAGAGGGTTTGAGGTTATGCAGGTAACTAGACCTTCAGATACCGGTTATTTTCTTGATTAGAGATCTTGAGTATTTATGGAGAGCTCTGAGGTCTGTCAGAGACCATTTTGAGAGTTCTGAGGTCTGGCAGAGACTAGTTGGAGATATGATTTGAGGTCTACCAGAGACCAGTTGGAGTTATGGTTTGAGGTCTGTCAGAGACTAGTGTGGGAGCTTTGTGTTAGGTTTATCTGAGACCAGGGTTTGAGGACTTCTAGAGAGTCTATCTGAGACTTCTTGATATGGTTCAGGCTATCCAGCTACGGCATTTGGTCCCTGTTGCATGTCACTTGCATTGCATTGTTTGCATACTCATCATCATTGCATCCCACTAACGTGTGTCTGTGCTGCAGGTGCATTTGCATTTCCCTAGTTCTAGTGTCCGGATTTCTGAGTGATTGGTCATGGCCAGCTTAAGGAGGACAGTTGCTTACAAATTGCCTACTCCTGATGTTGTTCCCCTACTTGGGTTGATCTCTCTTGCTGATGAGGGTGTTCGTAGGAGCTTCAGGATGAGCTATGGAAGATTATTGAGATTGGTACGCAAACCCACGGAGGTGGAGCTAGATGGGCTGTACGCTTTGCTGCAATTCTATGACCCTGCCTTGAGGTGTTGCACATTTGCTGACTTTATTATGGGACCAACCCTGGAGGAATACGCTGAGTTTGTTGGGCTGCCCGTGCAGAACCAGGTTCCATTCATTCATTCTGGCGCTAAGCCCAAGCTAGAGGACTTGGCCAAAGCATTGCACATGGATGCTTCTGAACTGTTGACTACTGTTTCCCGTGGAGTCCCAGGCTTCTCGCTCCAGTTCTTGATTGGTAAAGCTCAGGAGTACGCTAAGAGCGGTTGCTGGATTGCCTTCAATGCTGTGTTGGCTCTGTGCATTTATGGCATAGTATTGTTTCCCAATGTACCGGATTTTGTGGACTTCGACGCCTTCTACTTGTTTGCCGCTGGTAATCCTGTACCTACCTTGCTCAGAGATTTCTACCACTCACTGCATTACAAGAATGAGAAGGGAAGAGGGAAGAATGTTCATTTCTGTGTACCATTGCTGAGTACGTGGTTTGAGAGCCACCTTCCAAAGAGAAGATCTGTTGTAGAGACTGCAGTCCCAGCTAGCTGGTCAGAGCGCCTAATGAGGCTATCTTCCGAAGACATTGAGTGGTTTGATCGAGACCTGTTAGGGTCTGAGCTTATATTCAGTTGTTCTGGGTACCCTAATGTCCCGCTGATAGGAAGAAAAGGGTGTATCAACTACAACCTATCTCTGTTTGTCCGTCAGTTCGGATATGCGCTGAAGAACCCACCAAAGAAGGAAGAAGTACAGGAATCTCTGTACTTCACCGGCGATTTGGAGGGAGAGTTATTAGCCAAGCTGCAGCATGCCTGGACGCGTATTAACCGAAGAGGGAAGCCGTTGTTAGGGAAAAATGACTGTCAGGCTAATGCACCATACAGAGTTTGGATCCAGGAGAGAGCAAGTCAGTTGCGGATGCCATTTCCAGATGCACCAGTCCTTGTTCCTATTCTGGTAGCAGAGCCAACTACGGTTTCTAGAGAGGCCTACGAGCAAGTCGTGAAAGAAAAAGAAGCCTTGATGAAGGTCAATGAAGGGTTAGAGCAGGAGCTAGCCCAGGTACGCAGTGAGAAAAACAAAGCCGTGCATGCTTTCCAACAGCAGATCGAGCTAGTAAGCAGACTAGGGGCCGAGTTGACTGAGGAAAGGAAGAAGCGCGAGCGTCTGGGGCAAGAGTTCAGAAGCTCCCATGACATACTGGAATCCAAAAAGAAAGCGCTCGACGCAGCGCACCGAGAGATCTCTTCTTGCAATAAGACTTGGAATGCTACGCTCACCAACAATAAGAAGAGGGAAGATAAGTTGAAGCAGCAAATTTCTGACCTCGAAGAGCAGTTGAAGTCTAGCATCAATAAGTATGAAGAGGAGCTGATGTCCAGGTATAGTCTCCAGAAGGCGTTGAACAAGGCTATCGAGGGCAGGAACGAAGCCGTGTCTCAGAAGCGGAAGTTAGAAGATCGCTTCGGAAAAGGGGCATGGAAGGAAACTGCCGGAGACGTGCGACGTGTGCTCAAACGAAGAAACCAACTTGTTGAAGGGCTGCTTACCAGACCAGGTCATCCAGAGACCAAGAAGTTAATAGAAGAGTACCAGACTTATGGGAGTGCTTGATCATTTCATGTATTAACTTGTATGCTTTATTTGCATAGTGCTAACCATCACCAGGATTGTTGGTTGAGGTCATGCCTTCTTATTGTACTCAGTGATATTGTATTCTTGGCTCATTGGATTTCTT
Source organism: Lathyrus sativus (assembly GCA_963859935.3). Taxonomy (NCBI): domain Eukaryota; kingdom Viridiplantae; phylum Streptophyta; class Magnoliopsida; order Fabales; family Fabaceae; genus Lathyrus; species Lathyrus sativus. Next base: position 257,540,796 of record OZ012739.1, read on the forward strand.
TGCAATATATGAGGCTTTCTGTGATTCAGCTCCGATCTTCATATTGCTAGTACTGTCATTTCACTGGCACCTTCACACTAGAATCGGGGAATGAATTTCCCTAATGCACAGACACACACACTGCATTACATTCGCATTCATATTGCATTACAGGTAATCATTGGATGATATCTTATTTCCTGCTCTGTATCAGGTATTTTCAGGATTGCAGATCAGCGCCCGCACAGATATTCCACTCGCACCAACTGTCGAAGAATCATGGATCAAATGCAGAACGAGATGCAAGATGTGCGCGAGAAGCTAGCTCTCTTCATGCAGACCATGGAGACTATTGCAAAAGGTCAGGAGAATTTGCAAGCCATGGTGCAGCCTCTGTTGGTCAGAAACGCGGGGCACGGTAATGAGGATCATCAGTCTGTGCGAGTCGACACTGTTCATGGGGATGGCACTCCCACACCAGTGGCTCCACCTGTAGTCAATATACCTGCTGTTAATGTCAACAACGCTACCGCTGCTGGGAACGGTAACGTCGAAGTTGGGAACGAGACTGCTGTCCATAACGTTGGGCTTGGTGATATCAATTTGGGTGATAATATGGGAGGCAACGGCTTTGGTAATGCTGGATTCGGGTTCAATGATCAGGGTTTCGATAATGCTGGGAAATATGGTTTCAATGCTCAAGGATTTGGGCAAGATGGTTATGGTATGACCAATCAGGGCTACGGAGGTTTTGGAAATGGTAATGGCGCCGGGTTAATGGCTTTTGGGCCTACTGGAGTTGCTCAGGGGTACGGCAACAGAGGGTGAGGCCCGGTGATGAATCAGATCAGAGCTGGCCGTAATAATGGATACGATGGGTATGGAGCTGGGAATGGTATGTGGCAAGAAGATCAGCAGGAGGACACTTTCTCCGGCGGAGGTTTCGAAGGACCGATGGATGACTCCCAGAAGATCAGAATGCTAGAAGAGCAGATGAGGGGGGTCCTGAACAAAAGTGTTGTGGGCTTAGACATGTCAGCAATGGGCCTGGTACCTGGCTTGAGGGTGCCAATCAAATTCAAAGCTCCTACGTTTGATAAGTATAAAGGGGACACTTGTCCGAAAGTGCACGTGCGGGCTTATTACAGAAAGATGTCTGCGTATTCGACCGATGAGAGAATGATAATGCATTTCTTTCAAGATAGCTTGTCAGGTCCTTCCTTAGAGTGGTACATGGGGTTGGAGCCAACTAATATAAAGACATGGAAGCAGCTGGCAGAGGCATTTGTAGCTCACTACAAGTATAACAGCGACTTGGCGCCCAATCGGGTCCAATTGACAGGGCTGTCTCAGAAGAAGGGTGAGAGCTTTAAAGAGTATGCGCAAAGGTGGCGCGATATGGCTGCCAGGGTCCGTCCTCCTTTAGAAGACAAGGAGATGAATGACATGTTTATCGGAACGTTCACAGGCATGTTTTATGATAAGTTGTTTCACACATCTTTGGCCAGTTTCTCAGACTTAATTCTGATGGGAGAAAAGATTGAAAACAACATTAAACAGGGCAGATTCCAGGCTGAGGAACCAACTGCATCTGGCAGTAGCAGGAAGACTTTTGGTGGGCGCCGTCATGGCGAGGCAAGCGCAGTGTTTGGGGGCCGAGGCCGAGGCCGAGGCAGGGGTCGAAACCAATATCATCAGCCGCAGCAAGTGGCAAGTGTTACTATCCCGTACCAACAACAATCGTTTCAGCAACAGCCAATGCAGCAGCAACCGCAGCAGGGGGCATAGCCTGCTCAGCGAAGATTCCAGGGTGGTAAGCCAAGGAGAGTGTTTGAAAAGCCGCCGTCAACCTATGCAGATTTGTTACAGACATTGTTGGGTCTGAATTTGGTAGAGAAGAGAACTCTGGCACCGATAACGGGAACTCCTCCGTATGGTTATGATGCAAGCAGGCACTGTGAGTTCCACTCTGGGGCTCCGGGCCATGATGTAGAGGGTTGCCATGCTTTTAAGCATGTTGTGCAGGATCTCTTGGACAATAAAGCTATCAATTTCGGAACGGCAGGTCCGAATATAGTGCAGAAGCCCATGCCCAATCATGGGGCAAACGCCATTCTGACTGAGGAAGGTTTGAATTTGATTACGAGAGTGGATGATTTAAAAACGCCGCTGAGCGAGATAAAAAGCAGATTATTACAAGGGGGTGTCTATCCGGGTTGTGACGAGTACTGCTTAGAATGCTGGACCCTAGCTGGAGGGTGCGATGATTTGAAGAAAGGCATCCAGGCTTTAGTTGATGACGGCACATTGCAGTTTGACCGAGCAGCAATTGAAGAGCCTGCAGAGGCATTGGCAGACAATCAGAGTGATGTGGCCACTGTAACGATTCCTCGAAAGACAATCACTATAACAACACCAGTTCAGCGACCGCCGATCACCATAACTAAGGCCGAACCAGTCCCGTATGAGAGCACAAAGGCGGTCCCATGGTCATATGGGTTGGAAGTGTATTGTGACGGAATAAAGATTGATGTTAATAAGCAGCCAACCGAGACTGTAGACAATGTTGTTGGTTCAGGAGGTATGACAAGAAGTGGCAGGATCTTGATATCGCCTGAAGTAGAGGCTAAGCGACTGGCAAAGGGGAAAGGAAAAATGGTTGAGAATGTCCCAGTGCAGGCAAGCTAAAAAGCATCAGCATCGAAAGAGGTAGAAGAGTTCATGCGCTTGATTCGAAAAAGTGATTATAAGATTGTGGAGCATCTGCAACAGACGCCTTCAAAGATATATATCCTGTCATTGCTATTGTGTTCTGAAGCTCACAGAAATGCTTTGCTGAAAGTCCTGGATACTTCCTTCGTACCCCAAGACGTCTCCGTGAATCAGCTGGAAGGAGTGTTGGAACATGTGAATGCAGGCCACAGCTTAGGCTTTACCGACTTCGATTTGACCCCGAAGGGGAGAGATCATAATATGGCGCTGCACGTATCTGTCGAGTGTAGAGGATCAGTAATGTCGCATGTATTGGTCGATACCGGATCATCCTTAAATGTGCTGCCCAAGAAAGCGATGATGAAGCTGGATGTCAGAGGAATCTTGTGCACGCCCAGTGACTTGGTAGTTAGGGCATTCGATGGCACGCGAAGAACAGTCTTTGGATCGATAACGTTGCCTCTCCAGGTGGGGCCGGAGGTGTTTGCCACTGAGTTTTATATCATGGACATCCAGCCCGCATATAGCTGCCTGCTCGGACGACCCTGGATTCATGGGGATGGGGCTGTCACGTCTACCCTGCATCAGAAGTTAAAATATATGGTGGGAGACAGCGTAGTCACCATATGCGGCGAAGAGGACATCCTGGTCAGCCATCTGTCGTCATTTAAATATGTGGAGGTCGATGGAGAGATCCACGAAACACCCTGCCAGGCATTTGAAGGGTTGCGTATCAAGGACAAAGGCCCTGGGCCGAGCAAAGTGTCGGGGATAGCCGTCTCGTCATATAAAGAGGCCCAAGCTCTGGTGGAGGCAGGAGAAGCAAAGGGCTGGGGCAAAGTGCTGGATATTCCTGTGAAGATGGACCGGTTCGGGCTAGGATACCAACTGTCGTCGTCAACACCTGCTGTGGGAGCACCCCGTTTCAGAGGGCCAATAACCATCTCCGCCAGTGGAGTATGTCATGAGACCATCAACGCTGCTTCGGAGTCTGACGAAGGAGACAGCGACTGCGATATGGATGCCTGGATTCAGCCAAGCACGCCAGGACAGGGACTGTGCAACTGGTCTATTCAGGAGCTTGTTCCTGTGACTCTTAAACAGTAATGCTTTATTTTATTAATTGTTGAACAATCTGATGTCTCGCCCGGGGCATCAGGGTTTGCTTAGGGCTGTGCCGTTATGAACATTGCGTGTTTATCATTAAATAAAAGGCGTTTGATGTGCAAATATTGTGATCTCTGTCCTTCTGTTTTTATTTATTTTTTTTTCCAATAAAATGGCAACGTGGTTATTCGCTTTATACGCATTTTGAAGCATTTAACCATTCTTTTTGCAGGATAACATTTTCAGATGACATCCTTGAACCACCTATGACTCGTCCCGACTTCGAGCACCCGGTATTTCAGGCCGAAGAAGAGGTTGTCGAAGATAGCGACGTTCCTGAAGAACTGTCCTAGTTGGTGAAGCAAGAGGAAAGAGTCATTCTGCCTCACTAAGAGGTCATCGAAATTATAAACTTGGGGCCGGGAGGGGTTGAAAAGAATATTCGTATCGGAGCCGCGCTGCAGAGCGATATCAAGCGAAGACTGGTTGAAATGCTCCGAGATTATAACGATGTGTTCGCTTAGTCATATGAGGATATGCCAGGGCTCGATACAGATATGGTTGTGCACCGTCTGCCATTGAAAGAAGAATGCCCGCCGGTCAAACAAAAGCTTCGCAGAACTAGACCAGATATGGCAGTGAAGATCAAAGAGGAAGTTCAAAAACAGTGGGATGCTGGTTTCCTGGCTGTGACAAAATATCCCTCATGGGTTGCTAACATCGTACCAGTGCCAAAGAAAGATGGCAAGGTTCAGATGTATGTGGATTATAGGGACTTGAATAAGTCGAGCCCAAAAGACGATTTTCCACTTCCTCATATTGATGTGCTAGTTGATAATACTGCTCAATACTCCGTATTCTCCTTCATGGATGGCTTTTCAGGCTATAATCAGATTAAAATGGCGCCAGAGGATATGGAGAAGACTACTTTCATAACGCCTTGGGGAACATTTTGTTACAAAGTGATGCCCTTTGGTTTGAAGAATGCTGGGGCAACGTATCAGCGTGCGATGACGACTCTTTTTCATGATATGATGCATAAAGAGATCGAAGTTTATGTTGACGATATGATTGCCAAATCCCAGACGGAGGAAGAGCATCTGGTGAATCTGCTGAAGCTATTTAAAAGGCTTAGGAAGTTCAGGCTGTGACTGAACCCTAATAAATGCACCTTCGGGGTGAGATCGGGTAAACTGCTGGGGTTTATCGTAAGCGAAAGAGGAATAGAGGTCGATCCTGCTAAAATAAAAGCAATTCAAGAAATGCCGACGCCTAAAACAGAGAAAGAGGTGCGCGGGTTTTTAGGGAGGTTGAACTACATCGCTCGGTTCATATCTCACCTAACGGCCGCGTGTGAACCATTATTGAAGCTGTTGAAGAAAGATCAAGCTGTAACGTGGAACGAAAATTGTCAAAAGGCGTTCGATAAAATAAAGCAGTATTTGCAGGAGCCTCCTATTTTGATACCCCCAGTGGCAGGGAGACCCTTGATTATGTATTTGACAGTTCTTGAGGGAAGCATGGGTTGTGTCCTCGGTCAACACGACGAGACAGGAAGAAAAGAGCATGTGATTTACTACTTGAGTAAGAAATTTACAGATTGTGAATCTCGATACTCAATGCTTGAGAAAACTTGTTACGCGCTAGCCTGGGCCGCCAAGCGTTTGAGGCAATACATGCTGAATCATACAACCATGCTCATCTCGAAGATGGATCCTATCAAATATGTATTCGAAAAGCAGGCGTTATCAGGGAGAATTGCCCGTTGGCAGATGGTCTTGACTGAATATGACATCCAGTATGTCTCGCAAAAGGCTATAAAGGGGAGTGTGCTGTCTGAGTATCTGGCGGAGCAGCCTATTGAAGATTACCAATCAATGAGGTTTGATTTTCCTGACGAGGATATCATGTACCTAAAGATGAAAGATTATGAAGAATCGTTGCCAGACGAAGGAGCAGAGTTGGGTTCCAAATGGAAGATGATATTTGACGGAGCTGTAAATGCTTACGGTAGCGAAATAGGGGCAATCATCACTACTCCACACGGGTCGCACATCCCGTTTACTGCTCAATTGACCTTTGCAGTTACCAATAATGAGGCCGAATACGAAGCTTGTATCACGGGGCTTGAAGAAGCCATTGATTTGCGAATCAAGAATCTGGACGTATACGGAGACTCAGCTCTAGTGGTGAATCAGATAAAAGGGGAATGGGAGACACGTCAGCCCAACTTGATACATTACATGAACTATGCAAGGAGATTGTTGCCTTTCTTTGACAAGGTTGAATTGCATCATGTGCCGAGGGCAGAAAATCAGATGGCTGACGCTCTGGCCACTTTGTCTTCCATGTACAAAGTCAACTTCTGGAATGAAGCTCCCAGAATTATTATATCTCGGCTTGACAGACCGGCCTTCGTATTTGCTATTGATGAAGCATCCGACGACAAACCGTGGTATTTTGATATCCTTAATTTCCTGAAGAATAAAGAGTACCCGGCCGGGGCATCCAGTCAAGATCAGAAGACTCTCAGGAGATTAGCGGGTAATTTCTACTTGAATCCAGATGGTGTCTTATACAGAAGAAACCACGATTTGGTGCTGTTGCGTTGCGTAGATGAAAGAGAGGCAAAGCTGCTCATGGAGGAAATACATGAAGGTACATTTGGTACGCATGCTGGTGGGCATGCTATGACGAGGAAGCTGATGCGGGCAGGGTATTTTTGGCTGACTATGGAAACTGACTGTTTCAAGTTTGCGAGGAAGTGCCACAAGTGCCAAATCTATGCTGATAAAATCCATGTGACTCCGAGCCCTCTAAATGTGATGTCATCGCCATGGCCATTCTCGATGTGGGGAATCGATATGATTGGAAAGATCGAGCCGACAGCTTCTAATGGGCACCGGTTTATTCTAGTAGCAATCGATTATTTCACCAAGTGGGTGGAAGCGGCGTCTTATGCAAATGTAACGAAGCAAGTGGTGGCCAGATTCATCAAGAGAGATATCATTTGCCGGTATGGGATCCCCGAGCGGATAATCACGGACAACGGTTCAAACCTGAACAACAAAATGATGAAGGAGCTCTGTCAGAATTTCAAGATCGAACATCCCAACTCCTCCCCTTACCGACCCAAGATGAATGACGCTGTTGAAGCGGCCAATAAGAATATCAAGAAGATCGTTCAGAAGATGGTGGTGACCTATAAGGATTGGCATGAGATGCTACCTTTCGCTTTGCACGGTTATCGTACGACGGTACGCACATCAACCGGGGAAACCCCGTTCTCGTTAGTATACGGAATGGAAGCAGTACTACCATTGGAAGTTGAGATCCCTTCTCTGAGGGTATTGCGAGATGTTCAACTAGATGAGGCAGAATGGGTGAAGGACAGGTTGAACCAACTGAGTTTGATGGATGAGAAGAGGCTAGCTTCTCTAGCATACAGTCATTTGTACCAGAGCCGAATGAAGAAAGCATATGATAAGAAGATACATCCGCGGAGCTTTCAGACGGGCGACCTTGTGTTGAAAAGAATTCTCCCGCCGCAGGCAGATCACAGGGGCAAGTGGACCCCCAACTACGAAGGGCCATACGTCGTCAGAAAAGTCTTCTCAGGAGGAGCGTTATTATTGTCCACCATGGACGGTGAAGACTTTACGGCGCCTGTGAATTCGGACGCAGTTAAAAAATACTTTGCTTAAAATCGACCCGCTGGACAGAAAAAAGAGAGTCCAGGCAAAAATGGGGCATCCTGGCGAACCAAAAACAGAATGAAAGGTTCGGGCAAAAGTTAGGGATAAAATGAAAAAACGTACACCCGCGAAGTTGAAAACCTACACTGGGCGGCTTCGGCAAAAAAGGGTATCCCGGTGAACTGAAAACCCGTAAAGGGTGGTTCACGCAAAAGTTAGGGATTTGAAAAGCAAATGACTGCGGTCCGAATTTGATATCGCATTGAGCATTGGCGCGGGAGAATATACTCAAGAGGTCTATTATCAGATACAATTTCTTCGGAAGCGTGGATACCGGGAAAGCATTAGAGTCGGGCGAGTCATGGGAGGATCAGTTCGTGGTGTTCATCTGCATCCCGTTGCCGACATGTGTATAAATTTAATTTGTCAGCATATTTATGCTTCTTGTGCATACTTGTATATTTGCTTTGCGTAGCTTCCTCTTTTCAGGAGTTACATCCCGTGTATAAAACTCCGCCCATTCAGGGGCCGAATCAATAAAATATGTTATTCAGTATTTGATGCTGGTTCTTAACTGTTTTGTGCATGATAAACGCCTAAGTTTACTAAAACTAGCATGCGCATAATGTCATTGGCCCTTGCCAACAATTGCTAAAACTTTGAATTAACTGAAAATGATGTCACTAACCTGAATAGATTTGGTTGCATATGCTTGTTTTGTCTTGTTTGTGTTGTTGCAGGTTTCATAGCCGTACGAGGAAGACGATCAAAAGATTGTAGTAACGAAAGACTCGACCCCCACGCAGGTCATGCATGTTCTTCCTGAAGAAGGATCGAATTCCCCAGCTAGCCGTAGCTTATCCAAAGGGCATGCTCCAGCAAAGTCGTTTATCCTTAGTAGAGTTTGGCGATTCCAAGGTTATAAGGCTGTATTCAGACAGTGTATCTCAAGCAGAGTGGGTTTAGCCTCAGAAGATTAATATTTGTGAGCCGTATCCAGACAGTTCCCTTGTCCCCACAGGGTCGTTTACTCTCTCCCGGCGGAGGTAGTTGATTTTCCCCAAAAGGATCGTTCCATCCCCAATGGAATTCTCTTTTCAGCAAGTATTTTCATTCCTCCCATTGGGACTCGAAGATTAAGACTCTCCCCGGCAGAGTTGGTCGTGTGTTCTGGCATTGATTTTGTCGGAATACCATGCGATATCCGTTCACTTTCCGGCAGAAGTATAATCATACTAGACGCATCCGCTACTCCCCAGCAGAGTTGTATTCCCCAGCAGGGTGTTACTTCAATGAGGCGCTTGGTTCAAGTTCCCAATTTCCCAGCTGAGTCGACTTCACTCTTCCAGCATTTATTTTGCTGGAATAATTCTGTAGCATCTAGCTATCCCCAGCGAAGTCAGCATTGTCTTCAGCATTTATTTTGCTGGAGCAGCTCCTGTATCCCAGCAGTTCGAGTCTGCATTGGCATCGGCATATAGTGTCATATTTGCAACCACCAAATAAAAGCATAGCGTTTCCATGTCGAATGGAGCATTGCATCGTTGTCAAACATACGCATTTTTGAAACATAAACTAGGTTGGCTAACCGTTTGCTTCAAGTATTGTTCTCTTGCAGGTAGAGAGAGCTCTTGCTCAGATGAATCACCAAACATTCGAGGTCTCGACGTGATACATTCAATGAAGTGTCAGCTTTGGCATTATTCCCCACAGAGTTATCATGATGAAGTTTTCTTTGTGAATTTCTCGTGTTTTTCCCGCCAGAATGAGTAGGCAGAATTTCTCCTCATTCCCAAGCAGAGTTGTTTGTCATCAAAGGGCTTCATGAATGTCAGAGGCTGCCGCCGGTTATCAGAACAGGCGTCCGGTAGTTTGGATTCCAAATATCCCCAGTAGAGTCCGCCTCAAGGTTGCTGTGTGTGGACCAATGGAAGGATGAGTCCTGACGAGGACAATTTTATTGACAGGTTTTCTTCGTGCTAGAAAAGTGGGGGGGTCCTAACGTGGACAAATTGATTTCCTCAGTTGACGATATGTGCTAGTCCTAACGTGGACAGGTTCGATTTTTTTTCAGAATCGTTGGAATGTGGAGTCCTGACGTGGACATTTCTGCCAGGTGGCGATATGTGTTAGTCCTGACGGGGACTGATTCGAGTTCTCGGTATTGATCGAAGGTGAAGTCCTGACGTGGACAAAGTTGATTATTCTTCGTGTCGGTGTCCTGACGTGGACCATTCGTTTCCAACAAGATATCTTTACTAGTAGTGGTGAGATGTGCGTCCTGACGTGGACAAGTCTCACTTCCCTAGTGGGTCAAAGGTGCACGAGTCCTGACGCGGACAAGTTTTTTTTCCTCAGCAAATCAAGAAGAGAGTTATTCCTGACGCGGAAAAGTGGGTCCTAACATGGACGATGTAGTCCTAACGTGGACAAGTTTATTCCTTACGTGGAAAGATTGAGTCCCTACGTGGACCTATCAGACTGGAGTCCTTACGTGGACGGATGAAGAAGTATTCCTTACGTGGAAAAATGGGAGTCCTTACGTGGACAGATCGAATAAAATTGTATTCCTTACGTGGAAAGCTTGGAGTCCTTACGTGGACAGATCAAGAAGTTTATTCCTTACGTGGAAAGATTGTGGGTTCCTTACGTGGAAAGATGTGATTCCTTACGTGGAAAGATTGGAGTCCTTACGGGGACAAATTGAGAAGGTATTCCTTACGTGGAAAGAAATTGTGTTCCTAATGTGGATAGAGATGCATTCCTTATGTGGAAAAGTTGAGTCCTTACGTGGACAATAGATGGTTTCCTTACGTGGAAAAGCGATATATTCCTTATGTGGAAAGGTGGGTCCCGACGTGGACATGTATTCCTAATGTGGAAGGGTGAGTCCTAACGTGGACGAAGTATTCACAACCCAGAGAGTTTAGTCCTGACGTGGACAGATCCAGACGAAGTCTTAGTCCTAACATGGATGGTGTTATTCCTTACATGGACGGTGTTATTCCTTACATGGACGGTGTTATTCCTTACGTGGACGGTGTTATTCCTAACGTGGAAGAGTAGTCCTGACGTGGACGATTTATTTCTGACGAGAGGCAGACGAGCCATCCCCAGTGAAGCTGTCGAGATTTTTCCTAACGTGGACAAGTTTTGTTGAGATTTCTTTGTGTTGACGACACAGGCGTCCTAACGTGGACAAGAAAAGTTTTATTCTTCCAATGAGAGAAGCTTTTCAGGCTGATGAAAATAATCCCCAAGCAGTGGTGTAGTTCATTTTTGCGGTGGGCAAATTTCTGGGTTCTTAGTATTCAACCGTCTCGTGCCACGAATGTCTGAAGGCTCCGGGCTCTTCACCTAATCGGGTCCAAGTCGCTTGAATAGGGGCAGCTGTTGCACCCCAAAATTTGCCCAACCTTTTCTAACCTAGGTTTATGTTTCAAATTTATTAGCACTTGCATATGGAGTCATGTACATAGTTTAATCATCTGCATAGCATAAGCATAGCAAGTCATCCAACAGGGGACCAAGCATTATTCTCATCCCTATGAGCCTATCAAGAGATTATTATTCAAGTTCAATCCCATTCAAGTCATCAGAAAGAATTGGAAAGCTGAGAAGTCAATGGATCAAGCAGTGCATCTATCTCCTAGCTGAGGGTATCTGGGGATCATCAAAGAATTTGTAAGATGTGGGCTGAGCATGGAGAGTATGTGGGCACCCTGGAAGACTTAGAAAGTCATTTGGAGAAGGAGACAAGTCATTGGTGTGATCACAAGAATTGCAGCTGAAGACAGTCAACTAGGGTTTCATCTGGGTTAACCCTGGGTCAACTCTAGGTCAATTGATTGATTGAAAGGCATTGAGGTCTATTGGAGAGATGTGGGGTTCATCATTTGACATGTAAAGGAGGATATGGTGATATGCCAAGAAGAAATCAAGAGAAATCAAGGAGAAGAGGAGTTTCTAAATTAGGGTTTCTGTGTAAAATCCCCTAGTTTAGGTCAAACTTCCAAGCAAGATAAGTAAACATGCAAGCTTCAAATGGATCCTTGGCCAACATGAAACTTGTAGAGTATCTCAAGACCTTTAATTTGAGTGGTGGAAGACATTAAGGAGATTTATAGAACTCAAGTTATGGTCCTTGCAAGTTACAGGTCATCTGAGGTATCTGAAATTTTGTCTGTGAAAGTGACTTGACTTCCAAGAAATTTTTACCCCTCAAGGAGATTTCAAATGAATTTCTGGTCAACATAAGAGTTGTTCCTAATTGTCGTAGCTTTCTAGAATGGTATGGTATGCCTTCATATGATTTGTGGAACTTTACTTATGGTCTTGGCAAGCAAAGGGTATTTTGGTCATCTGAGGATTACAGGTCATTCTTAGCCTATGCCTAAAACTCATACAAGGAAGCTTCAAATGAAAAACTTCACAACATCAAAGTTGCTCAAAATGCCATTTTAAGTCTAGAAAAGAAGTCATGGAAGTTTGGAAATGCATGGAATGAGACTTGACCAAAGTTGGTGGAAAATGACCTAAAAAAGGCATATAAGTTGAAAAAGTTGAAATGAAAAATTGGTTTGAGAGATCTACAAATCTAAAATGGGTCATCCAATATACCAAATTGATTCCAAACATCATTTTAGAGACATTGGTTCAGCCACTTTTTTGAGTTAGGAGTTAAAAATTGGACTTGCTTTGTATTTTTGTTGCTTGCATAATAAGGCAAGAAGAGAAAACTTGGCATAAGTGACTTTTCAAGGCAAGGAACTTGGTTTTTTCACACATACCATGACAATAACTCATAAGAGGAGATTTTGATACAAATATGAAAGGAAATGCATGAGATATGAGATGGATCAAAGTACCATGGCATGAGAACTTCCATAATTTTCCATCACTTTCTAGAATCATCTAAGATCATTCTACAACCTTCTAGATCAGGCCATCATCATCTATATAAACACAAGAGTGGCTCCAAAATGTGGTTGGTGATTCATTTGGCAAGAATACATAGTTTCCTTCCATCTTTCCAATTTTGCAAATTGCTCTCAATCTCTCACCAAATCCCATCAATTCACAAAGTTCTTGATCCTAATCTACTCTACAATCATCCTAGAACCAAAATTCATCAAGATCTGGCTGAGTTGAGTTCATTTTCGTGTGTTGTGATTTTCACCATCAAAAGTGCAAAAGGAGTTCAAGTATCATATTCAGAGCATTGGATCAAAGGTTATTGCATACAGTAGCAAGGATCAAGAGTGTTGATCAAGATCAGAGCATTGGTGGCTGCTGATTCAAGAAGTCTACATCTGTTTTCAAGAATTTGCACCAGGTATGTTTTCCTTCGAATTGTCTAGAATAGTGATCATGGCATAGGATTGTTAGTATATTAGAGACCTAGGTAGTTAGAGGATGAATCCTGGAAAGTTTGGCATTGATTGGTGAAGACTTTCATGCATGCACAAAAAAGGTTTTGATCGAGAACTTGATGGATAGAGTGTGATAATTAGTGTGGATTAGTTTAGAGTGATCATGGAGGTATAGAGTTGATTCTGTTAGCAAGAGTTTGAAGTTTGGTGAGGGTGAGTTTTGAGTATCCATGAAGGTTGTATACCATCGGGTCTGGCATTTGATTAAGCTTCAGCAAAAACTAAGGGTGCAGTTGTCTTCTACGTGAACTTTGGGTTAATTTTGGTGTTTATATCGTGGCCTTTCATGGAGAGACGAGGGAGATATGATGGCTGGAAGATGGTTGTGTCGAGCTCGTGTGCAGGGTTTATTCTGCAAACCCTAGGTTTAATTGGAGAAGACGACCCAAGGGCCGTTCGATCGCGCCAAGTATTTGACTTTCTCATCTCATCCAATGGCTGGCATTTGAAGTTGAAAACGGAGGGAAAAGACCAAGTGGAATGCAGCGTTTCACTTATTAAAACGCATGGGCCTTGGATCCAATTTCATATCCCTACCCCCCATTTTGAGAAGCCCAATAAATGAACTGGGATTTGTTGCTTTTCGCACCGTGAACTTGATATTTTTCTTTTATTTTTTTCAATTCATTTTCTGAAGCGTGTTGGGCCTAATGCAGTTATTATTCGCGCCCCCACTTCTCAAGCCCATCAAGATTTGTACTGGGCGCCCTTGCTATTCAGACCCCCTTCCCCATTTATTTCTATTTTGTGATTTTCTTTTCTTTAATATTTTCTCATCTTCAAAAAATCATAAAAAAAATGAAAATAGCTTGTTTTTAATTGGTTCTTTTTTCTCCAAGTCACTAATTCTGTCTAGAAAAATATGAAAAAATAAAATTGGCATTGTATTTTGTTTTAATATTTTTCATGCATTTTTCTTGCAAATAGCATTTTATTAAGTTTAGTTTAATACCCAAATTTGTTGATTTTTGTTCTAATAGTTCCCTTTAGCTTTAGAGTTCATTCTTTTTAGGTTGTTTAGTTTAGAGCTTCAACTTGTATATAAGATTTAATTCACAATTTTAGAAATTAATTTTTGGAGATTTGTTTAGGTATGAATACCATGGCCAAAATTAGGGCTTAGGTGATAACATAGGTGGATTAGATCATTTCCCTTAGGAGTTAGAGATTGAATCTTTGGGGTATGGGACTATAGGGATTAGGGGTAGTTATTAGATCCCTTAGAAAATATTAGGATTCCCCTACTGCTATTAGTATTGTCTGTATTTGCTTGACTGGTGTGGTGTGCCCTATCTGGGGATTATAATTTGTCTGTGTGGGTATTGGGATTGCTTGGGGATTGGGAGAGCTGAAGACTTGAGAAGATGAAGCCATGTGAAGATTAAAGACTGAAGACCAACTTCCAGAGTTGATGAGGAGGTTCTGTGCTGGCAGCTGTTGAAGTTTGTAGGATCTAGGAGTTAGGCAGAGCCCTAGAGTAGTCAACTTGATTCTCAAACATGGAAGGTCTTGACTGCCTCCATTCTTCTCTGTGATGCAAAGTCTCTCTAAGACACTCACCCCCTTCCTTTGGAAGGCTTGGTGCTACTGTCTAAGGGATATAACTCTTGAGAGAAAATATCCTTTGTGTTGTTAGCAGTCTGTTTGCCACCCTTGGTGGTCAACTAACTGCTTAACACCCAATTCACTCTTGTGATTGATCCCTCATCCTGGAGGTTTGAGACTTGAAGAAAAGCCATTGTAGGCTGAAGATTGATGACAAAGACCTTGCTTGAAGGCTGTGGAGATGGAGATTGATGCTTGCTGAAGCTTGTAGTTGGTCAAAGATCTGACTTGAAGATAGGTGTTGATGCAGAGCTGCTGGGGCTGTTTATTTTAGTTGTTATTCATTTCTGATGTATTGATTGGTTTTCTGGACTGTATTGTTTGCTGTTAACCTGTTGGGTTGGAAGTGAATCCTGTTCACTTTTGCCTATTGTTTTCTAGGTTCGAGGTTGAGTGGGACTCCCTTGCCTCGCTTGTATTGTTGCATCCATGCATTTTACTGCTTTACTGTATATATATGCTATTGTTTCTGTTTCCGTCTATTCCCTTAGGATCTCTGTTTCTCTCTGTGCAGGAGAGGAGCATGATAGACACTAGGCCTTAACCCATGCATGATAACATTAGGGTAGTTTGATTCCCTTCGCAACCGTAGGTTAGAGTTCTGTCTCTTTCTTTCTCAAAACAAACAGAAAAACACAATAAAATTTCAAACACAATAAAAGACACTTCTTCCGTAAAAGAATGTGAACTCATCAAAATGTCGTTTTTGTCCGCTTGGACCAGTAATCAGAAAAACCCTTTTTCAGAAGGAATAAAAACAACCAAGACAGACTTGTGTCGTACGTGGCCCGAACTACGTTTGCTCTGATCTTTCATGCTGTATGAAAGTACGTAGGCATAGGATGCGATATCCTAGCGAGCAACCTTCCCTTCCTTTCCCGTAGGTAGGCGAACTACGTTGACTCTGATTTCTCGTTCCAGACGGGAATACGTAGGCATAAAGTGCGATACTTTGCCGAGTCCTTTTATTTTCTTTTAACCCCCTGACCTTTAGAGTAAATAGAAATAACAATCCATACCCGAAAACAAGCGTGGATCCCGTCGAGTACGACGGACGTGAGGGGTGCTAATACCTTCCCCTTGCGTAACCGACTCCCGAATCCAGGTTTTGGTTGCGACGACCATACCTTTCCCGTGTTGTGCGAGGTTTACTCTGAGCGTTTCCTTTCCCTCCGTTGGGATAAATAACGCACGGTGGCGACTATTCTGTTCAGCCGGCGCCGATTTTCGCAGTAGCGACACCGCCATCCACCTCTTACCCTCTCCTCTCCGTTTCCGTCATAACACAATCACCAAACCCTCCTCCTTCTCATACTTTCTCTTCACTCCAAATCCCCCATTCAAAACCAAACCCTAAAACGGCACCGTCAAGAAACCCCAAAACCTTATTCATTCTCTCCTTTCATCAAAGCCAAATCGGTTACCGCCTTCGTCGCCCCACTAAAATCACAACCACCTCACATTAGAGTTAGATTCGTTCTTACTTCAGTTTAGATTTGCTTCAGTTTTCAACTACACGTGGCGATCTAGGTCATCTTCAACACCAGTGAGGTATGGAAATGAAGTTATGTATGATATTGGAAACGATGTTGGGCTGTTTGTAGATTACTTTTTCAGTTCAGATGTGAAGTGATTTGGTTTCGAGATGGAAGAAAATAAAGAGGAAGCGCTTAAGGCGATACAGATTGTTAAGAAGAGATTTTCTCAGATAGACTTTGAAGATGAAGCGGCTGTCAAAAGAAAGTTCACAGAAAGTTTTTTTTTTTCAGTTCACTGCATATTGAGGTTCAAACGATTTGCGATTTGCTTCATTCGGAGGTTCAAATCACAGCATTTTGGAGCAACTCAGTTCAATAACAACAATCCCAGGCACTTGATGACATCACATCACAAGCTTTATTCAGCAGCAATCCAAATCTGTGGTTTTTTTTTCTGTCAAGAGTGAAAGCAGGTTGTAGATGCAGTTAATATCGGTCGATTTCTGGCTAGGAGGGTTATTTTTATTAACCATTTGCAAGCACTTTCTGTTCGTACTACCAGCCTTCACCGGAGATGAATACTCTTTCAAGAACAAACTCACGATGGCTCTCCGTAACTCAAAAATCACAACTCAATCTTCCATATGTTTTAGAAAGTCAGTGATTGCAAAGACGTGTTCGTAAGCTGTTTCAACAGGAAACGGGTTCAGTTATGTCGTTGATTTCATTGTTTCTTCAACTGGTGCGGTTTACATGTTGATGAGCAAGTGGCAGCAGCAAGATTGTTTGAGTTTGAATTTGAGGTTCAGACTTAAGTTTGGTGATTGTTGCGGTTTCGTATCGGAGAGGTTGCGATTTCAAATTTCGGCAGCAGAAACATGGATTCAAAGTGTACAACAGTAGTTCATCAACAACAATATCAGCCATGTTCTTCTCATGCTTACGATGACAATGGCATACCGCGAATTCTCTGCAATGCAACAACGTGAAACGGGGAGGACTTGGCTCTGTCTCAATTCCTCGCTACAATTACGAGATTCAAGTTCAACTGCACCAACATCGTACACTCCCGTATCTGCTCTTAGCTAGGATGCGACACCCTTAGCTCGTGCGACTTCCTTTAGTGGCATAACAACAGCTTTCAGAAGTAGCAGTAATAACACCTCAGGACGCAACAAATAATTCGTGAACTGATGCACAACTGCTACCTTGCTGTCTATATTTGATTTCACATGCAGGTTTTCAAGTAAATAGCCTGAAGTCCAAAGCGTTGTCAAACCTTAGACGGCGGAGAGTTGCTCTAAAATTAGTGGATCAGCACTTACCGGTTCCGATACCTGCAATATTGATCCTAAGGTGGCCATGTTAGTTTCAAGTGAAGTTGCAATTGCTTCCCCCCTTGGTGTCGAGATAGCAATTGTTGTCGGAGGTTGAAATTTCTTCTGTTGGAGATGTCCAGGCTAGGGATATGTTGCTGCAAATGAGGTCAAAGAAAATGGTGTAGCTGACAGTTATGGATTTTCAGAGCAACAAACGCAGCGGGGCCCTGATTCTGAACAAATTAGGGAGGATAATGCCGGTGAAGAGTCAAATGGGTCACTTCATTCTTCAGGGAATGCTGTGCAAGATCACCTACCTGCTTCTCCTGAAGAACCTGCCCGGGAGCCACAAAAGCACACTCATGCCTCCATTTTATGGGTTGCTAAAGGATAATCTAGTCCATCTGCTACTTCTTTACCCTCTCATAAAAATGCTTCCCCTTCAACAGAATCGCACGAATACAACGAGTTTGCAGTGCCGCCGGATTTTGATTGCAGAGTGAAAGTATTTCACCATTGAACTTCCACGGAGGCAATAGTGATTTTACACATCAATAACCTCAGCTGGTATTCGCAGTGGCTTTAGGAATTTCGAGTCGTGCACGAGTTTCGTTTCAGAAGCAACAATGACACGGTTTCGACTTCAACACAACAACACTGCTTTACTCTCCCCCCCTTTTATCATCATCATCGGAAACCTTTCACCATCATCATCTTCACCTATTCTAACCACCATCCGTGAACCACAAGCTCGCTTGCGAATACTTTCCGCCCTCAATAAACCGCATATTTCTCAATTACATTCAAAACATCACACTTGCGAGATATGTAACCTGTTGCAACTTATTGTGGTTCAGTTACCAGTTAACGATACTGTTCGAACAACATTGTTCTCGATGCTTCCGTAAAGCTGAAAGAAAGAACCTGTTACGCGACTTCATTTTATGTAGGTCGTGATTGTTGCATAGTATGATTGGCGGTTGTGAAAACAGACATGACCTTTGCTGCATACCTGTTGCTCGATGACTTGATTTGAATATACAATGGTTGCAACTCAACAAAAACCGTCACACAACAGCTTTCACACACTACCGGTTTCCATTTTCAGCGACACGAACCAACAACAAGCTCAGCTCGCTTACACCTTTGATCCAAATAACAGCCTGCACTTGCATTGTCGGTGTAAATTTGTTCTTGTCATGTTTCATTATGTCTGAGTTGTTGTTTGTTGCTGATCTTTATGCAGGTTGTGTCCCGACTCAAGATCCGGGTTCAATATGTTATTATCGCGACATCTCCGAGTTCCGTTTCTATTTACGCAACTATGCCATGGTTTCAAAGCAGCACTGACGATGATACCGACAATATCGCGGATTCAAGTCAGCAGCTCAGACTTGTAGGAGAACTTGGCATTTCAAGAGGTAATATTTCAGAACGATTTTGTCTACATACTATGCATCTTATTATCCGGATATTTGTCCGATTTTGCCTCAATTATGTTGGATATTTACAAATTGTATATGTGTACGTTTTTGTTTGTTGAAAATGAGACCATATGTGTTAATATTGCAATTTGATTTTTTTGTTGTGTGGGATAAGTTTAAATCTCGTTTTCTATTTGGTTATGCTGTTTCTTTTGATTGTTTTGCACATTAAGTCTGGGATTAACAAATTAATTATGTGCATCAATCAACATTGAACTACTGTAATTTCTTTGCATTAGAGTATCAACTTTGTATATACTGAATTACTTTGGATACAATACTAGCAGCTATTGCGATACTTACGTATATTTGTTTTCCTATTTCAAATTGTGATTGGAAACTATCATGTTATCGGAAACAATTTTCGTTGGTTGATTTTGTCCGTATATTGATATTGATATGTATCAGTGGTTACTGATATTGTGCCTCAATGCAATTTTAATGGTTTCATGTTTTGTTAAATCCATACATGTTGAACTTGTTTAAATTCCATATTGGGTTGATACTGTGTTGAACTTGTTAGCTTGAGAAATAGTAAGTTGCTACATCAAGATCTTCCATTTGTATTGATGTAGCTTATACTTTGCTTAATTTCATTGTGGGTTCCCAAGCAGTGGGCATATTAAGTTGCTTTATTTTAACACTGTATGGATTATTACTTCAAAACTCATCTTTAATGTTCAAAATCTTTATGATATTATTGGTTGTTAATTATTGTCTTGTTGTTGCCGCAAATTTCGCGTTTGAGCCGGTAAACACTGGAAACTCAAGGAAATGAATTTCAAGTTTTTCAGCACACTTGCACTTTCTTTTTATCATATTTGACTTTGTTGAGATATTATAGTAAATTAATCCTTATGGTGGGCTTTTGCTTCATTTGAATAAGAGTATCTTACTATTAATAATAATACTGTTAGTTTTTTCTATCCCATGGATATCTTCTTGTATTCACCTTTTTTATTTCTCATACACAATCTTGTTTAGTTTTACTATTATTATTATTATTATTATTATTTTTAACTAAATATTAATTAATCTTTTTCTTAATTTAGGATAAATTTTTATTAATTACGAAAGTAGTGAACTCTTGGGGTCTAGCATCCCTTGAGTTCTTGGACAACCGCTCTTGAGGCGCACGCCCTTGAGTTGTGGTTGTTCCGTCTTTCGGTTTCAAAACGTTTTTTTACTCAAATTAATTGAAATTTCTAAAAGATAGTTTTATCTACTCTTAGATATTTTTATAAGAAAATTCAAATTATTTTTTTAAAAAATATATTTCAAAGTTATTATTAAATAATATTTTAAATATTAGAAAATATACTTTATTAATTAAAATCTTTTTTTAAGATATTAAATTTTTTTCAAAATAATTAATTATGATTAGTTTTTCTCAAAACTTTTTACAATTGATTAATTTATTTTATATATGAAAATTAAAACTATTTTTTTAAAATTAAATTAAACTATCTTCCTATTTTTTTTTTAAACATTTGAATTCTTGGATCTCGCCTTCCTTGAATTTTCGAGGTACTTCTCTCGAGGCGTACGCTTTGAGTTGCGGTCGTTTTATCATTCATTTTTAAAATGCTCCATTCTTTTCGAAACTTTTAAACCCTTTTCAAAAATAAGTTTCTCGATTTAGTTAAGCCATTAACCTTTGATCACCATACATAACATTTTAAAGTTTAATCCTGGGCTTTCTTATAGTGACACCTATTTGATCAATTATTTCTAGTTGGTCACTTAGAAAACTAGCCCACTTTGCTAGTACACACGTTTAAAACTCGAATTCAAACCTCAATTCCTCTCGAGCCATATTTCACAACATCAAAGAGGTGGATCTTGGAACTAAAGCTTGCACGCAATTTCAAGGGTCAGCGGAACCACTCCGTTCGGTAACTTTTCTTACTTTCAATCTTATATTTCTAGAATACCTAGCGCGTCTAATCCGAACAAGCACACCTATTCAAATCATTTTCCTAGTTAAATCACGAAAGAATCGAGTTCTTGGAGTCACACATTCCTTGAATTCGAGAATGATCACTATTGAGGCGTACGCCATGTTTGGTGTGTTATTCAAACTTTCGTTCTTAAAATACCTCATCTAGTTATTTGGATAAGTATTCACTGTCCAACACATATATTTCATAATTAATGGAATGAAAAAGGTATCATTGGGATCTAGCATTCCAGCGATATCCCGATTAGTTGATTACGAGGCCGACGTCTCGCTTATCGAATAGTCGTCATTCCTCCTAATTTTTTTTAACCCGTCTAACCTCGTTCGTCACCCTCGTGCGATCGAGTCTAAACCTTTGTACATTTATCAACCATATGTTAAATTCAATATATTTTCTTACTTAAATTACGAAAGAACTGAGTTCTTGGAGTCTCGCACTCCTTGGATTCTTGAGTAACTACTCTTGAGGCGTACGGTTTAGGTTGTGTGTTGCTCGACCTTTCGTTCATAAAAAAAGCGCCCTAACTATTTGGACAATTACCGCCTTTGTCCATTCAAACATATTTCATAACTAATTATATGAAAAAGTTGTCGTTGGGATCTAGCATTCCAACGATGTCCCGACTAATTGGTTGCGAGGCTGACGTCTCGCTTATCGAGTAGTCGTCATTCTCCCTTAAAATGTTCAACCATCCAACTCTCTTTTCTCGCCCTCGTGCGATTGCTAATCCAAACAATTTCCGAAAGAATTGAGTTCTTGGAATCTCGCATTCCTTGAATTCTTGAGTGACGAGTTCTTGAGGCACGCTCTTAGGTTGCTTGTCAATCACTCTTTCGTTTCTCAACACAACTTCAAACACAAATTTCATAAATATTCGAATGAAAAAGGTGTTGTTGGGATCTAGTATTCCAACAATATCCCGACTAATTGGTTGCGAGGCTGACGTGTCCTTTATCGTGTAGTCATCATTCTCCCTTAAAATATTCAATCCAACTCTCTTCTCTCGCCCCCATGCGATTGAAGCTTTCTCAAACACTAATTTCGAAGTTAGTCAAATGAAAAAGGTGTTGTTGGGATTTAACATTCCAATAATATCCCGATTAATTGACTGCGAGGCCGACGTCTCGTTTATCATATAGTCGTCATTCTCCATCAAGTTACCTAACCAAACTCCTATTTCTCGCCCCCGTGCGATCGAAACCTTAAACCCATTCAAATCCATTCTCTTTCCCAAACCAAAACATCCAATACGATAAACCTAATTCCTCGCCCTCGTGCGATCTCCAGCCCAAACACTCTTAGAAAGAAAATTGTTTAGTCCATTCTTCCGCGCATAACAAACTCGAGCTTCAGCCTCCCCTAGCGAGCAGACAAGCCAACGTTTAGCAGTTAGAATGCGACCTAAACTCTCGTTCGATTCAATACACCTTTTACCAAGAAAATTGTTTAGTCCCTTCTTCCGCGCATATGAACTCGTGCTTCAGCCTCCCCTAGCGAGCAGACAAGCCAGTGTTTAGTAGTTAGAATGCGACTTAAACACTCGTTCGTCAAACACAAACCCTTTTAACATAGTCGGCCGAACTACGGCTGCTCTGATTTCTCATTCCCCAATGAGAATACGTAGGCACAAGATTGAGATGATCTTGGCGAGCACAATTCCACATTCCCCTCTATTTTCCCGTAGTCCCCCGAACTACGAATGCTCTGATTTTCCACTTCCTACAAGTGAAGATACGTACGCACAAGGGCCCTAATCCTTGGCGAGCACCCTATTTTAAAACCACTCATTTCCCTTAGGATAAAATCTTTAGAAGAAAACAAATAAGCGTAGTTAACCTTACTCTCGAATTGAATCAAGAGGTTCCCATTGAGTATAACGGACGTAGAGGGTGCTAATACCTTCCCTCTATGTAATCGACTCCCGAACCTAGAGTATTGGTTGCGATGACCATGTTCTTATCTCTCTTAAAGGTTTTATCTATATTTTCCTATTCCATCCTTGGAATGAATAAAGTTCGGTGGCGACTCTGTTTCGAATAGTATTTTCCGCGTCCATCGCGAGGATCGTATTTTTCGAGGTACGACAGATGGCGACTCTGCTGGGGACTTATGCATTGCCCTATGCAAGAGAGAGTCAAGCCTAACTTGACTCGATTTGAGAGTGCTAACCTTTTGCTTAACTATTTTCTTTATGTTTATTTTCTCCTGTTCTTTATTTGTTGCTTTCTCTTTCTATTATATGCTCTGTAGTATATTTGCTTGTTGGATTCTGGGAAAACATTGCAAGTAAAGCTCTACACCCGAGCTTTGGAAAAAGAAGAGAGAAAATATAGCTTAGAATTGGTAGTGATTAGCGTTAGTCCCCAAGGACTCGCTCCTCGTGTGCCTAGCATGAAAGCTCCTCCAGAATAGACCTTTTCGTAGATCCTATCGTAACATAGCTAGCCTGTTGCACGATTTGATTCATGAAGGGTCCATAACTCTGGGAACCACTCTTAGAACCAGTTTCTATATTGGTAGTCATGTAATGTTAGTCTCCGAGGACTCGCTCCTCGTGTGCCTAGCATGAGGACTCTGCTCAGGAGAGACCCTATCGTACTCTCGTTATAATACAGCTAGCCTGTTGCATAATGTTGATGCGATTGGTGTCTGTGATCCTAGGAACCTTATCCGTCAACATAGAAGCTATCCCGTGAGTGGGTCTATGGGTAAAGAATCTAGAACTTGCCTGGTATAGCCTACTGGTTAGGTTGCTTTGAGTTGCTTATGTTATCCTGGATCTTGTTTGCACCTGCATTGCATTCGCATATCACTGCATCTGTGTTTCAGTTGCATCGTATATCATATTCCAAAACCAAAAAAAGCCTATCCACCCTTTATCCATAATCCGCGGTTGATTTCCCGACACAAGTAATGAACTTGACTTAGTGCTGGAAGACCATGGAACACTTGAGACAGAATCAATTTGAGCTAAGAAAAGACGAGAACAACGCAGAAGGCAAGATGAAACAGCTGCCAGAAGTTAGCCCAACTGTGAAGCAAGAAAGAAGAGCTCAATTCCTCAATACTGGCAGTTTCCTTATCATTTTTGTGCATTGTAGTTTCCTTTATGTTAAGTGCTACTTGCTTTTAGACATTGTTTCTTATTTATGATATTGTTAATGTGATAATTATGCATGTTTTTGATCAAATCCATTCGTATTCACTCACATTTTCTCACTTATTGCAAAAAATCACAAAAAAAATTTTCACTCCACTTCCTTCATCGCACTGCTGTTTAGCAAAGATTTGAGGGAGGATGGCGAAAACGAAATACCCATAATTGCCGATAGTATGCTTTTGGATAAAATCTCGCTAATGATGTACAAGCATTGTTTTCGAACCCCTCATACACTGGAGAGATAAGGTGTTAGTCCCTAGTTAACCATTTCGAGCCTAGAAGTAGGAGTTTCCTTCGGATCTATAAACCCTTACATTTAACCCGGGGCATTGGTAGTGTTCAGTTAATCCAATCCCGCACTCGAGACAAAATCCAAGAGATGACGGTTGTTTGTCAATGACCAAATGACTTGGCAGTCACAAGCCTTTCAAAATACAATAAAAAATCAAAAGCCTGCTAAGTCAAATACCTCAAGAGGAGACGTAGGCAAAAATCAAGGCAATCCCGATGGATCTGACAAGCAAAGTCAGTCCATGCAAAAGTTAAGGATCAAAAACAAAACCAAAAAGAGGTCCTCGAACCCTCGACAAAAATAAATTAAGATTCAGTGGCCACCCAAATCAAGGGGTTACTGACATCCATCCAAATAAAGTGGATGCCGTTTTGAGCAAACCTTGAATCATCAAGTTATACACCGTCAAGGTAAAACATGTGCAGAATTAACTAAACATAGGTATGAAGATCATTACGAAGAAGGGGTGGGTACAAATCAAACTTTAGCCTAATATCCTTTGTTTTCATAACCGTGAACCAGACCACGATACAACCCTCAAAAGACCTAATTGAGGTGGGGTTTATTCTGAAAGCATACTACAGCAAGGTTGAGTAAACTGACTCCTACATATTTTCTAATCTTCTGTATTGGTGTCATATGCTTGCTATATCTTTCGCACCAATTAAATCAGCATTGCGTTTGGACTAATGGTCCAATTCGTCACACACCAATTAAATCAACATTGTGTTTGGAATAACAGTCCATTTGTCACACA
Organism: Lathyrus sativus; assembly: GCA_963859935.3. Classification (NCBI taxonomy): domain Eukaryota; kingdom Viridiplantae; phylum Streptophyta; class Magnoliopsida; order Fabales; family Fabaceae; genus Lathyrus; species Lathyrus sativus. Next base: position 257,565,777 of record OZ012739.1, read on the forward strand.
CTTTCACATCATTCCTAATAAATGATCCTTTCAAAGCTTGCATGAATGTCGCATTAAAAATACCATTTTTTTGAATGAAGAATTTTAAACTGCAAGTCAGTACTTGGCATTATGGAAATTCCAACGAAAGAACAACCAAAGAGGAACTTGATCACTCATTGGTGTTGACCTGAATTAAGACTTTCTCATAACCCTGCGAATCTGGGGCAAGTCCTTCTGAGGTTTAAACCAGGGCAGATCACTGCAAGGTTCAGACACTGGGGCAAATGGGTTCAAGCTATATCCTAGTATAATCACCGCCAAAGTTCTTCCAATACCCGGCAGACTGGGGCAAACTGGTTGAACTTGGGGCAAACTAGCTGATGGTTGAGGTCAACAAGCGTCAAAGGCCTTGGGGCAGAGCAAAAGCACGACTAATACGCATTGGTTAAGTCGCTACGCTCACGCAATCCATATGCATTGGTTAAATCGCTACGCTCACACGATTAACATGCATTGGTTAAATCGCCACGCTCACGCAGTCAACATGCTTTGGATAAGTCGCTACGCTCAATGTTTATAAGTCGTCATGACATATCAGCTAGAAGCAAGGTTCTTACAAGAACAAGTATACCACTTCTTCAAAAGATCCAACTTGGGACACCAAGAGTATCCACATCTGTCTTCTGATTGTAGCACTGCCAGAAACTAGTGTGTTGGGTAGTCAAATCCTTTTATCAATAAAAGTCCAATCTCGCTTGGCACACCCCACATAAAGTCCAATCTTTTATTGGCGACCACAAAAAGCCACTCCAATTGGAACCTTAAATTCACCATAAAAAAGTCCAGTCTTCATTGGCAACCACTAAAAATCCACCCTCGTTGGCATCCTCAATAACCAAAGTCCAAACCATTTGGCAACTGCCGAATCCAATCCCTGGTGATGTCCCCGACAGGATTTATCCCCGGCACACCTGGTCGCTGCATTATCATAAGCACGACATACATCCTCATATCATAATCATATCAAGCATTAACATATCATTTGCATTCGCATCGTGCACTTCCTAGCAGTTGCACCTTAGTTGCATGTTTGGGCATTATAAAACATTGCATTGCATAGCAATATGGCAGGATCAAGGATCAGTTCGCGAGCATCTTGGTTAGTCCTCTAGTGAAGTTGGCAGTATGACTATGAAAAGAGTTAATACCCCACTAGTTCAGGGAATTCTACTCCCCAGCGAGTCATTCTTCAACCATGCAGTTGATGATGATAATCCCTAGCAACTATTGCTCTGGTGGCTCCCCACCCAAAGATTACCTTAAGAAGTTTCTTGAAGGCTTTCCCCCTGCGGAGTTTGCACAATGTTGCTCCTCTAATAAGAATTTTAGCTCAACTATTCCTCAGCGAAATTATCACTCTAGATACTGCTTTGGTATCATCGAAGAGCCTTAATGGATAAGGTACTGCTTCAAACACCCGAAGAATCTCAAGTTTTGTTCGAGATACTGCTTTGGTATCATCGAAGAGCCTTAATGGATAAGGTACTGCTTCGACCACCCGAAGAATCTCAAGTTTTGTTCGAGATACTGCTTTGGTATCATCGAAGAGCCTTAATGGATAAGGTACTGCTTCGACCACCCGAAGAATCTCAAGTTTTGTTCGAGATATTGCTTTGGTATCATCGAAGAGCCTTAATGGATAAGGTACTGCTTCGACCACCCGAAGAATCTCAAGTTTTGTTCAAGATACTGCTTTGGTATCATCGAAGAGCCTTAATGGATAAGGTACTGCTTCGACCACCCGAAGAATCTCAAGTTTTGTTCGAGATACTGCTTTGGTATCATCGAAGAGCCTTAATGGATAAGGTACTACTTCAACCACCCGAAGAATCTCAAGTTTTTCTCAAGATACTGCTTTGGTATCATCGAAGAGCCGTAATGGATAAGGTACTGCTTCGACCACCCGAAGAATTTTAAGTTTTGTTCGAGATACTGCTTTGGTATCATCGAAGAACCTTATTGGATAAGTTACTGCTTCGACCACCCGAAGAATCTCAAGTTTTGATCAGAGATACTGCTTTGGTATCATCGAAGAACCTTATTGGATAAGGGACTGCTTCGACCACCCGAAGAATCTCATGTGTTTAGAGATACTGCTTTGGTATCATCGAAGAACCTTATTGGATAAGGGACTGCTTCGACCACCCGAAGAATCTCATGTGTTTAGAGATACTGCTTTGGTATCATCGGAGAACCTTATTGGATAAGGGATTGCTTCGACCACCCGAAGAATCTCATGTGTTTAGAGATACTGCTTTGGTATCATCGAAGAACCTCATTGAATAAGGGACTGCTTCGACCACCCAAAGAGGATCGTTTATAAAACTTTGGTATCGCGAGGAACCTTATTAGATAAGGGACTGCTTCGACCACCCAGAGAATATCAGGTTATCTCGTTCATCTATTTTGCATCTTGTCATTCCATTCTGGTATATCCCGTCTCTTTGCATTTTTACTTGCTTGTCGGACAAATTTCGGGGTCTTTTTGTATCTAATTGACTTCCACCCTAAAAATGAACGCCATGCAGCTGTTCATTCTCTCAGGTTCAAGGCAATTAGATAGGGGCATCTGTCATACCCCAAATTTGTCCTACCTTTTTCAAAATTCTCATTTGCCCGACTTTGTTTTTAATTTGCCTCGCTTATACAGCGTAGCGTATTTTTCAGCAAAAACGAGGATTTTTACTTTTTTTAGCCCAATAAGAGTATGCCACATGGCATTTGTTTTTTGTATATATTTATCATTATTTTTGTTTCATAATTTCATTTTTTTATGATAGGTTAATATAATATTTTTTTTATATTAATTTTAATTAGTTTTGAATTAGAAATTAGGATTTAAATTAAAATTTTTTAATTAGATAGATTTAATTTAGAACTTAATTATAACTTAGAAATTTTAATTTAAAAAAAAAATAGATTTAAAAAAATAGAGTTAGAATTTAATTAGGATTTATTTTAAAAATTAGATTAGAATTTAAGTTAGTAATAGTTAATATAATAATTAGAAAACATAATAAAAAGAATTATTAATTAATTAAAAGAAAAACAAAAATTGATTGGAATAAGAGAATGAAAACACGGTTGATGTGAACATTTAGGATGGGAAGTTTGGTATAAAAGGTCAGCTACTGTTCACAAAAACCATAGAGAATTAGGGATGTTACTGTTCACTGAACCCTAAATTGGGCCGCCCCCTTTCTAACCCTAGTTTTATCACTGTTCATCTCCTTCCTCTCACAAATCAGCGCCGCGACCCCTCTCGAAAACAGCCACCCCCAATACTGAAAACCCTAGTCTCCTATTCATCTCCCTCTTCCACCTTTCTCTGGTTCGAAATGGCCGCCAAACACCTCTTACCCTCTCCTCTCCGTTTCCGTCATAACACAATCACCAAACCCTCTTCCTTCTCATACTTTCTCTTCACTCCAAATCCGCCGTTCAAAACCAAACCCTAAAACGGCGCCGTCAAGAAACCCCAAAACCTTATTCATTCTCTCCTTTCATCAAAGCCAAATCGGTTACCGCCTTCGTCGCCCCACTAAAATCACAACTACCTCACATTAGAGTTAGATTCGTTCTTACTTCAGTTTAGATTTGCTTCAGTTTTCAACTACACGTTGTCGCTTGCGCGAAAATAAGGTGACAGCACAACAGAAGAGTCGCCACCTTTCGTTTTTTATCCCTCAGGGCGGGAAAGTAAACGATCGGAAAAACCTAACGAAAAGGGGTAATACAAGGTCATCGCAACTATTGTCTGGGTTCGGGAGTCGGTTACGCAAGGGGAAGGTATTAGCACCCCTCACGTCCGTCGTACTCGACGGGATCCACACTTGTTGTGTTTACTTGGGTGGGTTGGTTTTATCTATCTACCTATCAAGGTTGGCTTAAACAGAAAAAAAATGACTCGGCAAAGCGTCGCACTTTATGCCTACGTATTCTCATCAGAGAACGAGAAATCAGAGTCAACGTAGTTCGGCCTACGACGGGTTATGGGGGAAGGTAGCTCGCCAATACATCAGTATTGTGCCTACGTACTCTCAACAAGTATGAGAGATCAGAGCTCACGTAGTTCGGGACACTACGGTTTATTTCCTGTCTTTTACAAAAGAAGTATTTTTTTATTGTGTTTGCAACTTCAATCGCACTAGAGACTATGACCTGAGAGTGAATGCGTCGCATTTCACCCAAAGGGTACCGTACTAAACATCCAGACTGTGGAAAAGAAACTCTCCCACGATCCTTTCTCAGATAGCTTAAGGCTCGTAACGTACGAAAGAAATCATTCATGATTACTGTATCTTAAACTGTTTTGAAATGAGAAGAGAACATGCCCAACTAGGAGGGAGACTATCAAGTCCTACTGTTGTCATGCCAAGGATTCATCCTATGGTTGAGGTTTGAACAGGGAACTCCTAGAAGTTGTTATGCATAGGTTTCAACCTAAAGTTCTATCATCAATTCCTTATCAAAGGAAATGAGAGTCCTAAGGGATCATGTCAATGATACACCAAAACAGACAAAGCATCAGCTTAACAGTAAAATGCATGCAATGCAAGTGAGGGAGGAAATGTGTGTGGGGCTTCAGCCTCCACAAGCTCATCTCAACCTCAAGCCGGAATGGATAACAGTAATCATACTTAAATAAACAACATGCTATCAAGCAAAAAACAGTAAACTGCAGTCATACAGAAGAAAATAATATCAAAATCATGCCATCAGGCAAACAAACCACATGGGCAAGGGAGCAGGGCTCTACCGAATACCCGCAAGCAAAGCCACACAGTAACAGTACAAGCAGAAGGAGCAACTCAACCTCTAGTGCAATCATGCTCCTAGATTCTACCTATTCTAGATATGAACTTATTCTAATGCATCAAGCAAGTCAAACAAAACACATCAATACAGCAAAGAAAAAGAAAAGAAAGCAGATCAACCCCTCTCTCAACTTCAAGCTTCAGCTCCTCCAACAGTAACTCAGTCTTCAGACTTCCATCACTCTTGACAAATATCAATTTGCTTTTCCAGGTTTCAACCCTTCAACATAAGTTTCAACTTATCTTCTCTTAAAGCTTCAACTCCTTGATCAGTTCCACCTTCAGGCTTCACCTAATCTTCAGGGATCTTCAAGTATCAACTTGCTCTTGTTGCTCTTCAATCTCCAGCTGGAATGGCAATACTCAAGGATTCATCCTCTTCAATGAAGTCTTCATCTTCAAACTCTTCAAGCTCAATATCTCTCAAGATACTCAAACCAGAGGAAATCACTTACTGTATAAGCTGGGGATATTGAACTGCTTATTGACCACCAAAGGTGACCTATAAGGATTCAACATCAAAGGAATGGTTCCCTCAAAAGTTCTACTTACTAGGTACAATCACTTATCCCTCCAAAGGAGAGAGGTGAATACCATGGAAGGACTTTGAATCATAGGGAGGAATGGAGGTGAAAGATACCATCCATGTTTAAGAGAGAACTTAACTAGGTCTAAACTCTTCCTAATCCCTAACCCTAAAACAAACAAGAAAACAAACAAGATCAAGCTCTCAAGCTCCTCAATGCTCCTCAATGCTCCTACTATGCTCCTCAATGCTACTCCAAGCAATACCAAGCTTTCCAAGCCCACAAAGCAAAGCAAACAAAAATACAAGCCCACAAGGGCAACACAAACAATCATCAACTACAAAAATCATTGAAAACTAGTATACCACTATATTAAAACCTAATATAATTCCTAAGGGATCCTATATACCTACCCTTAATACCCTTATATGCCCCGATGTCTAACTTGACCTAGAGACCCAAAATTCTAGTGTTGTTGTGGACCTATGTTAAGGATTAACCTAATTCTATACAACCTAAAATCATCTAAGCAAAACTAACCTAAAATTCATCACAAAATTATGGAATAAATCCAGGGGGAATCTAATGTCCTATTCTAACTATCCTAAAAATAATGGCCTAAAAATACTAAGGGAACTAGCAAAACAAAATTCTACAAATTCATGTATCAACATAAAAGAATTAAAAAGCTATTAAAATGGAAAATACACAAAAAATATTAAAAATGAATGAAATGCAAATATTTTTATTTGACAATTTTCTAGGCATTATCATGAAGTGGGAGAAAAAATCCCCATGTAAAAATCATTAATTTTCTATTTATTATGATTTTTCAAAGATTAACATAAAATGGAAGAAATGAAATTAAAATATGAAATGATGTGGTGTATTTAGTAACCAGATGCAGTTCACTATGGATGATGGGCTTAAATTGGGGGTTCAGATAGTAATGCGCTAAGCCCAAGTTGCCAATCAGAAAACAATAGCAAAAATAGAAATAAAAAGGAAAATCCACGGTGTGAAAAGTAATAGAAATCAGTTCATATTCACAATGGGCCATGGTGGGTGGTGTGGTTAGCAAATCCTGACTTAAGCCCATAACCCTATTTTAAGTGAAACACTACGTTTAGGGTTGTTTTCAGTCTAAGTCTTCACAACTTGAAATTAAATCGTGGCCAACGGATCAAGCTGAAGTCAACAGGTCTTGGTGCATCTGACGGTCATAACATCATCATCAACCTTGAGCCATGAACATGGAGGGAAAACTCCATAGCAACAGAACTTCAAACCTCACCCTTCCTCGATTCGAATCTCATCAATCTTTCATCCAAAACCAAGATTTAAAACACTAACATGTTCTAAATTCCACAATGATCACAACCCTAACATCAGAATCCCTTGAAACATCTTCAAACCTAAAACCCGATCGCGAATCAAAAAGAAGCTCAAACCTCAACTATCATGGTTCTTGAAATTTCTTGGCTCAGAATGATCCATATACCACGAGTTCTTGATCATCAAAGAAATGGTGTCCATAACTCAATCTTCATCAATTGATCCCTAACTCTCCAAAATCCATCTCCTATTGGTCTTTAACATTTCTACCCTAACAATTCTACCTAAAGATGCATAAATCATGGTGTAGAGTGAATTTTGCAAACCTGGTATTTCTTGATCAACAGATGGTGAAACCCTTCACTTCAAGCCTTGAAATTCTTCAGAAAGTTTCCTTAGATGATGATCTTGCTACTGTTTGCAAAAGATTTAAGGGAGAGTGCTTGAATCTCAGAATTCGATTCTGATTTGCTACCTTGAAAATTCAATTGCCAACTTCTCAATTCACCATGGATTTGCTCTCAAATTGATCTGCACAGCTTCACTATCATCAATGGAGTGTGTATGAATGGAAAGAATGAATGGAAATGGTTCAGAATATGGAATTCACTTTCAACTTGCAATGGAGGCAATTGAAATGATCAACTCTCTCTTCTCTCAAGTCTTACACCAACCTTGCATCTGAGCAAGTCCTACATGTTATATAGAGTGGTTTAGAATCATCTAGAACCATCTAGGACCATCCAATGAGAAATTGGAAATCTCATGTCATGACATTATGAATTCACTTCTCCTTATGTGCTATCTCATGCCATAGCCCTTGTAACCACCAATTCTCACTTAAAATTCTCCCCATATGAGATATATGATGTGTTGAGATGCATAACTAACTTTTTCATTGAGTTTCTTTGAGTTTTGCCTTTGAACCTTAAGATGCAAGCAACCAATTTCCAAAGCAGCCCCATGATATAGGCCTCAAATCAAAATTGTGGCTGAACCATTGTTTTTAGAATGTCTTTTAGAGTCAAAATAACCTATTATATGACATGGTTTGGATGTGTAACTTGGGATTTCCAATTTCCAATTTCAACTTATTTAACTTATGCCTCCATTTTAGGCCATTTTTATCACTTTTTGATACAAGCCTTTTCAACATCTCATGACCTCCCTACTAGCCTTAAAACATCATTCTAAGCAAGTTTGATGTTGAAGATTTTTCCATTTGAAGCTTGGAAATAGGAGATATGGCCTTATGCTTGAAATGACCTATACCCTCCAAATGACCAAAATGCCCTTGACTTGTTAAAGCTATAAGTTGAGTTCTACAAATCCTATCAAGGACTTCTAGTACTCTCTAGAAATCTAAGACAATGAGGAACAAGATTCATGTTGACCAAGAGTTCATAGGAATCATCCTACTAGGGCAAACGTTGGATGCAAGTTGGGTAACTTTCAAGGACCCAGATTCACATACCTCAGATGACCTGTAACTTGTCAAAGTCATAACTTAGGCTCTACAAATCCTATCAAGGACTTATTGTACTCAAATTAAAGCTAGGAACAAGCTATACAACATTCATGTTGTGGGGAAGATGCAATGACAATCACATCTTGAGCTACACTGCCTTGAAGATAGGGATCAAACTAGGGGATTTTACACTGTCAAGCCTTAGAAACCCTAGCTTAAAACTTCTCAAACTCTTCAATCATGATGAGTTGGTCTAGGAATCATCCTTATAGCATCTCAATGCATCAATCCATGATCACATGGCTCTTGGATTAGGTCTCAACCCTCTCCAAGTCATCAGTTGTCCTGGGGTTGACCCAGTCAAACCCTAATTCCACCACTCATGGCTGAATCTTCTGAATTCTTGTACAATGACATCTCTAGGCTTCATGATGGCTTTCAAGACATCTCATAAGCTCTCTCAAAGCTTCAAGTCCCTCCTCATAGCCTCAGAATCATCTGAGGGGCTCCCACAACTCTCAAGTTATGAGACACACAACCTTGGTTTCAACCAATCTCTCTGAGGATCTCTTGAGTTCTCTGACAAAGGTATCAACCTTTGAACACTGGAATAACCTTCTTGGCTAGTTTCAAAGTCTCATACAACTCTTTTTGGGTAATCATACCTCTTGATCTACTGCACCCATATCAATGAGAGGCAGATGATGAATGAGATGAACCACAAACTAGGTAAATAAATGTTGGTCAAATTTTGGGGTGCAACAGCTGCCCCTATTCAAACGGCTTGAACCTGACTGGGTGAGGCGAACGGCCCTCAGCCAATCGAGGTATGAGACGGTTGAATACCGATAAACCCGGAAATTTTCCAACTGCTCAAGTACACGGTACTCTGACGGGAACAAATCTTCGAAAATTGAAATAATAGCTGCACAGCGACTAGCTGGAGAACTTGGTCACACGGTAACTGGTAGTACATAGTCGATCATGCCATCAGGCATCACGATTCCTCGGGACTCTTCAGGTCAACCATCAGGTTAATCATGCCATCAGGCATTCCAAGAAAACTGTCGGGCATCAGCCGGACTTCAACCATCAGGTTGATCATGCCATCAGGCATCCAAAGAACTTGTCGGGCATCAGCTGGACTTCAACCATCAGGTTGATCATGCCATCATGCATTCAAAGACATTGTCGGGCATCAGCCGGACTTCAACCATCAGGTTGATCATGCCATCAGGCATTCAAAGACATTGTCGGGCATCAACCGGACTTCAACCATCAGGTTGATCATGCCATCAGGCATCCAAAGAACTCGTCGGGCATCAGCCGGACTTCAACCATCAGGTTGATCATGCCATCAGGCATTCAAAGAAATTGTCGGGCATCAGCCGGACTTCAACCATCAGGTTGATCATGCCATCAAGCATTCAAAGAAATTGTCGGGCATCAGCCGGACTTCAACCATCAGGTTGATCATGCCATCAGGCATCCAAAGAACTCGTTGGGCATCAGCCGGACTTCGTCAGCAAGTCGGGAATAGAATTCTTGGTCAATCATGAGCCAACTGGGAATATCTAAACCTCTGCCATCAGGTGTAACACCCATTTTAATTATTTAGTCATTTTATTATTATTTTAAATATTTTATGTTGGTGTGCCCTTAGGTGGGGTGTGTTGGTATATGATTGGTGAGTACCCTTGATATGTAAGGATCATTGGTGGTGTGGAGATAATAATATAATAGATAATAGTAATATTGGTGGTATTATTATTATTATTATTATTATTATTATTATTATTATTATTATTATTATGATTATTATCATTAGTATGAATATTATTATTGGTGGGTGTCCCTGATATGGGAGAATTATTGGTGGTGAATTGGTGTAGATATAATAATATAATAACTAATGGTAATATTGGTGGTGCTTTGGTGTGAATATGATAATATAATGAATAATAGTAATATTGGTGGGGGTATTACTATTATTATTATATTTATTATATTTATTATTATTATTATTATTATTATTATTATATTATTATTCTTATTAATATTATTATTATTATAGGTGTGATAATATTATTATTATTATAATTATAATTATTGTTGGTTGTATTACTATTATTATTATTATGTTGAATATTACTATAATATTATAATAGTATTATATTATATTATTATTATTATTATAATGATTATTATAATTATTATATTAGAATTATTATTGGGAATATTAGTGGTTGGAATAAGTAAAATAAGAGGTGGAAGGGTTATTGGGAAGTTAGAATGGAAATATGAAAAGTCATGAAAGAAACCGTGAGGAAGGAAATATGAAGGGGTAGCAAGAAGATATTAGAAAAGTTGGAATAGAGAGAAAAGGGATTACCATAGATCGTGGGAAATTGGTGTGATAATAATAATAATAATAATAATAATAATAATAATAATAATAATAATAATAATAATAATATTATTATTATTATGTTATTTTTATTAGTTATTATTATTATTGGGATAGGAAATAAAAAGGAAAATAGAATATGAAGGGGTGGGGGAAGTATTAGAGAAAATAACACGATAGAAAGAGGGAAGAGAGAAAGAGCGATAGAAATAGAGAAGAGGAAAGAACGAGAGAAGTGAGAAGAACGAAGGAAAAAGGGAACGAAGAACGGAAAGAAAAGAGGAGGCCAAGAGACCAAATCCAGGAAGAATTTCATCGATCAACCGATTAACAAGGTAAGGGGGGAGAAACTTGATTGAGAATGATATATACATGTATAGGGTAGTGGGGATTCCTTAACCCCGTAGGAATGTATCATTGATGAAGTTTTATATTGACATGCTACTGATTGTTGAGTTATGTTGATGTTGATGGATTAAAATAAGTTGATTGTTGGTGAATTGTTGTTTTTGGTTAATTTGGCGTATAGGTTGGGTTTACGGTTTTAGGGAAGTTCTGTGTGACCTTTTTGATGTGTCGATAGATTGTTTAAGTGATGACTTTGGAATAATATGTATATGATGATGTACGGATGTTTGATGTTGCCATTGTTGATTGACTGTTGGTGTTGGTTTGGTTTGAGTAAGGTTCAGAGTAACTCTAAATTGCCGGTAGTGTGCCGTAATGTTGATCTGGAGTAGAATTATAGGAAGATTGATAAGCCTAATATGCATTGGTCGTAATACGGATAGTATAGGAAGTGGATGTTATAGAATAGGCTTGAATCGGAGAAGAGTGAGAATTCTGAACGGTGAGAACTTGAGAAGTCGCAGGCAACTCGCTAGCACTTCGCTTAGCGAGAAGGCAGCGAGCGTTCGCTAGGTGTTCGCCTAGTGAGTGAGGTAACGAGTGAGTCCAGTAGGTTCTGCTGTCATTCGCGAGGAGGTTCGTTAATCGAAACGGTAGCGAGCATTCGCTGGGAGCTCGCCTAGCGAGGGTGTAGCGAGCGTAGCAGAATGTGGTTCTTCTACGCTGTTATGCTGTGTGCGCTAAGAGTGTAGTGCCCTTGGACTTTGTTGATTATAGGGGAGATGATTGAGTGTTATAGAGTGAGTACTCGGTGATAGTATGTGATTTCCGTTACTAATTATTTAAATGGATAATTAGTTGGTGTATGAATCATGCGGAGCATGGTGTAGTGATCAGTAGGATCGTGTATTCCCGAGTGGTGGGACGTGTTTATATCTTGGTGATAAAGTATGAACTTGTTTACTTGGTGATGGTACTCGTTTTCCTTGATATTGTTTGTGAACAATTAGTTAATGTATATATATGTAGTGATCAGTAGGATCGTGCGTTCCCGAGTGTTGGGATGTGGTTATATCTGGTGTTATAGTATGAAGTTGTTTACTATCTGATTGATCTATACGGTGTTGGTGTATGTTATATCTGTACATATATGCATTGATGTATGATGATATGATCAGGAGGATCGTGTGCACTTTGAGTGCCTAATTATGATAGTTATGCATTGGTGTATGCATATCATGGTGTTTTGGTGGGATGAATCATGTCTCAGGAGGAGCGTAAGTGATTCATCCGTACTCCTTTGTGGAGAATGGTGAGGGATAGATCATGTCTCAGGAGGAGCGTAAGTGATCTATCCAGGTTCGATTGAATGAACCAATGAGTCGGTACCGCATGCATGGTGTTGTGTTGCATAATTGCATTATAATATGTTATATTGTAATTTGAACAGTAGGTTCGTTATATGGTGTTGTTGGGGTGAATAGTTGATGTGTTGGTGTGTTTTACTGCCTTATTTACATGTATTACATTACCATTATATTTTGATCATGATTTCTCACCCCTTTGCTGTTGTTGTGTCTGTGCTTCTCCGGAAGTACAGATAATCCAGGTACTTAGATAGCTTGGATGGTAGTGTGTCAGTCGAGTCTAGGATGCTCTGATACGTAGCACGGGACTTGGGTGTTTTGTTGTGTCTATGTTGAACTTATTTCTTTTTCCTGTGTCGTATCATGAATTTGATGTATTTTACTTTATGAAACAAATTTCGCTCTATTATTTTGAAAAGAATGAATAAAGTATTTTTATAAAATTTGGAGATGTGATATCCCACTTTTTGGTGAAAACTCTGATTATTATTTTAATATTCATATTTTATTTAATTTGGGAAAGTGGGGTGTTACATCAGGCACTCCGCATCAGCTGAGAGAACTGCTTCATTAACACGGTCAGACTTCAATCATGGAGTCTTCAAGGGAGGTTTCAACTTCGCCGTTCAAAACCTGCTGGGGATAACGCCCCTCCGCTGGGGATTCTGGAGAACTATCAAGTAACTCCGCTCCGGGGGTCCAGAAATCATTCTGGATGAATCAACTCTGCTGAGGACTTCAAGAATCGTCTTGGACAAATAACTCCGCTGGGGACTTCAAGAATCATCTTGAACCGATAACCATTCTGGAGATTTCAGGAATCATCCTGAGTGAACACTCTGTTGGGGATTTCAGGAATCATCCTGGGCAACCTTTATTGGGGACTCTAAGTATCAACTTGAGCAACCATTCTGGCAACTGCACTGGGGATCTTAAGCACACGACCCTGCTGGGGAATTCAAGAGTCATCTTGAACTGAAGACTTTGCTGGGGACCTCAAGAATCATCTTGAGCAAGCGGCTTCGCTGGTGAGGATGTCAGGAATCATCCTGAGCAATCGATTCTGTGGCGGAACACCTGCAAAACAAGAACGGTAACAACCTAGATCATGTTTATTATGCATATGCTTCGGCATTGGCGCAGTGTTCCACACGGTGGAAATGCTATGCGTTTATGATAAATGATATGCAATCATGCAATATGATGCGATCCCGTCAGCAAAATAAATGCTGAAAGGAGAACCTCCTGTCAAGGAGAAAGAACTACTTAGATAGAGGAATCATCCTGCTGAGGAGAACAAGGTCACGCCAATCTCAATTGGACTCCGCAGGGGACACAACTTCAGTTGACTGCTGCGGGGGAATGAAGCTCCACGAGAACTTAGACCTGCTGAGGGAAAGCGATGTCAATCGCGGGAATAAACTGCATGGCCTTCTCGGCTACTTCCCTGGAGATACGACTCTGTGGGAAAACAACCTCGGCTGTTCAACCTTCCACTGGGGGAAAACCAATCATGGCTTGAGCAGCTTCCAAGGATTCGGCTCTCTTGGGGATCTGCAAACTCGGCTGATGAAGGAGAAATCATTCTGCTTGCCGGGGAGAGTACGACTCTGCGGGGAATCTCAATTCCACTGGGGAAGAAGGAATCATCCGACTTCGGGTGAGAGTACAACTCTGGTGGGGAATTTCAATTCCGCTGGAGACATCAGTCTGGACTATCAGTTGCTGCACACTTCAGTGAACGAATAGTTTCCTACGAAACCTGCACTTGTGACCCGGTGCTGGGGGAAAAACACGCGCTTCGCCGCCTGACTCAGCTGAGGAGATGACGTTCCTTCAAGATGCATCTGATTGGGGAGAGAATCATCTCTGCCTGGGGAGACATATCAATGCTCATTATCTCGCGTTCAGACTCTGCGGGGGGAGGCTACTGAACTCTGCTGGAGAAAGAGGAGTCATCCTTCTTCGGGATGCGCACGGCGCACTGTCTGGAATATGCTACACCTGTAACAACACAAACAAACAAACAAGATACCCTTCTCAAAGGGACCTATCAAGGTTATTATCTCGTGACAATATTCAAGTAATTCATTGTTTCAACAATCAGTGGCCTAAGCCAGTAAGTTTATGTATGCGCATTTTATCAAAAACATCGGCGTTCTTTTTCGCAAACAAAACAGGTAAATGCTAAATAGGCAAACAGAATTGCTGAATAGTATGCATTTTATTGATAACGAACCCCTGAATGGGTAAAAATGTTTTACAACAGAGGCAAGCTCCTGGAATGAGGAAGTTGCGCAAAAATAAAACATAAATATACATCAGTATATACAAATGTCGGCAACGAGGCGTAGACGAGCACCATGAGTTGATCCCTCTATGACCCATTCGACTTCGATACCTCTCTGATGCTTCAGCTTCGGAAGAGATTGATTCAGATGAACGACCCTCAGGTCCTCCAAACCACTAAACAATGAAAGTCCACACGCGGAACGCAGTCATTTGCTTTTTCAAATCCCTAACTTTTGCGTGAACCGCCCTTTACGGGTTTTCAGTTCACCGGGATACCCTTTTTTGCCAAAGCCGCCCAGTGTAGGTTTTCGACTTCGCGGGTGTACATTTTTCAATTTATATCCCTAATTTTTGCCCGAACCTTTTATTTTGTTTTTGGTTCGCCGGGATGCCCCATTTTTGCCTGGACTCTCTTTTTTTTGTCCAGCGGGTCGCTTTCAAGCAAAGTATTTTTTAACTGCGTCCGCGTTCACCGGGGATGAAAAATCTTCACCATCCATCGTGGATAACAACAAAGCTCCTCCCGAGAAGACCTTGCTGACAACGTACGGACCTTCGTAATTCGGAGTCCACTTGCCCCGGTGATCGGAGTGTGGAGGAAGAATCTTCTTCAGGACGAGATCACCCGTCTGAAAGCTTCTAGGGCGCACCTTCTTATCATAAGCTTTCTTCATTCGGCTTTGGTACAGACGACCAAACGCAATCGATGCTAACCTCTTCTCGTCCATCAGGCTGAGTTGGTTCAGTCGGTTCGTAATCCATTATGCCTCGTCGAGTTTCACATCAACCAAAACTCGCAAAGAAGGAATCTCAACTTCCAAAGGTAGGACAGCTTCCATACCGTACACCAGTGAGAAAGGAGTTGCCCCGGTTGACGTACGTACCGTCGTACGATAACCGTGTAGTGCAAATGGCAGCATCTCGTGCCAGTCTTTGTAGGTCACAACCATCTTCTGAACAATCTTCTTTATGTTCTTGTTGGCCGCTTCAACGGCGCCATTCATCTTTGGCCGGTAAGGATACGAGTTGTGGTGTTCAATCTTGAAACTCTGGCACATCTCCTTCATCATCTTGTTATTCAGATTCGAACCATTATCAGTAATGATCCGCTCGGGAATTCCATAACGACAGATGATATCCCTCTTTATGAATTTAGCCACCACCTGCTTGGTCACATTAGCGTATGATGTAACACCCCACTTCCCAAAACAAATAAAATATGAATAACATAATAAAAATCAGAGTTTCCTTCCCAAGTGGGATATCACATAAAAATCACGTTTCCTTATAAAAAGGTTTTTCTCCAAATACAGCGGAATATTTAAATAATACAATTAAATAAAAAATTTGATACGTTCGCAGGAAAAAAAATAGGAGTTCAACATGAAACAATAAAAATGCCCAAGTCCCGTGCTACGTATCAGAGCATCCTAGACTCGACAGTCACACCAATATCCAAGCTAGCTAAGCACCTGGATTATCTGTACTTCCGAAGAAGCACAGACCACAACAACAACAAGGGGTGAGAAATCATGATCAAAAATATAATGGTAATGTAATACATGTAATAAGGCAGTAAAACACACCAACACATCAATTATTCACCCCAACAACACCATATAACGAACCTACTGTTCAAATTACAATATAACATATTATAATGCAATTATGCAACTCAACACCATGCATGCGGTACCGACTCATTGGTTCATTCAATCGAACCTGGATAGATCACTTACGCTCCTCCTGAGACATGATCTATCCCCCACCATTCTCCACAAAGGAGTACGGATGAATCACTTACGCTCCTCCTGAGACATGATTCATCCCACCAAAACACCATGATATGCAAGACACCAATGCATAATTATTATATTCTGGCACGCTAAGTGCACACGATCCTCCTGATCATATCATCATACAACAATGCATATGTATAGATATATTACACCAACACCATATAAATCAATCAGATAGTAAACGAATTCATACTATCACACCGGATATAACTACGTCCCCCCCCCCCACTCGGGGATACACGATCCTACTGATCACTACACACATATACATTACTAATTGCTCACCAACAATATTAAGGGAAACGCGTACTATCCCCAAGTACACAAGTTATATCCCATACTCATCATTTTCACACTACAGCAAGGCTAGAAGGATCACACGAGACCAATTCAGACATCTCACCAAAAGTCTCTGAGGTTACTCAGAACCTCCCTAAACCAACACCTCAGCCTATACACCAAAATCAATAATTCATCAACATCAATCCACAATCACAAACATGCCAATAGATATTATACTTACCAATTATCCTATAATTTCTACTCTAGAACCGACATTACGGTACATTACCGACATTTCAGAGTCACTCTGAATCTCACCAAGGTCCTAACCATAGTCATTAACGACGCTATAGGGAAACAACACATAACTTTTCCCAAAGCTATAATCACGGTCATTGCCAACACTACGGTAACAACACATAATCTCATCAGCTTTATATTCCTAGTTACTATCAACACTACAGTAACATCAACAATCCAACAAAATGGATCAATACTACAGTAACATCATCACCATATATATATATACCCCAAAATGCATCATCAGCATTCATCAATCCCCCAACATCAACAATAATCATAGCATGCCAATATAAAACTTTATATAACGATAAATTCCTACGGGGTTAAGGAATCCCTCTACCCTATACATGTATAAACCATTCCCAATCAAATTTCTCCCCCCTTACCTTGACAATTGGTCGATCGATAGAATTCCTCCTAGAATTGGTCTCTTGGCCTTCTCCTTCCTCTTCCGTTCTTCGTTCCCTTTTTCCTTCGTTCTTTTTCACTTTCCTCGTTCTTTCCTCTTCTCTCTTTCTATCGCTCTTTTTTCTCAATTTTCTAAAATGTATCGTAACTCTCCTAACCCCTCATATTCTATTTCCCTTTTTAATTATTCTAATCCCAATAATAATAACTAATAAAATAATATAATATTAATAATCTTAATAATAATAATAATACTAATATAATCTTACTAATATTAATAATACCACATATTAATAATAATAATAATAATAATAATAATAATAATAATATTAATATTAATAATTCTAATAATAATAATAATGATAATAATAATAATAATCTTAATAATAATAATACTATTAATAATAACAATAATAATAATATTATTATCTCTCCAATAATCATAATAATACTTTTAATAATAATAATAATAATAACACTAATAATAATAATAGTAATAATAATAATAATAATAATACTATTATTATTATCACACCAATATCCCACGCCTATGGTAATCCCTTTCCTCTCCATTCCAACTTTTCTAATATCTCCTTGCTACCCCTTCATATTTCCTTCCTCACGGTTTCTATCGTGACTTTTCATATTTCCATTCTAACTTCCCAATAACCCTTTCACCTCTTATTTTACTTATTCCAACCACTAATATTCCCAATAATAATTCTAATAATAATAATTATAATAATCATTATAATAATAATAATAATATAATATAATATAATACTATTATAATATTATAGTAATATTCAACATAATAATAATAATAGTGATACACCCAACAATAATTATAATAATAATAATAATAATATTATCACACCAATAATAATAATAATATTAATAAAAATAATATAATAATAATATAATAATACTAATATTATTATTTCACCAAAATAATAATAATATTAATAATAGTAACAAATATAATAAATATAATAATAATAATAACACCCCCACCAATGTTACTATTATTTTTATATTACTATATTTCACACCAAAATATCACCAATAGTCCTCCCACATTAGGGACACCCACCAAACATCATCAAATACACCCCCACCAAAGGGCACACCAACATATAATTTTTAAAATAATAATAAAGTGACTAAATAATTAAAATGGGTGTTACAACTCTCCCCCACTTTAATTATTTTCGTCCTCGAAAATTACCTGATGGAAATAGCTCCGGATACGCTTCTCGCATCCTGCTTTCCAACTCCCAGGTCACACTGCCTCCTGCAGCACCTCCCCAAGCTACCTTCACCAAAGGTATCTCTTTCCCTCGGAGCTGTTTCATCTTACGGTCCTCGATCCTCAATGGCATCGTCTCAATAGTAAGATTCTCCTGAACCTGAACATCATCTCTCTGAATCACATGAGATGGATCAGAAACATATTTTCGCAATTGCGACACATGAAACACATCATGTAGATTCGACAACTCCGGCGGCAACGCCACCCTATAGGCCACAGCACCAACTCTTTGCAAAATTTCATAAGGTCCAATAAACTTAGGATCCAGCTTCTTGGACTTCAACGCCCGACCCACACCAGTCATCGGGTTAACTCTTAGGAATACGTGATCACCTACACAGAATTCCAACTCTTTCCTCCGATTATCATGATAACTCTTCTGCCTACTCTGAGACACTTTCATTTTCTCACGAATCATCTGAATCGTCTCAGTAGTCTGCTGAACAATTTCTGGTCCAAGCACCACACTCTCACCGGTCTCATACCAACACAGAGGAGTCCTACACCTCCTCCCATACAAAGCTTCAAAGGGTGCCATTCCAATACTCGAATGGTAACTATTATTGTACGTGAATTCAATCAATGATAAATGAGTGTCCCACGCACCACCCTTTTCCAATACACAAGCTCTTAATAAATCCTCAAGCGACTGAATAGTCCTTTCCGATTGACCATCAGCTTGTGGATGATAAGCTGAACTTAATTTCAACTTAGTACCCAAAGCTTCTTGCAAGCTCTTCCAAAATTCTGAAGTAAACCTCGGATCTCTATCCGACACAATACTGGACGGAACACTATGTAACTTCACAATTACCCGAATATAAATCTCCGCCAGCTTCGTCAACGGAAAACTAATATTAATTGGCACAAAGTGTGCAGACTTCGTTAACCGATCCACAATCACCCATATAGCATCAAAACCTCTCGCCGTATTTGGCAATCCTGTAACAAAGTCCATAGAAATGCAATCCCATTTCCAAACCGGAATTTCCAACGGTTGCATAAATCCAGAAGGTCTCTGGTGTTCTACCTTCGATTTCTGACACGTCAAACAGGCATAAACAAATTGAGCAATGTCTATTTTCATACCAGACCACCAAAATAATTTCTTTAAATCATGATACATCTTCGTAGCTCCGGGATGAATACTCAGATTACTACGGTGTCCTTCACTCAAAATCATCTTTTTCAGTTCCTCATCATCTGGTACACAAATCCTGCCTCTAAATCTCAACACACCTGTACTATCCAATTTAAAGTCACTATCGGAGTCACTTCCTACTCCAGGCATCAAATCTACCAATTTCACATCCAACTTCTGATTCTCTCTAATCATATCCAAGAAGTCATTATTTACCTGCAACATACCCAACATTACACTCTCTGCAGTAGTTTCACAAACCATGCTCAAATCTCTGAATTGTTCAATTAACTCAATTTCTTTCACCATCAGAGCTGCCATATGAATTGTCTTTCTACTCAAAGCGTCTGCCACTACATTGGCCTTTCCCGGATGATAACTCAAACTGAAGTCATAATCCTTCAAAAATTCTAACCATCTTCTCTGCCTCATATTCAGCTCTTTCTGATCAAACAGGTATCTCAGACTCTTATGATCACTAAACACTTCAAATCTTGAACCATACAGGTAATGCCTCCAAATTTTCAACACAAAAACAACCGCAGCTAACTCAAGATCATGAGTAGGATAATTTCGCTCATGCACTCTCAGTTGCCGCGAAGCATATGCTACTACCTTACCATTCTGCATAAGAACTCCTCCTAATTCCATCTTAGACGCATCACAGTACACCACAAACGGTTCACTCGGAGTCGGTAACACTAACACCGGTGCCGTAGTCAATCTCTTTTTCAACTCTTCAAAACTTTCTTCACAAGCAGCGTCCCATACGAAAACTTGGTTCTTTCTCGTCAACTGAGTTAATGGCAACGCCAAATTAGAGAACCCTTCAATAAACCTGCGGTAATAACCAGCTAAACCCAGAAAGCTCCTAATTTTTGTCGCTGTCTTCGGCGGTTCCCACTGCAATACTGCACTTACTTTTGACGGATCCACCGCTATTCCATCTTCAGATATTACATGCCCCAAGAAACTCACTCTCTTCAACCAGAAGTCACACTTTGACAGTTTAGCAAATAATTTATTTTCCTTCAACACTTGCAAGGCAATTCTCAAATGTCCTGCATGTTCTTCATCAGATTTAGAATAAACTAATATATCATCAATAAACACTACAATGAATTGATCCAAATAAGAATGGAAAATTCTGTTCATATACTCCATAAATACTCCCGGCGCATTAGTCACTCCAAACGGCATTACAGCATATTCATAATGTCCATATCGAGTTCTAAAAGCAGTCTTCTGAATATCACCTTCTTTTACTCTTATTTGATGATAACCCGACCTTAAGTCAATCTTACTAAACACACGAGCTCCCACCAGCTGGTCCATCAAATCATCAATCCTCGGGAGAGGATACTTATTCTTAATCGTCACTTTATTCAACTGACGGTAATCGATGCACAAACGCATACTACCATCCTTCTTCTTCACCAACAACACTGGAGCTCCCCACGGCGATACACTTGGCCTAATAAACTTTCTATCCAACAATTCTCCAATCTGAGACTTCAACTCAGCCAATTCCACTGCAGACATCCTGTACGGCGCCATAGAAATAGGCCTCGTACCAGGAACAAGATCAATACCAAATTCCACTTCTCGCGTCGGAGGCAATTCCGTAATGTCGTCAGGAAACACTTCCGGAAATTCATTCACCACTGCCAATTCCTCCATTGACACTTTGCTATCCACCGATAAAGTTGCAAATAAAGCAAACACTCTAGTTTCATCTTCCAACAAGGCCCTCAATTCTTTATTAGACAAAGAACTTGCTAAAGCTTCCTCTTCAGGGGTCAAGAACAACAATTCCTTCCGAAAACAGTCGATGTAGACTCGGTTGAATTCTAACCAGTTCATACCCAGAATAACATCCAATTTACCAAGTGGTAGACAAATCAAATCCACTTCAAATTCTCTACCGAAAATAGTCAGCGGACACTTCAGGCATACCAAAGAAGTAGTCACTGAACCTATAGAGGGTGTCTCAATAGTCATTCGTCTCTCCAGAGTAGACGGCACCAATCCTATCCTCTCCACACAATCCACAGAAATAAACGAGTGTGTTGCACCCGTATCAATAATAGCAGTTAAAGGAATATTATTGATAATACAAGTACCTTTGATAACACGCTCATCACTGGCAGCTTGAGTTCCTGCCAAAGCAAACACTTTTCCACCAGCCGGAGACGTCTGAGGCTTCTTCGGCTTCTCACAATGGGTACTGATGTGACCCTTCTCACCACAGTTATAACAGGTCGGCATAGTTGCTCTGCAGTCAGCTATCACATGACCTGGTTTTCCACACTTAAAACACTTTTTGGCTTCATTAGGACAATCATTAGCACGGTGTCCCATACCACCGCACCGAAAACATTTTCCTTCAGCAGATGCTCTCCCATCTCTAGGCTTCTTATCAACAACAGCTTTACGTTTTCCCTTATCAGCAGCAACACCATAAGGAGTACCACTAAACCTCTGCTTACCCTTACGGTCATTAACAGCTTTGTAGTGTGCAATCCTTGCCCGGTTATCGTTATCATAGATCCTGCTCCTGCTTACCAGCTCAGGATAGCTCCTGATCTTCTGACAAGTAATCCCCAGCTTAATCTCTGGACGCAGTCCATTCTCAAACTTTAAGCACTTAGAAGTCATTGCCCCTTCCACATTATAGTGAGGACAATACTGCACCAGCTCCTCAAACTTAGCAACATACTCTGCTACAGTCATACTACACTGCTTTAGCTCTAAGAATTCAATTTCCTTAGCACTCCGAATATCTTCCGGAAAATACTTCTCCAGAAAACCCTTCCGAACTACCTCCCAAGTAATGGCAGTTCTAGCAGCTTCCAATCTTTGGCGACTATTGTCCCACCAAGCTTCAGCCTCACCCTCCAGCATGTGAGTACCAAACCTCACCTTCTGCTCATCAGTACAATCCATAGTTCTGAAGATTTTCTCAATTGCCTTCAGCCACTTCTGAGCAGCTTCTGGGTCCAGAATTCCTCCTTTAAACGTTGGCGGCTTGTTGCTCCGAAACTGCGCCAAACTCCTGAATTGGGCATCTGCAGTTTGATTCTGATTAGCAACAGCTTGCGCCATTGCTTGCATAGCAGCAGCTAATGCAGCATCGTTCCTTCCTGCCATACTGCTCAAAACATAACAACACCAGGTTAAAAGATATTCAACTACATCATAAAGGACAGACTCAACTCGACTCAACAACACTGGCCGGACGGACCGACCTGCTCTGATACCAATTGTAACACCCCACTTCCCAAAACAAATAAAATATGAATAACATAATAAAAATCAGAGTTTCCTTCCCAAGTGGGATATCACATAAAAATCACGTTTCCTTATAAAAAGGTTTTTCTCCAAATACAGCGGAATATTTAAATAATACAATTAAATAAAAAATTTGATACGTTCGCAGGAAAAAAAATAGGAGTTCAACATGAAACAATAAAAATGCCCAAGTCCCGTGCTACGTATCAGAGCATCCTAGACTCGACAGTCACACCAATATCCAAGCTAGCTAAGCACCTGGATTATCTGTACTTCCGAAGAAGCACAGACCACAACAACAACAAGGGGTGAGAAATCATGATCAAAAATATAATGGTAATGTAATACATGTAATAAGGCAGTAAAACACACCAACACATCAATTATTCACCCCAACAACACCATATAACGAACCTACTGTTCAAATTACAATATAACATATTATAATGCAATTATGCAACTCAACACCATGCATGCGGTACCGACTCATTGGTTCATTCAATCGAACCTGGATAGATCACTTACGCTCCTCCTGAGACATGATCTATCCCCCACCATTCTCCACAAAGGAGTACGGATGAATCACTTACGCTCCTCCTGAGACATGATTCATCCCACCAAAACACCATGATATGCAAGACACCAATGCATAATTATTATATTCTGGCACGCTAAGTGCACACGATCCTCCTGATCATATCATCATACAACAATGCATATGTATAGATATATTACACCAACACCATATAAATCAATCAGATAGTAAACGAATTCATACTATCACACCGGATATAACTACGTCCCCCCCCCCCCCCCCCCACTCGGGGATACACGATCCTACTGATCACTACACACATATACATTACTAATTGCTCACCAACAATATTAAGGGAAACGCGTACTATCCCCAAGTACACAAGTTATATCCCATACTCATCATTTTCACACTACAGCAAGGCTAGAAGGATCACACGAGACCAATTCAGACATCTCACCAAAAGTCTCTGAGGTTACTCAGAACCTCCCTAAACCAACACCTCAGCCTATACACCAAAATCAATAATTCATCAACATCAATCCACAATCACAAACATGCCAATAGATATTATACTTACCAATTATCCTATAATTTCTACTCTAGAACCGACATTACGGTACATTACCGACATTTCAGAGTCACTCTGAATCTCACCAAGGTCCTAACCATAGTCATTAACGACGCTATAGGGAAACAACACATAACTTTTCCCAAAGCTATAATCACGGTCATTGCCAACACTACGGTAACAACACATAATCTCATCAGCTTTATATTCCTAGTTACTATCAACACTACAGTAACATCAACAATCCAACAAAATGGATCAATACTACAGTAACATCATCACCATATATATATATACCCCAAAATGCATCATCAGCATTCATCAATCCCCCAACATCAACAATAATCATAGCATGCCAATATAAAACTTTATATAACGATAAATTCCTACGGGGTTAAGGAATCCCTCTACCCTATACATGTATAAACCATTCCCAATCAAATTTCTCCCCCCTTACCTTGACAATTGGTCGATCGATAGAATTCCTCCTAGAATTGGTCTCTTGGCCTTCTCCTTCCTC
Source organism: Lathyrus sativus (assembly GCA_963859935.3). Classification (NCBI taxonomy): domain Eukaryota; kingdom Viridiplantae; phylum Streptophyta; class Magnoliopsida; order Fabales; family Fabaceae; genus Lathyrus; species Lathyrus sativus. The sequence continues at coordinate 257,590,542 of OZ012739.1, forward strand.
TTCCGTTCTTCGTTCCCTTTTTCCTTCGTTCTTTTTCACTTTCCTCGTTCTTTCCTCTTCTCTCTTTCTATCGCTCTTTTTTCTCAATTTTCTAAAATGTATCGTAACTCTCCTAACCCCTCATATTCTATTTCCCTTTTTAATTATTCTAATCCCAATAATAATAACTAATAAAATAATATAATATTAATAATCTTAATAATAATAATAATACTAATATAATCTTACTAATATTAATAATACCACATATTAATAATAATAATAATAATAATAATAATAATAATAATAATATTAATATTAATAATTCTAATAATAATAATGATAATAATAATAATAATCTTAATAATAATAATACTATTAATAATAACAATAATAATAATATTATTATCTCTCCAATAATCATAATAATACTTTTAATAATAATAATAATAATAACACTAATAATAATAATAGTAATAATAATAATAATAATAATACTATTATTATTATCACACCAATATCCCACGCCTATGGTAATCCCTTTCCTCTCCATTCCAACTTTTCTAATATCTCCTTGCTACCCCTTCATATTTCCTTCCTCACGGTTTCTATCGTGACTTTTCATATTTCCATTCTAACTTCCCAATAACCCTTTCACCTCTTATTTTACTTATTCCAACCACTAATATTCCCAATAATAATTCTAATAATAATAATTATAATAATCATTATAATAATAATAATAATATAATATAATATAATACTATTATAATATTATAGTAATATTCAACATAATAATAATAATAGTGATACACCCAACAATAATTATAATAATAATAATAATAATATTATCACACCAATAATAATAATAATATTAATAAAAATAATATAATAATAATATAATAATACTAATATTATTATTTCACCAAAATAATAATAATATTAATAATAGTAACAAATATAATAAATATAATAATAATAATAACACCCCCACCAATGTTACTATTATTTTTATATTACTATATTTCACACCAAAATATCACCAATAGTCCTCCCACATTAGGGACACCCACCAAACATCATCAAATACACCCCCACCAAAGGGCACACCAACATATAATTTTTAAAATAATAATAAAGTGACTAAATAATTAAAATGGGTGTTACATATGAGGCTGCCTCCACCCACTTGGTGAAGTAGTCGATAGCTACTAAAATGAAGCGATGACCGTTAGATGCAGTGGGCTCGATCTTGCCTATCATGTCGATGCCCCACATGGAGAACGGCCACGGGGAGGACATGACATTTAACGGGCACGACGACACATGAACTTTATCAGCATAAATCTGGCATTTATGACATCTCTTCGCGAATTTAAAGTAATCCGACTCCATCGTCAGCCAGTAATATCCTGCTCTCAGGATCTTTCTCGTCATAGCATGCCCGCCGGCGTGCGTACCAAATGTGCCTTCATGGACTTCTTCCATGAGCATACTCGCCTCTTTCTCATCTACACACCTGAGTAGCACGAGATCGTGGTTCCTTTTATACAACACTCCATCAGGATTGAGATAAAAATTTCCAGACAGCCTCCTCAAAGTCTTCTTATCCTGGGTTGACGCACCCGCAGGATACTCCTTAGTCATAAGGAAAGTATGGATGTCATGGAACCATGGCTTACCGTCGGCGGCTTCCTCGATTGCAAAGACAAATGCAGGTCTATCAAGACGAGATAGTACAATTCTTGGGGCCTCATTCCAAAAATTGACTTTATACATCGAAGCCAACGTGGCTAGGGCATCAGCCATTTGATTCTCTGCTCTGGGTACATGATGGAGTTCCACTCGATCAAAGAACGGAAGTAGCCTTCTGGCGTAATTCATGTACGACACCAAATTTGATTGACGAGTCTCCCACTCCCCTTTAATCTGGTTGATCACAAGCGCCGAATCACCATATACGTCTAGATTCTTGATTCTCAAATCAATTGCCTCTTCCAGACCCATGATGCATGCTTCGTACTCCCCCTCGTTATTGGTAATTGGAAACGTCAGTCTCGCAGTGAACGGGATGTGGGATCCGTGGGGAGTCGTGATGATAGCCCCAATGCCACTTCCGTAGGAATTAACTGCCCCGTCGAATATCAATTTCCACTGGGATTTCCTATTTGGCCCCTCGTCGGGCAACAGCTCATCACAATCCTTCGCTTTGAGAAACATGATATCCTCATCAGGGAATTCAAATTTCATCGGCTGGTAATCCTCGATTGGCTGTTCGGCAAGGTAATCAGATAATACGCTTCCCTTGATGGCCTTCTGGGACACATACTGAATATCATATTCCGTTAACACCAGTTGCCATCTGGCAATCCTGCCCGAAAGAGCCTGCTTCTCGAAGACATACTTGATTGGATCCATCTTCGAAATTAGCATAGTGGTGTGATTGAGCATGTACTGTCGTAAACGTTTGGCAGCCCAGGCTAGTGCACAACACGTCTTCTCCAGCATCGAGTATCGAGATTCACAGTCAGTGAACTTTTTACTCAAATAGTAAATGGCATGCTCCTTTCTGCCCGTCTCGTCGTGCTGACCAAGAACACACCTCATACTATTCTCAAGAACTGTCAAGTACATGATTAATGGTCCTCCAGCCACTGGGGGTATCAAGATTGGAGGTTCTTGAAGATACTGCTTTATCTTGTCAAATGCCTTCTGGCAATCCTCATTCCAGATAATCGCCTGATCTTTCTTTAAAAGCTTGAACATCGGTTCACACGTGGCCGTGAGCTGAGAAATAAACCTTGCAATGTAGTTTATTCTGCCCAAGAAACCACGAACTTCTTTTTCTGTTTTTGGCGCTGGCATTTCTTGTATTGCTTTTATTTTCGCAGGATCAACCTCGATGCCTCGTTCACTTACAATAAACCCCAGTAACTTTCCGGACCGTACTCCGAAAGTACATTTGTTAGGATTCAGCCTCAACATGAATTTCCTAAGCCTCTCAAAAAGCTTCAATAAGTTGACCAGATGTCCCTCCTCCGTTTGGGACTTCGCAATCATGTCATCAACATAGACTTCAATCTCATGATGAATCATGTCATGAAACAAAGTTACCATTGCTCGTTGGTAAGTGGCCCCTGCGTTCTTCAGACCGAAGGGCATTACCTTATAGCAAAATGTTCCCCAGGGAGTGATAAACGTCGTTTTCTCCATGTCCTCCGGCGCCATCTTGATCTGGTTGTAACCGGAGAAGCCATCCATGAATGAAAACACGGAGAACTGGGCTGTGTTGTCGACCAACACATCGATATGAGGCAACGGGAAATCATCTTTAGGGCTCGCCCTATTCAAATCCCGATAATCGACGCACATTCGTACCTTACCATCCTTCTTCGGTACAGGCAATATGTTGGTGACCCACGGAGGGTAAGTGGTGACCGCTAAGAAGCCAGCATCAAGCTGTTTCTGCACTTCTTCTTTGATCTTAACGGCCATATCTGGTCTTGTCCTCCTAAGCTTCTGCTTAACGGGAGGGCAATCTTCTCGTAGCGGCAAGTGGTGGACCATGATATCCGTGTCATGTCCGGGCATATCTTCGTATGACCAAGAAAAGACGTCATTATACTCTCTCAGCATCTCGACTAATCTCTGCTTGACATCACTCTGCAACGCAGCCCCTATCCTGACGTTTCTGACGAGCTCTTCAGAACCCAGGTTCACGATTTCGATCTCCTCCTCATGAGGCAGAATAACTTTCTCCTCTTGTTTCAACAAGCGGGCCAACTCTTCAGGAAGGTCTTCGTCTTCATCAATCTCTTCTTTGGCTTGATAGATCGGGCAATCGAACTCGAAGTGAGCCGTAGAAGGTCCAGAGTCGATGTCATCTGTTATGTGAATCCTGCAATAACAAGGGTTAAGTTTAAAACAAGGATGTGCAGGTTAGCACAAACCCCATTGCCATTTTATTGTTTTTCAAAACAAATATAAAACAGGAATAACAAAGATCACAAAATTTGAATACGAAGAAAACGCGTTTGATTTATTAACAAAATGCATGTACATAATCCAACAAGGCCCTGACAATAAAACCACTATGCCCCGGGTAGGACATAGGGTTGTACAATGATTAGAAAAAGGAAATCATTACTCTTCACTTGTCATCTGGATGATATCCTTGATGGTCCAATTGTTGAGGCCCTCGCCCGGCTTCTTTGGCTGTATCCAAGAGTCGAGGTCACAATCACTATCTCCGTTGGCTTCAGCTCCAGGAGAATATCCCAACCCAAACTTATCCTGCTTGTTGGGTATCTCCAAAATTCGCCCCCAGCCTGGGGTAGATCCAGCTTGAACAACGGCTCGGGCTTCCTTGAACGAAGAGAGAGTCATCTCTGGTTTCTCAATCATTACAGGAGTCACGTCCTTGACTTTAACGGCTTCGAATGCCTGACATAGGGTTTCATGGATTTCTCCATCCATCTCGACATACTTGAAGGACGACAAATGGCTCACCATTATGTCTTCCTCGCCACACACGGTTACGATGCTTCCTCCGACAACATATTTGAGCTTTTGGTGCAACGTGGAGGTCACGGCACCAGCAGCATGGATCCATGGCCGACCCAAGAGACAACTGTAGGCAGGCATGATGTCCATAATATAAAAGACCGTGTCGAACGTTTCCGGACCGACTTGGATTGGCAGGGTCATCTCCCCGAAAACGTGGCGTTTAGTTCCGTCGAACGCCTTCACCACCAGATCACTGGGTGTGCAGAGCACTCCACGAGTGTCCAACTTCATTAACGCCTTCTTCGGAAGAACATTAAGCGACGAACCCGTGTCCACCAGCATGTGCGACATGATTGTGCCCCTACACTCTACTGAGATGTGCAGGGCGCTATTGTGATTCCTCCCTTTTGGCGTCAGCTCTAAGTCCATGAACCCTAGCCCATTGCCAGCATTTACATGGGCTACAACCTCCTCTAGCTGATTCACCGATATTTCTTGCGGCATGTAGGCAGCGTTCAACACCTTCAGCAGCGCGTTGCGGTGCGCTTCAGAACACAGCAACAGGTTCAAGATGGAAATCTTCGAGGGCGTCTGATGGAGATGGTCTACAATCTTATAGTCGCTCTTTTTAATCAATCGCATAAACTCCTCGGCATCTTTGACAAGCAAATCTTTTTCTTCCCCACACGGGACCTCTTCAACGACCTTGCTTTTACCCTTATCGGCCGCATCAGCTCTGACCGGTTTATCTGCCACGACCTCTGGTGGTGCAAACACTCTTCCGCTGTGAGTAATACCACTGATTCCCGTAAGATTCTCCACAGTCGACCCATACGGCTCTAGCTCCAACCTCTGTCCGTTGCAATAGACTTCAGCCCCATAGTGCCACAGAACGGCGTTAGTGCTCTCGAAGGGTATCGGCCCAGCATTGGTAATAGTAATTGTAGGTGGTCTGGACGCAGAAATGGTTATTGGCCGGCGAGGGATGGTGATGGTGGCGACTTCATCGGCCTGCTTCAACACTACCTCTCCTGATCCACTTTCAGCCTTCCGGCTAAACTGTAGAATCCCCTCAGTCGTCAAGCTTTGAATTCCTTCTACCAACTGCTCACATCCATCAGAATGTGTGGCACAGACCATGCATAGTTCTCTGCACCCTGGAAAGAACCCTCTTTTCAGCAACTTAGCTTTAATGAAGCTAAGCGGCGTCTTCGGCTCTTTGATGTCAGTCAACAGATCTGCACTCTCTTCTTTGATAATGGCGTTCACTCCGCCTCCCCTATGATTCGGCATAGGATTCTTCGTGACATTGGGCACATTATCGGAGAAGTTAATGATCTTGGCATCCACCAAGTCCTGCACCTTGTGCTTGAAGGCTTTGCAGTTCTCGATTGTGTGGCCTGGTGCCTCTGAATGAAAATCGCAAGTGGCATTGGCGTCGTACCCTGGTGGAGGTGCCCCTATCAAGGGAGCCATCGTCCTCTTTTGGACCAACTGAAGTTGAAGCAAAGTCTGTAACAATTGCGCATACGACATGGGCGGTGCCTCGAAGTGACGGTTTGCCAAAGATGCCCGATTCTGGTACTTTCTGTATCCCTGTTGATTCGGTTGCTGCTGCTGCTGCTGCTGCGGAGCTGCCGGGATAATTATACTGGCTACCTGCTGCTGAGGGCCTTTGCCCTTCCTTCGAGCGTTGGTCACAGCGCTCGCATCTCCTTCTCGCCTTTTGCCAGCATAAGGTTTCTTTCCACCTCCTCCAGCTGAGGATGACTCACCTTGAATTTTCCCGATCTTGATCCCATTCTCGACGTGCTCACCCATGATAATGAGAGCTGAGAACGTCCCAGACATACTGCTGACTAACTTTTCATAGTAAACCCCTGGGAGGGTGGCTACAAACATCTGCACGAGCTCTCTTTCAACCATCGGCGGCTGAACCCGAGCGGCCAACTCACGCCACCGCTGGGCGTACTCCTTAAATCCTTCATTACTCCTCTGTGACAGGTTCTGCAGCTGGACTCAGTTCGGGGCCAAGCCGCTGTTGTACTGGTAGTGGTGCACAAACGCTTCAGCGAGATCCTTCCATGTGCGCACACTAGTGGGCTCCAGACCCATGTACCACTCGAGGGATGGCCCGGAAAGACTGTCTTGGAAGAAGTGCATCAGCAACTTCTCGTCTTCGGAATAAGCAGACATCTTCCTGTAGTACGATCTCAGGTGGACACGAGGGCAAGTGGTGCCCCTATATTTCTCAAAGTCGGGTACCCTGAACTTAGGAGGCACCTTGAAATCAGCAATTAATCCCAGCTTGGACATATCAACGCCCAAAGTATTCTGATTTTCGATGTCTCTCATTTTGTCTTCAAGTGCCTTGAATCTAAGCCGCGCTTCAGCATTCAGCTCCCCTTCAGCACCTCTCTGAGAGAACACATCATCCTGATGATCCTCAAGCCATGGCTGAGGCACCAACAGATTCCCGACGCCTGCATTGCCGTTGCCCGGCCCGACATTGACATTAGCTCCCAGACTCCCATTACCGACGCCCGCCGTATTGAGTCCGATGTTGGCCATCATATTGCCATTAGCGCTGCCGTTGCCCCCGGCCACGGGGACACCATTCTGCGGAGTTTCAACTGGTGGAGGAGTAGGCACGGTCCCACCGTGGAGCACGCCGTTGCTATCAACCCTGGAGATCAAAGGATGAACCAAAGTTCTGAGCTGGTCCTGCCCATTGGCGACCACTTGCATGAGCTCCATGAAGCAATCCATCCTTTCGCGGAGCTCCTGAACATCGTTTTGCACTTGATCCATGATCCTGGTTTGATTAGCTCTAGTCGGATAACGGTGAATTAGTCTCTGATCAATCCTGGAACCACCGGAAACAACCTGGGACAATCTGTAAACCTGAAAAACCTGTTAAACACAGAAGGGTTAGGAAAAACAACAAAATGCTCATCATGCAAATGCTTCATGCAAATGCATGCGCGTGTCTGTGTGTTAGGGAGATCTCCCCCGATCCTAGTGCCTGAGTGCCAGTGCTGATAATAATAATAAGAAGAAGAAGTCTGAGTCCAATCATGGAAACAACAATCTCATATATAAAGAAAGCCTATCAAGGCGGTACATAGCATCAGCGAGTACAAGATGAATCAACAGCGTGACCTCAACCAACAAGCCTGGTGATGGTCAGCATACAACAATGATCAAAACAAAAGGAATACAAATAGTCAAGTACGACCACGGGCGCGATACTCTTCTAACAACCCCTTCGTTTCTGGATGATTCGGCAGAGTGAGCAACCCCTCGACGAGTAGCTCCCTTTGCACAATGGTATACTGAAGACCTTCGACCGAATCTTCCCATGCTCCTTCGCCGAAGCAATCTTCTAGCTTCCGCTTCTTGGACTTAAACGTCATCTTGCACTCCTTCAGGTTAGCGAGAGCTTTGTTGAGCTGGCCTTCGGCGGCGTATCTGCGGGCGGTTTCTTCATCAAACCTTTTCTCATTGTCCTTTACCTGGGCTTCCAGCTTGGAGATCTGCAGCATCAGCTTATCCTCCCGCTCTTTCCTGGTGGCCAGGGAAGCCTTCCAGTGCTGGTTGAACTTTGATATCCTCCGATATGCTTCGTACAAGTGCTGCTTCTTCGTAGCCAGTATGTCGTTGACAGCTTTGAAGTCTCGACCCATGCGTTCACGCTCGGCTATCTGCTTAGTCAGGTCCGTACCTAGCTGGTTCACCAACTCTGTCTGCCTTTTGAAAGAATGAACGGCTTCGTTCCTCTCGCCTCGGAGCTGAGTCAACTCTTTCTCCAGTTCCTCATTTGCCTTCTTCAATTCATCCCGCTCAACTAACACCTGATTATGCTGCTGAATGGGCACAGTAGTAGGCTCTTCAATCATTGGAGGGCTTTCTGGCTTGGCATGAGGAAACGGCATCCCTATAGCATCGACCCTGGCTCTGATCCAAGTCAAATACGGAGGGTAGGCTTGACTGTTGCTTTTTCCCAGCAATGGTTTTCCTCGCTTACTGATACCATTCCACGCGCGCCGAAGCTTGGACAACAGATCCCCCTCTAGAAGACCAGTGAGGTACAGAGATTCCTGTATCTCTTCATCCTTCGGCGGAGTTCTTAAAGCATACGCGAACTGTCAAACTAGAAACGATGGATTGTAGTTTATACAGCCCTTCCTGCCTATCAAAGGCACGTTTGGAAACCCGCTGCAACTGAAGATCACCTTAGTACACCTGTCTCTGTCGAACCAGTCAATATCCTCTGCAGATAAACTCATCAGACGCTCAGGCCACTCAGTTGTGGTTGCAGACAAGACAAAAGGACCCCTCTTGGGCAGATGACTTTCAAGCCATTTGTAGAGCAAGGGTGCACAGCATGAGACGTTCTTCCCCCTCCTGTTCTCGTTTTTTTAGTGGATAGAATGATAGACATCTCCTATCAAGGTAGGGACTGGATTCCTTGAAGCAAAGATATGAAACGCATCAAAGTCTACAAAATCGGTCATATTGGGGAACAAAATAATGCCATACATGCACAGAGCAAGGATGGCATTGAACGCGACCCAACATCCGTCCTTGGCACACTGCTGAGCCTTACCCACTAGAAACTGTAAGGAGAACCCAGGAACCTTGTTCCAACTAGTCAATACTAACTCGGAGGCGTCCAGATGAAGTGAAGGAGCTAAACCAGCCAGGTCAGGCTCAACATCCATATGAACAAAAGGCATATGCCTCTTGATAGGCACACCTAGCAAATCAGCATACTCTTCCAGCGTAGGTGCGAGAACGAAGTCCTAAAAAGTGAAACATCTCAGCGGAGGGTCGTAGAATTGTAGCAGAGCGTGCAACCCATTCGACTCGAACACAGAAGGTTTGTGAACCAAACTGAGCAACCTGCCGTAAGACTTTCTGAACTCATCCCTCACAGAATCATCTGCTAGAGCTATCAAACCAGTCAGCTTAACCACATCGGGTGCAGGGAACTTGTAAGCCACGGTCTTCCTCAGAGAACCCATAACAATACAATAGGAGGCAAGAAATCCTGGATCGGGGAAAACGGTACCTGCAACATAGACACACGTTAATGAAATGCAAATGAGTATGCAAACTAATGCAAAATGCAATCATGCAATAAGAGATCATGGCAACTGGTATTTTGGAGATTTTGTATCAGCAAAACCATGACGCTGCTCTATCAAGAACAACCACTGATAAGAAGAAAACCCCGGTGTAGGACCACAAATCTGATCTGCCAAGAACCACCATCTGATAGGGCCATATACATAGGATCATAGTTCTGCTCTGTCAAGAACAAATGTCTGACAATAAGGACCTCTGATGTAGGACCAAGAAATCTGCTCTGTCAAGAGCAAACATGCATCTGCTGATGAGATCTTCAGACCCCAATCAAAAATCTTCTCTATCAAGAACAAACAACATCTGCTGATGAGATCTTCAGACCCCGAATCAAAAATCTGCTCTATCAAGAACAAACAACATCTGCTGATGAGATCTTCAGACCCCAATCAAAAATATGCTCTATCAAGAACAAACAACATCTACTGACGAGATCTTCAGACCCCAAATCTGCTCTATCAAGAACAAACAACATCTACTGATGAGATCTTCAGAACCCAAATCTGCTCTATCAAGAACAAACAACTGATGACGAAAACTCTGCTCTATCTAGAACAAATACACATCTGATGATAAGATCTTCTGATCAAAACCTGCTCTATCAAGAACAGACAAATCTGCAACTGAGAAACCCTGGTACCAACAAAACTGATTCACTATCAAGAAAACCAGGTAGTCTGAAGGTCAAGGTTTCCTGCGATAAACCCAACCCTGCTCACAGGTATGGCCTTAAACTGACTCAAGTTCGGCATCCTATGCGTTCATCAGCGTCACAGACATTCAAGAGGGGTGATACGATACCCATAAGGTGTGGCATCACCAGCTCATGAAGCGGCCTCACTCGGCTGAATCACAAATGATCGGTCCCCAGAGTCGACAATCCACCAAACCAGCAACCGTCTCAACCCAAAGGATTGAAAGAGAAGCCAACCGGGTGAACCTCGTCTGAGCGTGGATTTCATGAGACACTAGTGCCTGCAAAGAAAGCACGCGCCCACTAATTTCCGCAACTAATGCTATGGTGCACTCAAGCCTGGGTCTGGCTTCTCACTCATCAGAATGCCCCTTCCCACAACAGCACAGATAATCATATCATACTGAAAATAAAATGCGGGAAATAAAGTGCGAGAAGTAAAATGTGATAAATAAACACAACCCCACAAGTAAACATACAAGCGCTAGGATTGACTCACGTAGGGAACCGTTGGATTCCCCAGCAGAGTCGCCAGTTGTCGCTTGCGCAAAAATAAGGTGCCAGCACAACAAAAGAGTCGCCACCTTTCGTTATTTATCCCTCAGGGCGGGAAAGGAAACGATCGGAAAAACCTAACGAAAAGGGGTAAGACAAGGTCATCGCAACCATTGTCTGGGTTCGGGAGTCGGTTACGTAAGGGGAAGGTATTAGCATCCCTCACGTCCGTCGTACTCGACGGGATCCACGCTTGTTGTGTTTACTTGGGTGGGTTGGTTTTATCTATCTACCTATCAAGGCTGGCTTAAACAGAAAAAAAAATGACTCGGCAAAGCGTCGCACTTTATGCCTACGTATTCTCATCAAAGAACAAGAAATCAGAGTCAACGTAGTTCGGCCTACGACGGGTTATGGGGGAAGGTAGCTCGCCAATACATCAGTATTGTGCCTACGTACTCTCAACAGGTATGAGAGATCAGAGCTCACGTAGTTCAGGACACTACGGTTTATTTCCTGTCTTTTACGTAAGAAGTATTTTTTTATTGTGTTTGCAATTTCAATCGCACTAGAGACTATGACCTGAGAGTGAATGCGTCGCATGTCACCCAAAGGGTACCATACTAAACATCCAGACTGTGGAAAAGAAACTCTCCCACAATCCTTTCTCAGATAGCTTAAGGCTCATAACGTACGAAAGAAATCATTCATGATTACTGTATCTTAAACTGTTTTGAGATAAGAAGAGAACAGGCCCAACTAGGAGGGAGACTATCAAGTCCTACTGTTGTCATGCCAAGGATTCATCCTATGGTTGAGGTTTGAACAGGGAACTCCTAGAAGTTGTCATGCATAGGTTTCAAACTAAAGTTCTATCATCAATTCCTTATCAAAGGAAATGAGAGTCCTAAGGGATCATGTCAATGATACACCAAAACAGATAAAGCATCAGCTTAACAGTAAAATGCATGCAATGCAAGTGAGGGAGGAAATGTGTGTGGGGCTTCAGCCTCCACAAGCTCATCTCAACCTCAAGCCGGAATGGATAACAGTAATCATATTGAAATAAAAAACATGCTATCAAGCAAAAAACAGTAAACTGCAGTCATACAGAAGAAAATAAAATCAAAATCATGCCATCAGGCAAACAAACCACATGGGCAAGGGAGCAGGGCTCTACCGAATACCCGCAAGCAAAGCCACACAGTAACAGTACAAGCAGAGGGAGCAACTCAACCTCTAGTGCAATCATGCTCCTAGATTCTACCTATTCTAGATATGAACTTATTCTAATGCATCAAGCAAGTCAAACAAAACACATCAATACAGCAAAGAAAAAGAAAAGAAAGCAGATCAACCCCTCTCTCAACTTCAAGCTTCAGCTCCTCCAACAGTAACTCAGTCTTCAGACTTCCATCACTCTTGACAAATATCAATTTGCTTTTCCAGGTTTCAACCCTTCAACATAAGTTTCAACTTATCTTCTCTTCAAGCTTCAGCTCCTTGATCAGTTCCACCTTCAGGCTTCACCTAATCTTCAGGGGTCTTCAAGTATCAATTTGCTCTTGTTGCTCTTCAAGCTCCAGCTGGAATGTCAATACTCAAGGATTCATCCTCTTCAATGAAGTCTTCATCTTCAAACTCTTCAAGCTCAATATCTCTAAAGATACTCAAACCAGAGGAAATCACTTACTGTATAAGCTAGGGATATTGAACTGCTTATTGACCACCAAAGGTGACCTATAAGGATTCAACATCAAAGGAATGGTTCCCTCAAAAGTTCTACTTCCTAGGTACCATCACTTATCCCTCCAAAGGAGAGAGGTCAATACCATGGAAGGACTTTGAATCATAGGGAGGAATGGAGGTGAAAGATACCATCCATGTTTAAGAGAGAACTTAACTAGGTCTAAACTCTTCCTAATCCCTAACCCTAAAACAAACAAGAAAACAAACAAGATCAAGCTCTCAAGCTCCTCAATTCTCCTCAATGCTCCTCAATGCTCCTCAATGCTCCTACTATGCTCCTCAATGCTACTCCAAGCAATACCAAGCTTTCCAAGCCCACAAAGCAAAGCAAACAAAAATACAAGCCCACAAGGGCAACACAAACAATCATCAACTACAAAAATCATTGAAAAATAGTATACCACTATATTAAAACCTAATATAATTCCTAAGGGATCCTATATACCTACCCTTAGTACCCTTATATGCCCCAATGTCTAACTTGACCTAGAGACCCAAAATTCTAGTGTTGTTGTGGACCTATGTTAAGGATTAACCTAATTCTATACAACCTAAAATCATCTAAGCAAAACTAACCTAAAATTCATCACAAAATTATGAAATAAATCCATGGGGAAGCTAAAGTCCTATTCTAACTATCCTAAAAACAATGGCCTAAAACTACTAAGGGAACTAGCTAAACAAAATTCTACAAATTCATGTATCAACATAAACGAATTAAAAAGCTATTAAAATGGAAAATACACAAAAAATATTAAAAATGCATGAAATGAAAATATTTTTATTTGACAGTTTCCTAGACATTATCATGAAGTGGGAGAAAAAATCCCCATGTAAAAATCATTAAATTTCTATTTATTATGATTTTTGAAAGATTAACATAAAATGGAAGAAATGAAATTAAAATATGAAATGATGTGGTGTATTTAGTAACTAGATGCAGTTCACTATGGATGATGGGCTTAAATTGGGGGTTCAGATAGTAATGCGCTAAGCCCAAGTTGCCAATCAGAAAACAATAGCAAAAACAGAAATAAAAAGGAAAATCCACGGTGTGAAAAGTAATAGAAATCAGTTCATATTCACAATGGGCCATGGTGGGTGGTGTGGTTAGCAAATCCTGACTTAAGCCCATAACCCTATTTTAAGTGAAACGCTACGTTTAGGGTTGTTTTCAGACTAAGTCTTCACAACTTGAAATTAAATCGTGGCCAACGGATCAAGCTGAAGTCAACAGGTCTTGGTGCATCTGACGGTCACAACATCATCATCAACCTTGAGCCATGAACATGGAGGGAAAACTCCATAGCAACAGAACTTCAAACCTCACCCTTCCTCGATTCAAATCTCATCAATCTTTCATCCAAAACCAAGATTTAAAACACTAACATGTTCTAAATTCCATACTGATCACAACCCTAACATCAGAATCCCTTGAAACATCTTCAAACCTAAAATCCGATCGTGAATCAAAAAGAAGCTCAAACCTCAACTATCATGGTTCTTGAAATTTCTTGGCTCAGAATGATCACCACACTTCACTGGTTAAAATAAGTTATCACACACACATTGCATCTCACTATACCACGAGTTCTTGATCATCAAAGAAATGGTGTCCATAACTCAATCTTCATCAATTGATCCCTAACTCTCCAAAATCCATCTCCTATTGGTCTCTAACATTTCTACCCTAACAATTCTACCTAAAGATGCATAAATCATGCTGTAGAGTGAATTTTGCAAACCTGGTATTTCTTGATCAACAGATGGTGAAAACCTTCACTTCAAGCCTTGAAATTCTTCAGAAAGTTTCCTTGGATGATGATCTTGCTACTGTTTGCAAAAGATTTGAGGGAGAGTGCTTGAATCTCAGAATTCGATTATGACTTGCTACCTTGAAAATTCAATTGCCAACTTCTCAATTCACCATGGATTTGCTCTCAAATTGATCTGCACATCTTCACTATCATCAATGGAGTGTGTATGAATGGAAAGAATGAATGGAAATGGTTCAGAATATGGAATTCACTTTCAACTTGCAATGGAGGCAATTGAAATGACCAAATCTCTCTTCTCTCAAGTCTTACACCAACCTTGCATCTGAGCAAGTCCTACATGTTATATAGAGTGGTTTAGAATCATCTAGAACCATATAGGACCATCCAATGAGAAATTGGAAATCTCATGTCATGACATTATGAATTCACTTCTCCTTATGTGCTATCTCATGCCATAGCCCTTGTTACCACCAATTCTGACTCGAAATTCTCCCCATATGAGATATATGATGTGTTGAGATGCATAACTAACTTGTTCATTGAGTTTCTTTGAGTTTTGCCTTTGAACCTTAAGATGCAAGCAACCAATTTGCAAAGCAGCCCCATGATCTAGGCCTCAAATCAAAATGTTCGCTGAACCATTGTTTTTAGAATGTCTTTTAGAGTCAAAATGACCTATTATATGACATGGTTTGGATGTGTAACTTGGGATTTCCAATTTCCAATTTCAACTTATTTAACTTATGCCTCCATTTTAGGCCATTTTTATCACTTTTTGATACAAGCCTTTTCAACATATCATGACCTCCTTACTAGCCTTAAAACATCATTCTAAGCAAGTTTGATGTTGAAGATTTTTCCATTTGAAGCTTGGAAATAGGAGATATGGCCTTATGCTTGAAATGACCTATACCCTCCAAATGACCAAAATGCCCTTGACTTGTCAAAGCCATAATTTGAGTTCTACAAATCCTATCAAGGACTTCTAGTACTCTCTAGAAAGCTAAGAAGATGAGGAACAAGATTAATGTTGACCAAGAGTACATAGGAATCATCCTACTAGGGCAAAAGTTGGATGCAAGTTGGGTAACTTTCAAGGACCTAGATTCACATACCTCAGATGACCTGTAACTTGTCAAAATCATAACTTGGGCTCTACAAATCCTATCAAGGACTTCTAGTACTCAAATTAAAGCTAGGAACAAGCTCTACAACATTCATGTTGTGGGGAAGATGATATGACAATCATATCTTGAGCTACACTGCCTTGAAGATAGGGATCAAACTAGGGGATTTTACACTGTCAAGCCTTAGAAACCCTAGCTTAAAACTTCTCAAACTCTTCAATAATGATGAGTTGGTCTAGGAATCATCCTTATAGCATATCAATGCATCAATCCATGATCACATGGCTCTTGTATTAGGTCTCAACCCTCTCCAAATCATCTGTTGACCTGGGGTTGACCCAGTCAAACCCTAATTCCACCACTCATGGCGGAATCTTCTGAATTCTTGTACAATGACCTCTCTAGGCTTCATGATGGCTTTAAAGACATCTCATAAGCTCTCTCAAAGCTTCAAGTCCCTCCTCATAGCCTCAGAATCATCTGAGGGGCTCCCACAACTCTTAAGTTATGAGACACACAACCTTGGTTTCAACCAATCTCTCTGAGGATCTCTTGAGTTCTCTGACAAAGGTATCAACCTTTGAACACTTGAATAACCTTCTTGGCTAGCTTCAAAGTCTCATACAACTCTTGCTGGGTAATCATACCTCTTGATCTACTGCACCCATATCAATGAGAGGCAGATGATGAATGCGATGAACCACAAACTAGGTAAATAAATGTTGGTCAAATTTTGTGGTGCAACACACGTGGCGATCTAAGTCATCTTTAACACCAGTGAGGTATGGAAATGAGGTTATGTATGATATTGGAAACGATGTTGGGCTATTTGTAGATTACTTTTTCAGTTCAGATGTGAAGTGATTTGGTTTCGAGATGGAAGAAAATAAAGAGGAAGCGCTTAAGGCGATAGACATTGCTAAGAAGAGATTTTCTCAGATAGACTTTGAAGATGAAGCGGATGTCAAAAGAAAGTTCACAGAAAGTTTTTTTTTCAGTTCGCCGCACATTGAGGTTCAAACAATTTGCGATTTGCTTCATTCGGAGGTTCAACTCACAGCATTTTGGAGCAACTCAGTTCAATAACAACAATCCCAGGCAGTTGATGACATCACATCACAAGCTTTATTCAGCAGCAATCCAAATCTATGGTTTTTTTTCTGTCAAGAGTGAAAGCAGGTTGTAGATGCAGTTAATATCGGTCGATTTCTGGCTAGGAGGGTTATTTTTATTAACCATTTGCAAGCACTTTCTGTTTGTACTACCAGCCTTCACCGGAGATAAATACTCTTTCAAGAACAAACTCACGATGGCTCTCCGTAACTCAAAAATCACAACTCAATCTTCCATATGTTTCAGAAAGTCAGTGATTGCAAAGACTTGTTCATAAGTTGTTTCAACAGGCAACGGGTTCAGTTATGTCGTTGATTTCATTGTTTCTTCAACTGGTGTGGTTTACGTGTTGATGAGCAAGTGGCAGCAGCAAGATGGTTTGAGTTTAAATCTGAGGTTCAGACTCAAGTTTGGTGATTGTTGCGGTTTCGTATCGGAGAGGTTGCGATTTCAAATTTCGACAGCAGAAACATGGATTCAAAGTGTACAACAGTAGTTCATCAACAACAATATCGACCATGTTCTTCTCATGCTTACGATGACAATGGCATACCGCGAGTTCTCTGCAATGCAACAACGCGAAACGGGGAGGACTTGGCTCTGTCTCAATTCCTCGCTACAATTACGAGATTCAAGTTCAACCGCACCAACATCGTACACTCCCGTATCTGCTCTTAGCTAGGATGCGACATCCTCAGCTCGCGCGACTTCCGTTAGTGGCATAACAACGGCTTTCAGAAGTAGTAGCAATAACACCTCAGGACGCAAAAAATAATTCGTGAACTGATGTGCAACTGCTACCTTGCTGTCTATATTTGATTTCACATGCAGGTTTTCAAGTAAATAGCCTGAAGTCCAAAGCGTTGTCAAACCTTAGATGGCTGAGAGTTGCTCTAAAATTAGTGGATCAACACTTACTTGTTCCGATACCTGCAATATTGATCCTAAGGTGGCCATGTTAGTTTCAAGTGAAGTTGCAATTGCTTCCCGCCTTGGTGTCGAGATAGCAATTGTTGTCGAAGGTGGAAATTTCTTCTGTTGGAGATGTCCAGGCTAGGGATTATGCTGCTGTAAATGAGGTCAAAGAAAATGGTATAGCTGATAGTTATGGATTTTCAGAGCAACAAACACAGCGGGGCCCTGATTCTGAACAAAGTAGGAAGGATAATGCCGGTGAAGAGTCAAATGGGTCACTTCATTCTTCAGGGAATGCTGTGCAAGATCACCTACCTGCTTCTCCTGAAGAGCCTGCCCGGGATCCACAAAAGCACACTCATGCCTCCATTTTATGGGTTGCGAAAGGATAATCTAGTCCATCTGCTACTTCTCAACCCTCTCATAAAAATGCTTCCCCTTCAACAGAATCGCACGAATACAACGAGTTTGCGGTGCCGCCGGATTTTGATTGCAGAGTGAAAGTATTTCACCATTGAACTTCCATGGAGGCAATAGTGATTTTACACATCAATAACCTCAGCTGGTATTCGCAGTGGCTTTAGGAATTTCGAGTCGTGCACGAGTTTCGTTTCAGAAGCAACAATGACACGGTTTCGACTTCAACACAACAACACTGCTTTACTCTCTCCCCCTTTCATCATCATCATCGGCAACCTTTCACCATCATCATCTTCACCTATTCTAACCACCATCCGTGAACCACAAGCTCGCTTGCGAATACTTTCCGCCCTCAATAAACCGTATATTTCTCAATTACATTCACAACATCACACTTGCGAGATATGTAACCTGTTGCAGCTCATTGTGGTTCAGTTACCAGTTAACGATACTATTCGAACAACATTGTTCTCGACGCTTCCGTAAAGCTGAAAGAAAGAACCTGTTACGCGACTTCGTTTTGTGTAGGTTGTGATTGTTGCATAGTTGGATTGGCGGTTGTGAAAACAGACATGACCTTTGCTGCATACCTGTTGCTCAATGATTTGATTTGAATATACAATGGTTGCAACTCAATAAAAACCGTCACGCAACAGCTTTCACACACTACCGGTTTCCATTTTCAGCGACACGAACCAACAACAAGCTCAGCTGGCTTACACCTCTGATCCAAATAACAGCCTGCACTTGCATTGTCGGTGTAAATTTGTTCTTGTCATGTTTCATTATGTCTGAGTTGTTGTTTGTTGCTGATCTTTATGCAGGTTGTGTCCCGACTCAAGATCCGGGTTCAATATGTTATTATCGCGACATCTCTGAGTTCCGTTTCTGTTTACGCAACTATGCCATGGTTTCAAAGCAGCACTGACGATGATACCGACAATATCGCGGATTCAAGTGGTAATATTTTAGAACGATTTTGTCTACATACTATGCATCTTATTATCCAGATATTTGTCCGATTTTGCCTCAATTATGTTGGATATTTACGAATTGTATATGTGTACGTTTTTGTTTGTTGAAAATGAGACCATATGTGTTAATATTGCAATTTGATTTTTTTGTTGTGTGGGATAAGTTTAAATCTCGTTTTCTATTTGGTTATGCTATTTCTTTTGATTGTTTTGCACATGAAGTTTGGGATTAACAAATTAATTATGTGCATCAATCAACATTGAACTACTGTAATTTCTTTGCATTTGAGTATCAGCTTTGTATATACTGAATTACTTTGGATACAATACTAGCAGCTGTTGCGATACTTACGTATATTTGTTTTCCTATTTCAATTTGTGATTGGAAACTATCATGTTATCGGAAACAATTTTCGTTGGTTGATTTTGTCCGTATATTGATATTGATATGTATCAGTGGTTACTGATATTGTGCCTCAATGCAATTTTAATGGTTTCATGTTCTGTTAAATCCATACATGTTGAACTTGTTTAAATTCCATATTGGGTTGATACTGTGTTAAACTTGTTAGCTTGAGAAATAGTAAGTTGCTACATCAAGATCTTCCATTTGTATTGATGTAGCTTATACTTTGCTTAATTTCATTGTGGGTTCCCACGCAGTGGGCATATTAAGTTGCTTTGTTTTAACAGTGTATGGATTATTACTTCAAAACTCATCTTTAATGTTCAAAATCTTTATGATATTATTGGTTGTTAATTATTGTCTTGTTGTTGCCGCAAATTTCGCGTTTGAGCCGGTAAACACTGGAAACTCAAGGAAATGAATTTCAAGTTTTTCAGCACGCTTGCACTTTCTTTTTATCATATTTGACTTTGTTGAGATATTATAGTAAATTAATCCTTATGGTGGGCTTTTGCTTCATTTGAATAAGAGTATCTTACTATTAATAATAATACTGTTAGTTTTTTCTATCCCATGGATATCTTCTTGTATTCACCTTTTTTATTTCTCATACACAATCTTGTTTAGTTTTACTATTATTATTATTATTATTATTTTTTTAACTAAATTTTAATTAATCTTTTTCTTAATTTAGGATAAATTTTTATTAATTACGAAAGTAGTGAACTCTTGAGGTCTAGCATCCCTTGAGTCCTTGGACAACCGCTCTTGAGGCGCACGCCCTTGAGTTGTGGTTGTTCCGTCTTTCGGTTTCAAAACGTTTTTTTACTCAAATTAATTGAAATTTCTAAAAGATATTTTTATCTACTCTTAGATATTTTTATAAGAAAATTCAAATTATTTTTTAAAAAAATATATTTCAAAGTTATTATTAAATAATATTTTAAATATTAGAAAATATACTTTATTAATTAAAATATTTTTTTAAGATATTAAATTTTTTTCAAAATAATTAATTATGATTAGTTTTTCTCAAAACTTTTTACAATTGATTAATTTATTTTATATATGAAAATTAAAACTATTTTTTTAATTAAATTAAACTATCTTCCTATTTTTTTTAAAACATTTGAATTCTTGGATCTCGCCTTCCTTGAATTTTCGAGGTACTTCTCTCGAGGCGTACGCTTTGAGTTGCGGTCGTTTCATCGTTCATTTTTAAAATGCTCAATTCTTTTCGAAACTTTTAAACCCTTTTCAAAAATAAGTTTCTCGATTTAGTCAAGCCATTAACCTTTGATCACCATACATAACATTTTAAAGTTTAATCCTGGGCTTTCTTATAGTGACACCTATTTGATCAATTATTTCTAGTTGGTCACTTAGAAGACTAGCCCACTTTGATAGTACACACGTTTAAAACTCGAATTCAAACCTCAATTCCTCTCGAGCCATATTTCAAAACATCAAAGAGGAGGAGCTTGGAACTAAAGCTTGCACGCAATTTCAAGGGTCAACGGAACCACTGCGTTCGGTAACTTTTCTTACTTTCAATCTTATATTTCTAGAATACCTAGCGCGTCTAATCCGAACAAGCACACCTATTCAAATCATTTTCCTAGTTAAATCACGAAAGAATCGAGTTCTTGGAGTCACACATTCCTTGAATTCGAGAATGATCACTATTGAGGCGTACGCCATGTATGGTGTGTTATTCAAACTTTCGTTCTTAAAATACCTCATCTAGTTATTTGGATAAGTATTCATTGTCCAACACATATATTTCATAATTAATGGAATGAAAAAGGTATCATTGGGATCTAGCATTCTAGCGATATCCCGACTAGTTGATTACGAGGCCGACGTCTCGCTTATCGAATAGTCGTCATTCCTCCTAATTTTTTTTAACCCGTCTAACCTCGTTCGTCATCCTCGTGCGATCGAGTCTAAACCTTTGTACATTTATCAACCATAGGTTAAATTCAATTTATTTTCTTACATAAATTACGAAAGAACTGAGTTCTTGGAGTCTCGCACTCCTTGGATTCTTGAGTAACTACTCTTGAGGCGTACGCTTTAGGTTGTGTGTTGCTCGACCTTTCGTTCATAAAACACGCGCCCTAACTATTTGGACAATTACCGCCTTTGTCCATTCAAACATATTTCATAACTAATTGAATGAAAAAGTTGTCGTTGGGATCTAGCATTCCAACGATGTCCCGACTAATTGGTTGCGAGGCTGACGTCTCGTTTATCGAGTAGTTGTCATTCTCCCTTAAAATGTTCAACCATCCAACTCTCTTTTCTCGCCCACGTGTGATTGCTAATCCAAACAATTTCCGAAAGAATTCAGTTCTTGGAATCTCGCATTCCTTGAATTCTTGAGTGACGAGTTCTTGAGGCACACTCTTAGGTTGCTTGTCAATCACTCTTTCGTTTCTCAACACAACTTCAAACACAAATTTCATAATTATTCGAATGAAAAAGGTGTTGTTGGGATCTAGTATTCCAACGATATCCCGACTAATTGGTTGCGAGGCTGACGTCTCGTTTATCGAGTAGTCATCATTCTCCCTTAAAATATTCAATCCAACTCTCTTCTCTCGCCCCCGTGTGATTGAAACTTTCTCAAACACTAATTTCGAAGTTAGTCGAATGAAAAAGGTGTTGTTGGGATTTAACATTCCAATAATATCCCGATTAATTGACTGCGAGGCCGACGTCTCGTTTATCGAATAGTCGTCATTCTCCGTCAAATTACCTAACCAAACTCCTATTTCTCGCCCCCGTGCGATTGAAAACTTAAACCCATTCAAATCCATTCTCTTTCCCAAACCAAAACATCCAATACGATAAACCTAATTCCTCGCCCTCATGCGATCTCCAGCCCAAACACTCTTAGAAAGAAAATTGTTTAGTCCATTCTTCCGCGCATAACAAACTCGAGCTTCAGCCTCCCCTAGAGAGCAGACAAGCCAACGTTTAGCAGTTAGAATGGGACCTAAACTCTTGTTCGATTCAATACACCTTTTACCAAGAAAATTGTTTGGTCCCTTCTTCCGCGCATATGAACTCGTGCTTCAGCCTCCCCTAGCGAGCAGACAAGCCAATGTTTAGCAGTTAGAATGCGACTTAAACACTCGTTCGTCAAACACAAACCCTTTTACGGTAGTCAGCCGAACTACGGCTGCTATGATTTCTCATTCCCCAATGAGAATACGTAGGCACAAGATTGCGATGATCTTGGCGAGCACAATTCCACATTCCCCTCTATTTTCCCGTAGTCCCCCGAACTACGAATGCTCTGATTTTCCACTTCCTACAAGTGAAGATACGTAGGCACAAGGGCCCCAATCCTTGGCGAGCACCCTATTTTAAAACCACCCATTTCCCTTAGGAGAAAATCTTTAGAAGAAAACAAATAAGCGTAGTTAACCTTACTCTCAAATCGAATCAAGAGGTTCTCGTTGAGCACAACGGACGTAGAGGGTGCTAATACCTTCCCTCTATGTAATCGACTCCCGAACCTAGAATATTGGTTGCGATGACCATGTTCTTATCTCTCTTAAAGGTTTTATCGATATTTTCCTATTCCATCCTTGGAATGAATAAAGTTCGGTGGCGACTCTGTTTCAAACAGTATTTTCCGCGTCCATCACGAGGATCGTATTTTTCGAGGTACGACACTAATGTTTCATAGTCTCTGACAAACATGATATCTTCATTAGGGAAGTCAAAACGCATGGGCTGGTAATCTTCCACGGGTTGGTGGGCAAGATATTCGGATAACACACTCCCTTTCATAGCTTTTTGTGAGACGTACTGGATGTCATATTCTCTTAGTACCATTTGCCAATGGCTAATCGTCCGGTGAGAGCAGGCTTCTCAAAGATGTACTTGACTGGGTCCATCTTTGATATCAATAATGTGGTATGGGTCAACATATACTTCCTTAAGCGTTTGGCAGCCCATGCGAGCGCACAGCAGGGCTTTTCCAACACTGAGTATCTTGTTTCACTGTCAGTGAACTTTTTGCTTAAGTAGTAGATGTCATTCTCCTTTCCACCCGTTTCGTCATGCTGCCCCAACACGCTGTAAGAGCACAGATTGTGTCTTAATAATATCTCTATGTTTTGATGATAACATTAATGATAATTTGTATACAAGAATTATACTCTCTAAATTTGTTCTAAACTGTTTTCTACAGGCACAAAAGATTTTAATCTTAAAGAGCAAATTTGATGTGTACAATAAATTCTGAATGGCTCAAGAGCATCTGAAGATTAGAAGAATCTGAAGTATAAGAGCTTAGTCATCAAGATTCTGAAGATACAACACGCTGCATATATTATCAAGAATCTGAATGAAAGAAGACTCTGAGTGAAGAGACTCTGAATGAGAGAAGACTCTGAGTGAAGAGACTCTGAATGAGAGAAGACTCTGAGTGAAGAGACTCTGAATGAAAGAAGACTCTGAGTGAAGAGACTCTGAATGAAAGAAGACTCTGAGTGAAGAGACTCTGAATGAAAGAAGACTCTGAGTGAAGAGACTCTGAATGAGAGAAGACTCTGATCTGAGTGAAGACTCTGATCTAAGAGCATGTTGCGCTTCAAGCACACAGCTGCACCAGACTCTGATTCAGCAACATCTGAAGAACATCTTAGGCTCTGAAGTTTCCAGAAGATTCTGAAGACTGAAGACTCTGATATTGATTGTTGATCTGAACTATCTGAAGAATTATTTGAAGAAGATTATTTTAATATATCCGTTGGAATATGCCAGCAAATCTTTCCTTAATTGGGATAGACATAAATCTCTGCAAGAATATTATTCCTCTGATACATTCCATATATGGTAAATTCACAGCTCAGCAGACAATTGCTACACCCACATTTTGTGCGCCGTCTCTCTGCTGCAATAGTACAAAGGACAGTACTATTTGATATTGGAAATATCTTCTCCAACGGTAAAATATTCTCTCCAATATTCAAGTGGCTATATAAAGGACATCATAGCTCATTCTTCATGTGACGAAATCATTGCAAGAACACTCTCACGCGAAAAACTCTCAAGCTCTCATATTCTTTGCTGTTCATACTTTGTTCTAAACTTAGAGAAATAACACAGTTGTGTTTATAGCTTTCATAGAAGCATTTTATTACTCTTACATTGTATTACATTAATTTGTAAAGGAAGTTTTCCTTAAGAGGATCTAGGTTAGATCAGTAGCTCTTGAGAAGACTAAGAACAGTTGTTCTTAGGTGTTGTTTTCCTTAAGAGGATCTAGGTTAGATCAGTAGCTCTTGAGAAGACTAAGAACAGTTGTTCTTAGGTGTTGCTATTTGTAATCAGTTGATTTGAATAGTGGATTAAGTCCTTGTTGAGAAAGGCAAATCACTCTTGAAAAGGGTGGACTGGAGTAGTTGAGTTCAACGAACCAGGATAAAAATACTTGAGTTTTTATCTTTGATTATTTTCTGTCATACTTATTCAACCCCCCCTTCTAAGTATTTTCTCACCTTCAGTTGGCATCAGAGCTCCGGTTCTGAGTGTGCATTCACTTAACCGTGACAGATAAAGATCCAGTGAGAAGAATACTCTGTTATTTATGTGGTTGCTAATATGGGTGATATTCCTACATCAAGCAACAAATATGAAGGAGACAGAATCAGCACCAAACCTCCAATGTTTGATGGAGAAAAATTTGATTATTGGAAAGATAGACTTGAAAGTTTTTTCTTGGGGTATGATGCTGATCTCTGGGATTTAGTCATTGATGGATATGAACATCCTACTAAGGATGGCAAAAAGATTGATAGAAAATCAATGACTGAGGAGCAGAAGAAAGAATTCAAGAATCATCACAAAGCCAGAACCATACTTCTTAATGCAATCTCTCATACAGAGTATGAGAAGATTACCAACAGAGACACTGCTCATGATATGTTTGAGTCTCTCAAAATGACTCATGAGGGAAACTCTCAGGTGAAAGAAACAAAGGCTCTGGCGCTGATACAGAAGTATGAAGCGTTCAAGATGGAAGAATCTGAGAACATTGAGACTACATGGGATGACTCAGATGAATCTGAATCATCTTCTGAATCTGAGGAAGAATGTGCAAATGTTGCGCTGATGGCCAACACAAATGATCAAGATGAAGGAACGTCATCATCTGAATCTGAGTCAGAATCAGACTCTGACTCTGAAGAGGTATTTTCTGAACTCTCCAGAGCTGAACTTGTTGAAAGTTTATCTGACATGTTGGAAAGCTACAGCAAGATTAAACTCAAATACAAGAAGCTGAAAAGCAATCTTGAATCTGAGATTGATCTTCTGAGAACAGAACTTGTTGAGCAGAAAGAAATAAATTTAAAACTCAAAAATGATTTAGAAACAACTCAACAAGAATCTGATACTGAAACAGAGTCAAGTGAAAATATTTTAGAAAAATATGACTCCAGTTTTAAAAGATTCCTCACTAAAAGCATAGACAGAAGCAAAATGGCTTCTATGATCTATGGTGTTAGTGGGAACAACAGAAGAGGCATTGGATGTGAATCTTCCTCTGGAAGCAATCCAAAATCTGTTGATAAACTCTTCATCAAGAAGACTCCTCTGTATTCTCATTTTAAGTTTGGTCATCTGAATGATATTAAACATACAAGCTCTGAAAAGAGTACTTATGTGTTTAAGCCAAGGGCTAGCCAGAATAAACACTATGTTGAAAAACAGAAGTTTAGGCAAAACCACAGAACATCTAACCCCAAAGGACCCAAGAAGATCTGGGTACCTAAAAGTAAAATAATACCTGTTGCAGATGTTCTTAGCAGCAAAATCCAGACACCAATCATGGTACCTGGACTCTGGATGCTCACGACATATGACAGGCGAAAGGTCTATGTTCCAAAGCCTGGAACTTAGATCTGGAGGGGACGTGAAATTTGGAGGGAACCAGAAGGGCAAGATCATTGGCTCTGGTACAATAGGTAATGGTAACCTACCCTCTATTTCTAATGTTCTGTTAGTTGAAGGATTGAAACATAATCTATTGTCCATAAGTCAATTAAGTGACAATGGTTATGATATCATCTTTAATCAAAAATGTTGCAAAGCTGTATGTCAAAAGAATGGTTCAATCCTATTCAGTGGAAAGAGGAAAAACAACATTTACAAAATTAACCTTTCAGAACTTAAAGTTCAAAATGTAAAATGCCTTTTATCTGTGAATGATGAGCAATGGGTCTGGCATAGAAGATTGGGACATATTAATATGAGACGTATATCTCAGATTAATAAACTCAATCTGGTCAGAGGACTCCCTAATCTGAAGTTCAATTCAGATGCTCTGTGTGGCGCATGTCAAAAGGGTAAATTTTCAAAATCTCATTTTAAACCAAAAAATGTTGTTTCCACTTCTAGACCATTGGAATTACTTCATATTGATCTGTTTGGACCAGTGAAAACTGCATCCATCAGAGGCAAGAAGTATGGGTTAGTCATTGTAGATGACTACAGCAGATGGACATGGGTAAAGTTTCTAAAACACAAGGATGAGTCTCATTCTGTGTTCATTGACTTCTGCAATCAAGTCCAGACTGAAAAAGAATGCAAAATTATTAAAGTCAGAAGTGATCATGGTGGTGAATTTGAAAACAAATATTTTGAAAAATATTTTTCTGAAAAAGGAATTGCACATGATTTCTCCTGTCCTAGAACTCCACAACAAAATGGAGTTGTAGAGAGGAAAAATAGAACATTGCAAGAAATGGCCAGAACCATGATCAACGAGACAAATCTGGCAAAATACTTTTGGGCAGAAGCAATAAATACAGCATGTTATATTCAGAACAGAGTGTCTGTAAGACCTCTTCTGGAAAAGACTCCCTATGAATTGTGGAGAAACAGAAAGCCCAACATTGCTTATTTTCATCCATTTGGATGTATTTGTTATATGCTTAACACTAAAGATCATCTGAACAAGTTTGATTCCAAAGCACAGAAGTGTTTCATGCTTGGTTATTCTGAACGCTCTAAAGGCTACAGAGTATTCAATACTGAAACACAGATTGTGGAAGAATCTATTCATGTTAGATTTGATGATAAGCTTGGCTCTGAAAAGCCAAAGCAAGTTGAAAGTTCTGCAGATAGAGAAGTTATTCTCACAGACTCTGAAGGCTCAGAGGCAGACAAGACTGAAGACAAAGACTCTGAAGCAAACCCAGATGCTACGCCTCTAACTTCCCAACTTGACAATCTGCATATTTCTGAAAGACCAACAGTCAGAGGATCTTCTTCCAGAATGAAAGCTTCTCATCCAGAGGATGTGATAATTGGAAAGAAAGATGATCCAATAAGGACAAGAGCATTTCTCAGAACTTCTGAATCTTCCTTCTGTGGCTTAGTGTCAATTATAGAACCAACATCTGTTGATGAGGCTCTGGAAGATAATGAATGGATTTTAGCTATGCAAGAGGAGCTGAATCAATTCACAAGGAATGAAGTCTGGGATCTGGTTCCAAGACCTAAAGGTTTCAATGTCATTGGAACAAAATGGGTTTTCAGAAATAAACTTAATGAGAAAGGAGAAGTTGAAAGGAACAAAGCAAGAATGGTTGCTCAAGGCTACAGTCAACAAGAAGGCATAGACTACACAGAAACATATGCTCCTGTTGCAAGGTTAGAGTCTATACGCTTGCTTATTTCATTTGCTGCACAACATAACATCACTCTTTATCAGATGGATGTTAAAAGTGCTTTTCTTAATGGAATTATAGAAGAGGAAGTGTATGTCCACCAACCTCCTGGTTTTGAAAATGAAAATTTTCCAGATCATGTTTACAAACTGAAAAAATCTCTTTATGGACTAAAACAAGCTCCCAGAGCTTGGTATGAGAGGTTGAGTAATTTTCTTCTGAAGAAAAATTTCATCAGAGGAAAAGTGGATACCACACTATTTTGTAAAACCATTAAGAAAGATTTGTTGATTTGTCAAATTTATGTAGATGATATTATTTTTGGATCAACAAATATTATGCTTGGAAAGGAGTTTGCTAAATGTATGCAGGCAGAATTTGAGATGAGCATGATGGGAGAATTGAGATTCTTTCTGGGAATCCAAGTAAATCAGACTCCAGAGTGCACCTACATACATCAGACCAAGTATGTTAAAGAGCTTCTGAAGAAGTTTAACATGCTGGATAGCAAAATGGCAAAGACTCCAATGCATCCTACAAGCACTCTAGGTAAGGAAGAGGTAAGTAAGAAGGTAGATCAGAAACTCTACAGAGGTATGATAGGATCTCTTCTTTATTTGACTGCTTCTAGACCAGACATTCTGTTTAGTGTTTGTTTATGTGCTAGATTCCAATCAGATCCTAGAGAATCACACTTAACTGCTGTTAAGAGGATTCTAAGGTATCTGAAAGGTACTGCTAATGTTGGTTTGTGTTACAGAAGATCTGACGAATATTCACTAGTTGGATTCTGTGATGCTGACTATGCTGGAGATAGAGTTGAGCGCAAAAGTACTTCTGGAAGCTGTCAGTTTCTTGGAAGTCATCTGATCTCGTGGTACAGCAAGAAGCAACCAACAATTGCACTATCAACCACAGAGGCAGAATACATTGCTGCTGCTGGATGTTCCACTCAGATGCTCTGGATGAAGAGTCAACTAGAAGATTATCAAATCTATGAGAGTAATATTTCTATCTTCTGTGATAATACTTCTGCTATATGTTTATCCAAAAATCCAATTTTACACTCTAAGGCCAAACATATAGAGATTAAACATCATTTCATCAGAGACTATGTTCAGAAGGGTGTAATAAATTTAGCCTTTGTTGATACAGATCATCAATGGGCAGATATTTTCACAAAACCCCTTGCTGAAGATAGGTTTAAGTTTATTCTGAAAAATATTTGTATGGATTTTTGTCCAGAGTAATATTTCTCAGAGTCAACTTCTCAGATGCTAAGTGTTTAACACTCTGAAGTATTTCATCTGTCTTGCTTGTTTAATTTATCTGTGAATTTTTTTTGTGTGAAACTCTGAACTGACCATCTCAGAGGATCTGAAAGTTGAAAACGTTTCATTTCTTAAGAGTTATAGAATCACATGCAAGCAAACACGTGTCACTCAGAATCTGAAAAGATGGAGTACACCTACTGATTATGACGTTTAAGGTATTGCTTTGAAAATCTCAATCTGTCTTGATTTTCCCCCAAATGTCATATCATAATTAAAAATGATTACTTTTCATTTAATGCAAACGTGCGTATGTGTCCTATGTGTGTCTGTTGTGTTTCCCATGCTTGCTTTATTTGTCTATATAAACCACTCTCATAACACATTCACACTTTTCACATTCTCAAACACATATGCGCTTTTGTTTGTTGTTCTCTCTCTTTGCAAACCCTAAAAGAACTCAGAAACCTTCATCTTCTTCATCATCGTCAACAATGGCATCTACTTCAAACGCTGTTACTACCAAGAATGCTACCACTTTCAAAGAACCACAAACCAACCAACCATCATCTGAACATCCATCTTCACAACCTCAACCTTCTGAACAAACACCACAAACACAACTAACCCAACCAAGAAAACCCAGAATCCCTGATGAAGCAGAATTGGGATCACGTGTTTATACTCTGTTAAGAGATTTTGATAAGGATAATGTCTCAGACTTTGCTGACATTATGGATGTTTGCATGACTACTATGGACAAAGAGGCTGCTAACGCTGTTTGGAAGAAATATCTTTACAGACTGAATAGGGAGGCTTTGAAAATCAGGACTCAATGTCTTAGATTGTCAAAAGTAAGGCTTGCTGCTTATCAAAAACGGATTAAGAGAAACACTCCTCCTATTCTTCTTCTAGAAGCTCCTCCACCTCCAGAAATTCCTGCACCTGATGTTACTCAGACTGTTTCAGAATCTACTGTTTCAGAATCTACAGATCTTCATAAGGATGTCAAAGAACTTAAGGATTTTATGGTTGATCAAAAGAAAACAAATGAAGAAATGAAAACTTGGATGGCTAAGCAAGATGAAAATTCAGAAAGGATTACAGCACTGCTGCAACTCATTGCTTCTCAACAAGCCTCATCTGCTAAACCTACTTGATGTTTTGCACAAGTTTTTCATGTTTTGCTTTGTTTTGATTTTCTTCTGTTATGTTTTGTATGCTTTTATCTGAATCTGGATGTTCTCTTGACTTAAATCTTTTTGCTTATCTGGATATGTGTTTCTTCTGCATCTTTACTGTCTTTTAAAATTCTTTTTGATTATGACAAAAAGGGGGAGAAACAAAATAGAATCTGATTGTTCAAATCTATAAGCAATTATCTGAACTAAGTCAGACATGTTACTAACATTCTTTGAATTTAAGTGTCCCAGATATTATTAAAAAAATCTGACAAATTTCATTGAAGTTTTTCCTGAGATCTATCTTTTCAGAACCTGATCAAAAATAGCTAAATCTGAATAGACCAGACTCTGATATCTAACCTTGAGTACCATGATCTAAAAGATAACTCAAGACAGGAAATGGCAAGATAAACAACCAGGTGTTCTGAAGCTGTTCATCTGGCATCAAGCTTTAATATGGCATCAAGCTTTGACTCTAGAAGTCAAACATATGTCAACCAGGCTTCAATCAGGCTCTGAATCTGAAATCTACTCAACCAGAAAGGGAAGTATCTAATTCCATTAGAGTATTCATTTCAGGGGGAGATTGTTAATCTCAGGGGGAGTAATTTTAATTCATATTTTTATTGAACAAATTTCTCATGTTTTGTCATCATCAAAAAGGGGGAGATTGTAAGAGCACAGATTGTGTCTTAATAATATCTCTATGTTTTGATGATAACATTAATGATAATTTGTATACAAGAATTATACTCTCTAAATTTGTTCTAAACTGTTTTCTACAGGCACAAAAGATTTTAATCTTAAAGAGCAAATTTGATGTGTACAATAAATTCTGAATGGCTCAAGAGCATCTGAAGATTAGAAGAATCTGAAGTATAAGAGCTTAGTCATCAAGATTCTGAAGATACAACACGCTGCATATATTATCAAGAATCTGAATGAAAGAAGACTCTGAGTGAAGAGACTCTGAATGAGAGAAGACTCTGAGTGAAGAGACTCTGAATGAGAGAAGACTCTGAGTGAAGAGACTCTGAATGAAAGAAGACTCTGAGTGAAGAGACTCTGAATGAAAGAAGACTCTGAGTGAAGAGACTCTGAATGAAAGAAGACTCTGAGTGAAGAGACTCTGAATGAGAGAAGACTCTGATCTGAGTGAAGACTCTGATCTAAGAGCATGTTGCGCTTCAAGCACACAGCTGCACCAGACTCTGATTCAGCAACATCTGAAGAACATCTTAGGCTCTGAAGTTTCCAGAAGATTCTGAAGACTGAAGACTCTGATATTGATTGTTGATCTGAACTATCTGAAGAATTATTTGAAGAAGATTATTTTAATATATCCGTTGGAATATGCCAGCAAATCTTTCCTTAATTGGGATAGACATAAATCTCTGCAAGAATATTATTCCTCTGATACATTCCATATATGGTAAATTCACAGCTCAGCAGACAATTGCTACACCCACATTTTGTGCGCCGTCTCTCTGCTGCAATAGTACAAAGGACAGTACTATTTGATATTGGAAATATCTTCTCCAACGGTAAAATATTCTCTCCAATATTCAAGTGGCTATATAAAGGACATCATAGCTCATTCTTCATGTGACGAAATCATTGCAAGAACACTCTCACGCGAAAAACTCTCAAGCTCTCATATTCTTTGCTGTTCATACTTTGTTCTAAACTTAGAGAAATAACACAGTTGTGTTTATAGCTTTCATAGAAGCATTTTATTACTCTTACATTGTATTACATTAATTTGTAAAGGAAGTTTTCCTTAAGAGGATCTAGGTTAGATCAGTAGCTCTTGAGAAGACTAAGAACAGTTGTTCTTAGGTGTTGTTTTCCTTAAGAGGATCTAGGTTAGATCAGTAGCTCTTGAGAAGACTAAGAACAGTTGTTCTTAGGTGTTGCTATTTGTAATCAGTTGATTTGAATAGTGGATTAAGTCCTTGTTGAGAAAGGCAAATCACTCTTGAAAAGGGTGGACTGGAGTAGTTGAGTTCAACGAACCAGGATAAAAATACTTGAGTTTTTATCTTTGATTATTTTCTGTCATACTTATTCAACCCCCCCTTCTAAGTATTTTCTCACCTTCACACGCATCCCATGGATCCTTCCAGAACGGTCAAGTACATGATGAGAGGTCTTCCTGGCACGGGAGGCATCAAAATCAGTGGCTCTTGCAGATTTTACTTTATTTTTTCAAATGCTTTTTGGCAATTGTTATTCCACACGATTGCTTGATCTTTGCGAAGCAGCTTGAATATTGGCTCACAGGTGGCTGTTAGGTGAGATATGAATCTGGCAATGTAGTTTAATCTCCTTAAGAAACCACAAACCTCCTTTTCGATTCTTGGAGCTGGCATATCTTGGATAGCTTTTACTTTGTCAGGATCGGCTTCAATCCCTTTTTGGCTCACGATAAAACCTAGCAATTTACCAGGTCTTACCCCAAAGGTACATTTATTCGGATTGGGCCTTACCCTGAACTTTCTTAGCCTAGTAAACAACTTTTCCAAGTGGATGGGATGTTCCTCTTCAGTTTGGGATTTTGCTATCATATCGTCTACATAGCATTCAATCTCTTTATGTATCATGTCATGAAAGAGAGTCACCATCGCTCATTGATATGTCGCACCAGCGTTCTTCAGACCAAATGGCATAACCTTATAGCAAAAGCTTCCCCAAGGGGTAATGAAGGTAGTCTTCTCCATATCCTCTGGAGCCATTTTAATTTGGTTGTATCCGGAGAAACCATCCATGAAAGAGAACACAGAGAATTGGGCCGTATTATCCACTAACACATCAATATGTGGCAGCGGAAAATCATCTTTTAGGCTGGCTCTATTTAGGTCTCTATAGTCAACGCACATCCGCACCTTACCTCCTTTTTTAGGCACAGGTATAATGTTGGCAACCCATTTAGGGTATTTTGATACTGCCAAGAATCAGGCATCAAGCTGCTTTTATACTTCCTCCTTAATCTTAAGGGCCATGTCAGGTCGAGTTCGTCTCGTCTTCTGCTTTACACGCGGACAATCTTCCTTGAGCGGCAATTTGTGCACCACGATGTCTGAATCCAATCCAGGCATGTCTTGGTATGACCATGCAAACACATCTGCATACGCGCGTAGGAGCTCGATCAGTCTTCTCTTCACACTCTCTTCTAGGGAAGCGCCTACCTTGACCTCTTTCTTGTCCTCTTCGGTTCCAAGATTGACAACTTCCAATGAATCTTGATGCGGCTGAATGATCTTTGATTCTTGCTTCAATAGTCTGGCTAACTCCTCGGGGAGTTCACAATCTTCCTCACAATCCTCGTCGGCGTGGTAGATTGGATTATCAAAGTCATATGGAACCGTAGCAGTATCGTTATCAATGGAATCCGGGGTGGATCTGCATGATTGGTGATTTTATGCTTTATTTTGAGAAGATGAAAAAGAAACATGCAAGAAAACATTGCCATTTATTTATGCAAAAATAAAAAAAGAAAGACATGGAACACAATTGAATGCAAAAGGTTCATTTCATTCATGATTAATATTAATTGAAAACATGGGGGGCCCTACAAAATAATCCTTATGCCTTGGGCAGAGCATAGGATTTGAAAGCAAAACAAGGAAAGTTACTCTTCGACAAGGGTGACTTCCGGTATTTCCGTAACAGTCCAATTATTGAGTTGTTGATTCGGTGCCCTTGGGTACACCATGCAGACTTCCTTTAGTGCATCATCTTCAACTTCCACAACGGCTACCTGGTCATCCACCATATGTCCTCCACTAACAAAGGCAAGTGGGGGAATGAACCCTTTGTCCTTGTCAACGGTTGTCTTCTGCTAAACTTTGCCGAGGTAACCCAAACCAGTTCTGTTTTTATTGATGGGTAGCTCCAACACTCTTCCCCAACCTTCAGGGTGACCGGCCTCAATTACGTTCCTTGCGTCCTTCCAAGTAACCATGGGGGATCCTGACCTTTCAGATTTCTTTTCCTCCTTCTTAGCAGGGATCATTTCCACACTTATCACATCAAATGCTTGAAAAGGGGTCTCATGAATTTCCCCTCCTACTTCCACATACCGAAATGAAGACAAATGACTTACTAGCATATCCTCTTCTTCCTCGACGACGACAAGTTGATTATTAATCATGAACTTTAGTCTTTGGTGAAGAGTGGATGTTACAACCCCAACCGCATGAATCCAAGGACGACCTAGCAAGCAACTGTAAGCAGGATAGATATCCATCACATAGAATGTGATAATGAAAGTGTGAGGCCCTATTTCGATGGGGAGATCAACTTCCCCTATCACCGTCCTTCTTGCCCCATCAAAAGCTTTCACTATCACTGAACTGGGTTTCATCATCAATCCTTCAATAGTCAGCTTGGCCAACGAATTCTTTGGTAAAACATTTAAGGATGACCCAGTATCTACCAATACTCTTGACAACACAACATCAACACATTCAATAGAGATGTGCAAAGCTTTATTATGGTTCTTCCCCTCGGGGGGCAACTCTCCATCTTTAAAGCTCAGGATATGTACGGAGGCAATATTCGACACCACTCCTTCAAATTGCACAACGGATATTTCTTGGGGAACATGAGCATTCTTCAAAAACTTGATCAATGACTCCTGATGGGCAGGGGAGCACATTAGCAATGACAACATGGAAATATTTGAAGGTGTTTGGTTGAGCTAGTCCACCACCGTATAATCACTTTTTCGAATGATTCGTAAGAATTCTTTGACATATTCATTGGAAATCCTTTTTTGAGTAGAAGTCTTCCCCTGCTCAATTGTTGGCTGCTTTTCACTTGTACCATTTGGTGGTGGTACGGGCACAAAAATCCTCCCACTTCTAGTTATTCCACCAGTCCCAACCATGTTCTCTACAGAACTATCAACTTTCACATCATCCTCTTCCACCTTCTGCCCATTAATGTAAATAGTTGGCTCATATTTCCAAGGGACAGCCTTGGTGCTCTCGAAAGGGAAAGGAGCAGGTGTAGATATCACTAATGGAGCAAGTGAAGGTGGAGACAATGGAATTTCTA
Source organism: Lathyrus sativus (assembly GCA_963859935.3). NCBI lineage: Eukaryota > Viridiplantae > Streptophyta > Magnoliopsida > Fabales > Fabaceae > Lathyrus > Lathyrus sativus. Next base: position 257,626,055 of record OZ012739.1, read on the forward strand.
CTTGATCATACTGTATTTGTAATGGTTCACGAACTTGATTGTATGGGGTCTGAACAGGATGCCAATCGTAATCACATGGGATTTCCAAGGGCGTACGAGGCTGATCACATGGAATTGTTAGCGGTGCAACATCATACGGGATTTGTAGTGGAACTTGGATAGGATACAAATCTTCATCATATGGAATTGTCAAAGGCACATGAGATTGCTCATACGGAATTGTCAATGGCACACGGATTTGACCATACAAATTGTTCAACAGTTCTTCATCATAAGTAAGTTCCATCGGATCATAGGGAATATCAAGAGTGGCCACTTCTTCAACATTTGGAACCTGTTCTATCAATATGACACCTTGATCTAACAAATTTTGGATGCCCATCTTCAATTCATGACAGTTTTGGGGATCTTTCAAACAATGTTGGCAATCCTCGGTACATCTTGGGACAATATTCTTCATTAACAATTGTTCTTTAACAACAGCAAAGGGGGTCTTCATTTTATCAACTTCTGACACCAACTTCTTTCCTCTAGATTCTTCAATCATGTTTGTAGCATGGTTTGGCATTGGATTATTAGTCACATTGGGAGTATTTTTGGTAAAATTGATGGCCTTTGAATCAATGAGATCCTGCACCATGTACTTCAAAACTTTGTAGTATTCAATATTATGTCCGGGAGCCCCAGAATGGAACTCGCAACGGGCATTTGCATCATATCCAGGAGGTAGGACAGTGGGAGGAGCTTTCATTTCTCTCAACTGTACTAAGGAACCCTTAAGCAAGAGTGGAAGCAACCTAGCGTATGTTGTCGAAATAGGATCAAATTTTTTCTCAGGTCTCCTTTGTCTTGGCGGACCCTGATAATAGCCTTGACGTTGTTGTTGGTAGGGAACTTGGACAGCCGGTTGACTTGCAGGTATATAGAGAGGTTGATTTGGAGTAACAACGGTCACATGCTCATAAGAGCCTTGGTATGCTTTGGCTTTCCCTTTATCCATCAAGGCAGCGCTTGTTTCGCCTTCTCTTTTTCTAGAAAAACCTTGGTAGGGCTTCTTAGATCCACCGGAAACTCCATCAACATTCTGAATCTTTCCGATCCTTATCATGTTCTCAATCCTCTCACCGGCCATCACTAAATCTGAGAACACAGTAGATGTGCATCCCGCCAAACTTTCTAGGAAAGGACCTTGAAGAGTCCCCATGAACATATCTGTCAATTCTCCTTCAAGAAGAGGAGGCTGGACTCTAGCAGCTAAGTCCCTCCACCTTTGAGCATAGTCCTTGAACGCTTCACCAGATTTCTGGGTCAAGCCTTGGAGTTGTGTGCGATTAGGCGCCATGTCAGAATTGTATTGGTAATGCTTTAGAAATGCCTCGGCTAACTCTTTCCAAGTCTCGATATGCGTACCTTCTAATTGCATGTACCATTCAAGGGAAGCTCCACTGAGGCTATCTTGAAAGAAATGTATTAGTAGTTTTTCATCATCCGAGTAGGCATCCATCTTCCTACAATAAGATCGGATGTGAGTTCGGGGACAGCTCGTCCCTTTGTATTTTTCAAAGTCAGGGGACTTTGAACTTGAGTGGAATCTTAACACTGGGTACCAAACACATATCTGCAGCATCTAACCCAAAAGTGCTTGGGCCTTGTAGTCCTTTGACCGTCTCTTGCAACGCGAGTACCTTCTTTTCCAAGTCAGTAGTTGGCATTCCAGAAGCGTCTACAGCCAAGTTGTCGTGAGGGTTGTAGAAACCTTCGTGATAATCAAAGTGGATTTGAGGGGTAGCCGTACCACTACCAGGAATAGGGATTGTGCCTGCGCCAACAGGAGTAGGGATCGTGCCACTAGGAATGGGGATTGCATTTGTAGGAGTAGGAATGGCATTGTCAGGGGTGGGGTTTGAGCCCACAGTGGTAGGAATGGGAGCGTTGGTAGTGTTTCTCTCCATAGCTTGTCTCATTTCTTCTTGTCCTTTGGCCATAGCCTGGATGACTTCCATCAACTGGCCCATCTGAGTCTTCATGTGGGTCATCTCTTCCCTGAAAGCGGCTTGAGTATGCTAAATTTGATCCCTTAGTAATCTTTGCTTGCCACGAGTGTAGTAGGGATGTCGGGAAGTCAGCTTGTTTACTGCGAATGGAGGTCAAATTTTTGTAAGTTTTGGTTTTGTTTTTTATGAAACGCGATATGATGCGTATGGAATGCATATGAATAATGTTATGTGCAAAGCTCTTAGTAACCTTGTTAGTTATTGTTAAGAATATAAACATTTTTCATTGCAACTAATCAGAAGAGACATAATAGAACAAAAACTCTCATTTCATTAAGGCTTGAAGCCAAGTTCAAATACAAAATACAAAAGATACACTTCTTAAACAAATTACAAATCGACTCTAAATGTGACTCCTTGGGCTCTGTGAACCGCCTCCAAATCTGTAACAAGTTCTCCCATTGTTTCCTTACAAAACTTCACAAAGTCGAACACAGGGACATGAGTGTTTTCAGGAGTCATCACTTGATCGGCTACCTTCAATTTTTCGGGGATCTGCTGAAGCACAAAGTTGGAGAATCCTGCCAAGTTTACAAATCTGTTCTTCCACTCCTCATAGAGAATTTGGAGATCATGGATGATGTCACCTCTAAGAAGTACCGCAGCTTCTTCCTGACGACAACTTTCTTCCCAATAGTGGTAACTATCCTTCAGCTCCAGATATAGCTCATCGTATATTCCATCTTTCACTCTTCGGATTTCTTCGATAGCTCTACCCAACTGGTACTCTTCTTGTACAAAATCTCGCTTCGCAGCCTTTCATAATGCCTTTCAACTTGTGAATTTGAGTTTCAAATTTTTCCCTTTCATCTTTCTTCATCTGGGTGGCTATTCTCACATCATTTTCTAAGTCTTTGACCTTTCGCCATACTTGGTCCAATTTTTCATTTTGGTGATCCATGCCGGGGTTGGCGTTTTTGAGAGCTCCACCAACCCATTCTTTCTTTCCTTTCTCTTCCTTAGATCTTTTTTTTCTATTCTCGAACTTTTGTTTCAACTCTTTGCTTTTGTCTTCCCAAGCTTCGCTTTTCTGCTTAGTCTCGTTGAGTCGAATTCGAAGCTGAGTGTTCTCATCTTCTAGTTCTTGGATTTTAGCCTTAAGTTTCTCCATATCTTCGGGTAAGATAGGCTCGGGCTCAGGATTTGATGGGAAAACAGATGCATCAAAGAAAAAAGGTAACCTGACCTCTTTCACTCTCTCTTTCACCCATTTTACATAAGGTTCACGAGCAAGGATGTTCTTTCGCCCATTGTCTGGATTGCTTCTTTGGATATTTACCCATGCCTTTCTTGCCCTTCGTACAGATGGATCACTTGGATTGGCCGTATTGACAATGAATGGCACCAAATCTTCTTCTTTAGGAGGGCCATCCATGGAGTGTCCAAACTGTCTCTTGAGTAACACCGGGTTGTAATTGATGCAACCTCGCGTCCTTACAAGAGGCACGTTGGGAAATTCTCCACAAGAAAAGATAATATCATTGGTTTCCCATTCCCTCTTGTGCCATGTGATGGAACTAGCGGTGAGTGAAGCAAATCATTGAGGCCATGAGAGTTCCTTGCAAGCAAAAGGACCTTTTTCGGGAATTTGGGTCCTTAGCCACTTATGCAAGAGCGGGGCGCAACAAAGGAACATTCCACCTCCTTTTGTATGTCTTGTATGGAGTGTATGGTAGAAGTCACCTAAGAGGAAAGGCACAGGGTTCTTGGTCAAGAAGATTTCCACAGCTACTTGGTCCACAAAATTTTCCCCATTTGGAAACATCACAATTCCATAGACCAAGAGTGCCAGAATTGAACCACATATTTCCTATTTCTCTTCCTTGGAATACTTCCACGCTTGTTCTTCCAAGAATTTCCTCGAGAAACCCCTATCTCCTTTGGGTGCCCAATTGGCTATCACATATGATGTGGGAATCCCTAAGGCAGAAGCTACTTTCTTCAAAATGAACTCTTCTTCGAGCTTGGGGAACGGATTGCGATCTTTGATGTAGAGGTTCAAAATCTTCTCAAATTCTTCCAAAGTAGGAGCTATCTGAAAATCGCGAAGGTGAAAAAACGGAAAGACATGTCATAGTACTGAGTCAACGCTGTGAGAGCTTCAAACTATATCTTCTCTGTCAACAGGTCCAAAATCCTCCCATAAGAAGAGTGAAATTTGTTGTTCTTGATGGGAGTGATCTTGGCACTTAGCGCTTTCAAATTATCAATTGAAGGATATTTGTATTTGAAAGTGAAGGTACTCTTTCGGTCGGTCTTCTTGTTTAGCTTCATTGTTCCTAAATTCACATTCATCATGACTGCTTCTGAAAAATGCTTATATTTGCAACAAGAACAAGACACTAAGAACTTTGTTTTTATGAAGTATGTATGTATGAACGGATGCAGAATTCGAGCATATGGTTTCATAAGTCCTTGGTATTGATAGGGCCAATACTGACTTCTTTATGGAAAGGTTCTCACAAGGTGTGATCTAGGGTTTAAAAGGGATCCCAAAGTCATGGATTCACATGACTGTTCATCATACATGACATGAATATGTTGGAAGATGACTCTGTCACATGAATCTCTTTTGGGTGAGGTCCTCGTATCGACCCACATGAGAAGAATTTCTCGGGGGCCCATACTACGAGACACATCGACATTGGGTTCTAGACAAGGATTTCAGAGTCACGGACTTCCTTGATTGTTTGTTACGTATGTCAGTCATTGCCAGGCAACAAACCCATTAACAAAGTCTCTTCTGAACGAGGTCTTCGTATCGATCCATACGACAAGCGCTTCTCGAGGACCCATACTACACGACCATCAATCTTAGTTGGCCAATGGTTTAAGGTTCTAAAAGGTCCTTAGAGTAATGGATTCTTGAGAAAACGTTGATCAAACACGCCAAGAGCTTGACGGTTCTCATCATTCTCAAATGAATCTACTCTAAGCGAGGTTCTCGTATCAACTATCACGAGATGAGCATCTCGGAAGCCCATACTACTCAACCTCTCCTATCTCAATTTTAATACTCTAGACTCGGGTATAGAGTCTTTCCCTCAAGTTTGCAACCAAGGTTTCCAATCCATACCAAGAACCAATGAAACCAAACACAGTGAGATACAATTGAAAAAACAAGGAAAGCGATGAACAAGCAAAAGGGAAAAAACCTAAACACACAAAAACAACCTAGGTTAGGCTTGACTCGCTTAGGAAAAAGTCTCCCCAGCAGAGTTGCCAGCTGTCGCTACGCGAAAAATGACACAGATTCGCCACCGGATTTTATTTATCCCAAGGGGGGAGAGAGAAATAGCGATAAAACCTTTGGGAAAGGAGCATGGTCATCGCAACCAAGTCTTAGGGTTCGGGAGTCGGTTATGCGAGGGGAAAGTGTTAGCACACCCTCGCATCCATCGTACTCGATGGGAACCTTCTAGGTTGTTTAGCGTGAATGGGTGTTTTTATTAAGAGTTTGCTTGCTTAAGGAAAAGAGGGGTTGGTTCATTTATTTTAATGCTCGCCAAGGATTGTGGCCCTTGTGCCTACGTATCCTCACTTAAAAGAAGTGAAGAATTAGAGCTCCGTAGTTCGGAGGCTTATGAAATAGTTGTTTGTTAGTTGATTGTATACGTTGAAAAAGGGTTTTTGATTGATGCCCTAAGGTGAAAAAATAGTTTGATGAGTTGATGTTATTTTTAGGTTTTTTGAAGAGAAATGGTTCTTGATTAGGGTTACACAAAAGGACTTTGGATAGAGATGAATGTTTCGAATAACCAAGTCGAGCGCCTTAAATCAAAAACATTTGGAACGAGTGTAGGAGGATTCCATTCTCATTCCTTCTCCACCACCTTAAAATCCATGGTGTACAACCCTCGCCATATATTTATTGTATTTTGGGTTTTTTTGAGAAAAAGGATCACTTGATGTTCGATCAAGGTTTATTGTTTGTAAAGATATATTTGAAGCGATACGGACAAGGTCGATGGCGATGCGCAAGGCAATCGACTTACAAGATTAAAAATGGCTCAATAAACGAGAGTTTTTTTTTGTAAAATGGTTCTTGGAATCAAAAGTCAAAAGGGACAATAGCAATATTCACATACTAAAATCATACCAACATATGGGGTTAGTCGGCTAAAAAAATCCAGACATGCAAAAAAAACGGCATGAAGGAGTTCGCACGGCGAACTCCTTGAGAAAAATTTTTTTGGAGGTAAAATAACGAAAATAGTGAGAAAACAGTGGTGTGACACGGGTGGCCGTGTTATGTGACACGGCCCGTGTCATAAAGTACCTGCAATACGAGTTTTGGGGCTTGACAGAGGTGTGACATGGGTGGCCGTGTTGTGTGACACGGCCCGTGTCATGAGGTCTGGGCAAAAAAATGATTTTTTTAAGTCAAACAGCGGTGTGACATGGGTGGCCATGTCGTGTGACATGGCCCGTGTCAGGAGGTCTAGGGGTTTTTGGACATGAAATCTCAAACAGAGGTGTGACACGGCCGCCCGTGTCAGGCTACCAGGGGGGAAAAACAAACTATTTCTTCATTATCTTTCATTTTTATGGTTCTTAAAAATGGTTTCTTGGTTTTTCTTAGGACCTTACATGATATACTCAATACAACAACACATAAAAGAGGAATTCAAAATTTCATTTGAGGAAGGATCTAAAACATATTTAAATTTCAGGTTTCCCTCCAAAAACCCCCTCCACATGCCAAACCTTGATTTCCAATCCAATTCTCAAGCCTTGCTTTGGATCCAAACCTAAGTCATACTTAAGTGATTTACTACAAACAAAACCATCCAATTTTCATTTCTCACATTCATTTTTCAAAATTGATTAGAATTCTCTCTCAAATTTTCTCAACTTCTCCATTCCCAAAACTCACTCAAAGCTCTTTTCATTGGAACTCTTGATTCTTCATTGGAATTAATGGATTCTTGAGCTAGAACCTCTTCCCATCACCATTATTGAATCAATTTCCTTCTTCAATTTTTGTGCAAGCTTGGATCTGAATCTGGAGTTGGATCTAGAAGTGATTATTTGATGCTTTTTGACTCAAATTTGGTGGATCTTCTTTCATACAACAACAATTATTGTGGATCTTGATGTTTTCCGAATTTCTAGCGTTTGATCTGCTCAAATTCAGTCGATCAACATTTACCGAAGCAAATCTCCACTTCGAAGGTTGGAATTCTCGATCCGATTTAATTTTTGAGCTTATCATATTAATCTTCATATTCGATTGAATTTTGTTGATTTCGATCCGTTCGAATTGTGATGTTTTTGTGTAATTGTGTATCCATGCTGTTGGATCTCTGTTTTTTGTTGTTAATTTCGTGCTTAATTGATAAGTTGATCTGTTGGAATCTTGGATAAGTTGTTTTGGTGCTAGAAGTGATTTTCAGATGCTGTTTTTAGCTTCTGGTGCAGTGTTAATCAGTTAACCTATATGGTTAACCGGTTAACCATTTCAAACTTTCAAAAATTTTCCAAACGTTAACAATGTTAATCAGTTAACGCATATGGTTAACCGATTAACCTGTTCAAAATTCCAGATTTTCTGAACTTTTTAAGGTGTTAACCGATTAACCCCAGGGGTTAACCGATTAACATTGTGCCAGAATGTCATATTTGCTGTTTTGCTTGCTTGTTTGCATACCGTTTCGATTCGAATCATCATAGATCAGTGTGATGCATTAGGATTGAAATTTTTTGGATATTTGGCACTGTTTGTGGTTGGTTAATCATAATTTTGTTGACATGTGTGTTCATTTTCCACTTCGTTGCATGCTTGTGCATATGGTTCGAAGTGAGCATTTGTTTGCATGTTTATTTGCTTTCATCTCTTGCATTTCTCTTGCTTTTCTTGGGTCATTCTTGCATCACTGTTGAGGTTGAGACGAGCTTATGGTGGCTGCCGCCCCACACATTTTTTCTTCCCTCCCACCTTTCTAAATGTTGCATTTCCATGTTTGCATTTTTTTCACTTGTGATTGATCCTTCCTTTATTCTTCTTGTGCTTTTTGCCATGATCCCCATAGGATTCCTAGTCCCCCGAGTTTTGGATAGGAGTATGAGACACATTAGGTGTTCAATCCAAGCATGCTAACATTAGGGTAGATGTTTCCCCTTTTCATCCAAACTTTAGGACCACAATGCATGACAACGTTAGGGCCGAGTTTCCCTTAGACCTTCCGTGCGTCTCTCTTGTTATCTCAAAACAATTATAATTCTTCTAATAAAGGCGATAAACGTTGCGCGCTACGATCCTTATGCTACATGCGGAATGATGAGTGAAGGGTCTCCTCTTGCTTATCTAGAATGTTTAGTATACGTCCCGTTTGGGGGCGATATACGACGCATTCGCCTACATGTCATAGTCTTTAGTGCAACGTGAATCATAAACTGAATTAATTCACTTCACTAAAAAATACAAAACAAAGTTGAAAATTTTTCCTTTGGGATTAATCAAACCTTTTTTCATAAAAGAGTGTTGTTAAACTTCGGTTCTACCGCAAACAGGCTTTGTCCCTAACTGTTGGAACAGAGGTTTAACTTTACTCGATTAAAACACTTAATCAACCTGGGGTTTCGTGTCAGCCTGAACTATGTTTGCTCTGATCTTTCATACTAGATGAAAGAACGTAGGCACAAGACACGATGTCTTGGCGAGCAACCTTCCCCCCTTCTTCCGTAGTAGGCCGAACTATGTTGACTATGATTTCTCGTACCAGACGGGAATACGTAGGCCCTGAGCGGGGATGCTCTGCCGAGTCTCTCTTTTCTTTTCTTTTTGTCCTGCAAGCCTGTAGTGTAGATAGTTTAAACACACCCTTAGATAGACAACAAGCGTGCATCCCGTCGAGTACGACGGACGTGAGGGGTGCTAATACCTTCCCCTTATGTAACCGACTCCCGAATCCAGGACTTGGTTGTGATGACCTTGTCTTTTCCTTTTTCATTAGGTTTTTCCGATCATTTCCTTTCCCTCTCTTTGCGATAAATAACGAAAGGTGGCGACTCTTCTGTTTTCTGCCGGGTGTTTTTCGCAGTTGCGACATTTGGCGACTTTGCTGGGGACTCTGGTTCCCTATGAGAGTCAATCCTAGCGCGTGTCTGTTGCGTCTTTGGGTGTTTACTTTTGTGTAGTTTTGCTTTATGTACATTATCTGTTGTATATTATTGCATTGCATTCTTGTTGGTGCTGTGTTGTGGGTTGGGTTGTTCCCTTGATAGATAAGTCGGACCTGGGCTTCAGTATACACATAGAATTAGAGTGGAGATTAGCGGGAGCTTGTGTGGTGTTTGGTTGCGCAATAACTCACGTGAAATTCACATTCATACGAGGTTTTTCTTTGGAAATATTTTATCCTGCGCGTCTGGTGCAGTCGAGGGAATATTGACTTAGAGAGACTGTCGAATCTGGAGACCGTTCATTTAGGGAGTCAGCTAAGTGAGGCCTCTTTGTTAGACTATGATGCCAAACCGGAAACGGTGAACGTATCATCGTTTCTCGAAAGTCTGTGACGCTGACCACCCGCATAGGATGTTGTACCTTTCAAGACTAGAACTCGCATGTGAGAGGGATGGGTTTTGCAGGAAACATGGCCTTCAACCAACCCTGGTTTTCTCGTCAGTACGAAATTTTGGTCCTGAGTGTTCTATCCAGTGTATTTTCTCAGTGTTCTAATTAGAGCGAAGCTCTGGTTAACTTCAGTCCACGGCACATTATTGAATTTGAGCATTGGATACCTTGATCTCGTGTGTGCATTTGCATAATCAATCTTCATTTAACATGGCATGTTTATGTGTGTTACAGGTTCTCGTCTTTCCCTTGATTCTGGTACTGGTCTTCTTCAGAGATGGAATTTAGCAGAAAGAGGATTCTTGTGTACAAGTTTTCGGCACCTGAGTTGGGACCTTTATTTGGTCTAATTTCCATGGTTGAGCCTGGTGTTCTTGCAGCTTTCCGAGAACAGTATGGTGGAATTCTGAAGTTTGTCCGTAAGCTCACGACTTATGAGCATGGAGCTATTCATACCCTATTGCAGTATTATGATCCTCCAAAGAGATGCTTCACATTTCCGGACTATGTGTTGGTTCCGACTTTGGAGGAATTTGCTTACATCTTAGGTGTTCCGATTTTGAACAAAGTTCCTTTCTTCAGCTCTGAAGAAGAACCTAATCTTGAGAAGTTGTCTGCCGCTCTTTATTTGAGCGCCTCTGACTTGGTCGGTCATGTTATTAGTTGAACAGAGTCTCCGGATTTACTTTACCCTTCCTGGTCGACAAAGCCCGAGAGTATGCTGACAAAGGTTGTTGGGTGGTTTTCAGTGCTATCTTGGCTCTGTGTGTCTATGACATTGTGTTGTTTCCCAATGTATTGGACTTTGTGGATTTTGATGCTTTTCATATCTTCGCTTCCAAGAACCCCGTACCTACTCTTCTAGGAGACTTGTATCATGTAGTGCATTACAAGACCGAGAAAAGAAGAGGAAAAATGGTTTCTTGTTGCGCACCGCTATTGCATAAGTGGTTTGTTGATCACCTTCCTCGCTCAGGAGCTTTTGTGAATTTCGTGAACTCATCGGAATGGTCGAAGAGGCTTATGGGTTTAACGGAGAAGGATATTGTCTGGTTCAATCGAGATTTGCTGGGTCGTGAGGTTATCTTCATTTGTGGTAGCTTTCCTAATGTGCCCTTGATAGGGAGGAAAGGCAGTATCAACTGTAATCCTTCTCTTGCCGTGAGACAATTCGGTTATGCTTTGAAAGGACCTCCGAAAGAAGAGGAAGTGCGGGAATCTCTGTACTTCTCAGGTGTATCTGATCCTTGTGTCTCGGCCCGATTTATGGATGCTTGGGGTAAGATTCACAAGAAGGGAAAGCTTTCTTTGTGCAAAGGAGATTGTAGAGCCTATTATCCATACTCGGAGTGGATTCAGAAGAGGGTTGAATAGGTACTATTGTCGTTTCCTGTTGAAGAACCACTGTATCCCTTAGTCATTGAGCCTCTTACAACTGTTGATATCTTGAGATATACCAAGCTTTGGGCAGAGAAGGAAGAGCTGCGCAAAGAGAATGAATAGTTGAAGCAAGAAATTAGTTAGCTGAAGCATGATAAGGGTGAAGCTGTGTATTTGGCCAAGACAAATGCAGAACTGTTGACTAAGGTGAAGGAAGAACTTGCTGATCAGGTATAAGCATGGAAGCAAGTCGGTCTTGATCTGAAAAGAACTTGTGATGTTCTGAGGAGTAAGAAGGAGGATTTAGATAGAGCCTATCTGAAGATATCCAAATTCAATGAGCAATGGAGTGCTACTTTGACAGCCAACAAGAATAGGGAGGGTCAGCTTCGTGTTCAGGTCGATAAGCTGAAGGCACAATTCAAGGCTAAGGAGAGAGAGGTATTGCTGGAACTGTTCTGCAGGAGCACGATCGAGCAAAAATACCAAGAGACTTTGTCAACACTTGAAGAGTTCAAGATTCGGGCAGAGGTGAAGAAACCCAGGCTTGAGGATGCCTTCGACGAAGATGCTTGGGAAGATCATTATCGTTATCTCTGGGATGTGATACGCAAGAGGGATGTCCTTGTCATAGAGTTGATGGAGAGCCCAGACCATCCAGATATGAAGGAGATGCTTAAGGAGTCTTAGGAGTGGCGTAGAGATCATGGCTACTAGGAGTTTTATCTTCTATAGTTTCACTTGATTTTGTATCTTGATCATCACCAGAGATGTTGGATGAGATCAATACCTCTTTGTATGCGGATATTTTCTCATTTGATGGTATTGTCTCAGCTTTACTTGATATATGAGAAGTTTTAGTGTGGTGTTCTTATCCATCTCTGCTGTTATTGTTATTTGAAACCGGAATCAAGGGGAGATCTCCCTGTGCATACATAGACATGCTTGCATTTTGCATCTTGCATTCTCATTTGCATCGCAGGTTGTTCTTGGTGGCCTTGTGTTCTTATCTCTGCTTGGTTTTCTTCAGTTCAAGATTGAGTAATTCAGTTTCCACAAGTATTCTACTCGAGGGAATCAGCAGAAGGTGATGGATCAGGTTCAGGCAGAATTGCAGGAGGTTAGGGCTCGTATGGGCCAATTCATAGAACTGATGCAGACTGTTGCTAGTGGACAGGAATAGTTGAGAAGGTTGGTCCAGCCGTTGATAGCACGGGTTGATAAAGACAGTGTTTTGCACAGAGGAGCTGGTGTTGTTCATCCTCCGGTGGGTGGGTCTATTCCTCATGGTATTCCTATTGTTGTTGTACCTCCGGGCGGAGGAGCTGCTGGTGAGAACGGTAATATTGTTGGTAATGACAGTGTGTGTGTTGTGCACGGGGTTGCTGGTCCTCATTGGGAAGATAATCAGGATGATATATTTTTTGTGAAGGATATGGGAGGTGGTTTGGCGACCGAAGCTGACCGAAGGTTCAAACTAATTGAGGAAAAAATGAGGTCATTTGAGAATCAAAACTCTTTGGGCCTGGATATGTATGATCTTGGTTTGGTTCCTGAGGTCAGGATTCCCCCCAAATTCAAGGTGCCTAGTTTTGATAAGTACAAAGGGACGACTTGTCCAAGATTACACATCCGGGCATACTTCAGGAAAATGTCTGCTTATTCCAGTGATGAAAAGCTGCTAATGCATTTCTTCCAGGATAGTTTGGTACGAGCTTCATTGGAATGGTATATGGGGCTTGAGAGAACCTATATTCATAGCTGGAAAGAGTTGGCCGAGGCTTTTGTGCGTCATTATCAATATAATAGTGATCTGGCACACAATCGGGTACAGTTGCAGAGTCTGTCGCAGAAAAATTATGAGAGTTTCAAAGAATACGCCCAGAGGTGGCGTGATCTGGATGCAAAAGTGCAACCTCCTTTGGTTGAAAGGGAGTTGATCGACTTGTTCATGGCCTCGTTACCTGGCATGTATTTCGAGAAGTTGATAGGCTGCGTGTCTGTAGGGTTTTCTGATCTGGTGATCACTGGTGAAAGATTGGAGAGTGGAATCAAGTCTGGTAAGATTTCGAATGGTGGTGGATCCTCATCGGGAGGAACGAAGAAGCCATATTCTGCAAACCCCAAGAGAAAGGAGTGGAATGTAAATGTTGTATCTCACAAGGGTAAGGGTAGAGTTCAGTCTCGTTATTCTCAAGAAGTTGCTACAGTAGATATCCCGGTTGCAGCTCATCAACAAGGCAATGTGCAACGACCTTATGCTGCCAGACAAAGAACGGCTAACAGGCAGTTTGTGAATCCTCATATGCCATATTCTCAGTTGTTACAATGGTTACTGCAATTACAGTTGGTTCATAAGAGGACCTTGGCTCCTCTCAATAGTCCTCCACCTGCCGGGTACAATGCGAACGCTCACTGTGACTTTCATTCGGGTGCTCCAGGGCACGATATTGAACATTGCAAAGCTTTCACGCATAAAGTACAAGACTTGCTTGATTCTAAAGTTATCAATTTCACCAATGAGGGGCCTAATATGACTCAGAACCCGATGCCGAATCATGGTGTGGTCGGAGCCAATGCCATTAGCGAGGGGGAGAAGTTGAATCTGATAACTGATGTTGAATATTTGAAGTCTCCACTGGGTTTTGTGAAAGCTTGTTTGTTGAAGAAGGGGGTGTTTCCTGGTTGTTCTACTGACTGCTCAGAATGTGAAGCGCAACCTGAGGGTTGTGATATTTTGAAGAGGGTTATTCAGAGAATGATTGATGAGGGTTGTTTACAATTCGATAAAGTCATGAAAGAAGATGTCGTGAAAAAGGTGAGTAATGACGCAAACGAAGTTGCCACTATTTCCATTCCATACTGGACTATTAATATTTCAGCGCCTGCTAGGCCAGCTCCGGTGACAATTACTATACCAGGACCCATGATGTACGAGAGAAATAGAGCTATCCCATGGAATTATGGAGGAGAGGTGTTCTGTAATGGACAGAAGCAAGAATGGACTGAATCGGCAAGCGGAAGTTCGTCGATTGAGAACATAGCTGGTGTCAGAGGTATTACCAGAAGTGGTAGGATCTTCTCTCCACCAGAGATTAATTCTAATAAAGATGACAGGGGTAAGCGTAAGGCTGTAACTGAAGAGAATGTCCAACCCCAGGTTGTTACTGATGATCTTTCAAAAGATACGGAGGAATTTATGAGATTAATTCGGAAGAGTGACTATAAAATTGTGGATCACTTAAATCAAACTCCGTCAAAAATTTCTATCCTGCCATTGTTGATGAGTTCGGAGGCGCATCGCAACGCTTTGTTGAAAGTCTTGAATGCAGCGTACGTACCCTAGGAGATTTCTGTCAATCAGTTGGAGGGGGTAGTCGCTCACGTGAATGCCAGTAATGGTCTCGGTTTTACTGATTTAGATCTGACTCCTGCTGGGAGGAACCATAATCGTGCGCTACACATATCTTTGGAGTGTAGAGGATCTCTGATGTCACATGTCTTGGTTGACACGGGATCATACCTTAGTGTGCTTCTGAAGAAGGCATTGATGAAGTTGGACATTCAGGGTTTGTTGTGCACGCCAAGTGATTTGGTTGTGAGGGCTTTTGATGGATCTAAGAGATCAGTGTTTGGAGAAATCATGCTGCCTATTCATATAGGGCCAGAGATCTTAAATGCAACTTTCTATATTATGGATATCCAGCCAGCATACAACTGTTTGCTCGGCCGACCTTGGATACATGTTGTCAGAGCAGTTACCTCAACGTTGCATCAAAAGCAGAAATATATGGTGGAAGGGAAGATAGTTACCATGTGTGATGAAGAGGACATTATGGTTAGCCATTTGTCATCTTTCAAGCATGTAGAAGTGGATGGTGAGATCCACGAAACGCTATGCCAGGCATTTGAAACAGTTCAGATTCAGGGGAAGTCTCCTGTAGAAGCCAAGGGTCTAGAGGTTTCGATGTCATCACTCAGGGAAGCCCGTGCTATCATAGAATCTGGCTCGTCTAAGAAGTGGGGTTGAGTTCTCGATGTTCCTGTCAAGCAGGACAAGTTCGTCCTGGGATACAAACCCTCCAGTTCTTCTCAGATTCCGAGATACAGGGGACCCGTGCAATTCACCAGCAGTGGTGTGATATTTGACAGTGACTGCGACATGGATGCCTGGATTCATCCATGTACTCTCGGCCAGAAGTTATGCAACTGGACCGCCGAAGAAGTCATTCATGTTACTGCTGTAGAGTAATGTTCATTGTTTTGATTATGTTCAGTCATGCGTTCTGCCCAAGACGTAGTGACTCATTTGTGGGGCCTTCCTGTTATTTGCAATTTATCATTAAATAAAAGAAGTTTCGCATTCAAATGTTGTGATCCCTGTTTTTCTTGTTTTTGTTTTGCATTTATACTAAACAGAAAAATGGCAATGTGTTTTGTTTGTTGCATCGCATAATAAACATAACATCCTCATGCAGGTCTTTTCTATCAGATGCCATCGATTCAGGTTTGGCTATGACTTCGTATGACTTTGATAATCCCATTTATCAAGCTGAAGATGAGACTAACGAAGACTGTGAACTACCCGAAGAGTTAGCCAGGCTTCTCAAGCAGGAGGAAAGGTTTATTGTTCCACATCAGAAGGATATTGAGATTATCAATCTGGGTACCGAGGATGACAAGGAAGAGGTTAAAGTGGGGGCTGCATTAGAAGACAGTGTTAAGAGAAGATTGGTTGGAATGCTCCGTGAGTATAAGGATATCTTCGCTTGGTCTTACCAAGACATGCTTGGGCTGGATACAGATATTGTGGTACACCGGCTACCTCTCAGAGAAGAATTCTTTCCAGTCAAGCAGAAGTTGAGACGGACAAGGCATGACATGGCAGTCAAGATCAAAAAAGAAGTTCAAAAGCAGTTGAATGTTGGGTTTCTTGATGTCACGAATTACCCTCCGTGGGTCGCTAATATTGTTCATGTGCCTAAGAAGGATGGAAAGGCCAGGATGTGCGTTGATTATCGAGATCTGAATAAAGTGAGCCCGAAAGACGATTTCCCTCTCCCTCATATCGATGTGTTGGTTGATAGCATCGCTCAGTTTTCTGTGTTTTCATTCATGGATGGCTTCTCTGGGTATAACCAAATCAAGATGGCCCCAGAGGACATGGAGAAAACTACTTTCATCACACCATGGGGGACTTTTTGCTATAAGGTGATGCCCTTTGGATTGAAAAATGCAGGGGAAACTTATCAGCGAGCGATGGTCACTTTGTTTCATGATATGATTCATCATGAGGTGGAAGTATATGTTGATGACATGATTGCAAAGTCGCAGACGGAGGAGGGACATCTGCTCGATCTCCTGAAATTGTTTGAAAGGATGAGGAAGTTCAAGCTGAGGCTAAATCTTAACAAGTGCACCTTCGGGGTGAGATCTGGAAAGTTATTGGGTTTCATTTTCAGTGAACAGGGTATTGAGGTAGATCCTACCACAATAAGAGCTATACAAGAAATTCCTGAGCCGAGAAAGGAAAAAGAGGTTTGTGGTTTCCTGGGGAGATTAAACTACATTGCATGGTTTATATCTCATCTTACAGCCACTTGTGAACCAATATTCAAATTGCTAAGAAAAGATCAAACGGTCGGGCGGAATGAAAATTTCCAGAAAGCATTCGAAAGAATAAAAGAATATCTACAGGAACCTTCAATACTCATGCCTCTGGTTGCAGGGAGACCACTGATCATGTATCTCACGGTTCTTGAGAATTCAATGGGATGTGTACTCGGTCAACAGGACGAGTCAGGTAGAAAAGAGCATGCCATTTACTACCTAAGTAAGAAATTCACCGATTGTGAGGCGAGGTACTCGATGCTGGAAAAGACATGTTGTGCACTCGCTTGGGCCGCAAAGCGTTTGAGACAGTACATGATAAACGACATAACCCTATTGATTTCTAAGATGGATCCAATCAAGTACTTCTTTGAAAAACAGGCACTCTCCGGAAGGATTGCCCGTTGGAAAATGGTGTTAAGAGAGTATGATATTTGTCGCTTGCGCGAAAATAAGGTGCCGGCAAAACAGAAGAGTCGCCACCTTTCGTTATTTATCCCTTAGAGCGGGAAAGGAAACGATCGGAAAAACCTGACGAATAAGGGTAAGACAAGGTCGTCGCAACCATTGTCTGGGTTCGGGAGTCGGTTACGTAAGGGGAAGGTATTAGCACCCCTCACGTCCGTCGTACTCGATGGGATCCTCGCTTGTTTGTTTACTTGGACGGGTTGGTTATAATCTATCTACCTATCAAGGCTGGCTGAAAAAGAAAAGAAAAATGACTCGGCAAAGCATCGCGCTTTATGCCTACGTATTCTCATCAGAGAATGAGAAATCAGAGTCAACGTAGTTCGCCCTACGAAGGATTATGGGGGAAGGGTTGAAGGTTGCTCGCTAGGATATCGCCTCATATGTCTACGTACTTTCATCTGGCATGAAAGATCAGAGCAAACGTAGTTCGGGAAACTACGGGTTATCTCCTAAAAGAAGTGTTTTTTATTGTGTTTGCGATCTCCACCGCACTAGAGACTATGACCTGAGAGTGAATGCGTCGCATGTCACCCAAAGGGTACCATACTAAACATCCATCCTCAGATAGCTTAAGGCTCGTAACGTACGAAAGAAATCATCCATGATTACTGTATCTTAAACTGCTTCGAGATGAGAAGAGAACAGGCCCAACTAGGAGGGAGACTATCAAGTCCTACTGTTGTCATGCCATGGATTCATCCTACGGTTGAGGTTTGAACAGGGAACTCCTAGATGTTGTCATGCATAGGTTTCAACCTAAAAGTCTATCATCAAATCCTCATTAGAAGAAATGAGAGTCCTAAGGGATCATGTCAATGATACACCAAAACAGACAAAAGCATCAGCTTTAACAGTAAAATGCATGCAATGCAAGTGAGGGAGGAAATGTGTGTGGGGCTTCAGCCTCCACAAGCTCGTCTCGACCTCAAGCCAGTCATGAAATAACAGTAATCATACTGAAAATAAACAACATGCTATCAAGCAATATACAGATAAAAGAAATGAAGTGCCATCAGGCAAACAAACCACATGCTTGAGAAAGAAAGAATATTCTCTCTAATCCTAACCCTAACACAAAATCTTGATCAAATCTAAGCAAAGCCCTAAAGCAAAACCTAACCAAAGGAAAACAATCCCAGTCTTCAAGCTTCAAAACAAGCCTACCAAAGAAAGGGAGCTAAGTAGGCAGACTCATAGTGTCTTCCTCAGGAAAGCACTAGGAGGTGTATACTCAGGAGTCATACCCTATGTGGCTCAACCACTGTGATCAGTTTATATTCCTCCTCAGGAGAAATTAAACTCACAAGCAGGCTCCAACATCACTGGATACTTAGGAAATCCTATCTGAACTAGTGGAACTAAATGAACAGACTCATAGGACCTTCCTCAGGAAAGTACTAGGAGACTTCCACTTAGGAATTGTATCCCATGTGGCTCAACAATATGTGATCAGTTTACATTCCTCCTCAGGAGAAACTAAACTCACATGTTGGCTCCAACATCATTGGATACTTAAGAAAGAGGTGAGAAGAAAGAATGAAAGTCATTCATAGTGCCTTCCTCAGGAAAGTACCATGAACTTCCTTCAAACTTCAGGATCTCAAACCTCACAGACAGGGAACAAGCCAAGCTCTGGGTCTCTGAGTCTTGATCTACAATCTTCTCTTCATTATGCTCCTCAACAAGATCTTCAAGACAACACAAGCCCCACAACAAATTCCCCACAATAACCCCCAGAGATGAACAGATAACCACAGGGCAGACAAAATCATCATCCAACTTCAGAAAATACCTAAAAATACTAAACCAAAGGGGAAAAATCTATCAATTATTCACAAGGGCCTACAACCTCTACCCATAACATCCACATATGCCTCTATCCAAAAATCAAGACAAAACTATCTGAAGAAAATGAATTTCCTCACCTATGCACAACCTAAACCCTAATTAGGCACCCTAATGCTAACCTAACTAAACTAATCAAATTTTAATCTAAAAATCAAGAATTAAATCCTATGGGGAACTATGATTCAATATCGAATTACACAAAAAAGAATGAATTAAAAATCCTAAGGGAAAGTCCTAAAATAAATTCTACAAAATTGGATATCAAACTAAACATATTAAAAAGCTATTAAAATGAAAAATATGCTAAAAATATGAAAATAAAATAAAATGGAAATTTTATTTATCTATATTTTTCTAGACATATTTATTAACATATAGGAAAAAGAAGAATTAAAAAATGCTTAATTTTCTATTTTTTATGAATTTTATAAAAGACAAACAATAAAAGAAATTAAAAAAAAGAATTAAAAGGGATGGGGGGGGGGGGGGAAATAGCAAGGCAGGTTAGTTGAATTTCAAGTGGGCCAGAATATGGTGGGGTGCAAGTAGAAATTGGGATAAGCCCACACAGACTCACTAAACCAAACGACCGCATTTCAATTTTTAAATTTCCCTCCGTTTTCATTAATTAATCTGGGCCGTTAGATGAGGTGATTAAGTCAAGCATTCAGAAAGATCCAATGGGCGAGGGCCATCGTCCCCAAATAATTCTAGGGTTTTCAGGAAACCCTTCCCCCATGCAAGAACTTCCCCTGGCTCGTTCTCCCTCCACACTCAATGAAAGTCAAAAGTTCCAAAAGCAAAGTTGATCTATTAATCACCAGGAACACAACTATGCTCATATTTTCCATTGAATCTTCTTAAAACTCGCAAACAGAATGGATGAAGTTCTTGGTTCCACCATTTTCACTAAGATCAATCATGGCGAAACTTAAATCCAATGATGAATTCATGCTCTTTATGCTATGCTCATCACAATGAGCTATCCATCGTGCATTAAAACCTAACATCTAGCTTGCTCTTGATCCTAACAGATTCTTGCACCTGCCATCAATCCTCACCAAACTCTCTGAAACTCTAGGGAACTAAACAACTATCCTAGCATGTTCATTCTATACCTACAAGCCAGACAGAAAGCATATAATTTAGAAGGTATATGGGGAAGAAAGAACCTGTTGAATGGTGATGGTGAGTGGTGCTATGAGTAGTTGCAGAGCTTGCAATTGACGCCAAACACTCCTCTAATGGAGAGGATCTTTCTGTTTGCAAAAGCTTTGAAGAAGAAAGCTTGTAATGGAAGAAATCGTGTGTTGCTTGATCTTGAAGGAAACTCTTCAATGGCAATTTCCCTCTCTCTTTCTCCTTTGAATTCTTCAACCTTGACCAACCTCATACTCATCATGATTCACCCTTCTTATAATGATTGATGGAAACTTCTAGATTCTTCTAGAATGAGCTAGAAAAGTCTTGATTTTCTCATGTGATGATAAGTTGAAAATCCCATGCATCATGCCTTATGCTTTGTACTTTGGTGTCAAATTCTCCTTATGTGGGATATTGAGAAGGAATGAGTGAAAATCAGGCCTTTCCTTGCCTTATGTTAAGATTTCCAAAGGTGCCTTAATATGCAAGTTTCAATTTTCCAAAGCATGTCCCATTTTAAAGCCTCAAATGAAAATTCTATTTAAACCAATGTTCTCAAAATGATGTTTCCAATCAAAATGATATATTGGATGACCTATTTTGGATTCCTAGATCTTCCAAACCAATTTCCAATTTCAACTTTTTAAACTTATAAGCCATTTTTAGTTCATTTTTAACCAATCATGCAAATCCATTCTATGAGCTTTTCCAACAATTCATGACCTTCTTTCTAGACTTAAAATCACATTTTGAACAACTTTCATGTTTTGAGTTTTTCCATTTGAGGCTTGGAAATAGGAGATATGGCCTTTGCTTAAAATGACCTATAACTGACAAATGACCAAAATACCCCTGTCTTGTTCAAACCATAAGTTGAGTTCCACAAATCCTATAAAGGACTTCTACCACTCAAATTAAAGCTAAGAAGATTCCCTTCAACATTCATGTTGACCAAGAGATCATAGGAATCATCCTACTAGGGCAAAAGTTGTCTGCAAGTTGGGTGACCTTCCAGGACCCAGATTCACATACCTCTGCTGACCTGTAATTTGTCAAAACCATAACTTGAGCTCTGTAACTCCTATCAAGGACCTCCACCACTCAAATTAAATCTAAGAACAAGCTCTACAACATTCATGTTGTGGGGAAGATGAGATATCAATCATATCTAGAGCTAAAACTGCCTGGAAGATAGGGATCAAATTAGGGTTTTTCCACTGACAATCCTCAGAAACCCTAACTCAAAACTTCTCAAACTCTTCAATCATGATGAGTTGGTCTAGGAATCATCTTTAAAACATCTCTATGCATCATTCCATGATCTCATGGCCCTTGGATGGGGTCTCAACCTTCTCCAAATTTTCAGTTATCCTAGGGTTGACCCAGTCAAAACCCTAATTCTACCATTCATGGTTGAATCTTCTGAATTCTTGCATAATGACCTCTCTGGGCTTCATGATGGCTTTCAAGACATCTCATAGGCTTTCTCAAAACATCAAGTTCATTCTCAAAGTCTCAGAATCATCTGAGGAGCACCCACAACTCTCAAGCTATGAAGCACACAACCCTGGTTTCAATCCACTCCTCTGAGGATCTCTTGAACTCTCTGATGAAGGTATCAACTTTCAAACACTCAATGAATAAATAATTGTTGGTCAAATTTTGGGGTGCAACAGCTGCCCCTATTCAAACGGCTTGAACCTGACTGGGTGAGAAGCGAACGACTCTCAACCAATCAAGGTGCGAGACGATTGAATACCGGTAAACCCGAAAATTTGCCAACTGCACGAGCACACGGTACTCTGCGGGGAACAAATCTTTGAATATTGCAATGCTAGCTGCTCAACAACTAGCTAGAGAAATATCAATCTGACACCGCCGTCAGTTACCCACGTTAACTTCTATTGCCTTCAGACAACCACAACACCCAACATCGCCGCTGGAAGACTAAACTGCCTGACATTACCGTCAGACAAGATTCTGAGGAACGCCCAACATCGCCGCTGGAACACCTAATCACCTGACATCGCTGTCAAGAACAACCATAACTCGGGGAAACAAGCGTCCAACATCGCCACCGGAGACCTAAACCTGAATCACCAAAGTACCCAACATCGCCGCTGGAGAAAATACAACAATGAACAAAATACCCTGCATCGCCGCTGGAGAGAATACAACACTGAACAAAATACCCCGCATCGCCGCTGGAGAGAATACAACCCTGAACAAAGTACCCCGCATCGCCGCTGGAGAAACACATCTGACAGAATATCCCGCATCGCCGCTGGAGAACTAAATCTGTCAAAATACCCCGCATCGCCGCTGGAGAACTACGTCTGACATCGCCGTCGGACAATCAACATACTCCGCATCGCCGCTGGAGAAATAAATCTGACAGAATACCCCGCATCGCCGCTGGAGAAACACATCTGACAGAATACCCCGCATCGCCGCTGGAGAAACACATCTGACAGAATACCCCGCATCGCCGCTGGAGAAACACATCTGTCAAAATACCCCGCATCGCCGCTGGAGAACTAAAGGATCTACATCACCTAACATCGCCGTCAGAAGACTGGATCACCTTGACATGCCCAACATCGCCGCTGGAAAACTGAATCTGACATCGCCGTCGGAAACAAACATCCTCTTAGAGACACTCGACATCGCCGTCGTACAAACATCGTCTCTACTGGGGATTTAAAGAGTCTGACCTCGCCGTCAAACAAATATCCAACCTCGCCGTCGAACAAACATAATCTGACCTCGCCGTCAAATCCAAACGTTCAACCTCGCCGCTGAACAAACATCCAACCTCGCCGCCGGACAACTGATGATCTGACCTCGCCGTCAAATCCAAATGTTCAACCTTGCCGTCGAACAAACATCCAACCTCGCCACCGGACAAATGATGATCTGACCTCGCCGTCAAATCCAGACGTTCAACCTCGCCGTCGAACAAACATCCAACCTCGCCGCCGGACAAAATACAATCCCGAACAACTCTGACCTGGGGTTCACCCCTGGTAAATGGAACAAAAGGTACACTTGCGTATTTGAGACTACTCTGCTGGGAATGAGAGACTTAACCGAGCACACTCTGATCTGAGGTTCACCCTCAGAACCATAACGAACATCGGAATACTGCTGCACACTGCCCGCCGTAGAACTTCAACATTAAAGATATATGAACCCTGGCCCCTGGCCATTTCCAGCTTCAGCTAGAAAAAATCTTCAAGTATTTCTGAAGATAGATGGAACCCTGGCCCCTGGCCATTCCAGCTTTAGCTAGAAAAAACATCCTTAGCCTTCAAGGATGTAAACTTTGCCCGTCGGCAACTCTGCAGGAGGTATCTTCGACTTCAGTCAGAAGAAATGGTCCTTGGCCTTCAAGGATACATGGATATGCCTTCAGGCAACTCCGCCTTTGCTATAGAGCATCCGTGACTTCAGTCAGGGATATATTTCGGCCTTCAGTCCGAAAAATGAATCCTAGGTCATTCATGACCTTGGGGATAACCTTGCCCTTAGGCACCTTCGCTTCAGCTTGGGAAATCTGTGACTTCAGTCAAAGAAATGGTATCCTGAGCCATTCATGACTCTACGGGGATTCAAACACTTTGCCTTCAGGCAAAACTCCGCTTCAGCTGGAGAAACATCTTCGACCTCAGTCAGAAGAAACACTATCCACTTGATCGCAATCAATCATCACCTCAGGACAACCGACTTGGTCTTCAGGCCAACACGGATCACCTCGTTATATACAAGCTTTGGAACCTTGTCTTCAGCCACACGTTGATTCATCAACAGGGAAATCTGAACTCACAGGAACCCTCTGGTACCGCCCTCAGGTGTTTACGAAGTCCATCTTCACATTAGACATCACTGTTGGAGCAGACATTTCACGCTGCTAGGGACCTCAAGAATCATCTTGAACACACAAATTCGTCGGGCACCTTCAAGAATCATCCTGAACCGATAACCATTCTGGAGACTTCATTTTGCTGGGTATTCCAGGAATCTTCCTGGGCAACTCTTGCTGGGGACGCTACCGGGGAGCTCAAGCATCATACTAGGCGAACAACTCGGGAAGTTGCGCAGAGGTCTTAAGAGTCATCTTAAGCAAACGGCCCTGCTGAGGAATTCAAGAGTCGTCTTGAACTGAAGACTTCGCTGGGGATCTCAAAAATCATCTTGAGCGAGCGACTGTGGGGATTACACCGGGGTCTTCAAGAATCATCTTAAGAAAGAGACCTCGTTGGGGAGGATATCAAGAATCATCCTGAGCAACCAATCCTTCGGCTGAACACCTGTAAAACAAGAATGATAATAACCTAGATCATGCTTATGATGCGTATGCTTCTGCGCCATGCCCCACACGGTGGGAAGGATATGCGTTTCTGTTAAATGTTGTGCAATCATGCACAATGCTATGCAACGTTAAATGCTATGCAGTGTTAAATGTTATGCAGCGTTAAATGCTATGCAGTGTTAAATGCTATGTAGCGTTAAATGCTATGCAGTCGTGCACAATGCTATGCAGTCATGCACGATGATGCGATCCCGTCTGCAAAATAAATGCCGAGGGGAGATTCTCCTATCAAGGAGAAAGAACTACTCAGATAGAGGAATCATCCTGCTGCGGAGAAAAATGCACGCCAATATCAATCAGGCTCTGTCTGGGGAAATGATCTTTCGTTGACTGCTGCAGGGCAAACAACTTCAGTTGATCTGCTGCAGAGGGACGGAGCTCTACGAGAACTTGGACCTGCTGATATCTATCGCGAGAACGAACTGCGCGGCCGTCTCGGCTACTCTTCTGGGGATAACCATTCTGTGGGGAAACAACTTCAGCTGCTCAACACTCCACTGGGGGAACGGCCAACCATGGTCTGATCACCTTCCAAGGACTCGGCTCTCTTGGACATATGCAAGCTCGGCTGAGGAAGGAGAAATCATTCTGCTTCGCTGGAGAGAGTGCGATTCTGGGGAGATACAACATTAGCTGCCCCACGCTCTGCTAGGGGACATCCACTCAAGGTCCCAACTGCTTCCAAGGATTCTGCTTTTCTGGGGTTTGTGGACTCAGCCGGGGAGAGAAATCATTCCACTTCACTGGAGAGTACAACTCTGATGAGGAGTCTCAATTTCGCTGGGGAAGAAAGAATCATCTGACTTCGGGGGAGATTACAACTCTGCAGGGGAATACAACATCAGCCGTTCCAACACTCTATTGGGGGAGAGGGAATCATCCGACTTCAGGAGAGAGCATAACTCTGGTGGGGAATCTCAATTCCGCTGGAGACTTTACTGGGGAAACACGAGCTTCGGCACCCGAACACTTCTATGGAACCTGCACTTGTGACCCGGTGCTGGGGGAGACACCATTCTTCGGTGCTTGACTCAGCTGATGAGGTGACGTTCCTTCAGGATGCGTCTGCTTGGGGAAGATAATATTCTCTACCTGGGGAAGACATATCAATGCTCACCATCTTGCGTTCAGATTCTGCGGAGGAGAGACTACTGAACTCTGCTGGAGAAGGAGGGCTCGCCCTGCTTCGGGGATGCGCACGGCACATTTTCTGGAAGGTGCTACACCTGCAACAACACAAACAAACAGACAAGATACCCTCCTCAAAGGGGCCTATCCAGGTTATTATCTCGTGACAATATTCAACTAATTAATTGTTTCAACAATCAATGGGCCTAGGCCCGTAAGTTTATGTATGCGCATTTTATCAAAAAACATCGGCGTTTTCATTCGCAAACAAAACAGATAAATGCTAAACAGACAAGTAAAATTGCTGAATAATGTGCATTCTATTGATGGTGAACCCCTGAATGGGCAAAAATGTTTTACAACAGAGGCAAGCTCCTAGAATGAGGAAGCCGCACAAAAATAAAACATAAATATACATCAGTATATACAAATGTCGGCAACGAGGCATAGACGAACACCATGAGTTGATCCCTCTAAGACCCACTCGACTTCGATACTTCTCCGACGTTTCAGCTTCGGAAGAGATTGATTCAGATAAACGGCCCTCAGGTCCTCCAAACCACTAAACAATGAAAGTCCACACGCGGAACGCAGTCATTTGCTTATTCAAATCCCTAACTTTTGCGTGAACCGCCCTTTACGGGTTTTCAGTTCACCGGGATACCCTTTTTTGCCGAAGCCGCCCAGTGTAGGTTTTCGACTTCGCGGGTGTACATTTTTTCAATATATCCCTAATTTTTGCCCGAACCTTTTATTCTGTTTTTGGTTCGCCGGGATGCCCTTTTTTGCCTGGACTCTTTCTTTTTTGTCCAGCGGGTCTCTTTCAAGCAAAGTATTTTTTAACTGCATCCGCGTTCACCGGGGATGCAAAATCTTCACCATCCATCGTGGATAACAACAAAGCTCCTCCTGAGAAGACCTTGCTGACGACATACGGCCCTTCGTAATTCGGGGTCCACTTGCCCCGGTGATCGGAGTGTGGCGGAAGAATCTTCTTCAGGACGAGATCACCCGTCTGAAAGCTTCGAGGACGCACCTTCTTGTCATAAACCTTCTTCATTCGGCTTTGGTACAGGCGACCAAATGCAATCATTGTTAACCTCTTCTCGTCCATCAGGCTGAGTTGGTTCAAACGATTTGTAATCCATTCTGCCTCGTCGAGTTTCACATCAACCAAAACTCGCAAGGAGGGAATCTCCACTTCTAACGGTAGGACAACTTCCATACCGTACACCAAGGAGAAAGGAGTTGCCCCGGTCGACGTACGCACCGTCGTACGATAACCGTGCAAGGCAAACAGCAGCATCTCGTGCCAATCTTTATACGTCACAACCATTTTCTGAACAATCTTCTTGATGTTCTTGTTGGCGGCTTCAACGGCGCCATTCATCTTCTGCCGGTAAGGAGATGAGTTGTGGTGTTCAATCTTGAAGCTCTGGCACAACTCCTTCATCATCTTATTATTCAAATTCGAACCATTATCAGTAATGATCCGCTCGGGAATTCCATAGCGACAGATGATGTCCCTCTTTATGAATTTAGCTACCACCTGCTTGGTCACATTAGCGTACGAGGCTGCCTCCACCCATTTGGTGAAGTAGTCGATAGCTACCAGAATGAAACGATGACCATTAGATGCAGTGGGCTCGATCTTGCCTATCATGTCGACGCCCCACATGGAGAACGGCCAAGGGGAGGACATGACATTCAATGGGCATGGCGGCACATGAACTTTATCAGCATAGATCTGGCATTTGTGACATTTCTTCGCGAATCTGAAGCAATCCGACTCCATAGTCAGCCAGTAATACCCTGCTCTCAGGATCTTTCTCGTCATGGCATGCCCGCCGGCGTGCGTACCAAATGTGCCCTCATGGACTTCTTCCATGAGCATACTTGCCTCTTTCTCATCCACACATCTGAGTAGCACGAGATCGTGGTTTCTTTTATACAGCACTCCATCAGGATTGAGATAAAAGTTTCCAGATAGCCTCCTCAGAGTCTTCTTATCCTGGGTTGACGCACCCGCAGGATACTCCTTGGTCATAAGGAAGGTCTGGATGCCGTGGAACCATGGCTTGCCGTCGGTGGTATCCTCGATTGCGAAGACAAATGCTGGTCTATCAAGACGCGAAAGTACAATTCTTGGAGCCTCATTCCAATAATTGACTTTATACATTGAAGCCAGTGTGGCTAAGGCATCAGCCATCTGATTTTCAGCCCTGGGTACATGATGAAGTTCCACTCGGTCGAAGAACGGAAGCAGCCTCCTGGCATAATTCATGTACGGCACTAAGTTAGCCTGACGAGTTTCCCACTCCCCTTTAATCTGATTGATTACAAGCGTTGAGTCTCCGTATACGTCTAGATTCTTGATTCTCAAATCAATTGCCTCTTCTAGACCCATAATACATGCTTCATACTTTGCTTCATTGTTGGTAACTGGAAACGTCAGTCTTGCAGTAAACGGGATGTGGGATCCGTGAGGAGTCGTGATGATAGCCCCGATACCGCTTCCATAGGAATTAACCGCTCCGTCGAATATCAACTTCCACTGAGACTTCCTATCTGGCCCATCACCGGGAAATGGCTCATCGCAATCCTTTGCTTTGAGAAACATAATATCCTCGTCAGGGAATTCAAACTTCATCGGCTGGTAGTCTTCGATTGGCTGTTCGGCAAGGTAATCAGACAATACGCTTCCCTTAATGGCTTTCTGGGAGACGTATTGAATATCATATTCTGTTAACACCATTTGCCATCTGGAAATCCTGCCTGAAAGAGCCTGCTTCTCGAAGACGTACTTGATCGGATCCATCTTCGAAATTAGCATAGTGGTGTGGTTGAGCATATACTGTCGTAGACGTTTGGCAGCCCAAGCTAATGCACAACACGTCTTCTCCAGCATCGAGTATCGAGATTCACACTCAGTGAACTTTTTACTCAAATAATAAATGGCATGCTCTTTTCTGCCCGTCTCGTCGTGCTGACCGAGAACACACCCCATACTATTCTCCAGAACCGTCAGGTACATGATTAATGGTCGTCCAGCCACTGGGGGTATCAAGATTGGAGGTTCTTGAAGATACTGCTTTATTTTGTCGAATGCCCTCTGGCAATCCTCATTCCAAGTAATCGCCTGATCTTTCTTTAAAAGCTTGAACATCGGTTCACAAGTGGCCGTGAGCTGAGAGATAAACCTTGCAATGTAGTTTATTCGGCCCAAGAAACCACGAACTTCTTTTTCTGTTTTCGGCGCTGGCATTTCTTGGATAGCTTTTATCTTCGCAGGATCAACTTCAATACCTCGTTCACTAACGATAAACCCCAATAACTTTCCGGACCGCACTCCGAAAGTGCACTTGTTAGGATTCAGCCTCAGCCTGAATTTCCTAAGCCTCTCAAACAGCTTCAACAAATTGACCAGATGCTCTTCCTCCGTTTGGGACTTTGCAATCATGTCATCAACATAGACCTCGATCTCATGATGAATCATATCATGAAACAAAGTTACCATTGCTCGCTGGTAAGTGGCCCCTGCGTTCTTCAGACCGAAGGGCATTACCTTGTAGCAGAATGTTCCCCAGGGGGTAATAAATGTCGTTTTCTCCATGTCCTCCGGTGCCATCTTAATCTGATTGTAACCGGAGAAGCCATCCATGAACTAAAACACGGAAAACTGGGCTGTATTGTCAACCAACACATCGATATGAGGCAACGGGAAATCATCCTTAGGGCTAGCCCTGTTCAAATCCCGATAATCGACGCACATGCGTACCTTACCGTCCTTCTTCGGTACAGGCACTATGTTGGCGACCCACGGAGGGTAAGTGGTAACGGCTAGAAATCCTGCGTTCAACTGCTTCTGGAC
Organism: Lathyrus sativus; assembly: GCA_963859935.3. NCBI lineage: Eukaryota > Viridiplantae > Streptophyta > Magnoliopsida > Fabales > Fabaceae > Lathyrus > Lathyrus sativus. Next base: position 257,655,508 of record OZ012739.1, read on the forward strand.
TTCTTCTTTGATTTTTACAGCTATATCTGGTCTCGTCCTCCTGAGCTTCTGCTTGACTGGAGGGCAATCTTCTCGCAACGGCAAGCGATGAACCACGATATCAGTGTCGAGTCCGGGCATATCCTCATATGACCAAGCAAAGACGTCACTATACTCTCGAAGCATCTCGACCAGTCTATGCTTGACATCATTCTGCAGCGCAACCCCTACTCTGACATTTCTGACGAGCTCCTCAGAACCCAGATTTATGATCTCAATATCCTCCTCGTGAGGCAGAATAACCTTTTCTTCTTGTCTCAACAAGCGGGCCAACTCTTCCGGAAGGTCCTCGTCTTCATCAATCTCATCCTCGGCTTGATAGATTGGGCAATCAAAGTCGTAGTGAGCCGTAGAGGGTCCAGAGTCGATGTCATCTGTTACGTGGATCCTGCAATAACAAGGGTTAATTTTAAAGCAAGAATATGTAGGTTAGCACAAGCCTCGTTGCCATTTTACTGTTTTTCGAAATAAACATAAAACAGGAATAACAGAGAACACAATATTTGATTACGAATAAAATGCCTTTTATTTATTAACAAAATGCATACACATAATCCAACAAGGCCCTGACAGTAAAACCACTATGCCCCGGGCAGGACATAGGGTTGTACAAAGATTGTAAAAAGCAAATCATTACTCTTCACTTGTCAGCTTGATAATCTCCTTGATGATCCAATTGTGGAGGCGCTCGCCCGGCTTGCTCGGTTGAATCCAGGCGTCAAGATCGCAATCACTGTCCCCACTGTCCTCCGACGCAGCGTTGATGCTCTCGAAAATTACTCCCCCCTTGGTGAATAGGATCGGCCCTTTCCCACGAGACGAGCTGCCAGAAGAAGATGAAGCTTCAGCTCCAGGAGAATACCCCAATCCAAACTTATCCTGCTTGATTGGTATATCCAAAACATGCCCCCAGCCTGGGGTGGAACCGACTTCGACGACGGCCCGAGCTTCCTTAAACGAGGAGAGATTCATCTCTTGCTTCTCTGCGACGACATGAGCTACCTCTTTTACCCTGACGGTTTAAAACGCTTGGCAAAGCATTTCATGGATCTCGCCATCCATTTCAACATATTTAAAGGACGATAGGTGGCTCACCATAATGTCCTCCTCACCGCAGACTGTTACTATGCTGCCCCCGACAGCATATTTAAGCTTTTGATGCAGCGTGGACGTCACGGCACCAGCAGAATGGATCCACGGCCGACCTAAGAGGCAACTATAGGCAGGCATGATATCCATGATATAGAAAACCATATTGAACGTCTCTGGACCAACTTGAATTGGCAGGGTCAACTCTCCAAAGACGTGGCGCTTAGTCCCATCAAAGGCTTTCACGACCAGATCACTGGGCGTGCACAGCAATCCACGGGTATCCAACTTCATCAGTGCCTTCTTCGGAAGCACATTAAGGGATGAGCCCGTATCCACCAGGACATGCGACATGACGGTACCTCTGCACTCTATCGAGACGTGCAAGGCGTTATTGTGATCTCTTCCCTTAGGAGTCAGCTCTAGATCTATAAAACCCATCCCGTTACCAGCATTGACATGGGCCACCACTTCCTCCAGCTGATTTACTGATATCTCCTGCGGCATGTATGCAGCATTCAATACCTTCAGTAATGCATTGCGGTGCGCCTCAGAACACAGCAACAAGTTAAGAATAGAGATCTTCGACGGAGTCTGATGAAGATGATCTACAATTTTGTAGTCACTTTTCTTGATTAGTCGCATGAACTCTTCAGCATCTTTAACCAGCAAGTCCTTCTCTGCCCCTGCAGGGACCTCCTCAACAGCTTTACCTTTACCCTTATCCACAACGTCATCTTGGACCACTTTCTCTGCTGCAACCTCCGCTGGCGAAAACACTCTACCGCTTCTAGTGATACCACTGACTTCGGTAAGATTCTGCACAGTCGATCCGAATGGCTCCAGCTCTATCTTCTGACCATTACAATAAACTTCGGCGCCGTAACGCCATGGAACGGCATTAGTACTCTCGAATGGGATTGGTCCGGCCCTGGTGATGGTGATAGTACGCGGTCGGGGCGCAGAAATAGTAATAGGGTGACGAGGAATAGTAATGGTAGCAACCTCGTCTGCCTGCTTCAGCACGACTTCCCCTGATGCACTCTCAACGCTCCGGCTGAACTGCAAAATACCCTCGGACATCAGACTTTGGATACCTTCGATCAGCTGCTCACACCCATCAGGAAGTGTAGCACAAGCCATACATAACTCTCCACACCCAGGAAAGAAGCCCTTCTTCAGCAATTTAGCCTTGACAAAACTCAACGGCGTCTTCAAATCTTTGACGTCAGTCAGCAAGTCTGAACTCTCCTCAGTGATAAAAGCATTCACTCCACCCCCTTATGATGAGGCATGGGGTTTTTGGTAACGTTGGGCACGTTGTCAGAAAAATTGATGACCTTGGCGTCCACCAAGTCCTGGACTTTGTGCTTAAAAGCTTTACAATTCTCAACCGTATGGCCTGGTGCCCCAGTATGGAACTCACAAGTAGCATTGGCGTCATACCCCGGTGGTGGTGCCCCTGTTAAGGGAGCCATTGTCCTCTTTTGCACTAACTGGAGCTGAAGCAACGTTTGCAGAAGCTGTGCATACGACATAGGTGGGGTTTCAAACTGACGATTTGTCGTGGGAGCCCGATTCTGATATCTCCTATACCCCTGCTGATTCTGCTGCTGAGGCTGCTGCTGCTGCTGCTGTGGCTGCGGTGGAGCAGCTGGGATATTTATGCTAGCAATCTGAGGCTGAGGGCCCTTGCCCTTTCTCCTAGCATTAGTGACAGCACTGGCATCTCCCTCTCGACGCTTGCCAGCGTAGGGTTTCTTACTACCTCCTCCAGCTGAGGATGATTCGCCCTAAATTTTTCCAATCTTTATACCGTTCTCAACATGCTCGCCCAGAGTGATGAGAGCCGAGAATGTTCCGGACATGCCACTGACCAGCTTTTCATAATAGATTCCAGGAAGGGTAGCCACGAACATTTGCACTAGCTCACGCTCAACCATCGGTGGTTGGACCCGAGCAGCCAATTCACGCCACCGCTGGGCGTACTCTTTAAAGCTTTCATTGTTCCGCTGTGAAAGATTCTGAAGCTGGACTCGGTTGGGAGCCAAGTCGCTATTGTATTGATAGTGGAGGACGAACGCTTCTGCAAGATCTTTCCAGGTGCGCACAGTAGCGGGTTCCAAACCCATATACCATTCGAGCGATGGACCTGAAAGACTATCCTGAAAGAAGTGCATCAGCAGCTTCTCATCGTCTGAATAAGCGGACATCTTTCTATAATAAGATCGGAGGTGGATCCGGGGGCAAGTAGTACCCTTATACTTCTCAAAGGTAGGCACCTTAAACTTGTGAGGTACTTTAAAGTCAGCAATCAACCCGAGCTTGGACATGTCAACGCCCAATCTGTTCTGATTTTCTATGTCTCTCATCTTGTCTTCCAGCGCTTTGAACCTGAGTCGAGCTTCAGCATTCAACTCTGCTTCTACACCTCTCTGAGAGAATACGTCATCCTGATGGTCCTCCAGCCACGGTTGAGGCACCAACAGATTTCCTGCACCAGCGTTGCCGTTTACGGGCCCTATGTTAACATTGGCTCCCAAGCTACCGTTGCCGACGCCTGCCGCATCGAGTCCGAGATTAGTCATCAGATTGCCGTTAGCACTGTCGTTGCCCCCGGCAACAGGAACAACGTTCTGTGGAGTATCCACTGGAGGAGGAGTGGGCACGGCCCCTCCATGCAGTATGCCATTACTGTCAACCCTGGAGATCAGAGGTTGAACCAGAGTACGAAGCTGGTCTTGACCATTCGCGACTACTTGCATCAGCTCCATAAAACGATCCATCCGTTCACGGAGCTCTTGAACATCTGACTGTACCTGGTCCATTATCCTTGTCTGATTAGCGCGAGTCGAGTAGCGGTGAATGAGTTTTTGATCAATCCTGGAGACCGGAGACAATTCGAAACCTGAAAAACCTGTCAACATTAAAGGTTAGGAAAAGCAATAAAGTGTATGTCATACAAAATGCTTTATGCAGATGTATGCGTGTGCCTGTGTGCTTGAGAGATTTCCCCCGATCCTGGCGCCTTAGTACCAGTGCTGACGATAATAAGGAGAGGAATTTGGGCCCAATCATGGAAACAACAATCTCACATATACACAGGAAGCCTATAGCATTGGTGATAGCCAACTCCGATACATCAGGGATTGAGAGCTCGTACGCAACAGTCTTGCTGTAATAACACGATAAGAAGCGAGAGATCCTGGATCGGGAAACGGTACCTGTCACAGACACACGCCAATGGAATGCGAATGATTATGCAAACTAATGCAAAATGCAGGCATGCAACAATATATTCAGGCGGCTGCTGTAGAGATTTGGTATCAACAGTCACTGATGAGAAGGAAACCCCGGTGTAAAACCACTGATCTGATCTGCTGAAAATAACCATCTGATAGGATCGAGATCAAAATTCTGTTCTGCCAAGAATAAGTGCCTTATAATAAGGACCCGGGATGTATGATCAGAAAACGTCCGCTGATGAGGTCTTCAGACCCCAAATCAAAAATCTGCCCTATCAAGAACAAACATACAGCTGCTAATGAGATCTCCAGACCCCACTCAAAATCTGCCCTATTCAGGACAAACCTCTGATGACAATACTCTGATCGAAACCTGCTCTATCAAGAACAGACAAACACCTGATGATAAGATCCTCTGATCAAACCCTTGCTCTATCAAGAACATATCTGCAACTGAGAACCCAACATAATTGATTCACTGTCAAGAAAACCAGGTCGTCTGAAGGTATAAGTTTCCTGCAATATCCCAATCCCACTCACAGGTATGGACCTAATCCACGGACAAAGGTACGGCATCCTATGCGGTCATCAGCGTCACAGACTTTCATGAGTGACGATACGATTCCCAGAAGGAGTGGCATCATCAAGTCATGAAGAGGCCTCTCTTAGCTGACTTCCAACTGATCGGTCCCCAGAGTCGACAATCCTCACGTCTGGACTCCCCTCAGATCCTCAGGACCGGAAAGGAGCACCTCTGCAAGAATCTCGTCTGAGCGCAGATTTTCGTAGGGAACTGTGCCTGCTCAGCAGACAGGTTCGTCTACTACTTCTCCGCAACTATATCTAGGTGTGTACTCAAGCCCAGTTCCGGCTTTTCACTCACAGTAACATCCCTCTCCCACAGCAGCACAGATAATCATATCGAACTGGAAATAAAATGCGAGAAATAAAATGCGGGAAGTAAAAATGCGATAAATAAACGCAACCCAACAAGCAAACATACACGCGATAGGATTGACTCTCATAGGGAACCGGAGAACCAGAGACTCTGGGTTCGGTCCCCAGCAGAGTCGCCAGCTGTCGCTTGCGCGAAAATAAGGTGCCGACAAAACAGAAGAGTCGCCACCTTTCGTTATTTATCCCTTAGAGCGGGAAAGGAAACGATCGGAAATACCTGACGAATAAGGGTAAGACAAGGTCGTCGCAACCATTGTCTGGGTTCGGGAGTCGGTTACGTAAGGGGAAGGTATTAGCGCCCCTTGTTGGTGTAAGCCCTAGAGGCCAATACTTTTTGGTACTTGTATCGGATTATTCGTTTAATAATAAAAGGCATTTCTTTATTATGTTTGTCTTTCAGAATAATAAAGTCCTTAGAATAGTTAGTTTGTTTAATGAAATGTTAAGTGTGACTTAATCATGAGATCCCATTAAACATAAAGACATTATTCTTAAAATATCCGTAGTCAAGCTTTATTGCAAAGTGGGATAACATTAAAAGCATTGAGACTATTATGAAGATAGACTGATGATCACATCTCATGGATCATGGATAAAGAGTTATCAAGTCTTGACATAGGTATAAATATTAGGAGTAATATTTATACCGGATTGACCCGCTATGAGAATACTACATAGTATGTTATGCAAAGTGTCATAAGTTATTCTCATGGTGATAATGGTGTATTACCACCCTTCGACCTGAAACCACTATGGACCCTAGATGTAGAGTCGGGTGCTTTATTGCTGATCAAACATTATCCGTAACTGGATGATCATAAAGACAGTTGATGGGCACTCCACGAAGCATGCTGAGAGACATGAGTGTCCTAGATGGAATTTGCCAATCCTGCATAACAGGAGAAATGTCTAAGGGCCCAATATTGAACTGGACAAGGATGACACTGTGTATGCCTTGTGTTCAATATAGACATAGGGGCAAAAGGGTAATTGTACAAACATATATTATCACGAAAAAGGTTTTGTCAGATCACATGACATTTTCGTGACTTGGGTAGCAGTGATGTGTTGCTAGATACCGCTTACTGTTTATTATGTTAAATATATAATTTAATATAATTACCAACGTTACAAAATCCTACAGGGTCACACACATAAGGACAGTTTAATGAGAGATAGAGAAATCAAAGGAACACCGTAAGGTACGGTGCACTTAAGTGAAAAATAGAAATTCGGATAATATAATAATAATTATTGTTATTTTATAATGGTTATAAAATAATAATAAAATAAATATATTTATTATAATAATAGTTATTATAATAATATATAATATTATTATGGATCATGTGAATTGGGTTTTTAGCCCGCAGCCCACAAGAGAGTCTATAAAAGGAACCCTTGTGATGAAGCTTTCATTTTGATGCAATTTCGTTTTTGAGTCTCTTTTCTCACTCAAATAATTCCGTTCGTAAGCAGCTAGCACTGTGACCGGAAGCTGTTCGTGTGAACTGAGTAGAGGCGTTGCACTTCATCAACGCTTCTGATCGCTGCATCAAAGATCTGAATCGCCACAAATAGGTAACGATTCTATCACTGACCATGATCATTCGTAAGGATCACTAAAGGAAATTTTTGTTTTCCGCTGCGTTTAGATCGCAATTTTCCTTCACCCCTCACGTCCGTCGTACTCGACGGGATCCTCGCTTGTTTGTTTACTTGGACGGGTTGGTTATAATCTATCTACCTATCAAGGCTGGCTGAAAAAGAAAAGAAAAATGACTCGGCAAAGCATCGCGCTTTATGCCTACGTATTCTCATCAGAGAATGAGAAATCAGAGTCAACGTAGTTCGCCCTACGAAGGATTATGGGGGAAGGGTTGAAGGTTGCTCGCTAGGATATCTCCTCCTATGCTTACGTACTTTCATCTGGCATGAAAGATCAGAGCAAACGTAGTTCGGGAAACTACGGGTTATCTCCTAAAAGAAGTGTTTTTTATTGTGTTTGCGATCTCCACCGCACTAGAGACTATGACCTGAGAGTGAATGCGTCGCATGTCACCCAAAGGGTACCATACTAAACATCCATCCTCAGATAGCTTAAGGCTCGTAACGTACGAAAGAAATCATCCATGATTACTGTATCTTAAACTGCTTCGAGATGAGAAGAGAACAGGCCCAACTAGGAGGGAGACTATCAAGTCCTACTGTTGTCATGCCATGGATTCATCCTACGGTTGAGGTTTGAACAGGGAACTCCTAGATGTTGTCATGCATAGGTTTCAACCTAAAAGTATATCATCAAATCCTCATTAGAAGAAATGAGAGTCCTAAGGGATCATGTCAATGATACACCAAAACAGACAAAAGCATCAGCTTTAACAGTAAAATGCATGCAATGCAAGTGAGGGAGGAAATGTGTGTGGGGCTTCAGCCTCCACAAGCTCGTCTCGATCTCAAGCCAGTCATGAAATAACAGTAATCATACTGAAAATAAACAACATGCTATAAAGCAATATACAGATAAAAGAAATGAAGTGCCATCAGGCAAACAAACCACATGCTTGAGAAAGAAAGAATCTTCTCTCTAATCCTAACCCTAACACAGAATCTTGATCAAATCTAAGCAAAGCCCTAAAGCAAAACCTAACCAAAGGAAAACAATCCCAGTCTTCAAGCTTCAAAACAAGCCTACCAAAGAAAGGGAGCTAAGTAGGCAGACTCATAGTGTCTTCCTCAGGAAAGCACTAGGAGGTGTATACTCAGGAGTCATACCCTATGTGGCTCAACCACTGTGATTAGTTTATATTCCTCCTCAGGAGAAATTAAACTCACAAGCAGGCTCCAACATCACTGGATACTTAGGAAATCCTATCTGAACTAGTGGAACTAAATGAACAGACTCATAGGACCTTCCTCAGGAAAGTACTAGGAGACTTCCACTTAGGAATTGTATCCCATGTGGCTCAACAATATGTGATCAGTTTACATTCCTCCTCAGGAGAAACTAAACTCACATGTTGGCTCCAACATCATTGGATACTTAAGAAAGAGGTGAGAAGAAAGAATGAAAGTCATTCATAGTGCCTTCCTCAGGAAAGTACCATGAACTTCCTTCAAACTTCAGGATCTCAAACCTCACAGACAGGGAACAAGCCAAGCTCTGGGTCTCTGAGTCTTGATCTACAATCTTCTCTTCATTATGCTCCTCAACAAGATCTTCAAGACAACACAAGCCCCACAACAAATTCCCCACAATAACCCCCAGAGATGAACAGATAACCACAGGGCAGACAAAATCATCATCCAACTTCAGAAAATACCTAAAAATACTAAAACAAAGGGGAAAAATCTATCAATTATTCACAAGGGCCTACAACCTCTACCCATAACATCCACATATGCCTCTACCCAAAAATCAAGACAAAACTATCTGAAGAAAATGAATTTCCTCACCTATGCACAACCTAAACCCTAATTAGGCACCCTAATGCTAACCTAACTAAACTACTCAAATTTTAATCTAAAAATAAAGAATTAAATCCTATGGGGAACTATGATTCAATATCTAATTACACAAAAAAGAATGAATTAAAAATCCTAAGGGAAAGTCCTAAAATAAATTCTACAAAATTGGATATCAAACTAAACATATTAAAAAGCTATTAAAATGAAAAATATGCTAAAAATATGAAAACAAAATAAAATAGAAATTTTATTTATCTATATTTTTCTAGACATATTTATTAACATATAGGAAAAAGAAGAATTAAAAAATGCTTAATTTTCTATTTTTTATGAATTTTATAAAAGACAAACAATAAAAGAAATAAAAAAAAAGAATTAAAGGGGATGGGGGGGAAATAGCAAGGCAGGTTAGTTGAATTTCAAGTGGGCCAGAATATGGTGGGGTGCAAGTAGAAATTGGGATAAGCCCACACAGACTCACTAAACCAAACGACCGCATTTCAATTTTTAAATTTCCCTCCGTTTTCATTAATTAATCTGGGCCGTTAGATGAGGTGATTAAGTCAAGCATTCAGAAAGATCCAATGGGCGAGGGCCATCGTCCCCAAATAATTCTAGGGTTTTCAGGAAACCCTTCCCCCATGCAAGAACTTCCCCTGGCTCGTTCTCCCTCCACACTCAATGAAAGTCAAAAGTTCCAAAAGCAAAGTTGATCTATTAATCACCAGGAACACAACTATGCTCATATTTTCCATTGAATCTTCTTAAAACTCGCAAACAGAATGGATGAAGTTCTTGGTTCCACCATTTTCACTGAGATCAATCATGGCGAAACTTAAATCCAATGATGAATTCATGCTCTTTATGCTATGCTCATCACAATGAGCTATCCATCGTGCATTAAAACCTAACATCTAGCTTGCTCTTGATCCTAACAGATTCTTGCACCTGCCATCAATCCTCACCAAACCCTCTGAAACTCTAGGGAACTAAACAACTATCCTAGCATGTTCATTCTATACCTACAAGCCAGACAGAAAGCATATAATTTAGAAGGTATATGGGGAAGAAAGAACCTGTTGAATGGTGATGGTGAGTGGTGCTATGAGTAGTTGCAGAGCTTGCAATTGACGCCAAACACTCCTCTAATGGAGAGGATCTTTCTGTTTGCAAAAGCTTTGAAGAAGAAAGCTTGTAATGGAAGAAATCGTGTGTTGCTTGATCTTGAAGGAAACTCTTCAATGGCAATTTCCCTCTCTCTTTCTCCTCTGAATTCTTCAACCTTGACCAACCTCATACTCATCATGATTCACCCTTCTTATAATGATTGATGGAAACTTCTAGATTCTTCTAGAATGAGCTAGAAAAGTCTTGATTTTCTCATGTGATGATAAGTTGAAAATCCCATGCATCATGCCTTATGCTTTGTACTTTGGTGTCAAATTCTCCTTATGTGGGATATTGAGAAGGAATGAGTGAAAACCAGGCCTTTCCTTGCCTTATGTTAAGATTTCCAAAGGTGCCTTAATATGCAAGTTTCAATTTTCAAAAGCATGTCCCATTTTAAAGCCTCAAATGAAAATTCTATTTAAACCAATGTTCTCAAAATGATGTTTCCAATCAAAATGATATATTGGATGACCTATTTTGGATTCCTAGATCTTCCAAACCAATTTCCAATTTCAACTTTTTAAACTTATAAGCCATTTTTAGTTCATTTTTAACCAATCATGCAAATCCATGCTATGAGCTTTTCCAACAATTCATAACCTTCTTTCTAGACTTAAAATCACATTTTGAACAACTTTCATGTTTTGAGTTTTTCCATTTGAGGCTTGGAAATAGGAGATATGGCCTTTGCTTAAAATGACCTATAACTGACAAATGACCAAAATACCCCTGTCTTGTTCAAACCATAAGTTGAGTTCCACAAATCCTATCAAGGACTTATACCACTAAAATTAAAGCTAAGAAGATGCCCTTCAACATTCATGTTGACCAAGAGATCATAGGAATCATCCTACTAGGGCAAAAGTTGTCTGCAAGTTGGGTGACCTTCCAGGACCCAGATTCACATACCTCTGCTGACCTGTAATTTGTCAAAACCATAACTTGAGCTCTGTAACTCCTATCAAGGACCTCCACCACTCAAATTAAAGCTAAGAACAAGCTCTACAACATTAATGTTATGGGGAAGATGAGATATCAATCATATCTAGAGCTAAAACTGCCTGGAAGATAGGGATCAAATTAGGGTTTTTCCACTGACAATCCTCAGAAACCCTAACTCAAAACTTCTCAAACTCTTCAATCATGATGAGTTGGTCTAGGAATCATCTTTAAAACATATCTATGCATCATTCCATGATCTCATGGCCCTTGGATGGGGTCTCAACCTTCTCCAAATTTTCAGTTATCCTAGGGTTGACCCAGTCAAAACCCTAATTCTACCATTCATGGTTGAATCTTCTGAATTCTTGCATAATGACCTCTCTGGGCTTCATGATGGCTTTCAATACATCTCATAGGCTTTCTCAAAACATCAAGTTCATTCTCAAAGTCTCAGAATCATCTGAGGAGCACCCACAACTCTCAAGCTATGAAGCACACAACCCTGGTTTCAATCCACTCCACTGAGGATCTCTTGAACTCTCTGATGAAGGTATCAACTTTCAAACACTCAATGAATAAATAATTGTTGGTCAAATTTTGGGGTGCAACAGTATTCAGTACATTTCCAAGAAAGCCATTAAGGGAAGCGTTCTATCAGAATATCTAGCGGAATAGCAGATTGAGGATTATCAGCCGATGAAGTTTGACTTCCCAAATGAAGACTTCATGTTTCTGAGAATAAAAGACTGTGATGAGCCTTTACCTGACGAGGGTCTTGAGAGGGGATCTCAATGGAAATTGGTTTTCAATGGAGCGATTAATTCATATGGTAATAAAATCGGCGCGATCATTACTACTCCTCACGGTTCTCATATACTGTTCACCGCCCGATTGACATTCGCTTGCACCAATAATGAAGCCGAGTATGAAGCTTGAATTATGGGTTTAGAAGAGGTCTTGATATGAGGATCAAGAATCTGGATGTGTATGGTGACCCAGCGTTAGTCGTTAACCAATTAAAAGGAGAATGGGAAACTCGTCAGGCTAACCTGGTGCCTTATAGAGATGATGCAAGGAGACTGCTGCCTTTCTTCGATAGAGTTGATTTCCATCATATGCCGAGGGATGAGAATCATATGACAGATGCCTTGGCCATGCTATCTTCGATGTACAAAGTGAATTTCTGGAATGAAACTCCTGCTATCACCATCATGCGTCTTGATAGACCAGCTTTTGTGTTTGCCGTTGAGAAAGCATCTGATGGAAAGCCTTGGCATTTTGATATCAAGCATTTTCTCAAGACTCAGGAGTACTCATCTGGGGCATCCAGCAAGGATAAGAAGACTCTGAGGAGGTTAGTTGGGAATTTTTATCTGAACAAGGACGATGTGCTTTACAAGAGAAACTTCGACATGGTCTTGCTGCATTGTATTGATGAACTTGAAGCAAACCTGTTGATAGAGGAAGTCCATAAGGGTTCTTTTGGCACCCATGCCAATGGACATGCAATGGCTAGAAAACTGCAAAGAGTTGGGTATTATTGGATGACTATGGAGTCTGATTGTTTCAAATATGCCAGAAAGTGCTATAAATGCCAGATTTATGCTGACAAGGTGCAGGTGCCACCAGCTCCTCTGAATGTGTTGACGTCTGCTTGGCCTTTTTCCATGTGGGGAATCGATGTGATTGGAAAGGTTGAGCCGACTGCTTCTAATGGACATCGCTTCATTCTGATCGCGATTGATTACTTTACAAAGTGGGTAGAAGCGGCGTCCTTCGCTAATGTCACGAAGTAGGTGGTCGCCCGATTCATAAAGAAGGACATCATTTATCGTTATGGTATTCCGGAGAGAACCATTACTGATAATGGTTCAAATTTGAATAACAAAATGATGAAGGAACTGTGTCAGGGTTTCAAGATCGAACATCACAATTCTTCTCCATATCGTCTGAAGATGAATGGTGTTGTTGAGGCAGTTAATAGGAATATCAAGAAGATTGTGAAGAAAATGGTTGTGACCTACAAAGACTGGCACGAGATGTTGCCTTTTACTCTTCACGGTTATCGTACTTCGGTGCGTACATCAACCGGGGCAACTTCTTTCTCACTGGTGTATGGTACGGAAGCGGTCCTGCCATTAGAAGTTGAGATTCCTTCTTTAAGGGTATTGTCAGATGTGAAGCTTTACGAGGCTGAATGGGTGCAAATCAGGTTGAATTAGCTGAGTTTGATTGATGAAAAGAGATTGGGAGCCATTGCGCATGGCCGGGTGTACCAGAGTAGGATGAAGAAAGCCTTTGATCAGAAAGTGCGTCCTCGGTGCTTCCAAACGGGTGATTTGGTGTTGAAAAGGATCCTTCCTCCTCAGACAGATCACAGGGGAAAGTGGACTCCTAACTATGAAGGTCCGTTTGTGGTAAGAAAGGTTTTTCTCTGGCAGAGCCTTATTACTGTCTACTATGGATGGTGAAGATTTTTCGTCCCCTGTGAACGCAGACATGGTTAAAAATACATTGCTTAAAAGAGACTCGCTGGACACAAAAAGAAAAGTCCAGGAAAAATTGGGGCATCCCCGCGAACCATAAAAAAGAAAAGGTTCGGGCAAAAATTAGGGATAAAATGAAAAGATGTAAACCCGCAGAGTTGAAAACCTGAAAAGGAAACTTTGGCAAAAATGGGTATCCCGGTGGATTGAAAACCTGAAAGGGCGGTCCAGGGAAAAGTTAGGGATTTAAAAAGCAAATGATCATGGTCCGTGTTCGATCTGTAAACTTGTGAACAGTTATCCCGAAGGAAAGGAATCAGTCCAGTCAGTCTTGTCAAAAGACGAAACATGGGGAATATCGAAGACGTACAGGTCATAGCGGAATCGACACATGGTGGTTGTCTGTTTCCACATTGCCGACATTTGTATTTTATTTGTTTTCTTGTTTTTCAGGAATTGCATCTGAATTGTAATTCGCCTATTTACAGGCCTTTCATCAATAAATTATTCACTTCAGTCAAAGAACTTCTTTTTCTTGTCCATTTTACTATTTTGTTTGCGAAATGTCTGTTATTTTGATAAACATTGCAGGTAAAGGCAAGTGGTTGTACAGAGCATAACGAAAGCGCTGATTTTGCTCGAGTGGCAAGTATCATGAATGGTAACTGAGGTAACCATTTCACATATAAAACATTTCTGGTGTTTTTCTGTGTTGCAGGTCAACAGGGTTATCTCATCCGAGTGAGATTCCCTTATCCTCAGTAGCGCAAGATTGCAGCAAGTGGCAATTGTTGTTAGTCGGGTATTCTCAGCAGGTCAGGTGTGATACTTCTGGCAGAATGGACTTGTTCCCCGCAGGTTAAATGCAGTCAGGCATGAGTAATGAGGATGTTGGCTTCCCCATAGCAGAGATTTCGCTTCCCCAGAGAAGTGGTCACCTTCTCTCCGGCAGAGCTGTGTCTTCTCCCCGACAGAGTCAGATTATCAAGTTTGAAATGTTGTATCTCCAGCAGAACAATGCTTTGTCTTCGTGAGAAAGTGAGTCCGCAGCAGGGTGGAGTTTGTTCCCAGCAAAGTAAAGTAGAAGTGGTTCCCTCAGCGGCGGGGTGGTTTGTAAACCAGTTTTTCTTCTCCAGCGGAGGCAGCGTTGAAGATGCCCTTTCCCAACGAAGTCGGTATTCAGAATTTTCTCCAGCAGAGTGCAGTGTTGATTCCCTTGATAGAGTAAGGGGTAGAACAGGAGTGTGGGATCTTCATCGGTAGGTTCAAGTCCCCATAGAGTAGGAGTATCTGGTATTCCTCGACAAGAAGATGTAATCCCAAGCAGAGTGGATTTGCTCCCCCCAAGCAAGATGGAATTTTCGGGGATGCCAGTCAGGGCTGATACCCCGAAGCAGAGTAAAGTTCACCTCGGCAGTTGGCTGTATTCCTCCTGTAGGGACGGTTTCCTCAGCGAGAGGAGTGTGATTTGAACAAAAGGTCGCGTGTGTTCCCGCCAAGCTGTTCAATTCCCCGGAAGAGTTGTATTTCCGCAGGATGTGATTTGATCCCCGGCGGAGCGAATTTATGTTCCCAGAGGCCATTCAGGGCTTGTTTTCCCTGTAAGTCCAGTTTGCTGGCGTCTGCCAACTCTCCCCGACAGGGTTGTTCTTTATCCCCGGCCTAGTTGGTTTCTCTTCTCCCTAGCATTTATTTTTCTAAGGTGGTTCTTTTGCATTAGCATCCTCCCAAAGGCGTAGCATTTCCATTTCGTATGGAGCATCACGTCATTTTCAAACATACGCATGTGAATTATAAGCCAGGTTGATATCTCTGTGTTTCAGGTGTTTTCCCCGGAGAGTTAATCTTTTCGCCCTTGGTATCCCGACCATGGTAGCTTCTGTTAGCCCGCGTGGTATCCAGACCCCGACTTATGTTATTCCTGTAGCGGTAAAAATCGTGAGCGTAAGCTATTGATTAGCTTAACTCAAAAAAAACAAGAGTCGCCACCGCACTTTTATTTTATCCAAATAAAGGAAAGGAAAAAGAGCGAACAAAACCAAAGAGTTCTAAAATAAGAACACGAGACAGAGATCGGGGTAAGGGGGTTGGTTACGCAATGGGAAGGTGTTAGCACCCAAAACGTCTATAGTACTCTATAGGAGCCCTTTGAAATATTTATGTTTTTTGGTTTGAAAATGGTTTGTTTGAAAAGAGATTGGGGAGATGAGAAGAGAATTATTTTTTAGATTTTTGTGTTTGGAGAGACTTATCGCCTCATGCCTACGTACCCACAAAGTGCAATATGGGATCAAAACCCCGTAGTTTAGTGGTACAAATGACAAATATTTGTTGGTTTTGATTGATTTTAGATGTAAAGACAAGTCATCATTTTAAGGAGAAAACTATGACTATTCACCCACGAGTATTAAGACAACATCTGCGTCACATAAATATGGAGGATTTGCTTGGATTATCAACAAGAATATCACTCATCATCAACGTGGAAAATGTCAAAGTCTTAATAATATGGGGAATAAGAGATTTACATCTCAACTATAGAAATGAATCATGTCTAAACTTTATGAAAAGTTTTAAAGTGAAAAAGTGCATAAAGGCACAAAAAGAGTTGATGAGTTTTTGTATTTTTTATGTCTTTTGAAATTGGTCAAAGCATGATTAACATTGATTCACTTTTATTAAGAAAAAAAACAAAGTTTAAAAATCACTTGACGAAAGTCAAGGTTTTATTACGAAAGCGGTTTTGAAGTTTGAAACCAAGAAGGTTTTGAAAGAGGGAGAAAGTTTTGAAAATTTAAGAAAGGGAGGAGATGAAGTGACTATCCTAGAAATCAAAATAAGAGCTACAGGTAAGAAAGATCTAACCGACTTGTAGCACACTCCGTAGCAAGCAAAAAGAATTCCATCCGATTTAAAGCATAAGCTAATGAGCGAGCCAAATAAAGGCTAAGATCTATAATACTCCAAGCATAGGAATAAAAGTCCTAATTCTAAGTCCAAAGGTCCATGAAGTCCAAGGTCTAAGAGTAGTCCAAGAGCATAACCACAAAGTTAACAACACCATGTTTTTTAGATATTTTTTATCCTTTATTAGTGTTTTGAACAAGATATGGTCCAAGTGGACAAAAGAGAAATGACATAAACATAAACAAAGATATGATATGAAATGATAATATGGAAACATAAAAGTAAGAAATAAGGAGTAAGAAGAGAATATAAACAAAATTAAACAAAGATAATGTTAGTGAATTAGTAATTAGTGGTTAGAACATATGATCAATGATGATTAATTCTTGCACTTTAGACCAAGGTTAATGAAAACTCATTAGAGGATTGATAGAATCAAAGCCTCCTAACAATGATTTTCATAGGTATTGGACTTAAGACAAGCAACTAAACATACTTAGACTTTTAAACATAAGTTTGAGCCATGAATGATCATTTTCCGATTAAGGGACACTTTAGCGCTATGTTAAGCAATCGTAATCGGGTTTATGTAGAAACCACGACTATCTGAGGCCGGTCAATAAAAGGTTAGTGTTAATACATGTTAGTGAAGTGATATGTAAATCACTCTCCTAAAACATGCCACACGAAAAGAAAAGAGGTAGTGATCTCATCATAATCAAGATTTTTAATCAATTAATCAAAGGTAATCTATCACTATTCCAAAGTATGGAGAATTATCTCAATGATTATTCATCCATAGATTTGAAATAATGAAGATTAAACAACCTTGATAATCAACAATCTATAATCCATAGATTTCATCGATCAAAAATAAAAAGAAGAAGAAAGAAAATTAAAATGAAGAGAAAACCACAATTTGAATTTTAAATTGATTAAATCATCATCAATATCAATCACTTCTCTTGGTGGATAAAATCGACACCCAAAGTCCATTGATATTGATGAGATCTTATCAAAATTCAAGATCCAAAACAAAATCTATTTTAAAAAAATTATTTCAAAAGAAAAACAAATGTTAGAAAAAATATTAAAAGAAAATTGGAAAAAAAGAAAGAAAGTGAGGTTTTAAAGTAAAACAAAATGCTGATAATAATAAAAAGGCCTCACGGCCCATGATTGGTTAAAAAAAGTTCAAAAAATAAAAATAAAAATAGAAAGTAAAGTAAAATGAATCTGAAGTTATAAAACTTCATCATCTTCTCCAAAACACACGACAACGGCCATGGATATCACTTCAAAGCTCTCTCAAATCGGAGCGGCGGGACACGAAAAATACGCGGTTGCAATCGAAATCAAGAGCTCTTCACAACAGTACCAATAATTCAAAGAAACACTACAAAAAGTAACGAATCGAAACTGACGGTGAAGCTCAATCTACCTTCTAATTCAGGTAAATGATGAAACCGAAACTCTCCTCTTCTTTCTTCTTCTTTCTTCTTCTTTGATTCTGGATGAATTTGTCTCTATCGGAGTGAATTTGGTGGAAGGAAATAGGAGAAGAAAAAGTGAACGAAAAGGTTTCGTAGTGAGGAATTGAAGAAGAAAATTAGCAGGGATTTTTTGGCTTGAAAAGCTTAAAAAAACAAATGAGAGGTGAGTTGTATTTATAGATTGAGAATGAGGGAGAGTGATTTGCCGTTTGTGAAATTTTCACTGCGTTTTGTGATGCAAATTGTGCGTGACTTTTTGCTGATATTTTTTTCATGTCGTTTTGCTTTTTTTTTCTTTCAGCTCACTTAAGTGACGTGGAAGACTTGTGGGGTCAGCTTGGAGTGTAACATGACTGAGATTATATTTACATGGCTTGCAATATGGCTTGGATAAGTGATGACTTGTTTCCTCAGCTTAACCTCAATTTTGAGCCGCTTTTGTTCTGCTTCTTCAGCAATTTTTCTTTGCATCTCCTATAGACAGAAACAACTTATAGTAACATTTCCACAACATAATTAAAGATGGATACACTGACAGAGCTTTCTTATAAAATCTCTCTGATAATAATCATATTTCCGTGTTCTCCAAGCATCAAGGCTACTGCTAATAAGAGAAAGCACCAAGGAGACACATTGCTCTTCTGTTAAACTGAGATGGAATCGCTTTCGTAAGTTTTGTATCGTCCGTATACCACCTTTAAAGCATGGGAACCCTGAATCCTGCAACATCTCAACAAGAAGAATAATACGCTCAGCATGCTTGCGGCAAGTGAGGAAGCCTTGAATGCATAAAACCTTAAAATAATCAAAGAACTTGCTTGGCAGACCCTCGGCATCAGAATCCATGACCTCGAGCAGCTCGCGTGTTAATTTAAAAGGTGCACTTTCAAAATTAACCCCACCAGGTGAATTGGAAAGCATGAAGCCAAAATCAATATGAATGATATGACCCTCTTCGTCCAATAGGAGGTTCCCATTATGCCTATCCTTCACCTGTAGAAAGTAGCACACCAGCAAATATCCAGCCATATTCTCAACAAAGTTCCTCTGGGCAAGTTTAAAACATGGAGAATTTTCTTGATATTTAGCATCAAAGAATTCACGTAAACTTGAGATGTTGGGATATCTACTTTTGATCGAGTGTAGAGAAGCCGTATCTGGAATTGTTTCTATGAGAGCTGTATAAGAAGAAGTACACAAAACTTCATAGGGGCGCAGCCAAAGCGGTAGACCAGCTTCTTGGAAAATATCATAGAAGTGAGAAATTAGTTGAACAGCCAGATGCTCCTGCCTGCAATCATCTCCACTCTTTACAATAACCGATCGCAAGTCCCAACTAGGTAACTTCCCGTATATGGAAGCCTTGCGTACCCTATCTTTCTTTTCCTCCCAAAGTTCACCAGACAAGGCATCACTGGCTTTGGGGGTAATTCCATTGGCCCTAGGTTGTGCATCTGATGAGTCTTGGCCAACACCTTTCAAAGGGAGTCCAAGAGGAGCTTCTCCTTTTGCTGCTGCAGCCTTTACTTCTTCAATTGCCACTATACTTGGAACACGACGATGTTCCTTTTTCCGAGGCGGTGCTTGATCCTCAATATCTTCCAATCTAACCCCAGGATCAGCTGTCAACATTACTCGTACCCATTCCAGATCACTGTCATGTTCTAATCCTGCTGCTCCATGTGCACCCTCTCTATAAGTCTTCCCTGCCTGAGCATTATACCGTGTTTCCACCGAAAGAATCAGGCTAACAAATTTTGGCTCTGATACATGAGTCATTGCCTGGTCAATTGCTTGAGCAGTCGATCTGGACATCCTATCATTGCTATTACGGTATGCCTCTTGTGCTGTCCATAATTGATAAGCCCAAGGGGGTGGTTTTTGCAAGAAAGCATCTCCATTTGCAAAAGGAATTCCACCTTGAGAAAGCTTTTGAGAGCTGGATGTCTCCTTAAAATTACTTGGCATTTCACATTTCAAAACTTCAATGCAAATCATGTAAGGTGCCTTTTCCCTAGAATTCAAGAGAATAGCTTCATCTACTGGCATATGAAGCACGCGATACATGCCTTTTCCCAGTGGAAAACAGACTCCTCCAGTGTTCTGAACCTTTGCTACATGTACATTGATCTCTCTAAGCGACTCATGAAGAGCACTCTTGCGATCTTCAATTGGAAAAACATCCACTAACCCATATGATGTGTTGCATAGTGACTGCACAAACTCCAACGAGTCATGGTAAGCCCCTCTCCGGAACTGAGATGGATTAATTGGTAATGGGGGCTTTGTGCTCGATTTTTCACTTTGTAGCATTGGGGACCCAGGATGCTTCTCTTTCTGTCTCTTTGATCCCAATAGCTCTGAATCTTCAATTGAACGATCACGGTCTTTGAACAATTTGCGGAAAAAATTCTCTGTACCTGGACTACTTTGAGATAAGCCCCCATTGTTGCTATTTTCATTGGCTGGACTGCTTTTGTCATCTTCAGGATGCACACGGAATAACCTTTTGAACAAGGAAAGCTCAGAAGGCTCGTCTTCCTCACCATTGGCAGTTCCTTCTTCAATTTTAGCTTTTGTGTCTTTCTTGTCCTCAAATTTATCCTTGAAGAATTTCCGGAAAAACCCATCTTTTTCATCCAAATCCAAATCAAATCCAATTCGGCAGTATCCTTTCTCAATCACAATTCTTCCAACAATATGTTCGAGCAGGGCATGTGCAATCCAATTCTCCACTTTATCTGCTTTTGAAATTGTACTAGCAAGTCTGTTCAATTTTGCATTTTTGTTGTGTATCACTTTCACAGCACATATTAGATGATTCAGAATGAGATTTTGTATGAGTTAATCTTCGCCGTCATTCGAACTTACAACCAAACTCAAACCTTCACTAGCGATAGAAACATGCCCTTGAACTGATGTTACTGTTTAACAAGCCAGTGTAGACATGTTCAGTACAACCGTCTCCGAAGTCCCGCTCTTGTTGTTATCATCAATAATGAACCAGTTCTCTCCTACTGTCACACCAGCATGTCTTGTTGATTCTGTCCCGTATCTTCTCCCGCGTGGATCAATTAGCAGCAAGTAAGAAAAATATGACCAGCAGCTGGCCTTAATCCTTCTGATCAATACACTTCATTTGAGGAATTGGCAACACAGAGTTATCAGATACCGTATTATCTATCGCAATTGCTTGAGCATTCTAAGCTATCAATAGCAACCATGCATCTGAGATGATTGAGAGCAAAATGTTGGGCATACTTGAGATCAACTTCACTATCCATTGTGAAGGCACGTGCATTTATATATTCACCTGCTGTAATGTTGGATACAGCCCAACAAGCTTCTTTCTTGATGCATTTTTTAAGAGGTTGTAACAATAGGTTTAAAAGGCAAGGGAGTGCACCGTAATCAACCATCACCTGAGTTTGCATATCATTTCCAGTCACCATATTTCCCACTGTATGAACAACAGGAACCAACACTGAAGCAGATGGGTGTTGAAGGAGCTGCACCAGTCGGCCAGATACACTAGCTCAAATGGAAGTTGTGGCTTTCCCCTACAAAAGTTTGATAAAGTCCATGTGGCATTTCTCAGCATTGAAAGTTTGGCTTGATCGTTCATCTGGGCTAATAGTGAGATAAGAGCACCATGACCAAGCACTAGATCGCGATGCCACGGGGAATCACCAGCAATATTTCCCAAAGCCCACACGGCCTGCTCTCGAACATCCTCACTAGGTGAATTAAGCAACGTGACAAATGCAGGAACTGCTCCATGATCAACCACCACTTTAGTGTTCTCAGAAGTTCCAGATGCTATGTTTGTCAGAGCCCATGCAGCCTCAAACTGGAGTTGAGGGAAATCCTCTCTGGCAAGAAACTCAACCAAACGTGGCACAACACCAGATTGAATAACCTTATCAATAGGAGGAAGATTCCATTCTACAATTGAAAGTAGCTTCCGAAACAGTATGGTGACCTCCACTTGAGCACTACTATCGTCAGAACAAACGCCGACAACCATTGAAGGAAGACTCTCTAGCTTCTTGTCGAGAGTGGGGAACTGCTCCTGAGATTGAAGGCCTTCGCGACGCTTCTTCTGTAAGCTTTCTTCACGTTTGCTCTTGCGAATCTCGATCATGTTGTCTTCACGTCTCCGGCGGCCATCGGCGGCGTCGACGACGACCTTGTAACGGTTACGACGAGCATCGGCTCTTGCATTTGGTCGTAGCGACATCGTCGTTTAGGTAGTTGATGATTATCGGGATTCTGTGCCACAAGAAACATTTCTTGCACCAATGATGTCAAATATGGCTCACAGACAGAGCTTGAAAGAAGAGGAGTCGTGACAGAAGAAGAATCCTCCTTCTGATAAGTAGATTGCCTGGTGTAATTTGGAAAATTCATATACACCAAAATCCCTGTAACAGCTCTCATAGCAACAACTACTCCCAGCATACCACCAAGATGAACAAGAAAAGGGAAAGGATTGGAATAGCATTTCCTGAATAGTTCGAGTAAACATTTAACACGCTCAACTTCAACAGAGTGAACACCTTCATTCAGTATACACGAAATTACTGTCCCTGCTCCAATGCATGACGCCATCAATAAACTATGGTGCAAAACACCAGACTCTTTCACAGATATTAACTCAGAAGTAAACTTTTTTAAAGCCAAGCACAATATGCCCCAACTCATTTTCATCCATCAATTCCATTCTTTGGCAAAAAGTCACTACTGTAGGAAGTGCAATACAAGATCCTAATGCCAAAACAATATCAGATTTTCCCTCTTGCAAATCAGAGCTTTGAAATAGGGAATTCATGTATGGAAGCCATGATATTATCAATTTTTTTATCTTGATAAAAGTCTCTAACTCTCCAGCTCTGTATAATGCACTGATGGAGGTAGCCAAACCAAGAACAAGTCCAGCAACACCCCATAGACTCTTCTAGAACGTCTTCACTGTCCTCGGAGGACGATTCAAATATGTCAGCATTCATATTATATCCAAGTGGAAAGGATGAACATAAACTATCCAAAGCATCTAAAGAGCATTTGGTTCTCTGTTGTATCATTGTAGCTAGGGCCCCGCCAATTCTACCTAGTAACTCGGACTCCGGAACCTTGACCATGATAATCCGGACCAAACTTCTCATAGAACATTGCTTGATAAACTGATGATTCCTTACAAGACCACTTGACCTTGAATAATCATCTCTTGAGGAAATAGACCACTGATACAGATACTTGCAAATGAAGTAATCCCCTGATAGTTGGACCTTAATTACACATGAAGAGCTATACTCGATTCTAAGCCGTTCCTTTGCCATGAATCTCCCTACAAAACAAAAAATTGAAAAATATTTTTGGTCTTTTGGTTAGAGGTTAGTAAACAGAAACAAACATAAAGCAAGTATGAAACAACAAGGGACCTAAGAAAAATCAAAAAGTATGGTCTTGTTTGTGGAATGATATGCAAATGAAATGTGGGATCATAGGGGTAAAAATTAGGGTATTACAATTCCCTAGCAGTATCATCGGATTTCAGCTGATTATGTTGTCTTGGGACTCACTTGGTAATCAGATCAGGATGAGTGCTTGTGGGTATGGCTCTGTCCGTCGAGTACCCAGACTCCGGTCAGCCCCCAGTTGTTGATGTTTTTCTCTCTCCGTCGAGTACCTAGACTCCGGTAAATACAGTTGTGGTATCCAGACCATGGTAATGTAAGACATGTGTTCTTTATCCGTTGAGTATGCAGACTCCGGTCGATGTCATCGAGCATTCAGGCTCTGGCAAACTTCATTGATTCATTGGGTATGTGCAGTATTCAGACTCCGACAGTTTGAGATGGTATTCTTAAACTCCCATGGAATCCAGACCATGGAAGTTCCGTTTAGCTCGCATGGTATCCAGACCCCGGCTCGTGTTATTTCTCCCCAGCGGTTTCATCAGACGTTTATGTGTGGTATCATGGCAAACTCAGATGGTATTCAGGCCATAGTGAATGTTTCTTCCTCCGTAGAGCGTTCAGGCTCTGATTGAGCATTCAGGCTCCGGTTTCCTCCATAGAGTGTTCAGGCTCCGGTTTTCTTTGTTGAGTGTTCAGGCTCTGGTCAACTTTCGTTGAGAGTTCAGGCTCTGACTTCTTCGTTGAGTATTCAGGCTCCGGTAAATCTCTAATTCGGGTTGCATTTCTTTCTCCGTTGAGCGTTTAGGCTCCGATCAACTTTCGTTGAGTATTCAGGCTCAGGTACATCCCTAGTGAATTCGCCAACTTCATTGAGTGTCTAGGCTCCGGTTTCCACGTTGAGCATCCAGGCTCCGGTCTTCGTTCGTCGAGCGTCCAGGCTCCGACTCCTTTATTTGTCGAGTGTCCAGACTCCGGTCAGGTTCGTTGAGTGTTGTGGCTCCGGTAAATCTTGTTGGTTATTTCTTCCGTTGAGTACCCAGACTCCGGTCATTGCATCGAGCATCCAGGCTCCGGTTCCTTTATTTGTCGAGTATCTAGACTCTGGTCATTGCGTTGAGTATTCAGACTCCGACAAATTTTGTTGATGCATTTTGTTCGTTGAATATCGAGATTCCGACATTTGAAGTGTTAACTTTCAGCCGATATGGTATCCAGACCATGGCAGAATTTGTGAGGGGCGTGTTCATCATGTTACGAATTCTCCACTAAATTACTTGGTTAAGTTTCTCTTCATCCCAGAGCAGATTTATTTGTTTAAATTTCTCTTGTTTCCCCTCCAGAGTTACTTGGTTAAGTTTCTCTTCCTCAGTGGAGTATATAGATATTTTATTATTTCAGCTATTTCCGGAGAGTTACATCCCCAATCAGGGTTTGCAGTTTATTTCTACAGGTGGAAAATTTTTGGGTTCTTTGGTATTCAATCGTCTTTTACCTTGATCGTGTGAAAGCTGATGCTCTCATCCCTTCAAGCCCAAGTCGATTGAGTATGGGCAGTTGTAGCACCCCAAAATTTTCCTTCTCGTTTTTGTACTTGGCTTATGTTTCATTTTCACATTTAGCATTTGCATATCATAGCATTTGTTAGAGAGGCATGGGATCAAGGTATTTATGTGGCTCAGGTTCATTCCGGTGCAAAAGACTGAACAACGAACAACGAGTATTTGAGGCTCGGGCATTTATTTTTCTCGACGGTCAGGCGGCCGATTTTATTTTTATTTTGTTTTTCAGGAGAACAGCAGCTCATAAAGCAGCACTCAGGCTCATAACAACCATTTTCACAGTGATAATGTTCAGAAATGAGGTTCATAAGCTAAACAGAGCTCAAAACAGTTGAAACATGGAAAATGGACAGATTTCCCTCCAAAAGGTGCCAGAATTCAAAATTTGAAGGTGTTAATCGTTTAACCTATATGGTTAATCGATTAACCAAAGGAAAATTAGCCCAAATTCAAAGTTTCAGACGCGTTAACCGATTAACGCATATGGTTAATCGGTTAACCATAGCAGATTTTGCCTTATACGGGATTTTGCAAGCCAATTGCACTTGGGGTCCAATTTTGATCACCTTGGAATTCAAATTTTCATTTGGGGAAGGATCTAGAACATCTTTAAATTTCAGGTTTCCCTCCAAAAACCCATTCCACATGCCAAACCTGGAGTTGGATCTAGAAGTGATTATTTGAAGCTTTTTTACTCAAATTCGGTGGATCTTCATGCATACAACAACAATTATTGTGGATCTTAAAGTTTTCTGGATTTCTAGTGTTTGATCTGCTCAAATTTAGTTGATCAACATTTACCGAAGCAAATCTCCGGTTTAAAGGTTGGAATTCTCGATCTGATTTAATTTTTGAGCTTATCATATTAATCTTCATATTCGATTGAATTTTGTTGATTTCAATCCGTTCGAATTGTGATGTTGTTGTGTAATTGTGTATCCATGCTGTTGGATCTCTGTTTTTTGTTGTTAATTTCATGCTTAATTGATAAGTTGATCTATTGGAATCTTGGATAAGCTGTTTTGGTGCTAGAAGTGATTTTCTGCTGCTGTTTTTAGCTTCTGGTGCAGTGTTAATCAGTTAACCTATATGGTTAACCGGTTAACCATTTCAAACTTTCAAAAATTTTCCAAACGTTAACAATGTTAATCAGTTAACGCATATGGTTAACCGATTAACCTATTCAAAATTCCAGATTTTCTAAACTTTTTAAGGTGTTAACTGATTAACCCCAGGGATTAACCGATTAACATTGTGCCAGGATGTCATATTTGCTGTTTTGCTTGCTTGTTTGCATACCGTTTCGATTCGAATCATCATAGATCAGTGTGATGCATTAGGATTGAAATGTTTTGGATATTTGGCACTGTTTGTGGTTGGTTAATTATAATTTTGTTGACATGTGTGTTCATTTTCCACTTCGTTGCATGCTTGTGCATATGGTTCGAAGTGAGCATTCGTTTGCATGTTTATTTGCTTTCATCTTTTGCATTTCTCTTGCTTTTCTTGCATCATTCTTGCATCGTTGTTGAGGTTGAGACGAGCTTGTGGTGGCTGCTGCCCCAATGATTTTTTCCTCCCTCCCACCTTTCTAAATGTTGCATTTCCATGTTTGCACTTTTTTCACTTGTGATAGATCCTTCCTTTGTTCTTCTAGTGCTTTTTGCCATGATCCCCATAGGATTCCTAGTCCCTCCGTTTAGGATGGGAGTAGGAGAGACATTGGGTGTTCAATACAAGCATGCTAACACTAGGGTAGATGTTTCCCCTTTTCATCCAAACTTTAGGACTACATTGCATGACAACGTTAGGGCCGAGTTTACCTTAGACCTTTCGTGCATCTCTCTTCTCATCCCAAAACAATTCTAATTCATCTAATAAAGGCGATAAACTTTGCGCGCTACGAGCCTTAAGCTACATGGGGAATGATGAGTGAGGGGTCTCCTCTCGCTTATCTATAATGTTTAGTATACGTCCCGTTTGGGGGCGATATACGACGCATTCGCCTCCATGTCATAGTCTTTAGTGCAACGTGAATCACAAACCAAATTAATTCACTTCACTAAAAAATACAAAACAAAGTTCAAACTTTTTCCTTCGGGATTAATCAAACCTTTTTTCAGAAAAGAGTGTTATTAAGCTTCGGTTCTACCGCAAACAGGCTTTGTCCCTAACTGCTGGAACGAAGGTTTAACTTTACTCGATTAAAACACTTAATCAACCTGGGGTTTCGTGTCAGCCCGAACTACGTTTGCTTTGATCTTTCATACCAGATGAAAGTACGTACGCACAAGACGCGATGTCTTGGCGAGTAACCTTCCCCCCAATCTTCTGCAGTTGGCAGAACTACATTGGCTCTGATTTCTCGTATTAGACGGGAATACGTAGGTCCAGAGCGGCGATGCTCTGCCGAGTCTCTCTTTTCTTTTCTTTTTGTCATGCAAGCCTAAAGCGTAGACAGTTTAGACACACCCTTAGATAGACAACAAGCGTGGATCCCGTCGAGTACGACGGACGTGAGGGGTGCTAATACCTTCCCATTGCCTAACCGACTCCCGAATCCAGGACTTGGTTGCGATGACCTTGTCTTTTCCTTTTTCGTTAGGTTTTTCCGATCGTTTCCATTCCCTCTCTATGGGATAAATAAAGAAAGGTGGCGACACTTCTGTTTTCAGCCGGGTGTTTTTTGCAGTTGCGACATCAGGACATGTGGTCTGACATCACATCTGCTTCAACATTGCAACAATCTCAGACATGTCCATTACTCCCCCTGTCACATATAACCAATATTTCCCCTAAAGGCGAAAACCCAAATCTCCTGAAGTCCAAACCTCAACTACTTAAGTTCACACATCCCTCTTAAGAGGAAAACCCTAATCACCTGGAAGACAACTATGAACTATCCAAGTTCACACATTAGAAACACATACAATAGAAGCCATACATATTAGAAACATATAAAATAGAAGCAATACATATTACTCACAACATTATAGTAAATTAGGGTAAAGATGTTTTGTTTCAAAGAAAAGCATGTCCAGATTAGATTTTGTTAATCCTTTTTAAACGTATCGGATTAATCAAGCATGCGAACTTAGTTTCAATCAATAAAATCGTGTATCCTTGCGAATCCGTTCACTTCTAAAGCGAGTCCGTGAATATTATTGTTTTAATTGCTAGATTATTTCTCTAAAAAGAACCTGAAACAAACAAACATAAATATCGATACAAAACGAATATTAACTTCCAAATCTATGTCGAGAGTTCGTTGGTTAATAGATGAAAAAAATAGATCAAGACCTTGAAAATCTATGTCTAGAGTGATTCAAAACATAAATACATCATTAAAGCAAATATCATCATCATTTATTTATCATAACCTTGTTCACATACAAAAGATCAAACGAAATACATGAAAGTAAGATTAACTACCTCTAATCTTGACACAAAAGTGTTTAACTACCCATCCCCATGGTAGCTTGATCAACATGTAAGAAAAGAAGCTTTGCTAGGATTATAGTCGAAGAATAGAGGATTGATGCTCCAAAGATTTAATTATCACTTCTCCATGAGTTTCTAAGGTTTTTTTACCTTGAAAATGCTTTTTCTCTTTCTCAAATGCTGAAAAGTGTGAAAAAGTACAAGTTGTTAAAAACATCTTCCAAGTGATATATTTATATATAAGGCCACTTAGTGCTGTAAGTGGCACCGCGATAAGTACCCTCAGAGGCGCGTTAAACATGGTCTGAAGAAGACAACTTATTTCCCAAGAAGTGCGCTAAGCGCGATAGGAGCTCACTTATGACGTTTTGAGCCATTAGCTACTGGGTTTTTTATGAGTGAGCTGGTGTCGTGCTGAAAATATAGCATAGCGCGCTATGCCGACATGAAAACTTCAAAACTTGTTTTTCAGTCCTTCTTTCTTGCACCAATTGTTCCTATCATCAAAAATAGGCAAGACGAACTGTTAAAGAACATCAAAATGCAAAATATTCACATTACTTACAAAAAATTGAAAATCAACATAAATACACTTAAACTACTAGGTTTTAGACTAAACTATCAAGTAAACCAATTGAAAGGGCCATAAAATCAAGTTAAAGTATGCCCAATTTGGCCCTAACAATTACAACTATTTCAAACTCAAAAAATCTAAAGCGATCAGATGTCAGGACATGTGGTCTGACATCACATCTGCTTCAACATTGCAACAATCTCAAACATGTCATTAGTCCCCCTGTCACATATAACCAATATTTCCCCTAAAGGAGAAAACCAAAATCTCCTGAAGTGCAAACCTCAACTACTTATGTTCACAAATCCCTCTCAAGAGGAAACCCCTAATCACCTGGCAGACAACTATGAACTATCCAAGTTCACACATTAGAAACACATACAATAAAAGCCACACATGTTAGAAACATATAAAATAGAAGCCATACATATTACTCCTAACATTAGAGTAAATTAGGGTAAAGATGTTTTGTTTCAAAGTAAAGCATGTCAAGATTAGATTTCGTTAATCCTTTTTAAACGTATCGGTTTAATCAAGCATGTGAACTTAGTTTCAATCAATAAAATCGTGTATCTTTGCGAATCCGTTCACTTCTAAAGCGTGTCCGTGAGTATTATTGTTTTAATTGCTAGATTACTTCTCTAAATAGAACCTGAAACAAACAAACATAAATATCGATACAAAACGAATATTAACTTCCAAATCTATGTCTAGAGTTCGTTGGTTAATAGATGAAAAAAAATAGATCAACACGTTGAAAATCTATGTCTTCAGTGATTCAAGACATAAATACATCATTAAAGCAAATATCATCATCATTTATTTATCATAACCTTGTTCACATACAAAAGATCAAACGAAATAATTGAAAGTAAGATTAACTACCTCTAATCTTGACACAAAAGTGTTTAACTACCCATCCCCATGGTAGCTTGATCAACATGTAAGAAAAAAAAGCTTTGCTAGGATTAAAGTCGAAGAATCGAGGATTGATGCTCCAAAGATTTAATTATCACTTCTCCATGAGTTTCTAAGGTTTTTTTACCTTGAAAATGCTTTTTCTCTTTCTCAAATGCTGAAAAGTGTGAAAAAGTACAAGTTGTTAAAAACATCTTCCAAGTGATATATTTATATATAAGGCCACTTAGTGTTGTAAGTGGCACCGCGATAATTACCCTCAGAGGCGCGTTAAGCATTGTCTGAAGAAGACAACTTATTTCCCAAGTGCGCTAAGCGCGATAGGAGCTCACTTATGACGTTTTGAGCCTTTAGCTACTGGATTTTGTATGAGCGAGCTGGTCTCGTGCTGAAAATATAGCTTAGCGTGCAATGCCGACATGAAATCTTCAAAACTTGTTTTTCAGTCCTTCTTTCCTGCACCAATTGTTCCTATCATCAAAAATAGGCAAGAATAACTGTTAAATAACATCAAAATGCTCAACATTCACATTATTTAAACTAAAATAGAAAATTAACATGAATACACTTAAACTACTAGGTTTTAGACTAAACTATCAAGTAAACCAATTGAAAGGGCCATAAAATCAAGTTAAAGTATACCTAATTTGGCCCTTAACAATTACAACTATTTCAAACTCAAAAAATCTAAAGAGATCAGATGTCAGGACATGTGGTCTGACATCACATCTGCTTCAACATAGCAACAGTCTCAGACATGTCCATTACTCCCCCTGTCACATATCACCAATATTTCCCCTAAAGGCGAAAACCAAAATCTCCTGAAGTCCAAACCTCAACTACTTAAGTTCACACATCCCTCTTAAGAGGAAAACCCTAATCACCTGGAAGACAACTATGAACTATCCAAGTTCACACATTAGAAACACATACAATAGAAGCCACACATATTAGAAACATATAAAATAGAAGCAATACATATTACTCACAACATTATAGTAAACTAGGGTAAAGATGTTTTGTTTCAAAGAAAAGCATGTCAAGATTAGATTTCGTTAATCCTTTTTAAACGTATCATATTAATCAAGCATGCGAACTTAGTTTCAATCAATAAAATCGTGTATCCTTGCGAATCCGTTCACTTCTAAAGTGAGTCCGTGAATATTATTGTTTTAATTGCTAGATTATTTCTCTAAAAAGAACCTGAAACAAACAAACATAAATATCAATACAAAACGAATATTAACTTCCAAATCTATGTCTAGAGTTCGTTGGTTAATAGATGAAAAAAATAGATCAAGACCTTGAAAATCTATGTCTAGAGTGATTCAAAACATAAATACATCATTAAAGCAAATATCATCATCATTTATTTATCATAACCTTGTTCACATACAAAAGATCAAACGAAATACATGAAAGTAAGATTAACTACCTCTAATTTTGACACAAAAGTGTTTAACTACCCATCCCCATGGTAGCTTGATCAACATGTAAGAAAAGAAAGTTTGCTAGGATTATAGTCGAAGAATCGAGGATTGATGCTCCAAAGCTTTAATTATCACTTCTCCATGAGTTTCTAAGGTTTTTTTACCTTGAAAATGCTTTTTCTCTTTCTCAAATGCTGAAAAGTGTGAAAAAGTACAAGTTGTTAAAAAAATCTTCCAAGTGATATATTTATATAGAAGGCCACTTAGTGCTGTAAGTGGCACCGCGATAAGTACCCTCAGAGGCGCGTTAAGCATGGTCTGAAGAAGACAACTTATTTCCCATGAAGTGCGCTAAGCGCGATAGGAGCTCACTTATGACGTTTTGAGCCTTTAGCTACTGGATTTTTTATGAGTGAGCTGGTCTCGTGCTGAAAATATAGCTTAGCGAGCTATGCCGACATGAAAACTGCAAAACTTGTTTTTCAGTCCTTCTTTCCTGCACCAATTGTTCCTATCATCAAAAATAGGCAAGAAGAATTGTTAAAGAACATCAAAATGCTCAATATTCACATTACTTACACTAAAATCGAAAATCAACATAAATACACTTAAACTACTAGGTTTTAGACTAAACTATCAAGTAAACCAATTGAAAGGGCCATAAAATCAAGTTAAAGTATGCCCAATTTGGCCCTAACAATTACAACTATTTCAAACTCAAAAAATCTAAAGCAATCAGATGTCAGGACATATGGTCTGACATCACATCTGCTTCAACATTGCAACAATCTCAAACATGTCCATTACTCCACCTGTCACATATAACCAATATTTCCCCTAAAGGAGAAAACCCAAATCTCCTGAAGTCCAAACCTCAACTACTAATGTTCACACATCCGTCTCAAGAGGAAAACCCTAATCACCTGGCAGACAACTATGAACTATCCAAGTTCACACATTAGAAACACATACAATAAAAGCCACACATATTAGAAACATATAAAATAGAAGCCATACATATTACTCATAACATTAGAGTAAATTAGGGTAAAGATGTTTTGTTTCAAAGAAAAGCATTTCAAGATTAGATTTCGTTAATCCTTTTTAAACGTATCGGTTTAATCAAGCATGCGAACATAGTTTAAATCAATAAAATCGTGTATCCTTGCGAATCCGTTCACTTCTAAAGCGAGTCAGTGAATATTATTGTTTTAATTGCTAGAATATTTCTCTAAATAGATCCTGAAACAAACAAACATAAATATCGATACAAAACGAATATTAACTTCCAAATCTATGTCTAGAGTTCGTTGGTTAATAGATGAAAAAAATAGATCAACACCTTGAAAATTTATGTCTAGAGTGATTCAAGACATAAATACATCATTAAAGCAGATATCATCATCATTTATTTATCATAACCTTGTTCACATACAAAAGATCAAACGAAATACATGAAAGTAAGATTAACTACCTCTAATCTTGACTAAAAAGTGTTTAAATACCCATCCCCATGGTAGCTTGATCAACATGTAAGAAAAGAAGCTTTGCTAGGATTTAAGTCAAAGAATCGAGGATTGATGCACCAAAGATTTAATTATCACTTCTCCATGAGTTTCTAAGGTTGTTGACGTAGAAAATCTTTTTTCTCTTTCTCAAATGCTCAAAAGTGTAAAAAAGTACAAGTTATTAAAAATATCTTCCAAGTGATATATTTATATATAAGGCCACTTAGTGCTGTAAGTGGCACCGCACTAAGTACCCTAAGAGGCGCGTTAAGCATGGTCAGAAGAACACAACTTATTTCCCAAGAAGTGCACTAGGCGCGATAGGAGCTCACTTATGACGTTTTGAGCCTTTAGCTACTAGATTTTTTATGAGTGAGCTGGTCTCGTGCTGAAAATATAGCTTAGCGCGCTATGCCGACATGAAAACTTCAAAACTTGTTTTTCAGTCCTTCTTTCCTGCACCAATTGTTCTTATCATCAAAAATAGGCAAGAAGAACTGTTAAAGAACATCAAAATGCTCAATATTCACATTACTTACACTAAAATCGAAAATCAACATAAATACACTTAAACTACTAGGTTTTAGACTAAAATATCAAGTAAACCAATTGAAAGGCCCATAAAATCAAGTTAAAGTATGCCCAATTTGGCCCTAACAATTACAACTATTTCAAACTCAAAAAATCTAAAGCGATCAAATGTCAGGACATGTGGTCTGACATCACATCTGCTTCAACATTGCAACAATCTCAGACATGTCCATTACTCCCCCTGTCACATATAACCAATACTTCCCCTAAAAGAGAAAACCCAAATCTCCTGAAGTCCAAACCTCAACTACTTAAGTTCACACATCCCTCTCAAGAGGAAAACCCTAATCACTTGGCAGACAACTATGAACTATCCAAGTTCACACAATAGAAACACATACAATAAAAGCCACACATATTAGAAACATATAAAATAGAAGCCATACATATTACTCATAACATTAGAGTAAATTAGGGTAAATATGTTTTGTTTCAAAGAAAAGCATGTCAAGATTAGATTTCGTTAATCCATTTTGAACGTATCGGTTTAATCAAGCATGCGAGCATAGTTTCAATCAACAAAATTGTGTATTCTTGCGAATCTGTTCACTACTAAAGCGAGTCCGTGACTATTATTGTTTTAATTGCTAGATTATTTCTCCAAATAGAACCTGAAACAAACAAGCATAAAAATCTATACAAAACGAATATTAACTTCCAAATCTATGTCTAGAGTTTGTTGGTTAATAGATGAAAAAAATAGATCAAGACTTGGAAAATCTATGTCTCCAGTGATTCAATCTATAAATACATCATTAAAGCAAATATCATCATCATTTATTTATCATAACCTTGTTCACATACAAAAGATCAAACGAAATACATGAAAGTAAGATTAACTACCTCTAATCTTGACACAAAAGTGTTTAACTACCCATCCCTATAGTAGCTTGATCAACATGTAAGAAAAGAAGTTTTGCTAGGATTAAAGTTGAAGAATCGAGGATTGATGCTCCAAAGATTTAACTATCACTTCTCCATGAGTTTCTAAGGTTTTTGACCTAGAAAATCTTTTTTCTCTTTCTCAAATGCTGAAAAGTGTGAAAAAGTACAAGTTTTTAAAAATATCTTCCAAGTGATATATTTATATATAATGCCACTTAGTGCTGTAACTGGCACCGCGCTAAGTACCCTCAGAGGCGCGTTAAGCATGGTCAGAAGAACAAAACTTATTTCCCAGGAAGTGCGCTAGGCGCGATAGGAGCTCACTTATGACATTTTGAGCCTTTAGCTACTGGATTTTTTATGAGCGAGTTGGTCCCGCGCTGAAAAGATAGCTTAGCGTGCTATGCCGACATGAAAACTTCAAAACTTGTTTTTCAGTCCTTCTTTCTTGCACCAATTGTTCCTATCATCAAAAATAGGCAAGACGAACTGTTAAAGAACATCAAAATGCAAAATATTCACATTATTTAAATTGAAATAGAAAATTAACATAAATACACTTAAACTACTAGGTTTTAGACTAAAATATCAAGTAAACCAATTGAAGGGCCATAAAATCAAGTTAAAATATGCCCAATTTGGCCCTTAACAATTACAACTATTTCAAACTCAAAAAATCTAAAGAGATCAGATGTCAGGACATGTGGTCTGACATCACATCTGCTTCAACATAGCAACAATCTCAGACATGTCCATTACTCCCCCTGTCACATATAACCAATATTTCCCCTAAAGGCGAAAACCCAAATCTCCTGAAGTCCAAACCTCAACTACTTAAGTTCACACATCCCTCTTAAGAGGAAAACCCTAATCACCTGGCAGACAACTATGAACTATCCAAGGTCACACATTAGAAACACATACAATAGAAGCCACACATATTAGAAACATATAAAATAGAAGCAATACATATTACTCATAACATTATAGTAAATTAGGGTAAAGATGTTTTGTTTCAAAGAAAAGCATGTCAAGATTAGATTTCGTTAATCCTTTTTAAACGTATCGGATTAATCAAGCATGCGAACTTAGTTTCAATCAATAAAATCGTGTATCCTTGCGAATCCGTTCACTTCTAAAGAGAGTCCGTGAATATTATTGTTTTAATTGCTAGATTATTTCTCTAATAGAACCTGAAACAAACTAACATAAATATCGATACAAAACGAATATTAACTTCCAAGTCTATGTCTAGAGTTCGTTGGTTAATAGATGAAATAAATAGATCAAGACCAGGAAAATCTATGTCTAGAGTGATTCAAAACATAAATACATCATTAAAGCAAATATCATCATCATTTATTTATCATAACCTTGTTCACATACAAAAGATCGAACGAAATACATGAAAGTAAGATTAACTACCTCTAATCTTGACATAAAAGTGTTTAACTACCCATCCCCATGGTAGCTTGATCAACATGTAAGAAAAGAAGCTTTGCTAGGATTAAAGCCGAAGAATCGAGGATTGATGCTCCAAAGATTTAATTATCACTTTTCCACGAGTTTCTAAGGTTTTTTTACATTGAAAATGCTTTTTCTCTTTCTCAAATGCTGAAAAGTGTGAAAAAGTACAAGTTGTTAAAAATATCTTCCAAGTGATATATTTATATATAGGGCCACTTAGTGCTGTAAGTGGCACCGCGCTAAGTACCCTCAGAGGCGCATTAAGCATATTCAGAAGAACACAACTTATTTCCCAAGAAGTGCGCTAAGCGCGATAGGAGCTCACTTATGACGTTTTGAGCCTTTAGCTACTGGATTTTTTATGAGCGAGCTGGTCCCGTGCTGAAAAGATAGCTTAGCGCGCTATGCCAGCATGAAAACTTCAAAACTTGTTTTTCAGTCCTTCTTTCTTGCACCAATTGTTCCTATCATCAAAAATAGGCAAGAAGATCTGTTAAAGAACATCAAAATGCTCAATATTCACATTATTTAAACAAAAATAGAAAATTAACATAAATACACTTAAACTACTAGGTTTTAGACTAAACAATCAAGTAAACCAATTGAAAGGGCCATAAAATCAAGTTAAAGTATGCCCAATTTGGCCCTTAACAATTACAACTATTTCAAACTCAAAAACTCTAAAGAGATCAGATGTCAGGACAGGTGGTCTGACATCACATCTGCTTCAACATAGCAACAATCTCAGACATGTCCATTACTCCCATGTCACATATAATCAATATTTCCCCTAAAGGCGAAAACCCAAATCTCCTGAAGTCCAAACCTCAACTACTTAAGTTCATACATCCCTCTTAAGAGGAAAACCCTAATCACCTGGCAGACAACTATGAACTATCCAAGTTCACGCATTAGAAACACATACAATAGAAGCCACCCATATTAGAAACATATAAAATAGAAGCCATACATATTACTCATAACATTATAGTAAATTAGGGTAAAGATGTTTTGTTTCAAAGAAAAGCATGTCAAGATTAGATTTCGTTAATCCTTTCTAAACGTATCAGATTAATCAAACTTGCGAACTTAGTTTCAATCAATAAAATCGTGTATCATTGCGAATCCGTTCACTTCAAAAGCGAGTCCGTGAATATTATTGTTTTAATTGCTAGATTATTTCTCTAAATAGAACCTGAAACAAACAAACATAAATATCGATACAAAACGAATATTAACTTCCAAATCTATGTCTAGAGTTCGTTGGTTAATATATGAAAAAAATAGATCAAGACCTAGAATATCTATGTCTAGAGTGATTCAAAACATAAATACATCATTAAAGCAAATATCATCATCATTTATTTATCATAACCTTGTTCACATACAAAAGATCAAACGAAATACATGAAAGTAAGATTAACTACCTCTAATCTTGACACAAAAGTGTTTAACTACCCATCCCTATAGTAGCTTGATCAACATGTAAGAAAAGAAGCTTAGCTAGGATTAAAGTCGAAGAATCGAGGGTTGATGCTCCAAAGATTTTATTATCACTTCTCCATGAGTTTCTAAGGTTTTTGACCTTGAAAATGCTTTTTCTCTTTCTCAAATGCTGAAAAGTGTGAAAAAGTACAAGTTGTTAGAAATATCTTCCAAGTGATATATTTATATATAAGGCCACTTAGTGATGTAAGTGGCACCGCGCTAAGTACCCTCAGAGGCGCGTTAAGCATGGTCAGAAGAACACAACTTATTTCCCAGGAAGTGCGCTAAGCGCGATAGGAGCTCACTTATGACGTTTTGAGCCTTTAGCTACTGGATTTTTTATGAGCGAGCTGGTCTCGTGCTGAAAATATAGCTTAGCGCGCTATGCCGACATGAAAACTTCAAAACTTATTTTTCAGTCCTTGTTTTTTGCACCAATTGTTCCTATCATCAAAAATAGGCAATAAGAACTTTTAAAGAACATCAAAATGCTCAATATTCACATTACTTACACTAAAATCGAAAATCAACATAAATACACTTAAACTACTAGGTTTTAGACTAAACTATAGAGTAAACCAATTGAAACGGCCATAAAATCAAGTTAAAGTATGCCCAATTTGGCCCTAACAATTACAACTATTTCAAACTCAAAAAATATAAAGAGATCAGACGTCAGGTCATGTGGTCTGACATCACATCTGCTTCAACATTGCAACAATCTCAGACATGTCCATTACTCCCCCTGTCACATATAACCAATATTTCCCCTAAAGGAGAAAACCCAAATCTCCTGAAGTCCAAACCTCAACTACTTAAGTTCACACATTGATCTCAAGAGGAAAACCCTAATCACCTGGCCGACAACTATGAACTATCCAAGTTCACACATTAGAAACACATACAATAAAAGCCACACATATTAGAAACATATAAAATAGAAGCCATACATATTACTCATAACATTAGAGTAAATTAGGGTAAAGATGTTTTGTTTCAAAGAAAAGCATGTCAAGATTAGATTTCGTTAATCCTTTCTAAACGTATCAGATTAATCAAACTTGCGAACTTAGTTTCAATCAATAAAATCGTGTATCATTGCGAATCCGTTCACTTCTAAAGCAAGTCCGTAAATATTATTGTTTTAATTGCTAAATTATTTCTCTAAATAGAACCTGAAACAAACAAACATAAATATCGATACAAAACGAATATTAACTTCCAAATCTATGTCTAGAGGTCGTTGGTTAATATATGAAAAAAATAGATCAAGACCTGGAATATCTATGTCTAGAGTGATTCAAAACATAAATACATCATTAAAGCAAATATCATCATCATTTATTTATCATAACCTTGTTCACATACAAAAGATCAAACGAAATACATGAAAGTAAGATTAACTACCTCTAATCTTGACACAAAAGTGTTTAACTACGCATCCCTATGGTAGCTTGATCAACATGTAAGAAAAGAAGCTTAGCTAGGATTAAAGTCGAAGAATCGAGGGTTGATGCTCCAAAGATTTAATTATCACTTCTCCATGAGTTTCTAAGGTTTTTGACCTTGAAAATGCTTTTTCTCTTTCTCAAATGCTGAAAAGTGTGAAAAAGTACAAGTTGTTAGAAATATCTTCCAAGTGATATATTTATATATAAGGCCACTTAGTGATGTAAGTGGCACCGTGCTAAGTACCCTTAGAGGCGCGTTAAGCATGGTCAGAAGAACACAACTTATTTCCCAGGAAGTGCGCTAAGCGCGATAGGAGCTCACTTATGACGTTTTGAGCCTTTAGCTACTGGATTTTTTATGAGCGAGCTGGTCTCGTGCTGAAAATATAACTTAGCGCGCTATGCCGACATGAAAACTTCAAAACTTATTTTTCAGTCCTTCTTTCTTGCACCAATTGTTCCTATCATCAAAAATAGGCAAGAAGAACTGTTAAAGAACATCAAAATGCTCAATATTCACATTACTTTCACTAAAATCGAAAATCAACATAAATACACTTAAACTACTAGGTTTTAGACTAAACTATCAAGTAAACCAATTGAAAGGGCCATAAAATCAAGTTAAAGTATGCCCAATTTGGCCCTAACAATTACAACTATTTCAAACTCAAAAAATCTAAAGAGATCAGACGTCAGGTCATGTGGTCTGACATCACATCTGCTTCAACATTGCAACAATCTCAGACATGTCCATTACTCCCCCTGTCACATATAACCACTATTTCCCCTAAAGGAGAAAACCCAAATCTCCTGAAGTCCAAACCTCAACTACTTAAGTTCACACATCCCTCTCAAGAGGAAAACCCTAATCACCTGGCCGACAACTAGGAACTATCCAAGTTCACACATTAGAAACACATACAATAAAAGCCACACATATTAGAAACATATAAAATAGAAGCCATACATATTACTCATAACATTAGAGTAAATTAGGGTAAAGATGTTTTGTTTCAATGAAAAGCATGTCAAGATTAGATTTCGTTAATCCTTTCTAAACATATCGGATTAATCAAACTTGTGAACTTAGTTTCAATCAATAAAATCGTGTATCATTGTGAATTTGTTCACTTCTAAAGCGAGTCCGTGAATATTATTGTTTTAATTGCTAGCTTATTTCTCTAAATAGAACCTGAAACAAACAAACATAAATATCGATACAAAACGAATATTAACTTCCAAATCTATGTCTAGAGTTCGTTGGTTAATATATGAAAAAAATAGATCAAGACCTGGAATATCTATGTCTAGAGTGATTCAAAACATAAATACATCATTAAAGCAAATATCATCATCATTTATTTATCATAACCTTGTTCACATACAAAAGATCAAACGAAATACATGAAAGTAAGATTAACTACCTATAATCTTGACACAAAAGTGTTTAACTACGCATCCCCATGGTAGTTTGATCAACATGTAAGAAAAGAAGCTTAGCTAGGATTAAAGTCGAAGAATCGAGGGTTGATGCTCCAAAGATTTAGCTATCACTTCTCCATGAGTTTCTAAGGTTTTTGACTTTGAAAATGCTTTTTCTCTTTCTCAAATGCTGAAAAGTGTGAAAAAGTACAAGTTGTTAGAAATATCTTCCAAGTGATATATTTATATATAAGGCCACTTAGTGATGTAAGTGGCACCGCGCTAAGTACCCTCAGAGGCGCGTTAAGCATGGTCAGAAGAACACAACTTATTTCCCAGGAAGTGCGCTAAGCGCGATAGGAGCTCACTTATGACGTTTTGAGCCTTTAGCTAATGGATTTTTTATGAGCGAGCTGGTCTCGTGCTGAAAATATAGCTTAGCGCGCTATGCCGACATGAAAACTTCAAAACTTATTTTTCAGTCCTTCTTTCTTGCACCAATTGTTCCTATCATCAAAAATAGGCAAGAAGAACTGTTAAAGAACATCAAAATGCTCAATATTCACATTACTTACACTAAAATCGAAAATCAACATAAATACACTTGAACTACTAGGTTTTAGACTAAACTATCAAGTAAACCAATTGAAAGGGCCATAAAATCAAGTTAAAGTATGCCCAATTTGGCCCTAACAATTACAACTATTTCAAACTCAAAAAATCTAAAGAGATCAGACGTTAGGACATGTGGTCTGACATCACATCTGCTTCAACATTGCAACAATCTCACACATGTCCATTACTCCCCCTGTCACATATAACCAATATTTCCCCTAAAGGAGAAAACCCAAATCTCCTGAAGTCCAAACCTCAACTACTTAAGTTCACACATCCCTCTCAAGAGGAAAACCCTAATCACCTGGCCGACAACTATGAACTATCCAAGTTCACACATTAGAAACACATACAATAAAAGCCACACATATTAGAAACATATAAAATAGAAGCCATACATATTACTCATAACATTAGAGTAAATTAGGGTAAAGATGTTTTGTTTCAAAGAAAAGCATGTCAAGATTAGATTTCGTTAATCCTTTCTAAACGTATCGGATTAATCAAACTTGCGAACTTAGTTTCAATCAATAAAATCGTGTATCATTGCGAATCCGTTCACTTCTAAAGAGAGCCCGTGAATATTATTGTTTTAATTGCTAGATTATTTCTCTAAATAGAACCTGAAACAAACAAACATAAATATCGATACAAAACGAATATTAACTTCCAAATCTATGTCTAGAGTTTGTTTGTTAATAGATGAAAAAAATAGAGAAAGACTTGGAAAATCTATGTCTAGAGTGATTCAAACCATAAATACATCATTAAAGCAAATATCATCATCATTTATTTATCATAACCTTGTTCACATACAAAAGATCAAACGAAATACATGAAAGTAAGATTAACTACCTCTAATCTTGACACAAAAGTGTTTAACTACGTATCCCCATGGTAGCTTGATCAACATGTAAGAAAAGAAGCTTAGCTAGGATTAAAGTCGAAGAATCGAGGGTTGATGCTCCAAAGATTTAATTATCACTTCTCCATGAGTTTCTAAGGTTTTTGACCTTGAAAATGCTTTTTCTCTTTCTCAAATGCTGAAAAGTGTGAAAAAGTACAAGTTGTTAGAAATATCTTCCAAGTGATATATTTATATATAAGGCCAGTTAGTGATGTAAGTGGCACCGTGCTAAGTACCCTCAGAGGCGCGTTAAGCATGGTCAGAAGAACACAACTTATTTCCCAAGAAGTGCGCTAAGCGCGATAGGAG
Organism: Lathyrus sativus; assembly: GCA_963859935.3. Taxonomy (NCBI): domain Eukaryota; kingdom Viridiplantae; phylum Streptophyta; class Magnoliopsida; order Fabales; family Fabaceae; genus Lathyrus; species Lathyrus sativus. The sequence goes on from OZ012739.1 coordinate 257,697,289, forward strand.
CTCACTTATGACGTTTTGAGCCTTTAGCTACTGGATTTTTTATGAGCGAGCTGGTCTCGTGCTGAAAATATAGCTTAGCGCGCTATGCCGACATGAAAACTTCAAAACTTATTTTTCGCTCCTTCTTTCTTGCACCAATTGTTCCTATCATCAAAAATAGGCAAGAAGAACTGTTAAAGAACATCAAAATGCTCAATATTCACATTACTTACACTAAAATCGAAAATCAACATAAATACACTTAAACTACTAGGTTTTAGACTAAACTATCAAGTAAACCAATTGAAAGGGCCATAAAATCAAGTTAAAGTATGCCAAATTTGGCCCTTAACAATTACAACTATTTCAAACTCAAAAAATCTAAAGGGATCAGATGTCAGGACATGTGGTCGGACATCACATCAGCTTCAACATAGCAACAATCTCAGACATGTCCATTACTCCCCCTGTCACATATAACCAATATTTCCCCTAAAGGAGAAAACCCAAATCTCCTGAAGTCCAAACCTCAACTACTTAAGTTCACACATCCCTCTCAAGAGGAAAACCCTAATCACCTGGCAGACAACTATGAACTATCCAAGTTCACACATTAGAAACACATACAATAAAAGCCACACATATTAGTAACATATAAAATAGAATTCATACATATTACTCATAACATTATAGTAAATTAGGGTAAAGATGTTTTGTTTCAAAGAAAATCATGTCAAGATTAGATTTCATTAATCCTTTTTAAATGTATTGTATTAATCAAGCATGCGAACTTAGTTTCAATCCATAAAATCGTGTATCCTTGTGAATCCGTTCACTTCTAAAGCGAGTCCGTGAATATTATTGTTTTAATTGCTAGATTATTTCTCTAAATAGAACCTGAAACAAACAAACATAAATATCGATACAAAAGGAATATTAACTTCCAAATCTATGTCTAGAGTTTGTTTGTTAATAGATGAAAAAAATAGAGAAAGACTTGGAAAATCTATGTCTAGAGTGATTCAAACCATAAATACATCATTAAAGCAAATATCATCTTCATTTATTTATCATAACCTTGTTTACATGCAAAAGATCAAACAAAATACATGAGAGTAAAACTAACAACCTCTAATCTTGGCAGAAAAGTGTTTAACTACCCAGCCCTATGGTAGCTTGATCAACATGTAAGAAAAGAAGCTTTGCTAGGATTGATGCTCCAAAGATTTAATTATCACTTCTCCATGAGTTTCTAAGGTTTTTGACCTTGAAAACGCTTTTTCTCTTTCTCAAATGCTGAAAAGTGTGAAAAAGTACAAGTTGTTAAAAATATCTTCCAAGTGATATATTTATATATAAGGCCACTTAGTGCTGTAAGTGGCACCGTGCAAAGTACCTTCAGAGGCGCGCTAAGCATGGTCAGAAGAACACAACTTATTTCCCTGGAAGTGCGCTAAGCGCGATAGGAGCTCACTTATGACGTTTTGAGCCTTTAGCTACTGGATTTTTTATGAGCGAGCTGGTCTCGCGCTGAAAAGATAGCTTAGCGCGCTATGCCGACATGAAAACTTCAAAACTTGTTTTTCAGTCGTTCTTTCTTGCACCAATTGTTCCTATCATCAAAAATAGGCAAGAAGAACTGTTAAAGAACATCAAAATGCTCAATATTCACATTATTTACACTAAAATCGAATATTAATATAAATACACTTAAACTACTAGGTTTTAAACTAAACTATCAGGTAAACCAATTGAAAGGGCCATAAAATCAAGTTAAAGTATGCCTAATTTGGCCCTTAACAATTACTACTATTTCAAATCAAAAAATTTAAAGAGATCAGATGTCAGGACATGTGGTCTGACATCACATCTGCTTCAACATAGCAACAATCTCAGACATGTTAGATTATGGCACGGATCTAGAAGGGGGGGTTGAATAGATCCCCAATTAAAATTTGAGTCGGCGCTACCAATTAAAAATTGGTTTGAAAAAATTGTTTTAAGTGCGGAAGCGGCCGAGGAAAATATAGTCTAAAACGAACGGTTATTGGAAAACCGGATATGCGTAAGCCTTTGGATTAATGACAATATGGAAAATAGAATCACAACACTAATCACACTTATCAATGATCTAATTCAGTTGTTAGGATTCCTAGTTCCAATGATTCAAAGAGCAAACCAAAACTAGATACACAAGTAAGATAATTTTGGTTTAGGCAATTTGTCAAACACTTGGTGTGCAAAACACTCCAAGTGATATTTATGTTGAGTAAGTGATTCCAACTAGCCTAGTACAGTGTCTTATTGTATTTTGGAGTCAAAAACAGAGTTTTAACCTCTTACTCAATTTATATCACAGTTTGACAATAGTGCTTATAGAAAAATCACTTATTCTTGAGCTATAACGTAAATGCTGAAAAATAGAGAAGACAAGTATTTGGTGAGGCAGTTCCCCCGTCGTCCTCGCTTCGGGGTACGTCTGCCCTCAATTCTAAAACTAGAATTGAGATAGATTTTATAGATATCACCTATTGAATGTAACAGTTTATACAAGGATTGAGCAGCAAATATACAACAGAAATCTCAATGTGTTGAAAGTTGCTTTCACTCCTTGCCCCTTGATTCAAGATGAATCAAGTCCTCCGATTGTTGTTGATGGACCTCCGATTCCAGCCACCTTATTGAATAACCCGTTGTTGTTCAAACCTTTGGCTCCGGCTGATCTCAGCAGCAACAAATCGAACCCGAGATCTTCCCTTCAATATCACTGAATCCGCTACTAGACTTGTGAAGAACACCTCTTCACAATCACCTTCGCTCAGTTGATCCTTGATGAAGAATCTCTTCCAAAAACCCCCAAAATTCAAACCAATCTTGGAGGGTAAAACCCTAACGGTTTTATTCAAGAAAGAACTTGTCACAAGCTTCAACCCGAACTTGATTAACCAATCTAAGCTTCGAACCTCATCACCTTTAATCACTCACAATGCACTTCAAAAATGGTTGTGTGTAACTGATGTGTTGTGAGATGTTGAAGATGAAGATGATGAATCTTGGACACCTATTTCACTCTTTCTTGTTTTCGAACACATGAATCAAATATTATCAAATGTTAATGTGACACAAGTGGTTAAACAAGTATATATAGTACCAACCCAATTAAGGATATAACAGTATTTCAAATAGAAGAGGGAATCATTTAAAAACAAGATTTCCGCGCGAACGGTCAACCGCAGCACGTCTGTGCATCGACGCATGGCCTGTGTTTTTTTGGAAATCTGGAAAATGCATCAGTATGCGTCGACCATACAGTCGGCGTGCGCTGACCCGTTGTAAACTATTTCCTTCATGCGCCGACCCTATGGTCGACTCATGCCTTTATGCGCTGACCCGTTGGAAAATATTTCCTTCATGTGCGGACCCTATGGTCGACTCATTGCCTTTATGCGCTGACCAGTGGAAAAGTGCTCTGATGCATGCGCCGACCCTATGGTCGACTCATGCCCTGCAAACCTGCAAAAATTCATCAGTTTGTGGTTTTTCATGCCTCTGCTCATGATTGCATTTTATCTACACATAGTATATTTATTACAACAGTTTTAAGACAAGTATAAAAGGATATGGTAGGTGATACGTTGCATCTGTTTAGTAGATCTGGAGTTTATAATTTCCAATCTATCCAAGGCTGTAATTTATCATCATCGAAACCTGTATTGAACAATGTCTTGCAGACTTGTGTTATGTGTGGCGATTTGCCTCCACAAGACATGTCTATTACTCCCCCTGTCACATATAACCAATATTTCCCCTAAAGGAAAAAACACAAATCTCCTGAAGTCCAAACCTCAACTACTTAAGTTCATACATCCCTCTTAAGATGAAAACCCTAATCACCTGGCAGACAACTATGAACTATCCAAGTTCACACATTAGAAACACATACAATAGAAGCCACACATAATAGAAACATATAAAATAGAAGCCATACATATTACTCATAACATTATAGTAAATTAGGGTAAAGATGTTTTGTTTCAAAGAAAACACATGTCAGGATTAGATTTCGTTAACCCTTTTTAAACGTATCTGATTAATCAAGCATGCGAACTTAGTTTCAATCAATAAAATCGTGTATCCTTGCGAATCCGTTCACTTCTAAAGCGAGTCCGTGAATATTATTGTTTTAATTGCTAGATTATTTCTCTAAATATAACCTGAAACAAACAAACATAAATATCGATACAAAACGAATATTAACTTCCAAATCTATGTCTAGAGTTTGTTGGTTAATAGATGAAAAAAATAGATCAAGACTTGGAAAATCTATGTCTAGAGTGATTCAAACCATAAATACATCATTAAAGCAAATATCATCATCATTTATTTATCATAACCTTGTTCACATACAAAAGATCAAACGAAATACATGAAAGTAAGCTTAACTACCTCTAATCTTGACACTAAAGTGTTTAACTACCCATCCCCATGGTAGCTTGATCAACATGTAAGAAAAGAAGCTTTGCTAGGATTAAAGTCGAAGAATCGAGGATTAATGCCCCAAAGATTTAATTATCACTTCTCCATGAGTTTCTAAGGTTTTTGACCTAGAAAATCCTTTTTCTCTTTCACAAATGCTGAAAAATGTGAAAAAGTACAAGTTGTTAAAAATATCTTCCAAGTGATATATTTATATATAAGGCCACTTTGTGCTGTAAGTGGCACCGCGCTAAGTACCTTCAGAGGCGCGCTAAGCATGGTCAGAAGAACACAACTTATTTCCCAGGAAGTGCGCTAAGCGCGATAGGATCTCACTTATGACGTTTTGAGCCTTTAGCTACTGGATTTTTTATGAGCGAGCTGGTCTCGCGCTGAACAGATAGCTTAGCGCGCTATGCCGACATGAAAACTTCAAAACTTGTTTTTCAGTTCTTCTTTCTTATACCAATTGTTCCTATCATCAAAAATAGGCAACAAGAACTATTAAAGAACATCAAAATGCTAAATATTCACATTATTTAAACTAAAATCGAAAATTAACATAAATACACTTAAACTACTAGGTTTTAGACTACGTATCAAGTAAACCAATTGAAAGGGCCATAAAATTAAGTTAAAGCATGCCCTATTTGCCCTTAACAATTACTACTATTTCAAACTCAAAAAATCTAAAGAGATCAGATGTCAGGACATGTGGTCTGACATCACATCTACTTCAACATAGCAACAATCTCAGACATGTCTATTACTCCCCCTGTCACGTATAACCAATATTTCCCCTAAAGGCGAAAACCCAAATCTCCTGAAGTCCAAACCTCAACTACTTAAGTTCACACATCCCTCTTAAGAGGAAAACCCTAATCACCTGGCAGACGACTATGAACTATCCAAGTTCACACATTAGAAACACATATAATAGAAGCCACACATATTAGAAACATATAAAATAGAAGCCATACATATTACTCATAACATTATAGTAAATTAGGGTAAAGATGTTTTGTTTCAAAGAAAAGCATGTCAAGATTAGATTTCGTTAATCCTTTTTAAACGTATCCGATTTATCAAGCATGTGAACTTAGTTTCAATCAATAAAATCGTGTATCCTTGCGAATCCGTTCACTTCTAAAGCGAGTCCGTGAATATTATTGTTTTAATTGCTATATTATTTCTCTATATAGAACCTGAAACAAACAAACATAAATATCGATAAAAAATGAATATTAACTCCAAATCTATCTCTAGAGTTTGTTGGTTAATAGATGAAAAAATAGATCAAGACTTGGAAAATCTATGTCTAGAGTGATTCAAACCATAAATACATCATTAAAGCAAATATCATCATCATTTATTTATCATAACCTTGTTCACATACAAAAATCAAACGAAATACATGAAAGTAAGATTAACTACCTCTAATCTTGACACAAAAGTGTTTAACTACCCATCCCCATGGTAGCTTGATCAACATGTAAGAAAAGAAGCTTTGCTAGGATTAAAGTCGAAGAATCGAGGATTAATGCCCCAAAGATTTAATTATCACTTCTCCATGAGTTTCTAAGGTTTTTGACCTAGAAAATCCTTTTTCTCTTTCACAAATGCTGAAAAGTGTGAAAAAGTACAAGTTGTTAAAAATATCTTCCAAGTGATATATTTCTATATAAGGCCACTTAGTGCTGGAAGTGCCACTGCGATAAGTACCTTCAGAGGCGCGCTAAGCATGGTCAGAAGAACACAACTTATTTCCCAGGAAGTGCGCTAAGCGCGATAGGAGCTCACTTATGACGTTTTGAGCCTTTAGCTACTGGATTTTTTATGAGCGAGCTGGTCTCGCGCTGAACAGATAGCTTAGCGCGCTATGCCGACATGAAAACTTCAAAACTTGTTTTTCAGTTCTTCTTTCTTATACCAATTGTTCCTATCATCAAAAATAGGCAACAAGAACTGTTAAAGAACATCAAAATGCTAAATATTCACATTATTTACACTAAAATTGAAAATTAACATAAATACACTTAAACTACTAGGTTTTAGACTACGTATCAAGTAAACCAATTGAAAGGGCCATAAAATTAAGTTAAAGTATTCCCAATTTGGCCCTTAACAATTACTACTATTTCAAACTCAAAAAATCTAAAGAGATCAAATGTCAGGACATGTGGTCTGACATCACATATGCTTCAACATAGCAACAATCTCAGACATGTCTATTACTCCCCCTGTCACATATAACCAATATTTCCCCTAAAGGCGAAAACCCAAATCTCCTGAAGTCCAAACCTCAACTACTTAAGTTCACACATCCCTCTTAAGAGGAAAACCCTAATCACCTGGCAGACAACTACGAACTATCCAAGTTCACACATTAGAAACACATACAATAGAAGCAACACATATTAGAAACATATAAAATAGAAGCCATACATATTACTCAAAACATTATAGTAAATTAGGGTAAAGATGTTTTGTTTCAAAGAAAACTCATGTCAAGATTAGATTTCGTTAATCCTTTTTAAATGTATGTGATTAATCAAGCATGTGAACTTAGTTTCAATCAATAAAATCGTGTATCCTTGCGAATCCGTTCACCTCTAAAGCGAGTCCGTGAATATTATTGTTTTAATTGCTAGATTATTTCTCTAAATAGAACCTAACAAACAAACATAAATATTGATACAAAACGAATATTAACTTCCAAATCTATGTCTAGAGTTTGTTGGTTAATAGATGAAAAAATAGATCAAGAATTGGAAAATCTATGTATAGAGTGATTCAAACCATAAATACATCATTAAAGCAAATATCATCATCATTTATTTATCATAACCTTGTTCACATACAAAAATCAAACGAAATACATGAAAGTAAGATTAACTACCTCTAATCTTGACACAAAAGTGTTTAACTACCCATCCCCATGGTCGCTTGATCAACATGTAAGAAAAGAAGCTTTGCTAGGATTAAAGTCGAAGAATCGAGGATTGATGCTCCAAAGATTTAATTATCACTTCTCCATGAGTTTCTAAGGTTTTTGACATAGAAAATCCTTTTTCTCTTTCTCAAATGCTGAAAAGTGTGAAAAAGTACAAGTTGTTAAAAATATCTTTCAAGTGATATATTTATATTTAAGGCCACTTAGTGCTGTAAGTGGCACCACGCTAAGTACCCTCAGAGGCGCGCTAAGCATGGTCAGAAGAACACAACTTATTTCCCAGGAAGTGCGCTAAGCGCGATAGGAGCTCACTTATGACGTTTTGAGCCTTTAGCTACTGGATTTTTTATGAGCGAGCTGGTCTCGCGCTGAACAGATAGCTTAGCGCGCTATGCCGACATGAAAACTTCAAAACTTGTTTTTCAGTTCTTCTTTCTTATACCAATTTTTCCTATCATGAAAAATAGGCAACAAGAACTGTTAAAGAACATCAAAATGCTAAATATTCACATTATTTACACTGAAATCGAAAATTAACATAAATACACTTAAACTACTAGGTTTTAGACTACGTATCAAGTAAACCAATTGAAAGGGCCATAAAATTAAGTTAAAGTATGCCCAATTTGGCCCTTAACAATTACTACTATTTCAAACTCAAAAAATCTAAAGAGATCAGATGTCAGGACATATGGTCTGACATCACATCTGCTTCAGCATAGCAACAATCTCAGACATGTCTATTACTCCCCCTGTCACATATAACCAATATTTCCCCTAAAGGCGAAAACCCAAATCTCATGAAGTCCAAACCTCATCTACTTAAGTTCACACATCCCTCTTAAGAGGAAAACCCTAATCACCTGGCAGACAACTACGAACTATCCAAGTTCACACATTAGAAACACATACAATAGAAGCCACACATATTAGAAACATATAAAATAGAAGCCATACATATTACTCAAAACATTATAGTAAATTAGGGTAAAGATGTTTTGTTTCAAAGAAAACTCATGTCAAGATTAGATTTCGTTAATCCTTTTTAAATGTATGTGATTAATCAAGCATGCGAACATAGTTTCAATCAATAAAATCGTGTATCCTTGCGAATCCGTTCACCTCTAAAGCGAGTTCGTGAATATTATTGTTTTAATTGCTAGATTATTTCTCTAAATAGAACCTGAAACAAACAAACATAAATATTGATACAAAACGAATATTAACTTCCAAATCTATGTCTAGAGTTTGTTGGTTAATAGATGAAAAAATATATCAAGACTTGGAAAATCTATGTCTAGAGTGATTCAAACCATAAATACATCATTAAAGCAAATATCATCATCATTTATTTATCATAACCTTGTTCACATACAAAAATCAAACGAAATACATGAAAGTAAGATTAACTACCTCTAATCTTGACACAAAGTGTTTAACTACCAATCCCCATGGTCGCTTGATCAACATGTAAGAAAAGAAGCTTTGCTAGGATTAAAGTCGAAGAATCAAGGATTGATGCTCCAAAGATTTAATTATCACTTCTCCATGAGTATCTAAGGTTTTTGACATAGAAAATCCTTTTTCTCTTTCTCAATTGCTGAAAAGTGTGAAAAAGTACAAGTTGTTAAAAATATCTTTCAAGTGATATATTTATATTTAAGGCCACTTAGTGCTGTAAGTGGCACCACGCTAAGTACCCTTAGAGGCGCACTAAGCATGGTCAGAAGAACACAACTTATTTCCTAGGAAGTGCGCTAAGCGCGATAGGAGCTCACTTATGACGTTTTGAGTCTTTAGCTACTGGATTTTTTATGAGCGAGTTGGTCTCGCGCTGAAAAGATAGGTTAGCGCGCTATGCCGACATGAAAACTTCAAAACATGTTTTTCAGTCCTTCTTTCTTGCACCAATTGTTCCTATCATCAAAAATAGGCAAGAAGAACTGTTAAAGAACATCAAAATGCTAAATATTCACATTATTTACACTAAAATCGAAAATTAACATAAATACACTTAAACTTCTAGGTTTTAGACAAAACTATCAAGTAAACCAATTGAAAGGGCCATAAAATTAAGTTAAAGTATGCCCAATTTGGCCCTTAACAATTACTACTATTTCAAACTCAAAAAATCTAAAGAGATCAAATGTCAGGACATGTGGTCTGACATCATATCTGCTTCAACATAGCAACAATCTCAGACATGTCCATTACTCCCCCTGTAACATATAACCAATATTTCCCGCAAAGGCGAAAACCCAAATCTCCTGAACTCCTAACCTCAACTACTTAAGTTCACACATCCCTCTTAAGAGGAAAACCCTAATCACCTGGCAGACGACTATGAACTATCCAAGTTCACACATTAGAAACACATACAATAGAAGCCACACATATTATAAACATATAAAATAGAAGCCATACATATTACTCATAACATTATAGTAAATTAGGGTAAAGATGTTTTGTTTCAAAGAAAAGCATGTCAAGATTAGATTTCGTTAATCCTTTTTAAACGTATTTGATTTATCAAGCATGTGAACTTAGTTTCAATCAATAAAATCGTGTGTCATTGCGAATTTGTTCACTTCTAAAGTGTGTCCGTTAATATTATTGTTTTAATTGCTATATTATTTCTCTATATAGAACCTGAAACAAACAAACATAAATATCGATACAAAATGAATATTAACTTCCAAATCTATGTCTAGAGTTTGTTGGTTAATAGATGAAAAAATAGATCAAGACTTGGAAAATCTATGTTTAGAGTGATTCAAACCATAAATACATCATTAAAGCAAATATCGTCATCATTTATTTATCATAACCTTGTTCACATACAAAAATCAAACGAAATACATGAAAGTAAGATTAACTACCTCTAATCTTCACTCAAAAGTGTTTAAATACCCATCCCCATGGTAGCTTGATCAACATGTAAGAAAAGAAGCTTTGCTAGGATTAAAGTCGAAGAATCGAGGATTGATGCTCCAAAGATTTAATTATCACTTCTCCATGAGTTTCTAAGGTTTTTGACCTAGAAAATCCTTTTTCTCTTTCTCAAATGCTGAAAAGTGTGAAAAAGTACAAGTTGTTAAAAATATCTTCCAAGTGATATATTTATATATAAGGCCATTTAGTGTTGTAAGTGGCACCGTGCTAAGTACCCACAGAGGCGCGCTAAGCATGGTCAGAAGAACACAACTTATTTCCCATGAAGTGCGCTAAGCGCGATAGGAGCTCACTTATGACGTTTTGAGCCTTTAGCAACTGGATTTTTGATGAGCGAGCTGGTCTCGCGCTGAAAAGATAGGTTAGCGCGCTATGCCGACATAAAAACTTCAAAACTTGTTTTTCAGTCCTTCTTTCTTGCACCAATTGTTCCTATCATCAAAAGTAGGCAAGAAGAACTGTTAAAGAACATCAAAATGCTCAATATTCACATTATTTACACTAAAATAAAAAATTAACATAAATACACATAAACTACTAGATTTTAGACTAAACTATCAAGTAAACCAATTGAAAGGGCCATAAAATAAAGTTAAAGCATGACCAATTTGGCCCTTAACAATTACAACTATTTCAAACTCAAAAAATCTAAAGAGATCAGATGTCAGGACATGTGGTCTGACATCACATCTGCTTCAACATAGCAACAATCTCAGACATGTCCATAACTCCCCCTGTCACATATAACCAATATTTCCCCTAAAGGCGAAAGCTTAAATCCCCTGAAGTCCAAACCTCACTTACCTAAGTTCACACATCCCTCTCAAGAGTAAAACCCAAATCACCTGGCAGACAAGTATGAACTATCCAATTTCACACATTAGAAACACATACAACAGAAGCCACACATATTAGAAACATATAAAGTAAAGGCCATACATATTACTCATAACATTAGGGTAAATTAGGGTAAAAATGTTTTGTTTCAAAGAAAAGCATGTCAAGATTAGATTTCCTTAATCCTTTTTAAACGTATCCGATTAATCAAGCATGCGAACATAGGTTCAATCAATAAAATCGTGTATCCTTGCGAATCCTTTCATTTCTAAAGCTAGTCCGTGAATATTATTTTTTTAATTGCTAGATTATTTCTCTAAATCGCAACTGAAACAAACGAACATAAAGATCGATTCAAAGCGAATATTAACTTCCAAATCTATGTCTAGAGAATGTTGGTTAATAGATTAAAAAATTAGATCAAGACCTAGAAAATCTATGTCTAGAGTGATTCAAACCATAAATACATCATTAAAGCAAATATCATCATCATTTATTGATCATAACCTTGTCCACGTACAAAAGATCAAAAGAAATACATGAAAGTAGGATTAACTACCTCTAATATTAACACAAAAGTGTTTACCTACCCATCCCCATGGTAGCTTGATCAAAAAGTAAGAAAAGAAGCTTTGCTAGGATTAAAGTCGAAGAATCGAGGATTGATGCTCCAAAGATTTAATTATCACTTCTCCATGATTTTCTATGGTTTAGGACCTAGAAAATCCTGTTTCTCTTTCTCAAATGCTGAAAAGTGTGAAAAAGTTCAAGTTGTTGAAAATATCTTCCATGTGATATATTTATATATAAGGCCACCTAGTGCTGTAACTGGCACTGCGCTAAGTGCCATTAGAGGCGCGCTAAGCATGGTCAAAAGAACACCACTTATTTCCCAGGAAGTGTGCTAACCGTGATAGTAGCTCACTTAATACGTTTTGAGCCTTTAGCTACTGGATTTTTTATGAGCGCGCTATGCCGACATGAAAACTTCAAAACTTGCTTTTCAGTCCTTCTTTCTGGCACCAATTGGCCCTTAACAATTAAAACTCCTTCAAACTCAAAAAATCTAAAGAGATCAGATGTTAGGACATGTGGTCTGACATCATATCTGCTTCAACATATCAACAATCTCAGACATGTCCATTACTCCCTCTGCCGCATATAACCAATATTTCCCCTAAAGGCGAAAAGCCCCAATCTCCTGAAGTCCAAACCTCAACTACCTAAGTTCATACATCCCTCTCAAGAGGAAACCCAAATCACTTGGCAGACAACTATGAACTATCCAAGTTCACACATTAAAAACACATACAACATAAGCCACACATATTAGAAACATATAAAATAGAAGCCATACATATTACTCATAACATTAGAGTAAATTAGGGTAAAAATGTTTTGTTTCAAAGAAAAGCATGTCAAGATTAGATTTCGTTAACCCTTTTTAAACGTATCTGATTAATCAAGCATGCGAACTTAGTTTCAATCAATAAAATCGTGTATCCTTGCGAATCCGTTCACTTCTAAAGCGGGTCCGTGAATATTGTTGTTTTAATTGCTAGATGATTTCTCTAAATAACAACTGAAACAAACAAACATAAAGATCGATAAAAAGTGAATATTAACTTCCAAATCTATGTCTAGAGTTTGTTGGTTAATAGTTGAAATTCTATGTCTAGAGTGATTCAAACCATAAATACATCATTAAAGCAAATATCTTCATCATTTATTGATCACACCCTTGTTCACATACAAAAGATCAAAAGAAATACATAAAAGTAAGATTAACTACCTCTAATATTGAAACAAAAGTGTTAAGCTACCCATCACAATGGTAGCTTGATAAACATGTAAGAAAAGAAGCTTTGCTTAGATTAAAGTCGAAGAATCGAGGATTGATGATCCAAAGATTTAATTATCACTTCTCCATGAGTTTGTAAGGTTTTTGACCTAGAAAATCCTTTTTCTCTTTCTCGAACGCTGAAAAGTGTGAAAAAGTACAAGTTGTTGAAAATATATTCCAAGTGGTATATTTATATACAAGGCTACTTAGTGCTGTAAGTGGCACCACGCTAGTGTCCTCAGAGGCGCGCTAAGCATGTTCAGAAGAACACAACTTATTTCCCAGGAAGTGCGCTAAGCGCGATACGAGCTCATTTATGACGTTTTGAGCCTTTAGCTACTGGATTTTTTATGAGCGTGCTGAAAAGATAGGTTAGCGCGCTATGCCGACATGAAAACTTCAAAACTTGCTTTTCAGTCCTTCTTACTTGCACCAATTGTTCCTATCATCAAAAATATGCAAGAAGAACTGTTAAAGAACATCAAAATGCTCAATATTCACAATATTTACACTAAAATCGAAAATTAACATAAATACATCTAAACTACTAGATTTTAACCTAAACTATCAAGAAATCCAATTGAAAGAGCCATAAAATCAAGTTAAAGTATGCCTAATTTGGCCCTTAACAATAACAACCCCTTCAAACTCAAAAAATCTAAAGAGATCATATGTTAGGACATGTGGTCTGACATCACATCTGCTTCAACATAGCAACAATCTCAAACATGTCCACTACTCCCCCTGTCACATATAACAACTATTTCCCCTAAAAGAAAAAACCCAAATCTCTTGAAGTCCAAACTTCAACTACCTTAGTTCACACATCCCTCTCTAGAGGAAAAACCAAATCAGTGGCAGACAACTAGCATTTGCATTTGTGCATAGAATTGGTTCTAAATAGGGGATCAGGAGGTTTTATATGCCATTCAAGAGAAAAATTTCATGTTCAAGTTCAAGCAAGGGTACATTTTCAGGTCATCAAGAGTTCATCATCATCAGAGTTGGGTCTCAAGCTCCTTGAGAGGAGAAAGTTTGTGTGTGGGTATCATTTCCTATCATGAGGTTGAGTAGAATCACATGAGGTCTTCTCCTTTATTGAGATATGGTTTAAAATCTCATTGTTTACCCTAGGGGTCCTCTATGGATTTGGTATGATTACACAAATTATTTGCAAGAACCTCAGTCAATGGATTAGTGTTAGGGTTTCATCTGGTCAACAAAAGTCAACTGCGGATTTGAGAGTGCTCATGGTTTGGTTCTTGATCATTGAAACCATGGGAAGTCATCATAAGGCATCTCAAATGTCATGTTGAGATAAAGTCGAGAAGATGTAAGAGTTCAAGAAGTTACTACATTAGGGTTGCATTTGATTCTATGTGTAAAATCCCATTTTTGGTACCTAACTTCAAGGACAAAATTCACTATGGTACATGTCTTTTCTCATTTTCCAACAAACATGAAACTTATTCATCATCTTTAAAGCCTTCATTTTAGTACAAGAACTCATACATTAGATTCATACATCTCAAGTTATGGTGTCTACAAGTTGGTATCACAAAATGAAGGGAATTTAGAGGTATTCAAAGTTAACTCACTTCCAAGGCACTTTTCACGTGGAACCAAGCTCTTCCTAATTTTTCAACAAACATGAGAGTTGTTGCTCATTGTCTTAGCTTTCCAAAAAGTGCTAGAATTCATAATTCTCATGTGTGAAGCTCAAGTAATGGTCTTCACGAGTCAAGGGAAATTTTTGAAACCTATCTTTAGGTCATTCATTTCAAGGACCAATTTCTTCCACTTCAAGACCTCAAATCCATTTTCAACAAACATGAAAGTTGTTTCATATGATCTTAACATCATCTTGATCTCAATTTCCATAGCCTTTGATGAGACCATTGAGCCATGGTAAGCATGAGAACTTGAGTTTTTGGACCTAGATTGATTTCTTTCCATTTCAAGTCACCAAATGAAGTGGTTTTTGAAATTTTGATGCCTTACCATCGTCATATCATGTGCATGGTACTACTTACCTAAAATGAGCCAACATAAACGAACATGTCATGACATTTTTCAAATATCACACCATATGTAATTGTCCAAAACCATATTCAAACTCATTTTCAATTCTCCAAATGACCACTATTCCTTTCCTCACCCCCACATGACCTGAAAGATTGAGTGGAATGAGTGGCTAGTCAGCCAAACCCGTGTGCTTCCATTTTTAGCATTTTTGGTAAAGTTTTGAAATGAGGCAAATCACACAACATTGGCCTGCATGAATCCCTCTAAGCCCTCATATATAAGCTGGAAACAAACCCAAATGCATCAGAGCATACGAAGTTGCATGAAAGAGTGCTTTCCATCCAAAATTTCACAAGGATTCTCTCTCTTTGAATTTCACTTCTCATTGGTTCTTCCTTCCATTTTTGGTTCATTTCATCATCACTGAAGCATAAAGAATGGATTGGAAGCTTGAGGTTGAAGCTTACACAAGGATTGGAGGGCCAACGGAGTTGTTATGTTAGGTAAATTTCCATCCTCTGAATATTCAATTTTAGGCTTGCATTTATGCGCATTCTTGTTGCATCTGAAGACATAACTCGTGTAGGCAATGTTTGGATACATTTCATGGCTTTTTGAATCAATTTCAGTTCGAATGCTAAATTTGCATGGCCTGATTTCTCTATGTTTTAAGGACCTTTTTGAAAAACCAATGTTGGATTCTTAATCTACGTGAAAAAACCTTCAAAATGATGCCTTGGGTTTCCATTTTTATGACGTTTTTCAGACTCCACCGGAGAAGACATCAGGAGCTAGGGCTCCAGCATCTGAGGTCAATGCTGAGGTGGTATTGACTTGGACCTTTGACTCGCGTGTGTGGCCGTTTGAATATGACATGGTTGCCACGAGTTTTAATGAAACAGTGTGTTTCATTTGAACTGAAGTTTCTTGTGGTTTAGGCCTTGGCATAATTGATATCCACACACCCCTTTTTGGGGCCCATGCGCGTTTGAATTGAGTTTCAGTTCAACACAGATTGCTACTACACCCCTCTTGCACTTTCTATTTTCATTTTATTTTATTTTCTTGCATTTTAGTTTTAATTCATTTTAAAATGGTTTTGAGCATTACAAAAATCCCAAAAAATATGTTTATATTATTTCAATGTCTTGAGTTATTTTCCATGATTTTTAATTTATTTTTCAATTACTTTTTTCTATTTTTTAATTGATTTGATATTTGAAGTGGTTTTATGGTTTGCACATTGAATTGAGGTTTGATCTTTGACCTTGATTGAACACCCATTTTACCAATTTTCCTCTCACACTTAGGTATTTTATTGAGGCTTACTTGAGGGCTGGTTTGAGGTCTTGATGATCACCTTTCAATTTGTTTTCATTGGTTTTTGTTGGACCCTCGATGCTTTCTCGATAAGTTGAACATGTTGTCTTGATTGACACCATTGGAGGTGCTTTGAGGCAATTTTTTCCCTGAGCTTTTGCACACTGATTTTGGATTGGTTCAACTTGAGTTTAGTATTTTCTTTGGATTTTATTTGAGCTTATTGCTATTTTTGGTGGATGACTCAAGTTCAAAGTGTTTTAACTATGTGTATGTGGACATGCCTTGACCTAATCTTGGGATATGATCTTGTGTGATCCCTTGAAGACCTCATGAGTCTTGTTTACTATTGTTGACATGTTTGAGGTGCTGCTTTGCATGTGTATAGGTCCATTGGATGTATACCTTGTTCCACAAGTTTCATTTGATCATGTCTTTCCACTTATGTTTGAAGTGTAAGATGTTTGGATGGACTTTGGTCCTCTAATTTGATTTGATCATTCTTGTGTTTGCTTGATGACTTGATTTTGAATTTGAGGCATGTTACTTGAGTTCACTTCTGACCTTGATGGTTATGTACATGTTCTTGATGCTTTGGTGATATTGATTTCACTTTGGGAATGTTGTGAACAATTGAACTTCTCTTGAGTTGTTTGGGTGCCTTTATTTATTTGATCATGAGTGAGTGTTTGGTTGAGATGTTTATGATGTGGTTTCTGCTCCACTCTACTTCTCCCCTCACTTCTTTGATTGTGTTTCTTTGTTTAGAACCTCTCTTCTTGGGATGTTGATGGCATTTGATTGTAGAAGCTTGCTTCTCTCATTTCCTCTCATCTTTCATGGCTTGTTTAAGCCTTCCCTTTTGTGGACTTGTGTTTGTCTTTGATGAATGCTTCATGTTTGCCTATTTTGTTTGCTTTTGCATATCTTTTTCTATCTTGCATAGACTTGTTTAAGTCCTCTTTTTATTTTCATTTGTGATTGATTATGCACTGTGTTTACTTGTGCTTGTTAACATGATCCCTTAGGATTCCTAGTCCCTCTATTTAAGATGGGAGTAGGAGAGACATTAGGCTTTCAATCCTTTGCATGATAACATTAGGTAGTACTCTTTTTCATCCCAACTTTAAGACCACTTTGCATGACAACATTAGGGTTTCTTAGTCCCTTTTAGAGTATTGTGTCTTCTCTTCTCATCTTAAACTCTTATATGACACTTAATAAAGAACGACGAGTGTTGTACGCTACGAGCTTTAAGTACATGAGGAATGATAAATGGGGAGGTCTCTCTTCACATTATCTAGAGTGTTTAGCGTATGTCCTTTGGGCGATATGCGACCCATTCGCCCTTATGTCATAATATTTAGTGCAACATGAGTTTCAAACTAACTAAATTCACTTCTTCTACAAAACACAAACAAAAATCAAACCTTTTTATCCTTCGGGATTGCTTCAAACTTAATTTTTAGAAAGAGTATGTCACATTTATGTTCTATCGCAAACAAGCATCGTCCCTAACTGCTAGAATGGAGATCTAACATTGCTCATAAAACACTTGAACCAACTAGTGGTTTAGTAGTTTTCCGAACTACGTTTCCTCTAATTTATCATACTAGAGGAGGATACGTAGGCACAAGACGGCGATGTCTTGGCGAGCAACCTCCCCCCATCACCCGTAGTTTTCCAAACTACGTTGACTCTGACTTTCCCATTGCACGAGGGAATACGTAGGCATAGGGCGGCAATGTCCTATCGAGTTTGTTCTTCCCTTTCACCCCCGTTTAGCAGTAGCTTTTAGATAGCTTTTACCCATAGATTAGACAACAAGCATGGATCCCGTTGAGTACAACGGACGTGAGGGGTGCTCATACCTTCCCCTCTCATAACCGATTCTCGAACCCAAGATTTGGTTGCGATGACCTTGTCTTTTCCCGTTTTCTTTGATCGTTTTCTTTCCCTCTCTTTGGGTTAAATAATGTTTGGTGGAGACTCTTCTGTTTGTTTTCCGGCCCTTTTTCATAGTTGCGACAGCTGGCGACTCTACTGGGGACACTGGTTCCCTATGCGAGTCTTTCCTAGCGCTTGTCTATTTTATGTTTGTGGGTGTGTATATTTGTGTGCATGTATGTTGTATTTTGTACATTATTGCATTTGCATTTTATTTTTTGCACTTTATTATCATACTGTTGTTGTGTTGTTAGGTGGGGTGTTCCATCGAGAGATAAGCCCAATACCCAAGCTTGAGTACATATATAGCATTAGTGTGGAGAGTAGTAAGGGCTTGCATGTTTGACATGCAATAGTCCTCACGAAATTCGCGTTCAGACGAGATTTTCTTTGAAGACATCCTGTTCTGTACGTCTCAGACAGTTGAAAGGATGTTGGATCTGAAAATTAAAGATTCTGGAGACCGCCCATTGGGAAGTCAGTTGAGGCCTCCTCGTTTAACCATGATGCCAAACTAGAAATGGTGAACGTATCATCATTTCTCGACTTGAGAGTACGTGATATTAACGACCTGCATAGGATGTCGTACCTTATCAGCGATTAGGTCCTACCTGTGAGTGGGAGGGGTTATGTAGGAAACTTGACCTTCAACCAACCCAATTTTTTGGTTTTCTTGTCAGTGCAAACCTTTGATCTTTGATATTGTGGGTTTCTATTACCTCAGTATTTTAGTATTCTGATGTTCTGGTATTTTCTCGCCAAAGCGGAATTCTGGTTCAACTCAGTCAGCAGCACAACAGTCTTGACCCCTTGTTTTCATTTGCATTTTCGTATGCATATTAACATTTGCATGTATTTATGATTTTAGGTGTTCATTTTCCCTTTGATTCCAGTGATCTGACTTGTTGTCAACATGGAGCCTGGTTTGAAAAGGGTTATCACTTACAAATTCTCGACACCAGAGTTAGGATGTTTATTTGGTCTCATTTATGTGGTTGATCGTAGTGTTATGGAATACTTCAAGAAAGATTATGGGAAGATTTTGAATTTTGTCCGTAAAACTTCAAGGTATGAATTAGGAGTTGTTCACACTCTGCTGCAGTTCTACGATCCTCAGTTGCGTTGCTTCACTGTCCCTGGATATATCTTAGTTCCAACCTTGGAGGAGTTTGCTCTATTGATGGGAGTTCCGGTCTTAGAGAATATGCCTTTCTTTCACTCTGAAGAAGAACCTGACTTGACCAACTTGGACAATGCTCTTCATTTGAGCAGCTCTGAGATAGATGGTAAGGTGGTGTGGAGAAATGGAGTCCTTAGTTTTCCATTATCATTTTTAGTGGGCAAGGCCCAACATTTTGCTACAAAAGGTTGTTGGGTGGTTTTTAATGCTATTCTGGCTTTATGCATATATGACATAGTCTTGTTTCCTAACATATGGAGCATCTTCCTCGAGCTGGAGCTTTTGTCGATATGTCAGACACATTGAATTGGTCAGAAAGACTCATGGGTTTGACATCTGAGAATATTATCTGGTATAATAGAGATCTGCTTGGCATGGAGATCATCTATAGCTGTGGAAACTTTCATAATGTTCCACTGATAAGAAGGAAGAGTGGTATCAATTACAACCCTGCTCTTGTTATCACGCAATTTGGTTATGCTTTGAAAGGGCCCCCGAGGGAGGAGGAAATACAAGAATCTATGTATTTCACAGGAGCAGTTGACAGTGATACTTTAGACAGGTTGGAAAAGGCTTGGTGAAGAATCCACCGCAAAGGAAAATTTTCTTTGGGTATAGGTGACAACAGAGCCTATGGACCTTATATGGATTGGATTCAGGAAAGGGTGGAGAAGATGTTGTTACCATTCCCTGTTAGAGAACCTTTGTACCCTTTGGTGATTGAAGAACCTACGACAGTTGATATTCAGAGGTATAATAAGCTGTCGGTCGAAAAAGAAGACTTACGGAAGGAGAATGAATAGTTAAAAAAGGAGGTTAGTCAACTAAAGAGTGAAAAGAATGTAGCAGCCTACTTGGCCAAGTTGAAGACATAAACCTTGAACAAGATGGGAAAATAGTTGACTGAAGAGATTCGTGTGCAAGAACGAATTGGTCAAGACTTGAAGAGTACCGGTAATGTTCTTAAAGACAAGAAGAAAGAGCTAGAAAGGGCGCGCCTAGAGATATCCAAATTTAATGATTAGTGGAACGCTGCTTTAACCACCAACAAAGGAAGAGAGGATGAGCTCCATAGGTAGATTGATAGGCTGAAGACACAACTCAGAATTAAAGATGAAAAGGTTTCATTGGAATCGTCTCGGCATTATGAAAGTGATCGCATGTTACGAGAGACTCAGTTAGCGCTGGAAGAATGCAAGATAAGAGCAGAACTACAGAAACCAAGACTCAAAGATGCTTTCGGAGGAAATTCTTGGGAGGATTATACTCAATATTTAAAGGATGTTATCAGTAGAAGGGAGTTGCTCATTCAGGTGTTGGTTGTGAGGCCTGAACATCCAGATACAAAGGAGTTGTTAGAGGAGTTTCAGACTCGATATCATGGCTGAAGGGAGAGTTATCTGATGCAGTTTTCTCTTTAGTTTTCTCCTCTCTTGTTATTATCTTATATTAAGACCATCACCAAGCATGTTGGATGGGGTCGTATGATCATTTTCTGTTATATTCTTGGGGTTATGTGGTGTACATTGACTCTTATCCTCATTTTATTTGTGAGAAGAACTTGTGATTCCATCTATTGCTCTACTATTTGTTTGTGGAACTAGAATCAAGGGGAGAATTTCCCTAAATCATATTTGCACACTTGCATTTTGCATTATCATTATCATTTTTCATAGCAGGTGTTCTTGGGACCGTTAACCTTATCTCTGTGTGGTTTTCTTCCGTTAGTTTTCAGGATAGCAGACTAGACGTTTCACAGATACTCCACTAGAGGGAATCAGCAAAAAGTTATGGATCAGATACAACAAGAGTTACAAGAATTGAGGGATCAGATGACTCAATTCATGGATATGATTCAGGGAGTTGCCAATGGGCAAGAACAGCTCAGAACATTGGTCCATCCACTAATTGCTAGGGTGGATGGTAGTGGGGTCTTGCATAGAGGGACCACTGCTAATCCTCCCCCGGTTGATGGTAGTACTCCTCAGGCTAATGTGATTCCCACTGTTGTTATTCCTCCGGGCGGAGGTCACCAAGCAGGAGCTAATGTGACAGGTGCAACGGGCATTGCACATGGGGCTGCAGGTCCTCAATGGGAAGAAGACGAGCAAGATGATGTTTTCTCAATGAGATAATTGGGCGTGGGCCTTCAGACAAACTCGGATAAAAGGTTTAAGATGATCGAGGAAAAAATGAAAAATCTCGAGAACCAAAACTCTTTGGGGCTTGATATGTCCAATCTAGGGTTGATACCAGGGGCTAAGATTCCCTCAAAATTAAAAGTTCCAGACTTCGATAAGTAAAAAGGGATAACTTGTCCCAGAGTACATCTTAGATCTTATTATTGGAAGATGTCTACCTATTCAAATGATGAGAAATTGTCGATGCACTTTTTTCAAGATAGTTTATCAGGTCCTTCTCTAGAGTGGTACATGGGTCTAGAAACGACGCATATCAGAAGTTTAAGGGATCTAGGGGAAGTTTTTGCCCATCACTATCAATACAATAGTGACCTGGCACCAAATAGAGTTCAGTTGCAAAATCTGTCTCAGCAGAGCAATGAAGGGTTTAAAGAATACGCCCAGAGGTGGCGGAACTAGCATCGAGGGTTCAACCACCGATGGTGGAGCGAGAGATTATTGATATGTTCGTGGAAACCTTGCCTGGAATATATTATGAGAAGTTGATTGGAAATATGTCTAGAAGTTTTTATGATTTGATCATAACAGGTGAGAGGGTAGGAAATGGAATAAAGTTGGGGAAGATACAAGGCGAAGAAGGGTCTACTTCAGGAGGAGCGAGGAAGACTTTTGGAAATTCAAAGAAAAGAGAAGGGGATTCGAATGCAGTAATATACTACGCCAGAATAGATTTTTAGCAGCGCATACAAAGACAACGCTTTTAAAAAAAGCGCTGCTAAATAGTCAGTAAAAAAAAAAGAAAAAAATTACCTACCAAAGACAGCGCTTTTTTAAAAAGCGCTGCTAAAAGGGGACCCTTAGAAAGCGCTTTTTAAAAGCGCTGCTAAAAGGGGACCCTTAGAAAGCGCTTTTTAAAAGCGCTGCTAAAAGGGGACCCTACGAGAGCGCTTTTTTTATAAAGCGCTGCTATATGTCATTGTTAATGCACCCTATGAAAGCGCTTTTAAAAGCGCTGCTAAAGGTATTAAAAAAGCGCTGCTAAAGGTATTAGTATAATAATTTTTATATACCCTCCAGAATTGTAAACGAAACAGAACACGCGTTTTTTCGTTTTCTTCTTCGTTTCTTCATTTCTCCATTGCCCTATCTTCCATTTTCGCCCTCCGTTGAAGCTTTCGTTGCCGTCCGTTTGCGCTGCCGTCTTCCATTTGTTTTCGCCGCCGTTCGCCGTTCCCTTTCGCCGCCGTTCACCGTTCGTTCTCCTCCACCGTTACGGTAAATTCGCGACTGTTACGGCATTTTTATGGATTATTGTCTTAGTATTGCATTTTTCTGGATTAGATGATGTTAGTGCTACTTCTTTCTGAGTTATTGACTTGTTTTTGTTGATACCATTGATGAGCATTACTCTTTTGATATTGGCTTGAGTTTTGTATGCAAGGTGTTTATTGAAATGCCACAATGAATTTTGAGCATTATAAATTAGTTTAGAATAATTTAGTCCATTACCAAAATTTTTTAGAGTATGCTTTAATAATTTAGAATAGTTTAAAATCATATTAATGCAATAGTTTAGAATAGTTTAGAATAATTTAGTCCATTTCCACCATTTTTGAGAGTATGATTTTATAGTTTAGAATAGTTTAAAATCATATTAATGGAATAGTTTAGAGTAGTTTAGAATAATTTAGTCCATTTCCACCATTTATGAGAGTATGCTTTAATTTAGTCCATGTCATTTTGAGCATTATAAAATAGTTTAGAATAGTTTAAAATCATATTAATGAAAGTATGCTTTAATAGTAGAATAGTTTATTATAGTATATCTACTTTTTTTTAATATGATTTGTTTTGTTGGATTATCTAGTTTTTTTGTTTTGGTTAATTATTAATATGATTTTAATAAAATGTATATATTGTCTGTTATAGGGGTTACCTGAGAAGAGCAAGGTTGTGATTGTTTTCAAGCATCCTACTGTACAACTTTCTTAGAAGTTAGTGATTTCTTTACAGGTATTCTCTGTTTTTGCCTAACTTTCATAGTATGGATAAAAATTGGATGTCTGTTAATCGATTGTCAAAAGAGTACGAGAATGGGGTATCGAACTTCGTTAAGTTTGCTGTTGAACACGCCAAAGACCCCAGTAGGATCACATGTCCTTGCTTAGGTTGCTGTTATGGGCGTCGAATTGACGCGGTTCAGTTGGAATCTCATTTAATGAGACATGGAATTGATCGAAGTTACACATGTTGGACATTACACGGTGAGATAAGTAACGAGAATGTTGAACCCCAGAACAATACGACCTCTACTTCAAAGGACAATGGTAGGGATACATACGATTGTGATCGAGTCGAAGATATTGCAGAAGCACTTGAAGAAGATCTTAAAGATTGTCCAAAGATGTTTGAGAGGTTGGTAAGCGATGCAGAGAAGCCGTTGTATAAAGGTTGCACTACTTTCACAAGATTGTCTGCGGTATTAAAGTTGTACAACTTAAAGGCGGGTAATGGATGGTCGGATAAAAGTTTCACAGAGTTGTTAGCCCTACTTCAAGAGATGCTTCCGGAGGATAATGTTCTTCCCAATCGAACCTATGAAGCTAAAAAAATGTTATGCTCTATTGGTATGAGCTATGATAAGATACATGCTTGTCCAAATGATTGCATTTTGTTTCGAAATGAGTATGCATCATTAAACGAGTGTCCTAAATGCGGTGTATCTCGGTATAAGAAAAAGTTGTCACCAGCAAAAGTCTTATGGTATTTTCCTATAATTCCGAGATTCAGACGCATGTTTCGTAGTGAAATAGATGCGAAACACCTTACTTGGCATGCAGATGATAGAATTATAGATGGGAAGTATCGACATCCGGCAGATTTACCACAGTGGATGAAAATTGATAATGATTATCCTGATTTTGGAGAAGAAGCTAGAAACCTTCGCTTGGCATTATCGACTGATGGAATGAATCCGCACGATCTGCAAAGTATCTCCCATTCCACCTGGCCTGTAATTCTTATGATTTATAACCTACCTCCATGGCTATGTATGAAGCGTAAGTACATGATGTTATCTATGTTAATTTCTGGCCCTAAACAACCAGGAAACGACATAGACGTATACCTGACACCTTTAATCGAAGACTTAAAAAGTTTGTGGGAGAACGGTGTGGAGGTTTATGATGGATATAAGAAAGAAAGTTTTAATTTGAGGGCCATGTTGTTTGGCACAATTAATGATTTCCCAGCATACGGAAATCTATCGGGGTATAGCATTAAAGGTCAATGTGCGTGTCCTATCTGTGAAGAAAACACAGATTGGACGCGGTTGGAATTTGGTCAGCAGAATGTCTTTCTTGGTCATCGTAGATTCTTAAGTTCTAATCATCAGTACCGTGGGTGCAGACAAGAATTCAATGGAAATTCAGAACAACGTAGAGCACCACCTACATTGACCGGCGATCAAATTTTTGCAAAGGTGAAAGATGTGAGTACTCAGTTTGGCAAGCCTTTTGCTCATACGCTTACCACGCGTGGGTGGAAGAAGAGGTCAATTTTGTTTTAGTTTCCGTATTGGAAGTCGTTGTATGTACGACATTTTCTTGATGTTATGCATATTGAAAAAAATGTATTTGAAAGTGTTATTGGTACGTTACTCAATATACAAGGAAAGTCTAAGGATGGCCTTAAAGCAAGAAAAGACTTGGTAGCAATGGGAATAAGAAATGAATTAGGACCCCAGAAGAAAGGAAATCGCACTTATCTACCACCTGCTGCATATACTTTGTCTAGAAAGGAGAAAAAGATAATGTGTAAGTTTCTGAGTGAAGTTAAAGTTCCAGAAGGATACTCTTCAGATATTAGAAGACTTGTTTCTATGAAAGACCTAAAGTTAAAGAGTTTAAAGACACATGATTGCCATGTTCTTATGGAACACTTTCTACCAATAGGTATACGTTCTATTTTGCCAGAAAAAGTGAGAGGCGCAATAACAAAATTGTGTTTCTTTTTCAGATCTATTTGTAGTAAGGTGATCGATCCTGCGATCTTACCAACATTGCAAAAAGATATAATTATTACTTTGTGTGACCTTGAAATGTATTTTCCTCCGTCATTCTTTGACATAATGGTACATCTAGTTGTGCATCTCGTGAAAGAGACACAACTGTGTGGACCTGCATATATGAGATGGATGTATCCAGTTGAACATTATATGAAAATATTGAAAGGGTATGTGAAAAACCGAAGTCGACCAGAGGGATGTATTGTTGAACGATACATTGTTGAAGAAGCTATTGAGTTTTATACTGAATATTTGTCCAACGTTCAATCCATTGGCCTCCCAAAATCTGATGTTGTTGAAAAAGTAGTAGGTAAACAGTTAATTGGAAATAAAGTTGTGACAGTTTCAAGGGATGAACGGGAGCAAGTGCATTTATATGTTCTGCACAATGACATTGAGGTTGAGCAGTACGTTAAATTGCACAAGGACGTTCTCCGAGGTTTAAATCTGAATAGAAATGAAAATTGGATAGTACGTGAGCACAATCGAAGTTTTATAACATGGTTCAAAGAGCATATTTATTCAAAGTTTTATTCTGATCCCGCTTCAATAACAGAAAGGTTGAGATGTTTAGCATATGGTCCAACTTTGCATGTGTTTTCTTATAGCGCGTACGCAATTAATGGATACACATTTTATACCAAGGAGCAAGATGATAAAAGTACAATGCAAAATAGTGGTGTCACTGTGCTTGCCGAATCAATGCACATTTCCTCGTATTTTGGGGTAATCGAGCGCATTTGGGTGTTTGATTATGAGAAGTTTCAGATTCCTATCTTTGGATGCAAGTGGGTTGAAAGTAATAGTGGCATACGTATGGATAAGTCAGGTTTTTTGCAAGTGGATCTTAATAAGGTGGGGTACAAAGATGAGCCTTTTATTCTAGCCACACAAGCTAAACAAGTGTTCTATGTCACTGATCCGAAAAGTACGAAATGGTTTATAGTTCTTTTTTCCAACAAAGTAATCAACGATAACATTGGAGAAAAGGGGGAGGTTGATGTTGAGAATGAATCTTATGTTAGGGATGATCCAGATGAGAATATTATAGCAGACGAATCATATATTAGAAATGATCATAGCGAGGGAATTTGGATCAATCCATCCATCCGTGTTGTTAAGAGACAAGTAAAGCACCTTCGAACTAAAAAAAGAAAAAGATGTTAAAGGTACTTGTAAAATTACATATTGTCTCATTCAATAAAATAACATATTATTTCTTATTTATACGTTTCTTATGTGTATATATATATATTTCTTATTTACATATTTGAATGTCATTCATTTGATACTTTAGTTTTCCTGAATTACAGGTATATTATGGCCAGCAATAAAGATTGGAAGAAATTAAAGTAGAATTGTATAATTTGTGATGTTGAATTTCGAGTTGAGAATTGTATATAATTTGTGATGTTGAATTGTGAAGCTTTTGAATTATATATATTAAAGTGGAATTGTATATAATTTGTGATGTTGAATTGTGCATATAATGCCAAAGTGTTGAATTATGCACATAATGCCAAAGTGTTGAATTGTGTATATAAAGCCAAAGTGCTGAAATAAAGGGCTAAATTATATAAGCAGGTATTGTAATATAAGCAGGTTTATTGAAAAATATATAAAAAATGCCATTAATCAGGAATTTTTTTTTTCAAAACGTGCACATTAGACAGCGCTTTTATGTATAAGCGCTGCTAAAGGGGACAGAGAAACTGCTAAAAAAGCGCTGCTATAGGTGGGGAAAGAGGGGTCTAAGACAGCGCTTTCATAAAGCGCTGCTATAGGGGGGTCTAAGACAGCGCTTTAATAAAGCGCTGCTAAAGGGGGGGAGGGGGGGGAGATTAGGCAGAGCTTTAAAAAGCGCTGCTAAAGGGGTAAAAAAGCGCTGCTAAAGGTGATGTCTTTAGCAGCGCTTTTTCCACAAAAAAAGCGTTGCCTTTACCTTTAGCAGCGCCACTTTAGGCAGCGCTTTGAAGCGCTGCTAAAGGTCAAAAAAAGCGCTGCTAAAGGTTTGTTTTGGCATAGTGATAGCTTATAGAAACAAAAATAGAGTACAACATCAACAACAATACCAGCCTCAACAGCAGCCACATATTGCTAGCATAACTATTCAAGCGGTACCTTAGCAACCATCTATTGCACCACGCCTATTTCAAGACCGAGGAAGGGTGGTTAATAGGCAGTTTGACATGCTGCCTATGCTTTACTCTCAACTACTACAACATCTGCTACAATTACAACTTATCCAGAAAAGGACTTTAGCACCGCTTATAGGCACACCTCGAATGGGCTATGACGCGAATGCAAGGTGCAATTTTCATTCTGGTGCTCCGGGTCATAACATCGACAATTGTAAAGCTTTTAAGCATAAGGTGCAAGATCTACTTGACACCAAAGCAATTAATTTTACCAATGAGACCCCGAACGTGAATCAAAACCCAATTCCGAATCATGAGGTAGCCGGAGCTAACGCCGTTATCGAGGGTGAAAAGTTGAACTTTATAACTAATGCTGCAGAGTTGAAAACGCCGCTAAGTTTTGTGAAGAGCAGATTGTTGAAAGAGGGTGTTTTTCCTGGTTGTCTGGAGGGTTGTGAAGGATGTGTCGTGCACCCGGAAGGTTGTGTTGATCTGAGGAACCATATTCAGGGTTTGATGAATGAGGGTACTTTCCAATTTGATAAAACATAAGGAGAGGAAGACGTGAAAGAAATTGATAGTGAGCGGGATGAAATCGTGATGATTTCAATCCCATAAAGAACAATCAATATTTAGCGCCGCCAAGGCCAGTGCTTGTGATCATTACTACACCTGGACCAATGCCTTACGAAAGTACTAGTGCTTGTGATCATTACTACTTCTTATGTACCGCAGGAAATTTCTGTCAATCAGCTTGAGGGGGTAGTAGCCCATGTTAACATTGGCAATGGCTTAGGTTTCACAGATCTGGATCTAAGTCCCGCTCAGAGGAATCATAATCATGCCCCACACATATCCATAGAGTGTAGGGGGTCTGTTCTGTCACATGTATTGGTTTATACAGGGTCATCACTTAATGTGTTTCCCAAGAAAGCTTTGATGAAGATGGACACCCAGGGTGTGATTTGTACTCCCAGCGATCTGGTAGTGAGAGCGTTTGATGGGACTAGAAGATCAATGTTTGGTGAAGTTACTTTACCAATTCAAGTGGGCCTGGAGATCTTTGACATTGTTTTCTACATCATGGATATACAGCCAGCCTACAGCTGCTTACTTGGTCGACCATGGATACATTATGTTGGGGCAGTCACTTCGACGTTGCACCAGAAGCTGAAGTATATGGTTGAAGGGAAGATCGTAACAGTGTATGGTGAAAAAGGATATCATGGTTAGTCACCTGTCATCCTTCAAATATGTAGAGGTGGATGGGGAGATCCATGAAACACTGTGTCAGGCTTTTAAAGCGGTGCAGATTAAATAAAAGCCTTCTGTTGAGATTAGAGCTCCAGAAATTTCATTGTCTTTGTTAAAAGAAGCTCGTGTCATTGTAGAGTCTGGTTCTTCATAGGTGTGGGGTCAAGTCCTCAACATTCCCAACAAGAAAGACAAATTTGGTTTGGGATACAACCCATCTTCTTCTCAGAGTGCTCCGAGGTATAGAGGACCGGTGTAGTTCACCAGTGGTGGGGTCATTTTTGACAGAATCAATGTTGTGAGAGACGATGAAGGAGATAGTGATTGCGACATGGATGCTTGGATTCAGCCGTGTGTCCTTGGTTAGAGCTTGTGCAATTGGACTGTGGAGGAAGTCATCCAAGTTACATTTGAAGAGTAAAATCTTTGTTTTGACTATGTATGGTCCTACGCTCTGCCCAAGGCGTAGTGGCTTTCCTTTGTAGGGCCCTTTTTGATGATGTTTAAACTTTTTTTTATCATTAATGAAAGGAGTTCTGTTTGCATTCAAATATTTTGATCCTTGTTTTTCTTCTTTTATTTTTTTTGACAATAAAATGGCAACGTGTTTGTGCTTGCTTGCATATCATTTTAAGCATAAAACATCAATCATGCAGTTTCACATCTCAGATGCCACCGATTCAGACTCGGCTATGACTCGATATGATTTTGACAATCCTATTTTTCAAGCTGAAGAAGAGATTGATGAAGATGATGACCTACCTGAACAACTTGCCAGATTGTTGAGACAAGAAGAGATGCCTCATCAAGAGGAAATTGAAGTTGTCAATCGGGGCATAGAAGAGGATAAGAAAGAAGTCAGGATTGGGGCTGCATTTGAAGATGACGTCAAGAGAAGACCCGTAGGAATGCTCCAATAGTATAGAGACATTTTCGCTTGGTCGTATTAACATATGCCAGGGTTGGATACTCACATAATAGTACATCATCTACCTATTTGAGAAGAATGTCCACCTGTAAAACAAAAGCTGAGAAAAACCAGGCCGGATATGGCATACAAGGTTAAGGAAGGGGTCCAAAAGCAATTGGATGCCAGTTTTCTTGCTGTTACAAACTATCCTCCATGGGTCGCTAACATTGTTCATGTGCCTAAAAAGGATGGAAACGTCAGGATGTGCATCGATTATCGAGGTCTAAATAGAGGAGCCCGAAATATGATTTCCAGCTCCCCCACATCGATGTTTTACTCGATAGTACTGCTCAATATTTTGTGTTTTCCTTCATGGATGGCTTCTCTGGGTACAACCAAATCAAAATGGCCCTAGAAGACATGGAGAAAACTACCTTTATCACGCCGTGGGGGACCTTTTGCTACAAAGTTATGCCTTTTGGATTGAAAAATGCAAGGGCAACTTATCAGCGGGCAATGGTGACTCTATTACACGATATGATTCATCATGAGATCGAGTTGTATGTTGACGACGTGATTGCAAAGTCGCAGACGGAGGAGGGTCACTTGGTTAATCTATTGAAGTTGTTTGAAAGATTGAGGAAATTCAGATTGAGGTTGAATCCAAACAAGTTCACTTCCAGAGTGAGGTCAGGAAAGCTGTTGGGGTTTATTGTCAGTGAAAAAGGAATCGAGGTAGATCCTGCAAAGATAAAAGCAATACAAGAAATGCCAAAGCCAAAAACAGAAAAAGAAGTTCGTGGTTTTCTAGGGAGATTGAATTACATTGCAAGGTTCATATCTCACCTTACAGCCACCTGTGAAACAATGTTCAAATTGTTAAAAAAAGATCAAGCGGTTGTTTGGAATGAAAATTGTCAAAGGGCATTTGAAAAGATAAAAGAATACTTGTAGGACCTCCGATACTGATGCCCCGAGTGGAAGGAAGACCTTTGATTATGTACTTGATAGTTCTTGAGAATTCAATGGGTTGTGTACTCGGGCAACACGACGAGACGGGCAGAAAAGAGCATGCTATCTATTACTTGAGTAAGAAGTTCACAGAATATGAGACCAGGTACTCAATGCTAGAGAAAACATGTTGTGCGCTTGCTTGGGCAGCCAAACGCCTAAGGCAATACATGTTAAATCAGAAAACTATGTTGATTTTGAAGATGGATCCAATCAAGTACGTGTTTGAAAAGCATACGCTTTCCAGAAGAATTGCCAGGTGGAAGATGGTTCTGACATAATACGATATTCAATATGTTTCCCGAAAAGCCATTAAGGGGAGTGTTTTGTCAGAATATCCTGTAGAGAAGCCAATTGAGGATTATCAACCAATGAAATTTGAGTTTCCTGATGAAGACATAATGTTTTTGAAGATGAAGGATTGTGAAGCGCCTCTACAAGATGAAGGTCCCGAAATAGGCTCTCAGTGGAAGATGGTTTTTGACGGTGCTATTAACTCATATGGCAACAGAATTAGGGAAATCATTACAACTCCTCATGGTTCCCACATACCGTTTACCGCCCGATTAAAGTTTTCCTGCACCAATAATGAAGCTGAATATGAAGCATGCGTCATGGGTATAGAAGAAGCCATTGATTTGAGAATCAAGAACCTTGAGGTATATGGTGATTCAGCTTTAGTCGTTAATCAGATTAAAGGAGAGTGGGAAACCCATTAGCCTAATCTGGTACCTTATATGAACTATGCCAGAAGATTGTTGCCTTTCTTTGACAGGGTGGAATTACATCATATGCCGAGGGCCGAGAATCAGATGGATGA
Source organism: Lathyrus sativus (assembly GCA_963859935.3). Taxonomy (NCBI): domain Eukaryota; kingdom Viridiplantae; phylum Streptophyta; class Magnoliopsida; order Fabales; family Fabaceae; genus Lathyrus; species Lathyrus sativus. The sequence continues at coordinate 257,729,141 of OZ012739.1, forward strand.
CACTTTGGCAACCTTATCATTGATGTATAAAGTGAACTATTAGAATGAAGCTCCAATAATCACTATCACGCGCCTTGACATGTCGGCCTTCATATTTGCAGTAGAGGAAGGATCGGATGGGAAGCCATGGTATTTTGATATCAGAAATTTTCTCAAGAATCAAGAGTATCTACCTGGGGCATCAAGCCGGGATAAGAAGACTTTGAGAAGGTTAGCAGGAAATTTCTACCTGAACAAGGACGGTGTGTTATACAGAAGAATTTTCGACTTGGTATTGTTGCGGTGTGTAGACGAAAATGAAGCAAGTTTTCTAATGGAAGAAGTCCACAAAGGTTCCTTCGGAACACATGCTGGCAGACATGCAATGTCTAGGAAATTATTGAGAGCAGGTTACTACTGAATGACTAAGGAATCTGATTATTTCAAGTACACCAGGAAGTGTCAAAAATTCCAGATTTATGCTGATAAAGTGCATGTGTCGCCAAGTCCTTTGAATGTCTTGGCATCTCCTTGGCCCTTTTCTATGTGGGGTATTAATATGATTGGTAAGATCGAACCGACCGCCTCCAATGGGCATCGCTTTATCTTAGTGGCAATTGATTATTTCACCAAGTGGGTAGAAGAAACTTCTTTTGCCAATGTAACCAGAAAGGCAGTGGCTCGCTTTATCGAGAAGGACATCATCTGTCGTTATGGAGTGCCAGAACGAATCATTACCGAAAATGGTTCGAATTTGAACAACAAGATGATGAAGGAACTGTGCCAGAGTTTCAAGATCGAACACCATAACTCTTTCCCGTACCACCCGAAGATGAATGGTGTTGTCGAGGCAGCCAACAAGAATATCAAGAAGATTGTACAGAAGATGGTGGTGATTTACATGGATTGGCACGAGATGTTTCCCTTTGCTTTACATGGTTATCGTACTTCACTGTGTACATCGACTGGGGAAACTTCTTTCTCGTTGGTATATTGTATGGAAGCTGTCCTACCACTAGAAGTTGAGATTCCTTCCCTAAGGGTGTTGGTTGATGTCAAGCTTGATGAGGCGGAATGGGTGAAGGCTATGTTGAATAAACTTAGTATGATTGACGAGAAGAGATTGGCAGCTATCGTCCATGGTCGGGTGTATCAGAGTAAAATGAAGAAGGCATTTGATCAGAAGGTGCGCCCTCGACATTTTCGGGCAGGTGATTTAGTGGTTAAGATGATTCTCCTTCCACAAACAGATCACAGGGGCAAATGGACTCCCAATTATGAAGGTCCATACGTGGTAAGGAAAGTCTTCTCCGGAGGAGCCTTAATATTATCAACCATGGACGGTGAATATTTTACGTCCCTCGTGAACGCAGACGTAGTCAAAAAATAATTTGCTTAAAAGAGACCCGCTGGAAATAAAAGGAAAATCCAGACAAAAATGGGGCATCCCGGTGAACCATAAAAAGAATAGGTTTGGAAAGAAAGTAGGGATAAAAAGAAAAAGAATATACCTGCAAAGTTGAAAACCTGAAAAGGCGACTTTTGCAAAAATGGGTATCCCGGTGGATTGAAAACCTGCAAGGGGTATTCAGGAAAAAGTTAGGGATTTAAAAGCAAACGACTGCGGTTTGCGTCTGACCCCTGAGCACAGTTGGATTCTTGGAGGACCTGAGGGTTGATCAATCAGTCTCTTCAGACAACAAAACATTGGTGAAGCATCAAAGTCATGCGAGTCATAGTCGAATCGACACATGGTGGTTGTCTATTTCCATATTGCCGACACTTATATATCTGTTTAATTTGTACTTTTTGCGCAACTTTCTCTTTTCAGGAGTTGCATCTGATGTAATTTGCCTATTTACAGGCCATTATCAATCAATGAAGTATTTTCTCCAAAAATCTTTTTACTCTTGTTTTTGCTTTTTTACTGTTTTGTTTGCAAAATGACGCCTGATTGTTTTTGATAAAAACTTTGCATACATAAACTTTTGGGGCATTGCTAACTGAAACAATGATTTACTTGAAGGATGTCATGGACGGTGACCAAAATAGCTTTTGTTGCATACAGGGCACATTGTTTGTTTGTTACTTGCAGGGCTCACCCTGCCAAGAATTGTTTCAAAAGTGTCTCACCAACAATGACACGTCTCTATCCGCACAGGGTGATGATGTCAGATCAGAAGAATCTTGCCAGCAATAGTGTGCGGTTATCTCGAGCAGGTTGAGATTGAGGTTCTCCCCAGCAGGTAGATATGGGATTACTTCCCCAACAGTGGGGCAAATCCAATGCAGTTCCAAATAGAGTCTAGGTCATTGACTCAACTCCTCAAGCAGAGGTTGATGCTGATTCCCTTGATGAGTATTAGTAGGTGTTCGCAGCAGAATCCAGTGGTTATTGGTTTCCCTCAGGGCGAGATTTTAGGATAATTGCCCCAAGAAATCTTATTCTCAATCCCCAGTAAAGTGGCTTTATTCCCAGCAGGATGGATTTGTCCCCAGAGGAGTTTTATTTCCAGGAGGATGTTCAGGGCCCGTTCCCCTGTACGTGTTAGTTTGCCGTTTATTTTGTCACCTTTTTGCGGTGGTGTTCCCTTGCATTTGCATTTTTTCATCCTCCCAAACGCGTAGCATTTCCATTTCGTATGGAGCATTACACCATATTCAAACATATGCATGTGAAGCATAAGCCGGTTTGTTACCTTTTGTTGCCAAACATCTCTCCAGCAGATAACGGTGTGATTACTGAAGTTTTGTGGTACCAGACCCCAACAAAAATCATTGATAGATGTTTTCATCTTATTCTTTACTCCCTAATAGAGTTTGCTTGTTTAAGTTTCTCTTTCTCCAGCGGATCCTCTTTCAGATTGTGAATCGGTTGATTCTATTTCCGACTTAGTGTCGAGCCTATTATTTAGCAGATGTCTTTCTGACTTAGTGTCGAGCTTGCTGTTTAGCAGATGTATTTCTCGACTTAGTGTCGACCCTTCTGTTTAGTAGATGTCTTCCCAACCGAGTGTCGAGCCTGCTGCTTAGCAGATGTCTTTTTCGACTTAGTGTCGAGCCTACTATTTAGCAGATGTCTTTTCTAACCGAGTGTTGAGCCTATTGTTTAATAGATGTTGTTTTTCCGACTTAGTGTCGAGCCTGCTATTTAGCAGTTGTTTTTTCAACTTACCATCGAGCCTGTTTGTTTAACAGTTGTTCTTCCAATTTTATGTTGAGGTTGTCTAACTTGTATTAGCAGTTGCTTTTTTCCGACTGCGTGTCGAGGCTTTCTAACTTGTGGTTAGTATCTCTTTTCTCATAACTTTCAGATATATATTTCCTTGGTGATTTCACTTTGGTGGACAAGTTCTATCATTTACAATCCCGCGGTTGGCAAATTTCTGGGTTCTTTTGTATTCAATCACCTTTTACCTTGAATATTAGAAAGAGGTTGCTTCTCATACCTTCAGGTCCAAGTCGTTTGAATAGCGGCAGCTATTGCACCCCAAAATTTGCCAAACCTTTTCTCCTATCTTGGCTTATGTTTCATAGTATTTAACATTTGCATTTGTGCATTGCATTGGTTCTAAACAGGGGATCAAGAGGTTGTATATGCCATTCAAGAGATAAATTTCATGTTCAAGTTTAAGCAAGGGTACATTTTCAGGTCATCAAGAGTTCATCATCATCAGAGTTGGGTCTCAAAGCTCCTTGAGAGGAGAAAGTTTGTATGTGGGTATCATTTCCTATCTTGAGGATGAGTAGAAGAGCATGAGGTCTTCTCCTTGATTGAGACATGGTTAAAATGCTCATTGTTTACCCAAGGGGTCCTCTATGGAGTTGGTATGATCACATAAATGTTTTGCAAGAACCTCAGTAAATGGATAAGGTGTTAGGGTTTCATCTGGTCAACAAAAGACAATTGTGGATTTGAGAGAGCTCAAGGTTTGGTTATTGATCATTGAAGCCATGAGAAGTCATCATAAGCCATATAAAATGTCATGTTGAGATTAAGTCAAAAAGATCCAAGAGTTCAAGAAGTTACTAAATTAGGGTTGTAGTTGGTTCTGAGTGTAAAATCCCCTTTTTGGTACCTAACTTCAAGGACAAAATTCACTATGGGACAAGTCTTGTATCATTTTCCAAAAAACATGAGACATGTTCATCATCTTTCAAGATTTCATTTGAGTACAAGAACTCATCCATTGGATTCATACATCTCAAGTTATGGTGTCTACAAGTTGGTATCACAAAATGAAGGGAATTTTGAGGTATTCAAAGTTAACTCACTTCCAAGGCACTTTTCACATGGAACCAAGCTCTTCCTCATTTTTCAACAAAAATGAGAGTTGCCCTTCATGTCTTAGCTTTCCAAAACGTGCTAGAACTCATCACTCTCATGTGTGGAGCTCTAGTTATGGTCTTCACAAGTCAAGGGCAATTTTGGAAACCTAGTTTTAGGTCATTCATTTCAAGGACCAATTTCATCCACTTCAAGACCTCAAATCCATTTTCAACAAACATGAATGTTGTGTCATATCATCTTAACATCATCTTGATCTTAATTTCCATAGCCTTTGATGATTTATGAGACCATTGAGCCATGGTAAGCATGAGAACTTGACTTTTTGGACCTAGTTTGAATTCTTTCCATTTCAAGTCACCAAATGAAGTAGTTTTTGAACTTTTGATGCCTTACCATCATCATATCATGTGCATGATACTCCTTTCCCAAAATGAGCCAACATAAACCAACATGTCATGACATTTTTCAAATATCACACCATATGAGGTAATTGTCCAAAACCATATTCAAACTCATTTTCAATTCTCCAAATGACCATTATTCCTTTCCTCACCCCCACATGACCTGAAAGAGTGAGTGGAATGTGTGGCTAGTCACCCAAACCCGTGTGCTTCCATTTTTAGCATTTTTGGCAAAGTTTTTAAATGAGGAAAATCACACAACATTGGCCTGCATGAATCCCTCTAAGCCTTCATATATAAGCTGGAAACAAACCCTAAATGCATCTGGGCATGAGAAGTTGCATGAAAGAGTGATTTCCATCCAAAATTTCACAAGGATTCTCTCTCTTCGAATTTCACTTCTCACTGGTTTTTCCTTCCACTTCTGGTCTATTTCATCATCACTAAAGCATAAAGAGTAGATTGGAAGCTTGAGGTTGAAGCTTACACAAGGATTGAAGGGCCAACGGAGTTGCTCCGTTAGTTAAATTTCCATCCTCTGAATCTTCCATTTTAGGCTTGCATTTATGCGCATTCTGGTTGCATCTGAAGACCCACCTTGTGTAGGAAATATTTGGATACTTTTCATGGCTGTTTGAATCAATTTCAGTTTGAATGCTAAATTTTTGTGGCCTGATTTCTATATGTTTTAAGGACCTTTTTGAAAAACCAATGTTGGATTCTTAATCTACGTGAAAAAACCCTTCAAAATGATGCCTTGGGTTTTAATTTTTATGACGTTTTTCAGACTCCACCGGTGAAGCTCACTTGAGAAGACGACCGGAGCTAGGGATTCGGGCTCTGAAGTCAATGCTGAGGTGGTAGTGACTTGGACCTTTGACTCGCGTGTGTGGCAGCTTGAATCCGATGTGATTGCCACGAGTTTTAATGAAATGATGCGTTTCATTTGAATTGAAGTTAATGGTGGTTTGGGCCTTGGCATAATTGTTATCCACACACCCGTTTTTGGGGCCCATGCGCGTTTGAATTGGGTTTCAGTTCAACCCATATTGCTACTACACCCTTCTTGCACTTTCTATATTCATTTTATTTTATTTTCTTGCATTTTCTTTTTAATTCATTTTAAAATGGTTTTGAGCATTACAAAAATCCCAAAAAATATGTTTCTATTATTTCAATGTCTTGAGTTATTTTCCATGATATTTATTTTATTTTTCAATTATTTTTTCTATTTTTAAATTGATTTAATATTTTAAGTGGTTTTAAGGTTTGCACATTGAATTGAGGTTTGATCTTTGACCTTGATTGAACACCCCTTTGACCAATTTTCCTCTCACACTTAGGTGTTTGAATGAGGATTACTTGAGGGCTGGTTTGAGGTCTTGATGATCACCTTTCAATTGTTTTTCATTGGTTTTTGTTGGACCCTCGATGCTTACTCGATAAGTTGAACATGTTGTCTTGATTGACACCATTGGTGGTGCTTTGAGGAAATTCTTGCCATGACCTTTTGCACAATGATTTTGGATTGGTTCAACTTGAGTTTGGTATTTTCTTTGGATTTTATTTGAGCTTATTTATATTTTTGGTGGATGACTCAAATTCAAAGTGTTTTAACTATGTGTATGTGTACAAGCCTTGACCTAATCTTGGGATATGATCTTGTGTGATCCCTTGAAGACCTCATGAGTCTTGTTAACTCTTGTTGACATGTTTGAGGTGCTACTTTGCATGTTTATAGGTCCATTGGATGTATACCTTGTTCCACAATTTTCATTTGATCGTGTCTTTCCACTTATGTTTGAAATGTGAGATGTTTTGATGGACTTTGGTCCTCAAATTTGATTTGATCATTCTTGTGTTTGCTTTATGACTTGATTTTGAATTGAGGCATGTTACTTAAGTTCGCTTCTGACCTTGATGGTTATGTACATGTTCTTGATGCTTTTGTGATGTTGGCTTCACTTTGGGAATGTTGTGAACAATTGAACTTCTCTTGAGTTGTTTGGGTGCCTTTATTTATTTGATCATGAGTGAGTGATTGGTTGAGATGTTTATCATGTGATTGCTGCCCAAATCTACTTCTCCCATCACTTATTTCATTGTGTTTATTTATTTAGCACCTCTCATCTTATGATGTCGATGGCATTTGATTGTAGGAGCTTGCTTCTCTCATTTCCTCTCATCTTTCATGGCTTTCTTAAGCCTTCCCTTTTGTTGACTTGTGTTTGTCTTTGATGAATGCTTCATGTTTGCATATTTTGTTTGCTTTTGCATATCTCTTTCCTACTTGCATAGACTTGTTTAAGTCCTCCTTTTGTTTTTCATTTGTGATTGATTATGCATTGTGTTTACTTGTGCTGGTTCACATGATCCCTTAGGATTCCTAGTCCCTCTGTTTAAGATGGTGTAGCACCCCAAAATTTGCCTTTCCATTTTGGAAGCAGTCTGGCTTTTGTTTCTTTACATTTTCGCATTTCTGCATTTGCATAACATTCGTTTCTGAGGCAGGGGATCAAGGTTTTCCCGTGACTCAGTTTTCATCTTAGTGCATGAACTTGAACAGCTAGCATCAGAGGCTCTGGCATTTATTTTGCCCAGCGATCAAGCGACCGATTTTATTTTATTTTGTAGGGTATTTTTAGATCAGGAAGCAGTATTCAGACTATCGCAAGCATTTTCATGGTTATGATATTCAACAGCAAGTTTCAGAAGTTGAACAGAGCTCAAAACAACAAGAAACGGGCAAACGGGCGGATTTCCCTCCAAAAGGCGCCAAAATTCAAATTTTGGAGGTGTTAATCGGTTAACCTATTTGGTTAATCGATTAACCAAGGCAGAATTAGGCCAGATTTGAAATTTTGAGGGTGTTAATCGGTTAACGCATATGGTTAACCGATTAACCAGTGCAATTTTTGCCTTTGCACGTGAATTTTCAATGCAGAGGCATTTGGGGTTCAATTTTGATCACTTGAATTTAAATTTTTCACTTGGGAAGGATCTAGAATTATTTCATAATTTCATTTCCCTCCAAAATCCCATTCCTCGTCCCAAACCAAAATTCACAAACCAACTTCCAAGTCTTTCCTTTGGATCCAAACCTAGGTGATATTTAAGTGATCCACTCTAAACCAAAGCAATCCAATTTTCATTTTCTCACTCACATTTTCAGAATTCATCTCAATTCTCTCAAATTCTCTCTCAATTTTCCATTTCCAAAACCTTCACTCAAAGCTCTTTTTCATTGAATTCTTTGATTCTTCATCAGAATCAATGAATTCTTGAGCTCAAACATCCATCCATCATCTCCATTGAAGTGTTTTCTTCATCCAATTTTCGTACACAATTGGATCCAGATCTGGAAACGGTTGGAAGTGACTATTTGGCTGATTTTGTATTAATCTTCAAGGATCTCCATTTCTACAACAAGAATTGGTGTGGATCTTGAAGTATTCTGGACTTCTAGCATCAGATCTTTTCAATTCCAGTTAATTCAACATTAACCGAAGCAAACCTCCGCTTCGAAGGTTGGAATCCTAGATCCATAGCATTTTTGAGCTTATTTGCATGTTCCTGTCAATTTTAATATTCGATTGAATTTTGGTTGATATGATCTGTGGTGATTCTGTTTGGATCTGTATACATGCTGTTTGAATCATGTTTTGCTGATTTAATTTCGTTATTAAGTGATTATGTGATCATTGGTATGTTTGGAGAAGTGATAAGCTGTTGAAAAGTGATTCTGCTTTGCTGTTTTCTGCTACATGGGGAACGATGAGTGAGGGGTCTCCACTCGCATGTCTAAAGTGTTAAGTGTACGTCCCGTTTGGGGGCGATACGCGACACATTCGCCCCTATGTCATAGTTTTTAGTGCAACGTGAATCACAAACCGAATTAATTCACTTCACTAAAAAACACAAAACAAAATTCAAACCTTTTTCATTCGGGATTAATCAGAACCTTTTTCAGAAAGGAATGTTGTTAAGCTTCGGTTCTACCCCAAACAGGCTTCGCCCCTAACTGCTGGAACGGAGGTTTAACCCTACTTGGTTAAAACACTTAATCAACCTGTGGTTTCGTGTCAGTCCGAACTACGTTCTCTCTGATCTTTCATACCAGATGAAAGTACGTAGGCACAAGACGCGATGTCTTAGCGAGCAATCTTCCCCCCTTCGCCCGTAGTTAGCCGAACTACGTAGACTCTGACTTTCCCATTGCACGAGGGAATACGTAGGCACAGAGCGGCGATGCTCTGCCGAGTCTCTTTTTATTTTCTTTTGTCCCAGACCTGTAGCATAGATAGTTAAAGACACCCATAGATAGACAACAAGCATGGATCCCGTCGAGTACAACGGACATGAGGGGTGCTCATACCTTCCCCTTGCATAACCGACTCCCGAATCCAGGACTTTGTTGCGATGACCTCATCTTTTCCTTTTTTCGTCAGGTTTTTCCGATCTTTTCCTTTCCCTCTCTTTGGGATAAATAACGAAAGGTGACGACTCTTCTGTTTTCCGCCGGGTGTTTTTCGCAGTTACGACAGATAGGAGTAGGAGAGACATTAGGCTTTCAATCCTTTGCATGATAACATTAGGTAGTACTCTTTTTCATCCCAACTTTAGGACCACTTTGCATGACAACGTTAGGTTTTCTTAGTCCCCTTTAGAGTCTTGTGTCTTCTCTTCTCATCTTAAACTCTTTTAAGACACTTAATAAAGAATGATGATTGTTTTACGCTACAAGCTTTAAGTACATGAGGAATGATAAGTGGGGAGGTCTCTCTTCACATTATCTAGAGTTTTTAGCACATGCCCTTTGGGCGATATGCGATGCATTCTCCCTTATGTCATAATCTTTAGTGCAACATGAGTTTCAAAATAACTCAATTCACTTCTTAAAAACACAAACAAAAATCAAACCTTTTCATCCTTAGGGATTGCTTCAAACTTCATTTTCAGAAAGAGTATGTTACGTTTCTATTCTACCGCAAACAAGCATCGTCCGTAACTGCTAGAATGGAGATATAACATTGCTCATAAAACACTTGAACCAACCAGTGGTTTAGTATTTTCCCGAACTACATTTGCTATGATTTCTCATACCATATGAGGATACATAGGCATAAGACGACAATGTCTTGGCGAGCAACCTCCCCCCCATCACCCGTAGTTTTCTGAACTACGTTGACTTAGACTTTCCCATTGCACGAGGGAATACGTAGGCACAAGGCGGCGATGTCCTATCGAGTATGTTCTTCCCTTTCACCCCCGTTTATCAGTAGCTTTTAGATAGCTTTTACCCATAGATTAGACAACAAGCATGGATCCCCTTGAGTACAACGGACGTGAGGGGTACTCATACCTTCCCCTCACGTAATCGACACTCGAACCCAAGATTTGGTTGCGATGACCTTGTCTTTTCCTGTTCTCCTAGGTTTTAATCAATCGCTTCCTTTCCCTCTCTTTGGGATAAATAACGTTCTGTGGCGACTCTTTTGTTTGTTTGCCGGCCCTTTTTCGCAGTTGGGACACTATGAACTATCCAAGTTCACACATTAGAAACACATACAACAAAAGCCACACATATTAGAAACACATAAAACAGAATCCATACATATTACTCATAACATTAGAGTAAATTAGGGCAAAGATGTTTTTTTTCGAAGAAAAGCATGTCAAGATTAGATTTCGTTAATCCTTTTTAAATGTATCCAATTAATCAAGCATGCAAACTTAGTTTCAATCAATCAAATCGTGTATCCTTGCGAATCCGTTCATTTCTAAAGCGGATCCGTGAATATTATTGTTTTAATTGCTAGATGATTTCTCTAAATAGCAACTGAAACAAACAAACATAAAGATCGATACAAAGCAAATATTAACTTCCAAATTTATGTCTAGAGTTTGTTGGTTAATAGATGAAAAAAGTAGATCAAGACTTGGAAAATCTATGTCTAGAGTGATTGGAACCATAAAAACATCATTAAAAGCAAATATCATCATCATCTATTGATCATAACCTTGTTCACATACAAAAGATCAAAAGAAATACATAAAAGCAAGATTAACTACCTCTAATCTTGACGCAAAAGTGTTTAGCTACCCGTCACCATGTTAGCTTGATCAACTTGTAAGAAAAGAAGATATGCTAGTATTAAATTCGAAGAATCGAGGATGGATGCTCCAAAGATTTGATTATCACTTCTCCAAGAGTTTCAAAGGTTTTTGACCTAGAAAATCCTTTTTCTCTTTCTCAAATTTTGAAAAGTGTGAAAAAGTACAAGTTGTTGAAAATATCTTCCAAGTGATATATTTATAGACAAGGCCAATTAGTGCTGTAAGTGGCACCACTCTATGTACCCTTAGAGGCGCGTTAAGCATGGTCCGAAGATCATAACTTAATTCCCGGGAAGTGCGCTAAGCGCGATAGGACCTTACTTATGGCGTTTTGAGCCTCTAGCTAATGAATTTTTAATGGGCGTGCTGGTCTCGCACTGTAAAGCTCGCTTAGTGCGCTATGCCGACTCGAAAACATCAAAACCTGGTTTTCAGTCCTTCTTTCATGCACCAATTGTTCCTATCATCAAAAATAGGCAAGAAGAACTTTTAAAGAACATCAAAATGCTCACTATTCTCAACATTTACACTAAAATTGAAAGTTAACATAAATACACTTAAACTACTAGGTTTTAAACTAAACTATCAAGAAAACCAATTGAAAGGGCCATAAAATCAAGTTAAAGTATGCACAATTTGGCCCTTAACAATTATAACTCCTTCAAACTTAAAAAATCTAAAGAGATCAGATGTCAGGACATGTGGTCTGACATCACATCTGATTCAACAGAGCAACGATCTCAGACATGTCCATTACTCCACCTATCACATATAACCAATATTTCCCCTAAAGGCGAAAACCCAAATCTTCTGAAGTCCAAACCTCAGCTACCTAAGTTCACACATCCCTCTCGAGAGGAAAACCAAAATCAGTTGGCAAACAATAATGAACTATCCAAGTTCACACATTAGAAACACATACAACAGAAGCCACACATATTAGAAACATATAAAACAGAAGCCATACATATTACTCATAACATTAGAGTAAATTAGGGAAAAGATGTTTTTTTTCGAAGAAAAGCATGTCAAGATTAGATTTCGTTAATCCTTTTTAAATGTATCCAATTAATCAAGCATGCAAACTTAGTTTTAATCAATCAAATCGTGTATCCTTGCGAATTCGTTCATTTCTAAAGCGGATCCGTGAATATTATTGTTTTAATTGCTAGATGATTTCTCTAAATAGCAACTGAAACAAACAAACATAAAGTTCGATACAAAGCGAATATTAACTTCCAAATTTATGTCTAGAGTTTGTTGGTTAATAGATGAAAAAAGTAGATCAAGACATGGAAAATCTATGTCTAGAGTGATTGGAACCATAAAAACAAAATTAAAAGCAAATATCATCATCATCTATTGATCATAACATTGTTCACATACAAAAGATCAAAAGAAATACATAAAAGCAAGATTAACTACCTCTAATCTTGACGCAAAAGTGTTTAGCTACCCATCACCATGTTAGCTTTATCAACATGTAAGAAAAGAAGATATACTAGTATTAAAGTCGAAGAATCGAGGATTGATGCTCCAAAGATTTAATTGTCATTTCTCCTAGAGTTTCTAAGGTTTTTGACCTAGAAAATCCTTTTTCTCTTTCTCATATGCTGAAAAGTGTGAAAAAGTACAAGTTGTTAAAAATATCTTCCAAGTGATATATTTATAGACAAGGCCACTTAGTGTTGAAAGTGGCACCGCGCTAAGTGCCCTCAGAGGCGTGCTGAGCATGGTCATAAGAACACAACTTATATCCCAAGAAGTGCGCTAAGCGCGATAGGAGCTCACTGATGGCGTTTTGAGCTTTTAGCTACTGAATTTTTAATGAGCGCGCTAGTCTTGCGCTATAAAGCTCGTTTAGCGCTATGCCGACACGAAAACTTCAAAAGCTGCTTTTCATTCCTTCTTTCTTGCACCAATTGTTCTTATCATCAAAAATAGGCAAGAAGAACTGTTAAAGAACATCAAAATGCTCATTATTAACAACATTTACACTAAAATCGAAAGTTAATATAAATACACTTAAACTACTAGGTTTTAAACTAAACTATCAAGAAAACCAATTGAAAGGGCCATAAAATCAAGTTAAAGTATGCACAATTTGGCGCTTAACAATTACAACTCCTTCAAACTCAAAAAATCTAAGGAGATCAGATGTTAGTACATGGGGTCTGACATCACATCTGATTCAACAAAGCAACGATCTCAGACATGTCCATTACTCTCCCTATCACATATAACCAATATTTCCCCTAAACGCGAAAACCCAAATCTCCTGAAGTCCTAACCTCAACTACCTAAGTTCACACATCCCTCTCGAGAGGAAAACCCAAATCAACTGGCAAACAATTATGAACTATCCAAGTTCACACATTATAAACACATACAACAAAAGCCACACATATTTGAAACATATAAAACAGAAGCCATACATATTACTCATAACATTAGATTAAATTAGGGAAAAGATGTTTTGTTTCAAAGAAAAGCATGTCAAGATTAGATTTCGTTAATCCTTTTTAAACGTATCCGATTAATCAAGCATGTGAACTTAATTCCAATCAATCAAATCGTGTATCCTTGCGAATCCGTTCATTTATAAAGCGGATCCATGAATATTATTGTTTTATTTGCTAGATGATTTCCCTAAATAGAAATTGAGGCAAACAAAATAAAGATCAATGCAAAGCGAATATTAACTTCCAAATCTACGTCTAGAGTTTGTTGTTTAATAGATGAAAAAAACAGATCAAGACTTGGAAAATCTATGTCTAGAGTGATTCAAACCATAAATACATCACTAAAAGCAAATATCTTCATCATCTATTGATCATAACCTTGTTCACATACAAAAGATTAAAAGAAATACATAAAAGCATAATTAACTACCTCGAACCTTGACACAAAAGTGTTTAGCTATCCATCACCATGGTAGCTGATCAACATGTAAGAAAAGAAGCTTTGCTGGCATTAAAGTCGAAGAATCGAGGATTGATGCTCCAAAGATTTAATTATCACTTCTCCTAGAGTTTCTAAGGTTTTTGACCTAGAAAATCCTTTTTCTCTTTCTCAGATGTGTTGCACCCCAAAATTTGACCAACCTTTTTCTTAACTTGGTTTATGTTTCATTTCATATTTTTCCAGCATTTGCATTGCATAGCCTTTTTCATTTAGCAGGGGATCAAGAGGTGTGACTAGCAAGACGAGGTTACTCAGAGTGTTGAGCCTAAGTAAGAGGTTTTACTCCAGCATGAATGGTCATCAAGTCATTAAGAGTTGGTCAGTGGTCTATGAGAAAGTTGATTGGTGTATGAGGATCAACTCCAAACTTGGAGGCCAATTGAAGATCATCAGAGAGTTGTGAATTCATAACTATGGATGGGGGATGTTGAGAGAGCTCATGGAGTGCTTTGAGAGCCATGTTAGAGCTTACTCAAGTTGTTATGTGATGTGGAAGAAGCCACAGTCAAGAATGTTACATCTAGGGTTTTCATTTGGTTAATCCTCAGTCAACTGTGAAATTGAAGGAGATTAAAACTCAATTCCAAGTCTCTATGGTCATTGGATGTTGTGTTGAGATGCCTAATATATCATGTAAAGATCAAATCAAGAAGAATCAAGAGTGTGAGAAGTTACTAAATTAGGGTTCTCAGTGTAAAATCCCCTGTTTAGTGCCCAACTTCAAGACCACATATCTCAAGATAAAAGTCTCATCTCATCTTGACCCCAACATTAAACTTGTAGAGCATGTTTCTAGCTTTCTTTTGAGTACTATAAGTCATTCATCTAATTTCTAGAACTCAAGTTATGATGCTGGCAAGTTACAGATCCTCAGATGAATGTGATTTTGGTCAACAAAAGTCAACCAACTTCCAAGCCACTTTTGAACTAGAAGGATGTTTCTCCTCACCTTGACCAAAACATGAAAGTTGGTCCTCGTGATCTTATCTTTCCAAAGAGTACTAGAAGTCCTTCATCTGATTTGGGGAACTCAAGTTATGAGGCTTGCAAGTCAGGGGTATTTTGGGAATGTAAGATTACAGGTCATTTTTGTATAGGCCGCCATTGGGCTTCATTTCCATCACTATCCATCATATATAATATTTCCATCATGTACAAAGTCTCAGAGGAGAATTTGGAGGAGAATTGCTCAAGAACACGTTTGGAAAAAGTGAGGAAAAGATGAAATACGAATTCTGAGATTCACATCATCTCAAGCCAAATTAAGTAAATCAGAAGCTTCATTGAAGATCAAGGAATGATTCTTGTTTATTTCCAACAATTTTCATCAAGAATTGAAGGCTCATTGGAAGCTCTCCACTAGGTATCTTCTTTTCAACATATCTCTCTATTTATGCCATGATTGCTTGCCATTTTTGCATCATTGAGGCCTAAGAACTGTGTAGATCAATTATAATTAAAATTGACTGGCATTGGTGACAACTTGTGTCTTAAGCTCATTTCTTGTTGTGTTCGATCTGGCTTCATTATGAACTTAAACTAAAAACAGACCACATATTTGACTGGCATTGGTGACAACTTGTGTCTTAAGCTCATTTCTTGTTGTGTTCGATCTGGCTTTATTATGAACTTAAACTAAAAACAGACCACATAGTTGAGATCTACATGAGGAGTAGATGAAGTTTGACTATTAATTTGTTGATTTTGGTTGATTTTTGCACTACCTGCGTTTTGTGTACTATTCCGGTGGCCATTTTAAATGAAGAAGATGACCGGAGATGGTCTCCGGCCGCCGTCTGTTTTTTTCAAATATTTGAAAGGTTGATGATGATTACGTGGCTCGCTGATATTCATTGGATCTGGTTGTTTTTATTTTACACGGCCATGATTAAGACACACCATGCATATTAATTTGATCACCACACATGATTATGCTAAAACTCATCGTTTCATTTAAAGTCTTAGCCTGGCCACGTGGTTGTACCAATTGAGGAGGCAAATCGCCACATATCACACAAGTCTGCAAGACATTGGTTAATGCAGGTTTTGATGATGACAAATTCCCTGGATAGATTGGAAATTATGAATTCCAGATATACTAAACCAGATGCAACGTATCACCTACCATATCCTTTTACGCTTGTCTTAAAACTTCTGAAATGAATATACTATGTGTTGACAAAATGCAATCATGACCAAAGGCATGAAAGACTTCAAACTAATAAATTTTTGCAGGCTTGCAGGACATGGGTCGACCATAGGGTCGGCGTATGCATCCGAAAAAGTCTAAACTAGTCAGCGCACAAAGCAATGCGTCGACCATAGGGTCAGCGCCTTAAGGAACAACATTCCAGCGGGTCAGCGCGTAAAGGCATGAGTCGACCATAGGGTCGGCGCATAATGGAAATAGATTTCAACGGGTTAGCACGCCGAGTGTATGGTCGACGCATACTGATGAATTTTCCAGATTTCCAAAACAGCACAGGCCATGCGTCGACGCACAGACCTGTTATGGTCGACCGTTTGCGCGGAAAATCTGTTTTAAAATACTTCCCTCTCATATTTGAAATACTGTTATGTCCAGAATTATGTTGGCACTATATATACTTGTTTAAACACTTGTGTCTACTAACATTTTGATATTCTTTTGATTCATGTGTTCAAAAACAAGAAAGAGTGAAATAGGTGTCCAAGATTCATCATCTTCATCTTCAACATCTCACAACATTTCAATTACACACAATCATTTTTGAAATGCATTTGTAAGAGATTCAAGGTGATAAGGTTCGAGCCTTAGATTGGAGAATCAAGCTTGGGTTGAAGATTGTGACAGGTTCTTTCTTGAATAAAACCATTGGGGTTTTCCCCTCCAAGATTGGTTTGAATTTTGGGGGTTTTTGGACGAGATTCTTCATCAACAGTCAATCGAGCGAAGGTGATTGTAAAGAGGTGGTCTTCACAAGTCTAGTAGCGGATTCAGTGATTTTGAAGGGAAGATCTCGGGTTCGATTTGGTGCTGTTGAGATCAGCCGGAGCCAAAGGTTTGAACAACAAAGTGTTATTCAATAAGGTGGCTGGAGTCGGAGGTCCATCAACACAAATCGAAGAACTTGATTCAACTTGAATCAAGGGGCAAGGAGTGAAGGCAACTTTCAACACATTGAGATTTCTGTTGTATATTTGCTGCTCAATCCTTGTATAAACTGTTCATTCAAACAGGTGATATCTATAAAATATATCTCAATTCTAGTTTTAGAATTGAGGGCAGACGTACCCCGAAGCGAGGACGACGGGGGAACTGCCTCACCAAATTACTTGTCTTCTCTATTTTTCAGCATTTACGTTATGGCTCAAAATAAGTAATTTTTGTGTAAGCTCTATTGTCAAAATTGTGATATCAATTGAGTAAGAGGTTAAAACTCTGTTTTTAACTCCAAAGTACAACAAGACATTGTACTAGGCTGGTTGAAATCACTTACTCAATACAAATATCACTTGGAGTGTTTTTGCACACCAAGTGTTTGACATATTGCTTGAACAAAAATTATCTTACTTGTATATCTAGTTTTGGCTTGATTTTGAATCATTGGAACTAGGAATCCTTACAACTGAAGTAAATAATTGATAAGTGGAATTAGTGTTGTGATTCTATTTTTTCCAAATTGTCATTAATCCAAAGGCTTACGTATATCCGGTTTTCCAATAACCGTTCATTTTAGACTATATTTTTCCTCGGTCGCTTCCGCACTTAAAACATTTTTAAAACCAATTTTAAATTGGTAGCGCCGACTCAAATTTTAATTGGGGATCTATTCAACCCCCCCTTCTAGATCCGTGCCATAGTCTAACAAGTGGTATCTAGAGCTCCGGTTATTCGGTGCTTCAAATACAACGTAGATAGAAAATGGCTAACGAACCAAAAGGGGCGTACAATAAGGCTCCCATTTTCAACGATGAAAATTATAGTTATTGGAAAGATTGTATGCATATGCATATAAACTCCATAGACAGAAAAACATGGAACGTTATCCTTAATGGTCCAATAGAAATTACTATGACCAATGCGGATAACGTAGTTGTGCCAAAGCCTAAAGCACAATGGACCGATGACGATGAGAAAAAATACAATTATGATTGGAAAGCTAAAAAAATCTTAATCTCCTCATTAGGTGTAGATGAATACTATCGTGTATCCCATTTTCCTACCGCTAAGGCCATGTGGGATTCACTACAAATAGCCCATGAGGGGACAAACGATGTTAAGTTGGCTAGAATCAATACATTAACACAAGAGTTTGATCTCTTTTTCATGGAGCAAGGGGAAACCATTGCTGACATGCAAAAGAGATTTACTCATCTCATCAATCGTTTACATTCATTAGGTAGGCCTGTTTCTAATGATATTGCTACTAATAAGATCTTAAGATATCTTAACAGGGAATGGCAGCCTAAAGTGACCGCCATCAAAGAAGCACATGATCTTACCTTATTAGATTTAACAACATTGTTTGGCAAACTACAAGAGCATGAACAAGTACTCTTGAGCTTAGACCAACGCGAAAAGATAGAAAAGAAAGACAAAACGAAGGTGAGTGAAAAGAAATCAATAGCTCTCAAGACTTCCTCCTCGAAGTCTCAAGCAAAAGAGCAAAAGTGATTATTCCTCAAGCGACGAAGAAGAGGATAAAAGCGAAGATATGGGGTTGTTTGTTAAACGGTATAACCGTTACGTGAGAAAGAACTGCATCCAACATTCTGAGAAGAACTTGGTAAACTTCCGGAAACAATCTAGGTACTCCAAGGATGATGACTCGAAAGGTAAAAACACTAGAGGGACGTGCTACAAGTGTGGAAAGCCCGGTCACTACAAACTGGACAGTCCGATGAATAAAAAGGGAAAGGACAAGGAATCATCAAAGTCACACAAGAAATCATCAAAGCCTAGGAGAGCGTACATAGCGTAGGAAAGTGACAATGACTCTTCCTCCTCTGATGAAAGTTCTAGTGATGAAGAAGAATCCGTGAATCTATGCCTCTCCGCCAATCAGAAAAATAAGAAAAAACAGGTACGTCACTCTAAATATGATAAGTCCTCAAATATGTCGCATTCAGAATTACAAACCGCATTTAATGCCTTACATAATGAAGCAGTTGAAGCCTTCAAGAAAGTTGCTTCTAATAAGAAATTTTTTACGTATTTAGAGCACAAAGTTAAAAAGTCCGAAAAGAAATTAGAGGACCTTAAGGCTTCCATTGTGAAAGGCAATGAATCGGATTGTAAAGACAATAGAAATCCTTTCAACTTCGGGTGTGATACTTGCCATATTTGGCAAGGCGAGGTTAGAAACCTCAAGGCCAAATTAAACAAGGCACTTGAGCCTAAAGTTACATTTGCTATTGATAAAAAGGATTTTAGAAAAAGTATGATTAACCCATACCAAAAATATGCATATGTAATTAGGGATCAAGCAAGTGAAAGTGTCTCTAAAGTTGTTTTTGCTTGCTTATATTGTTGCAAGAAAGGCCACTCCATTAGTAAATGTCGGTTTAGGAGATTTCTTGTTCCTAAAGGCATCTACCAATGGTTGCCCAAACGCAACCATTTTGTCGCTAACCTATTAGGACCCAATATGCCATTGGGTACCTCCTTGTGCTAATTATGTTTTGACAGGTGAAATGTGTCGAGACCACCGAGAGAAGATGGGTTCTCGATAGTGGGTGCTCAAGACACATGTGTGGAGACATATCCTTATTCATAGACTTTGTGGCTAAGAAGAAAGGGTATGTAACTTATGGTGATAACAACCGCGGAGCAGTACTAGGTAAAGGTAGTGTAGGTAATCCCGCCTCTACTACGATTTCCGACGTATTGCTTGTCGAAAACCTTAAACATAACCTGCTTAGCATTAACCAATTGTGCGACAAAGGATACAATGTATCCTTTTCAAAAGATTGTTGCAAAATTGTGCATGAAAATGATAAGAAGAATATGTTTAATGGTTTTAGAGTAAACAATGTATATATGCTTGACTTAAATGAAGTATCATTAACAAGCGACAAATGCCTCATAACTATGAGTGAAGACTCATGGCTATGGCATAGGCGTTTAGCGCATGTTAATTTTGACTTACTCAATAAGGTAGTCTCAAAAGACCTAGTCTTAGGACTTCCCAAAAAAAAGTTCACCAAGGATCACCTTTGTGATGCTTGTCAAAAAGGGAAGCAAACGAGGATCTCATTTAAGTCCAAAAAGATAATTTCAACAACGAGACCTCTTGAACTTCTACACATGGACTTGTTTGGGCCGTCTAGGATCAAAAGTCTAGGAGGAAACTATTACAGGTTCGTAATAATGGACGACTTTTCTAGGTTTTGTTAGACCATCTTCTTAGTAAGTAAAAGTGATACATTCGCCGCTTTTGAAAAGTTTGCTAAGCTTTCCCAAAACAAGTTAAATACAAACATAGTGTCCATTAGGAGCGACCATGTTGGTGAGTTTGAAAATCACTTATTTGAAGAATATTGCGGTAACCATGGTATAGATCATAACTTCTCCGCTCCACGCACTCCTCAACAAAACGGGGTTGTGGAGCGCAAAAACCGTATTTTAGAAGAATTGGGAAGAACAATGATTAACGAAAGTGGTTTACCTAAATATTTTTGGGCCGACGCCATTAGTACGGCGTGCTATGTTTTGAATAGGGTGCTTATTCGCCCCATTCTAAACAAAACACCGTACGAACTTTTAAAAGGGCGAAAGCCGAATGTTTCTCACTTGCACGTGTTTGCATGCAAATGCTTTGTATTAAACAATGGAAAGGGAAACTTGGGCAAATTTGATTCCAAAGCCGATGAAGGTATCTTTCTCGGATACTCTCAATCGAGTAAAGCATATAGAATATATAATAAACGATTACTTGATGTAGAAGAGTCTGTGCATGTTACCTTTGATGAGTCCTACCCGAGAAATGTCAGAAAGGATAGTGTTGTTCATGGTGCAGGTACATCCACTAAAGACATACTCAAAAGTGGCGAGACGGGGATTGATCAACCTGACAAAGCCAAAATTGAGGAGGATAAGGATGCACACCGTGATGCAACAGAGGAAGTTCATTCGCCTTCAAACGACGATCTTCCTCAAGAGTGGAAGTCATCTAAAGACCATCCAATTGAAAACATTATTGGAGACATCACAAAGGGTGTAACAACTCGAGCTAAGCTAAGTAATTTCTGTTATCACTTCGCTTTCGTGTCACAGATGGAACCTAAAAACCCTAAGGAAGCCCTACTCGATGAACATTGGTATTTGTCAATGCAGGAGGAACTGAATTAGTTTACTAGAAATGAGGTTCGGGACCTTGTCCCTCCTCCACGAGGTCATCGAGTAATCGGTACCCGATGGGTGTTTAGAAATAAACTGGACGAGAACAGAGTAATAACTCGCAACAAAGCGCGTTTAGTCGCGCAAGGGTATAACCAAGAGGAAGGCATCGACTATGAGGAAACTTATGCGCCGGTTGCCCGACTCGAGCCTATACGCCTTCTACTTGCTTTCGCTTGTGCGAAAGATTTTAAGTTATTTCAAATGGACGTCAAAAGTGCGTTCCTTAACGGGTTTATAAATGAAGAAGTCTATGTTGCTCAACCACCTGGTTTTGAGTCTCATGAGTATCCTGATCATGTCTATAAACTGAAAAGAGGTTTGTACGGTCTCAAACAAGCTCCTAGAGCTTGGTATGAGAGACTAAGAAAATTCTTACTTGATCAAGGCTACTCAAGAGGAAAGGTTGATACTACTCTCTTCATTAAACGTCAAGGAAAACACTTAATTCTTGTACAAATTTATGTTGACGATATCAAATTTGGATCCACTAACATGAATCTCGTAAGAGAGTTTGCTAAGCTTATGCAGGGTGAATTCGAGATGAGTATGATGGGTGAACTCACATATTTTCTCGGTTTACCAATCAAGCAACTGAAGAAAGGAACATTCGTGAGCCAAACAAAATATTGTTTGGATCTTCTCAAGAGATTTGACATGGAAAATGCAAAAGCCATAGACACCCCTATGCCAACGTGTGCAAATATGAGAAAAGATGAAAGTGGCAAAGATGTTGAGGTAAGAAGGTACAGAGGTATGATTGGCTCGCTTCTCTATCTTACTGCTTCGTGTCCCGACATTATGTTTGGCGTGTGTATGTGCGCCAGATACCAATCATGTCCTAAGGAATCCCACCTAAAATCTGTCAAACGCATACTTCAATACCTCTCTGGTACTCCGAAGTATGGATTGTGGTATTCTAAGGGTAATGATTGTTCATTGGTAGGCTTCTCCGATTCCGACTTTGCTGGTTGCAAATCGGATAGGAAAAGCACCAGTGGTATGTGTCACTTATTTTCAAATTCCTTGGTTAGTTGACACAGTAAGAAATAAGTGTTTGTTGCTCTGTCAACCGCCAAAGTGGAATACGTAGCCGCCGGTAGTTGTTGTGCACAAGTCCTATGGCTTAAACAACAACTATTGGACTTCAATTTGAAACTAGAACGTGTTCCAATATTTTGTGATAACACTAGTGCTATAAATCTTACCAAGAATCCGGTGTTACACTCGCGTACCAAACACATAGAAATTCAACACCATTTTCTTAGGGACCATGTAGAGAAGGGTGACGTTGTCTTTGAACACGTTGATACTAAAAACCAACTAGCGGACATTTTCACAAAGCCGCTAGCCAATGAGCCCTTCTTTCATATCCGTCGAGAACTTGGTATTCTCGATATTTCTGATCGGGTTTAAAAATTACTACGTTAAAATTTAATGTATTTACAACTATGATTTTGTACCACTAACAATTTTTTTTGAGCCTGTTGCAAGCACAAATCTGTGATTAACAAGAGTGGTCGGTATAGAGGTGATATTGCTCCTTTCTCCTTCTTTTTATTCTCTCTCTCTTAACATTCATGACTTGAAAATAACTATATCGTTCTACAATCATGGTACTTATATATGTATATGACTGTTGTTGGCTGATACTATGTGTGTTGAATGCATGTCATATTGTGAAAAGATGAATAGGCATGATAAATAGGAAAGTGTGACATTCTGCATAACATAAAACTTAAAATTTTGAGTTTTTGAAGGTTTGAGTGGACCTAAACAGGACAATGGTCGACGCATGCTGTAAACTTTCAAAATTATCAAAAATTGTACAGTATCCGTCGACGCATGCAGGGGCTCTGGTCGACGGCTCGCTTAAAAACCTAGAATGTTTCTCTTTTGAAAAATGTTCCAAGTTCCCATTCCTCTACATTTAATGTGCAGTCAACTTTTGTGATGATTTGATATGGCATTTGTCTTGTAAATTGCATCTAGACAACTAGTATGTCCTCTTGTCTTCTCCCTCTTTCCAAAAAACCCTAAAACCTCTCTCTATTAAAGGCCCTAGTCTTCATCTTCTCCAACATTATCCCCAATCACTCTCTTCAAGGTTCAACTTTACAATCTCCTCCCAAAATCATCATCAATGGCTTCCTCTCTCCGCAAAACTACTTGTAAGAGATCAAGAGCCTCATCATCCTCTGCTTCAGTTCCTGTTACTGTTGTTTCACTTGTTCATCCTCCTACTGTTGAAAACTTCAACAAAAGTCTCAGCAAAAGGGCCATAGTTCCACAGCATGCTTTCTACCATGCAACAGGTGAGCGCTTGCATCTCACCCGAATTCTGTCCCTGTTGGACTTCCAAGGGTTCTTCAATTTCCTGGAGTGTAATACAAAGTACAGTGAGGATTTGGTCAGGGTGTTCTACACAAATTTGTGAGGTAACTTTCAAGATCAGCACTTTCACACTTCTGAAGGAAATAGACTGGTTAATATAAATTATGAAGTATGGAACAAATATTTTGATATGACTGTCGATGCTGATGCACCAGCTCTTCATGAGGTAACGGACACTCGTACGGTGCTGGGTTATGAATTTAAGAGCGCTCTGAATTACATGCTCAAACGACCCTATCCAGATGCAATTGTCAACAGTGATGCTTTTCCTCGATCAGTCACAGTCGGGAAACTCAATACAGGGGAGCGCATCCTTCAGTGGATCGTCGCTCGTATACTACGACCGAAAAAGGGTGGACTCTCTCGTGTCGAACAAGCTGAGGTACATCTCATCTATATACTGAAAAACAGGATCAAAATAAACTGGCCATACTATATTGCTAGCAGGATGTTTGCTCCGAGAGACTCAAGTAGAGGCACTGCTTTAGCCTATGGGTCGTTCATTTCGGAAATTCTTACTGCTGCAAATGTTGTATACCCAACATTTCCTTGTGTCTCAGTCCCCTCGGATAAAGAATTTAGAACCAAAACCCTTGCAATGATGGGGTATTTTTGGTGTGCTGAACGACGTTCATACAGATTTGTCCGACGGGCCAATATTCCTCTGGTGCCTCGTAACGGTTCTGATGAAGAAGAAAGTGAAGAGCAAGGTGAAGAAGAAAGTGAAGAACAAGGTGAAGAAGAAAGTGAAGAGCAAGGTGAAGAAGACGATACAGATGCAGAGATACAAGAACCTATATGTGAGACTCAAGATTATCATCACTCTCCAGTCTAAGATACGGCTGCAAATACCGATTGGGTCCAGTATTCATATCCATCAGAAGAACAAGAAGGCGATTCTACAAATCAAGGATGGGGCGATTGGCAATATACAGGCTGGACTACCCTGGGTAGATTCTATGACCCATATCACGGCTACCCTCAAGACTATCAACCCTCTCAGCACTCATCACCTTCTCCTGCTTCGGACAACTCTGAAGTCATTAATATGATGCAGACAATGCAGTTAGATCAACAAAACTTCATGAGGCGTCAAGACACTCAAACGAAGCAGATTAGAGCTGAGCTCCATGCCATAAATGAAAGGTTCAATTCATTTTCTACTCGGATGGATGCCCGTATTGAATCTCTAGTTGAATCACATGAGCGGCAAGATTGGGAAATCACCAACTCTCTTAGTCACCTCAACATGTCCATAGAAGCCTTTCTGGACTTCTCGGATCCTTACCACAATCCAGATGCTGCATACCGAGGGAGAGGCCGAGGACGGGGTCGCAGATATTAGAATCATAGTTGCATATTTCATATTTGCTTATGTGTTCGTCTGTGTACTTTTCGTTTTTTCTGTATTATGTGTGCCTGAACTTTCACCTTCTTTACATGTTTTCGTCATTATCTATTAATTCAAGATATTTTTGTTCATTATCATGCCTATGTGTGAAGTTTGGTAATTAACTATCACCTATTGTATGTTCTCTATTAATTGATGTGTTCTCCTTCTCTTTTTGTGTCAAAGGGGGAGAAGACAATGTAGCAAGCAAACACCAAAGCCAAGTCAGGATATTAACAGTTCAGGATATTAACAACATTTGATGGCTGTTTGTTCTACAGCCTTATAGTACAAAAGAAAGTGGGAGCTTGTGTATACTTGTGTGTATACATTGCATATTTGGTGTTTCTTGTGTGTATACATTGCATATTTTGTGTTTTAGTTGTATACAGGTTGTCATCATCAAAAAGGGGGAGATTGTGGAGGAAAATCGCCACATATCACACAAGTCTGCAAGACATTGGTTAATTCAGGTTTCGATGATGACAAATTCCCTGGATAGATTGGAAATTATGAATTCCAGATCTACTAAACCAGATGCAACGTATCACCCACCATATCCTTTTACGCTTGTCTTAAAACTTCTGAAATGAATATACTATGTGTTGACAAAATGCAATCATGACCAAAGGCATGAAAGACTTCAAACTAATGAATTTTTGCAGGCTTGCAGGACATGGGTCGACCATAGGGTCGGCGTATACATCAGAAAAAGTCTAAACTAGTCAGCGCACAAAGAAATGCGTCGACCATAGGGTCAGCGCATGAAGGAACAACATTCCAGCGGGTCAGCGCGTAAAGGCATGAGTCGACCATAGGGTCGGCACATAATGGAAATAGATTTCAACGGGTCAGCGCACGCCGACTGTATGGTCGACGCATACTGATGAATTTTCCAGATTTACAAAATAGCACAGGCCATGCGTCGATGCACAGACCTGTTATGGTCGATCGTTCGCGCAGAAAATCTATTTTAAAATACTTCCCTCTCATATTTGAAATACTGTTATGTCCAAAATTATTTTGGCACTATATATACTTGTTTAAACACTTGTGTCTACTAACATTTTGATATTCTTTTGATTCATGTGTTCAAAAACAAGAGTGAAATAGGTGTCCAAGATTCATCATCTTCATCTTCAACATCTCACAACATTTCAATTACACACCATCATTTTTGAATTGCATTTGTGAGAGATTCAAGGTGATAAGGTTCGAGGCTTAGATTGGAGAATCAAGCTCGGGTTGAAGATTGTGACAGGTTCTTTCTTGAATAAAACCATTGGGGTTTTACCCTCCAAGATTTGTTCGAATTTTGGGGGTTTTTGGACGAGATTCTTCATCAACGGTCAATCGAGCGAAGGTGATTGTGAAGAGGTGGTTTTCACAAGTCTAGTAGCGGATTCAGTGATTTTGAAGGGAAGATCTCGGGTTCGATTTGGTGCTGTTGAGATCAGCCGGAGCCAAAGGTTTGAACAACAACTTGTTATTCAATAAGGTGGCTGGAGTCGGAGGTCCATCAACACAAATCGAAGAACTTGATTCAGCTTGAATCAAGGGGCAAGGAGTGAAGGCAACTTTCAACACATTGAGATTTCTGTTGTATATTTGCTGCTCAATCCTTGTATAAACTGTTCATTCAAACAGGTGATATCTATAAAATATATCTCAATTCTAGTTTTAGAATTGAGGGCAGACGTACCCCGAAGCCAGGACGACGGAGGAACTGCCTAACCAAATTACTTGTCTTCTCTATTTTTCAGCATTTACGTTATAGCTCAAAATAAGTAATTTTTGTGTAAGCTCTATTGTCAAAATTGTGATATCAATTGAGTAAGAGGTTAAAACTCTGTTTTAACTCCAAAGTACAACAAGACATTGTACTAGGCTGGTTGAAATCACTTACTCAACATAAATATCACTTGGAGTATTTTTGCACACCAAGTGTTTGACATATTGCTTGAACCAAAATTATCTTACTTGTGTATCTAGTTTTGGCTTGATTTTGAAGCATTGGAACTAGGAATCCTTACAACTGAAGTAAATAATTGATAAGTGGAATTAGTGTTGTGATTCTATTTTTTTCCAAATTGTCATTAATCCAAAGGCTTACGTATATCCGGTTCCGGTTTTCCAATAACCGTTCGTTTTAGACTATATTTTTCCTCGGCCGCTTCCACACTTAAAACATTTTTAAAACCAATTTTAAATTGGTAGCGCCGACTCAAATTTTAATTGGGGATCTATTCAACCCCCCCTTCTAGATCCGTGCCATAGTCTAACACCAATGCCCTTTTATTTTTAGAATTTTTATTTTTATTTTTTGGATTATTTTTCATCTAAAAAAGGAATTATTAATTGGAGGAGTATTATTTGCATTAAATCTTGACATTGCTTGGTTTTTATTTTGTTTCTCCTTCTCCTTTTTGATCCAATGACTAAAATTTAATCCTCGTGTCCTTGATGAGTTGATTAAATTTTCAGGACCATTTTGCCCCTGTTTGGTTGATTTTGTGTTGACTTTTGATGCATTTCATTTGACCCTCGACAATCCTCATTCACAATGGAACACCCTTGTGAATGAATTTCTTTGGTGGTGTTTTGAATTGATTTTGATTGTGATATTTTGGCCTCTATTTGCCAACATGTTTGGGTAACTTGTACATTTTATTTGATCATTTTAAAACCATTTTCCTAATTTTGAGGTAACTTGCAAGTCAAGTTACCTCCAAGGGAGGTTCATACAAGTGCATGACCTAGTCTCAGTTGGAAATGACCTTTGTGGATCCATTAAGCCCTCAACTCCTCTTATTTCATATAATAGACATGTTGAGCTTGTTGTATGCTTATTTTTAGGTCAAAATTATGTTCATTGCTTGTTCATTTGTGTGTTTCTTTTGTTGCTTTCATTAGGGTTTCCATGTGAAGTATGCTTGCATTCCTTTGTGCTGTTGCTTGCATTTCCTTTTGATGTGATTTTATTTTGCTTTTGAGCTTTCTTATACATATTTACCTTCTGTCCAATGACCTTGGAATCTCATTTAAGGTGTCTTGGTCCCTCTTTTGGAGGTATTTGAAGCACACCTAAAGTGATGAATCCATGAGGATTCTTTTGTGCTTTTCTTTACATCTTCTTGTGATGCTTATGGTTGAGTGCATGGTATGAGGTCCTTGCTTCCCTCATATAGCCTCTCATCCTCACTTTTATGTTGAGCTTCCTTTCACTTTCATTTGGTGTAGTTTTGGTGGTGTGGTTGATGTTGTTTGACTTAGGTCATTTCATCCCATTTTTTGGTGCATGTTTGTGTGTTTTGTTCTTGTTGCTTGACTTGTTCTTGTGAATTTCTTTTTATCTTTTCTTCTTTTCATTTCTCATATGCATGCTTGGTTGAGATGAGCTTGTGGAGGCTACTTCCCCACACTATTTTCCTCCCACTTTCATTCTACTTGTGCATCTTATGTTTGCATTTTCATTTGCATGTTATTTCTTCTTCTTCTTCTTTGGTTCTTCTTTGCCATGTCCCCCATAAGTTCTCTAACCTCTTGAGGTTATGATAGACTTTAAGTTCAAACCATGCATGATAACATTAGGTAGTTCCCTTTTGAATCTCAATCTTAGTATCACCATTGCATGACAACTTTAGGTTTGTGTTAGTTCCCCTTTAGTCTGTCCCTTCTCTTCTCATCTTCATACAATCTTAACACACTTAATAAAGATAATGGATATTGTGCCATGAGCCTTATACTTGGGAAATGGTGATTGAGGGGCTACCTCTCAATTTCCTATATTGTTTAGTATACGCCCTTAAGGCGATATGCAGTGCATTCGATCCTAGGATTTTAGACTTTAGTACAACATACATTATGAACACTCAAATTCAAAACACTTCTTCTCTAAAAAACAAAAAAAAAATTCAAACCTTTTTCACCCTTTGGGGTTCTTAATTCCAAAAAACCTTTTCAGAAAAAGAGTCTTGTTAACTCTTAGTTCTATCGCAAACGGTAACGCCGAAGTCTCCCATGCTCGAGCTGCATACACCAACTGCTAGAACTGGTTGTTAACCCTACTCGGGCCTAACAAACTTTTGAACCAAATAGGTGTTCTTGTTAGCCCGAACTACATTTGCTTTGATCTTTCATACCAGATGAAAGTACGTAGGCACAAGACGTGATGTCTTGGCGAGCAACCTTCCCCCTTTTCATCCGTAGTTAGCCGAACTACGTTGACTCTGATTTCTCGTACCAGACGGGAATACATAGGCCCAGAGCAGCGATGCTCTGACAAGTCCTTTCTTTTTCTTTTGTCGCTGAGACCTTTAGCTAGATATTTGATCACATTTTTAGATAGACAACAATGCGTGGATCCCGTCGAGTACGACGGACGTGAGGGGTGCTAATACCTTGCCTTTGCGTAACCGACTCCCGAATCCAAACTTGGTTGCGGTGACCTTGTCTTTCCCTTTTCCGTCAAGTTTTTCCGATCGTTTCCTTTCCCTCTCTTTGGGATAAATAACGAAAGGCGGCGACTCTTCTGTTTTTCGCCGGGTGTTTCTCGCAGTTGCGATAGCTGGCGACTCTGCTGGGTGAACTGGTTCCCTATGTGAGTCAATCCTAGCGCTTGTCTGTTTATCTTTGGGTGTTGTATATATGTACTTTATTTACTTTCCCGCATTTTACTTTTCAGCATCATATATCATTATTGTTGTGTTGTGGGGATGGGAAGTTCTGATGAGTGTAAGCCAGACTCAGGCTTGAGTGAAAACATAGCATTAGTAGTGGAGATTAGTGGGGGCCAGTTTGCTTAGCAGATACAGTTCCCCATGAAATTCACGCTCAGATGAGATTCTCTTTGATGACTTCTCCTCTGGCCCTTAAGGCTTGACGGGATGTTGGATCTGAGGGTTGCCGACTCTGGGAACCAATCATTTGTGATTCAGCTAAGTGAGGCCTCTTCGTGAGGTGATGATGCCAAACCAGAAATGGTGAACGTATCATCATTTCTTGAAAGTCTGTGACGCTGATGAATGCATAGGATGCCATACCTTATCAGTGAGTAGGTATGTACCTGTGAGTGGGACTGGGGTTATGCAGGAAAAATTTACATTCAGATTACCAGTTTTCTCTACAGTTTGAATCTGGATTATTGGTATCAGTTGGTTTCTATCGGAGCAGTGTTATGTTCTTGTTGAAGCATAGCTCTGATCTTTCTCAGTCTACAGCACAACAATCTTGATCCCTTGTGTGTGCATTAGCATTTTGCATTTAACATTGTTTTGCATTAGCATTTCATTTTGCATATCCATCCTCAGCCAGAACAGGGAGCTTACCCGTCTTTTGTCTGCTTCGTTAGTTGGTTTCCCGACATTCGCATTGCACTTGAGTTAGATTCTGGAAGGATCATGAACTCAGGAAAGCAGAATTTTATTGTTACAAGGGCCGAGTTTGAATTGATGAAGAATCAGCTAGATCAACTCATGGAAGCCATGACAACTATGACTAGAGGAGAGGCTAATATTTAGAGGACTCTGGTAAACAATGTTGCTAAGGTTCATCTTGTGCCGATTCCTGTTGAATAGCATCCTATTGCTAGAGATAGAGATTCTTCTTCTCTCCATGACACAGATTATCAGAGTTTCACTTTCCCTGTGCTAGATTCTCAGAGGACCGTTCCAAAGGCTAATGCTGAGGACCCACAGACTATTGAATTTGTGGGAAAATGTCAGCTATTGGAGGAAAAGCTTGATGCCCTGATGAGTCAGGATACTCTTAATTTGAGTGTTGCGAGCATGTGTCTAGTGCCTGGTCTTGTGATGCCTCCGAAGTTCAAAATGCCGAATTTTGAGAAGTTCAAAGTAGATAGTTGTCCGAAGCAACATTTGGTAATGTTCTGCAGGAAAATGACCTCACATGTTCACAATGATTAGCTTATGATCCACTGCTTCCAGAACAGTCTGAGTGGAGCATCATTGAGTTGGTATATGCAGTTGGAGAGTGATTGCATCCGATCATGGTCAGATTTAGCCAATGCCTTTTTGAAGCAATACAACTACAATCTCAACATGGCTCCTAGTCGCGTGCAGTTGCAGGAATTATCTCAGGCGGATAATGAATCCTTCAGAGGGTATGTGCAGAGATGGAGAGAGTTAGCTGCTCGTGTTCAACCCCCACTTCAGTAGAGAGAGTTAGTTGATATATTCTTGGGTACCTTGAAAGGCCATTACTTTGAAAAGTTGATCAGTAGTGGAATGTCAAACTTTGCTGACTTTGTGATAATAGGTGACCCTATTGAGAGTGAACTTAAGAGCGGAAAGATTCGAAACATCCCCTATATCCCAGTCGAGGAAAATGAATAATTTATTAGTTCTCAGGAAGAATGGGAAAGAGGAAGTGATGTTATCCCAGGATCTCCAGTATCTCAAGTTCAGTTTTCAGATACTTCGATTGTTCAGAGTCAACAGTCTGTTGGGTCTGTGTATCAGGTATCTGTTTCCCGCTAGAGTCAACAGTTGTACTGTCGGCAATCGCGTCAGCACGCTAGACGAAGACTAAGGAAGCCAGAAAGGTATTTTACTCAATTGTCGGTATCGTACAATCATTTGTTGCTGGATTTGATCAGAGGTGGGTTGATAGTGCCGAAGAAGATTAATCTAGAGATCCCGACATATCCGCCAGGCTTCGATGTCAGCACCCGCTGTGAATACCATGCTGGGGCACAGGGGCATTCAACTGAAGATTGTAAGGTGCTTAGGAGCTAGGTTCAGGCTTTGCTGGATTCCAACAGGATCTCAGTCACGTCTCAGGGTATTCATATCAATGATCTTCTTTTGTCCAGTCAAGCGGGTGTATCAGTTCATGCTATGGAGGAATTCACCGAGAGTATTTGTTTAGAAGAGTATCAAACTGAAGACTCAGTTGAGGGTTGTATCCCTGTGTAGAATTTGTTCATTAATGTATGCTGACCATCGTCAGGCTTGTTGGTCGAGGTCATTCTGTTTGTATTCA
Organism: Lathyrus sativus; assembly: GCA_963859935.3. Taxonomy (NCBI): domain Eukaryota; kingdom Viridiplantae; phylum Streptophyta; class Magnoliopsida; order Fabales; family Fabaceae; genus Lathyrus; species Lathyrus sativus. Next base: position 257,761,060 of record OZ012739.1, read on the forward strand.
GTTACTTATGTATGGTGCATATATGTGTGGTGGTTATCCCTGTTTGGATATTGGGTTCCTTTTTGCCTTGGTGCTATTCTGAGATTTCCCTGTTGCATACTTGTCTGCATCTTGCATATTATTTTTGTATAACAGGTACCTCGGAACTGTTAATCTGACTTCAGGTACTCCACTAGTTTGTTGCAGGTTATACAATCAGATAGATCACAGGAATTCCCGCGAAATTATGGATCATGTTCAAGCAGAGCTGAGAGAAGTCAAGGGCCAGATGGGGCAGTTCATTGTGGACATGCAAGCGTTGCGCTTGGATCAGAATGCACTCAGAGAGGAAAACCAGCAGTTCAAAACTTAGGTGGGCTTAATCATGGAAGTGATAAGGAATGTGCTCAGAAAAGAAGGTGACCAAGTTCCTGAGGCTGCAGCGAAGATGCTTGTTTCACTTCTGTCTATGGAACCTATACCAGAGCAAAATGTGTGTCATAAATCTTCTATGCAACCGGAGGTTCCAAAATTCCAGTGTCATCAGCCGTGTTCCGTTTCTCAGGAGAATCCCAAGATTAGAAGATATGGTCAAAAGACAAAATCTCAAGATAGAATCTTCGATTAGATCCCCATGGATTATACTCAGCTTGTGCAACTCTTGCTCCAACTTCAGTTGGTTAAGCCTCGGACTTTGGCTCCACTTACTGGCCAATCACCACCGGGCTTTGATATTAATGCTTATTGTGATTTCCACTCGGGGGGACAGGGGCACAACGTCGCAAACTGTAAAGCTTTTAAGCATAAGGTTCAGGACCTTATTGATTCGAAGACAATTGAATTCACGCTGGGCAGCATGAATGTATCAGACGAAATTATTCCTTATCCTGTAAAGGGGATGGATGTTCCTATTCAGCCACCGAAAGCTGCAGTAGGTCAAGAGTATATCCTACAATCTTTGGTGTCAAAATCTCCTTGCCCACAGTTGCTGCTTGTTCCAGGGTCAAGCTTAAGGATGAAGGCACCTGAACAAAAAGAGTCCTCAAGAATTCAAACCCAGTAGCCGGACGTTTCTGCTGTTCAGAGTCCACAACCGTTTGGGTCATTGCAGCAAAATTATCAGTACCGGAATCAGAATAAGCCTTGCAACAACTTGAAAATAAGGAATGCTCCTCTGCATCCAGTGCCTATGTCGTACAGTCAGCTGCTGCCGCACCTAGTTCGAAATTCTTTGGTGGAGCCCAAAGCTCTCAAACCGGTGCCAGAACCTTACCCTCCCGGGTATGATCCTAGGGCCCAATGTGGATATCATGGAGGATCCATAGGGCATTCTACTGAAGATTGCGAAGCTTTTCAATCTAGGATACAACAGTTGATGGACCGAAGGTGCATATCCTTTTTAGGGGGAAAGTTGGTCGTACATCACTCAGCTGATTGAGTTTGAAGACTTCAAGGGTCACATTCCCACAACAGCTAATCAGTGTGGAAGCCTAGTTCCCAGAAGCTGGCAATTTTCGTTTTATCTTGTTATTTCTTTATGTTTGTAATTTTCTCTCCTGTTTAAAGTGCGATCTTATTTGTAAAACTTGTTGTTTTCAATTGATATTAATGAAATGAATATGCATGTTTTGATTTAATCGATTTGTGTTCACTAATTGCTTTTACAGATGTCATACGCTTGTTTAAGTGAAATCCAGGGAGGATGACGAAACTGAAAGACGAACTTCCGATTGTATGCTTTTGAAAAAAACTTGTTGATGATGTACATCCATATTTTTTCAAATTCCTAAACACCGGAGATATAAGGATGATAATCCCTTATCAACCCCTTTGAGCCTAGTAGTAGGAGTTCTTTTCTGAAAAGGAAAAACCCTAAATCTTAACCTGGGGCGGGGTAGGTGTCAGCTAATTTTGGCTGAGCATCCAAATTTCAATAAGAGTGTTCCCGTTCGAGGATCAATCACACCTCTATAGGTCGTTCCTAAAGAACCACAATGGTTAAACCTTATCGACCAAAGAGTGAAACAGTCACCATCCTCTAAACAAGTCAGACAAGCCGGTGTCACACGATTTGTTCAAAAAAAAAAAGAATCAAAAGAAAACCAAAAAGAAAAAACCCGCTAAGTCAAATCTTGGAAACAAGCGACTTAGGCAAAAATTAGGGCATCCCGCTGGACTTTGAAATCAAAAGAAGCTCAAAAGAGCCAGTCCAGGCAAAAGTTAGGGAAATTTAAAAATGATGATAAAAAACAAGTCGTGTCATTCAGGCACCAGAGATGAAAAGTGAGTGAGTGTCACTCCAAAAAACTTGTGGTTTCCTGAACCAGCACTCCTGTCATTCAACCTTTGTAAGGTGAGCGCTAGTGTCGAATTAGCTAAATGTAGGATTGGAGAACATCACGGAGAATGGGTGGGTTAAAATAAATTTTGAGCCTGTATCCTTTCCTTGTAAACCGTGAACCTGATCAAGTTACAACCTGGAAAAGTCCTAATTGAAGTAGGTTTGTTTCGAAAGCATACTTCGGTAAAGATCGCATCGAAACTGACTCCTAAAAGGATTCCTCTTACAGTGTTGTATTAATGTTAACATGTTGATAAATGATTTATTCACCTTATGTCACAAATTTTTTCCAATGAACAGATTGGAGTTCAAAAACTATCATATGCATTGCATTTAATGTATCTTTTATGCAGGACAATTTGTTTTACTTGTGAGTAAGCGCTTGACAGCAAGAAAGTTTCCACAGTGGAAAGATTGATTAGGATAAAATGCGGAATGCCTGAATACTCCATTGAATGGGGCAAGTTATATCAAATGATCACAGCATGGGAGTCAGCCAAATGAGAATCAGTTAATCTGAAGCAGTCAGGTTGAGATTCGATGAATCTCTCGCAGCCAAGAAGCACTTTCCCCACAGATCAGCCAATCAGGGGCAAAGTCATTGCAGGCTGGGGCAGACCACCCTAAGAATACAAAAGCTATTTCTTTCCCATGGGGTAATTGATGTGAATCACCTCTTCGAGGATTCAAGGTGTTTAGGCAGCGCATATCACACCGTCGGGGTAGAGATTTTAGATTTCCTTTCGAGGAACATCCCCGCAGAGATCCCATAGGCGGGGGCAGATTAGAAACAAAGAAATCGCTCCTCTCCGTATCATCAGAGCTACTTGAAGCTATTCAAGCAGGTTTGATCAACCTTCAAGTGCAAGACGAATGTCGGGAATTCATGTTACTATCCCCTGACCCTTCAACCAGAAAACCTATGAATTCAGACAGGATATTTTTCTAGTGTCAGTCGTACCCGACCTTTTGCATCATCCAATTTTCATTGGTACACAGGAGGACTTCGTCTGTTTTCTCCAGCAAAAGTCCAATCATCATTGGCACGTGTAAGCTATCCCGAGTAGAGTCCAATCATACTTGGCACATCTGATTATCCCCAGCGGAGTTGGCTTCGTCTTCAGTATTTATTTTGCTGGAATTTTCTGTTATCCAGCTTTCCCCGGCAGCCTGAGCCTGCATTGGCATTTTTGCATATAGTTATCATGTTTGCATCATCCTTGCATTTCATCCTCAAATGCGTAGCATTTCCATTTCGTATGGAGCATTACGCCATATTCAAACATACGCATATGCATTTGAAGCATAAGCCAGTTTCTGTCAGCCTTCTGTGGCAACTTGAATCATGTTGCAATCAGTACGGGGGCATTTATCCAGCAGCTTTGTTCAGACATCTTATCGGTTTACTCGGGTTTCAAATCATACGTCGGTTATGCTTTGTCCATCAGTCCTCTGATGATGACATCCCCAACATATTTTTCTTTCCGTCAATCCTTATTGACGATGTGTTTCTCCAAGCAGATTTTCTTTCCGTCAATTCCTATTGACGATGTGTTTCCCCAACAGGTTTTTCTCTCCGCCTATCCTTAGACGATGTGAGTTTCGGATATGGTTTTCTCTCCGTCTATCCTTAGACGATGCGTGATGTCGGATATGGTTTTCTCTCCGTCTATCCTTAGACGCTGTGAGTTTCGGATATGGTTTTCTCTCCGTCTATCCTTAGACAATGTGAGTTTCGGATATGGTTTTCTCTCCATCTATCCTTAGATGATGTGAGTTTTGGATATGGTTTTTCTCTCCGTCTATCCTTAGACGACGTGAGTTTCGGACATGGTTTTCTTTCCGTTTATTGGATGAGATGTCGTTTTAGGAGGGTTTTCGTGCTGTCAATTCCTATTGACACTGTGACTCTTTGAAGAATGATTGGTTTCCCTTATTGGTAATTCCTATTGACGACATGACTCTTTGAAGATGGTTTTCTTTCTGTCAATTCCTATTGACGATGTGGCCCTTTGAAGATATTTTCTTTCCATCAATTTCTATGGACGAAAGGATTCTTCAATTTGATGAATGGTTTTGAAGTACATTAACGTGATCTATGGTTTTGATTGTCTTACTGTCTATCTTTAGACTATATGAGTATTTGGTGTCTTTCCGTCTAGCATTAGATGATGTGAGTAGTGTTTTTCTTTCTGTCTATCCTTAGACAATGTGAACCTTTCATGGGTGTCTTTCCGTCTACTTTTAGACGATGTGAGTATTTGGTGTCTTTCCGTCTACCATTATGCGATGTGAGTATTGTTTTTCTTTCTGTCTATCCTTAGAGAATGTGAACCATTCATGGGTGTCTTTCCGTCTACTTTAAGACAATGTGAGTAGTTGGTGTCTTTCCGTCTACTTTTAGACGATGTGAGTATTTGATGGCTTTCCGTCTACCATTAGACAATGTGAGTATTATTCTCTTCTTGAGGTGCAGCTACCAACTGCGGGTTGATCTAGCCTTTGGTTTTGATGTCTATGGCATTACGCAGATGACTGGCAGCGATGTCAGGTGTTCTTTATTGGATGATCAGTCAGCTGGTTGCCGTTGCAACTGTCTGCGTTCAGTTCTTCTAGATATTTGTTCCCCAATCAGAGTTTTGCAGTTTATTCCTGCGGTTGGCAAAATTCTGGGTTTCTTTGGTATTCAACTGTCTTTTACCTTGATTGTTTGAAATCCGTTCGCTTTTCATCCATTCAGGTCCAAGTCGTTTGAATAGGGGCAGTTGTTGCACCCCAAAATTTGACCAACCTTTTTCTTAACTTGGTTTATGTTTCATTTCATCTTTTTCCAGCATTTGCATTGCATAGCATTTTTCATTTAGCAGGGGATCAAGAGGTGTGAATAGCAAGAGGAGGTAACCCAGAGTGTTGAGCCTAAGTAAGGGGTTTTACTCAAGCATGAATGGTCATCAAGTCATCAAGAGGTGGTCAGTGGTGTTTGAGAAAGTTGATGGGCGTATGAGGATCAGCTCCTAACTTGGAGGCCACTTGAAGATCATCAGAGAGTTGTGAATTCATAGCTATGGATGCGGGATGTTGAGAGAGCTCATGGAGTGCTTTGAGAGCCATGTTGGAGCTTACTCAAGTTGTTATATGATGTGGAAGAAGCCACAATCAAGAATGTTGCATCTAGGGTTTTCATTTGGTTAATCCTCAGTCAACTGTGAAATTGAAGGAGATTAAAACTCAATTCCAAGTCTCTATGGTCATGTGATGTTGTATTGAGATGCCTAATATATCATGTCAAGATCAAATCAAGAAGAATCAAGAGTGTGAGAAGTTACTAAATTAAGGTTCTTAGTGTAAAATCCCCTATTTAGTGCCCAACTTCAAGACCACATATCTCAGGATACATGTCTCATCTCATCTTGACCTTAACATGAAACTTATAGAGCATGTTTCTAGCTTTCTTTTGAGTACTGTAAGTCATTCATATGATTTCTAGAACTCAAGTTATGATGCTGGCAAGTTACAGGTCCTAAGATGAATGTGATTTTGGTCAACAAAAGTCAACCAACTTCCAAGCCACTTTTGTACTAGAAGGATGTTTCTCCTCACCTTGACCAAAACATGAAAGTTGGTCCTCATGATCTTATCTTTCCAAAGAGTACTAGAAGTCATTCATCTGATTTGTGGAACTCAAGTTATGAGGCTTGCAAGTCAGGGGTATTTTGGGAAAGTAAGATTAAAGGTCATTTTCGTTATAGGTCTATTTCACCACCTTGCACACTTCAAATGAAAATCTTTCCAACATTAAATGTGCTCCAAATGAGGTCAATTTCATCAGCAAACCATCTCATGTCATGGTTGAAGCTTGGATTGAAGAATTCATGAAGGAAAATTCATGGAAAAGGCATTAAAAGGGGAAAATCCAATTAAATTCATTTGGGATCAATTTTGTGCAAGTTGATACATATTTTGAGTGCAAAACACATTGTAAACACAATGGCATTTTAAGAATTTGAGTTTGGTGATTTTTGGTATGCCAATTTCAAGCTTTCTTCATCATGAAGGTACACATGCTACACTCACCATTAAGATCAAACAAGGAGCCAATCCCAGCCATTGAGATTCCCTACACTCCAAGCAACTGATTTGAGCAAGTTTGAGAGCATTTTGGAGCAAAATTCGTGCACATGGTCAAGCTTGAAAACTCAAAATCTTGGATTTGCAATTGGGTTGTATAGGCTGCCATTGGGCTTCCTTTCGATCACTATCCATCATATATAAGATTTCCATCATGTACAAAGTCTCAGGGGAGAATTTGGAGGAGAATTGCTCAAGAACACGTTTGGAAAAAGTGAGGAAAAAGTGAAATACGAATTCTGAGATTCACATCATATCAATCCAAATTAAGTAAATCAAAAGCTTCATTGAAGATCAAGGAGTGATTCTGGTTTATTTCCAACAATTTTCATCAAGAATTGAAGGCTCAGTGGAAGCTCTCCACTAGGTATCTTCATTTCAACATATCTCTCTATTTATGCCATGTTTGCTTGCCATTTTTGCATCATCGAGACCTAGCAAATATGTAGATCAATTATAATTAAAATTGACTGGCATTGGTGACAACTTGTGTGTTGAGCTCATTTCTTGTTGTGTTCGATCTGGCTTCATTATGAACTTAAACTAAAAACAAACCACATATTTGAGATCTACATGAGGAGTACATGAAGTTTGACTATTAATTTGTTGATTTTGGTTGATTTTTGCACTACTTGCGTTTTGTGTACTATTCACGGTGGTCGTTTTAAATGAAGAAGATGACCGAAGATGGTTTCCGGCCGCCGTCTGTTTTTTTCAAATATTTGAAAGTTTGATGATGATTACGTGGCTCGCTGATATTCATTGGATATGGTTACTTTTATTTTACACGGCCATGATTAAGACACACCATGCATATTAATTTGATCACCACACATGATTATTCTAAAACTCATCGTTTCATTTAAAGTCTTAGCCTGGCCACGTGGTTGTACCAATGCCCTTTGATGTGCATACCTTTTGATCACACGGTTTGGAACTAGATGTACCATGGACCTCTATTGATTTTACACACTGGATCTCATCGTTTTATTTAATTTGCCATTGGGCCTGGACTGAATTGCTATTCCCACCCTCATTGTGAGCTCAGCTTGCTTTTGAACGCATATTTCTTGCTATCTGCACCACTGGTTTGACTATTTTTATTTCTTTTTGTTTTTATTTTATATCTGTTTAGATTTAATTCAAATTAAAATAGTTCTCCAATTGGTAAATTTCCCCAAAAATATTTTTTGGACAATTTGAAATGTTCTTTTATTTTTAGAATTTTTATTTTTGTTTTTTGGATTATTTTTCATCTAAAAAAGGAATTATTAACTGAAGGAGTATTATTTGCATTAAATCTTGACATTACTTGGTTTTTATTTTGTTTCTCCTTCTCGTTTTTGATCCAATGACTAAAATTTAATCCTCATGTCCATGATGAGTTGATTAAATTATGAGGACCATTTACCCCTGTTTGGTTGACTTTTGATGCATTTCATTTGACCCTCAACAATCCTCATTCACAATGGAACACCCTTGTGAATCAATTTCTTTGGTGGTGTTGTGAGTTGATTTTGATTGTGATATTTAGGACTATGTTGGCCAACATGTTTGTGTACCTTGTACATTTTATTTGATCATTTTTGAACCATTTTCCTAATTTTGAGGAAGTGCGCTAAGCGCGATAGGAGCTCACTTATTGTGTTTTGAGCCTTTAGCTACTGAATTTTTCATTAGCGTGTTGGTCTCGCGCTGTAAAGCTCGCTTAGCGCGCTATACCGACACGAAAATTTCATAACTTACTTTTCAGTCCTTCTTTCTTGCACCAATTGTTACTATCATCAAAAATAGGCAAGAAGAACTGTTAAAGAACATCAAAATGCTCAATATTCACAATATTTACGCTAAAATCGAAAATTAACATAAATACACTTAAACTACTAGATTTTAAACAAAACTATCAAGTAAACCAATTGAAAGGGCCATACAATCAAGTTAAAGTATGCATAATTTGGCCCTTAACAATTACAACTCCTTCAAACTCAAAAAGTCGAAAGAGATCAGATGTAAGGACATGTGGTCTGACATCACATATTCTTAAACATAGCAAAAATCACATACTTGTCCATTACTCCCCCTGTGACATATAACCATTATTTCCCCTAAAGGAGAAAACCCAAATCTCCTGAAGTCCAAACCTCAACTACCTTAGTTCACACATCCCTTTTAAGAGGAAATCCCAAATCACCTGGTAGACGACTATGAACTATCCAAGTTTAAAAATATTATAAACATATAAAACAGAAACCATACATATTACTCATAACATTAGAGTAAATTAGGGCAAAGATGTTTTGTTTCAAAGGAAAGCATGTCAAGATTAGATTTCGTTAATCCTTTTTATACGTATCCGATTAATCAAACATGCGAATTTAGTTTCAAATAATAAAATCGTGTATCCTTGCGAATCCGTTCATTTCTAAAGCAGATTCGTGAATATTATTGTTTTAATTGATAGATGATTTCTCTAAATAGCAATTGAAACAAACAAACATAAAGATCGATACAAAGCGAATATTAACTTCCAAATCTACGGCTAGAGTTTGTTGGTTAATAGATGAAAAAACAGATCAAGACTTGGAAAATCTATGTCTAGAGTGATTCAAACCATAAATACATCATTAAAAGCAAATATCTTCATCATCTATTGATCATAACCTTGTTCACATACAAAAGATCAAAAGAAATACATAAAAGCAAAATTAACTACCTCTAATCTTAAAACAAAAGTGTTTAGCTACCCATCATCGTGGTAATTTGATCAACATGTAAGAAAAGAAGCTTTGCTAGCATTAAAGTCGATGAATCGAGGATTGATGCCCCAAAGATTTAAGTATCACTTGTCCAAGAGTTTATAAGGTTTTTGACCTAGAAAATCCTTTTTCTCTTTCTCAGATGCTGAAAAGTGTGAAAAAGTACAAGTTGTTAAAAATATCTTCCAAGTGATATATTTATAGACAAGGCCACTTAGTGTTGTAAGTGGCATCGCGCTAAGTGCCCTCAAAGGGGCGCTGAGCATGGTCAGAAGAACACAACTTATTTCCCAGGAAGTGCGCTAAGCGCGATAGGAGCTCACTTATCGCGTTTTGAGCCTTCAGCTACTGAATTTTTCATGAGCGTGCTGGTCTCGCACTGTAAAGCTCGCTTAGCACGCTATGCCGACACGAAAAGTTCATAACATGCTTTTCAGTCCTTCTTTCTTGCATCAATTGTTCCTATCATCAAAAATAGGCAAGAAGAACTGTTGAAGAACATCAAAATGCTCAATATTCACAATATTTACACTAAAACCAAAAATTAACATAAATACACTTAAACTACTAGATTTTAAACTAAACTATCAAGTAAACCAATTGAAAGGGCCATACAATCAAGTTAAAATATGCACAATTTGGCCCTTAACAATTACATCTCCTTCAAACTAAAAAAATCTAAAGAGATCAGTTGTAAGGACATGTGGTCAAACATCACATCTTCTTAAACATAGCAACAATCTCAGACATGTCCATTATCCCCCTGTGACATATAACCATTATTTCCCCTAAAGGCGAAAACCCAAATCTCCTGAAGTCCAAACCTCAACTACCTTAGTTCACACATCCCTCTCTAGAGGAAATCCCAAATCACCTGGCAGACAACTATGAACTATCCAAGTTCACACATTAGAAACACATACAACAGAAGCCACACATATAATAAACATATAAAACAGAAGCCGTACATATTACTCATAACATTAGAGTAAATTAGGGCAAAGATGTTTTCTTTCAAAGAAAAGCATGTCAAGATTAGATTTCGTTAATCCTTTTTAAACGTATCCGATTAATCAAGCATGCAAACTTAGTTTCAATCAATAAAATCGTGTATCCTTGCGAATCCGTTCATTTCTAAAGCAGATCCGTCAATATTATTGTTTTAATTGATAGATGATTTCTCTAAATAGAAATTCAAACAAACAAACATAAAGATCGATACAAAGCGAATATTAACTTCCAAATCTACGTCTAGAGTTTGTTGGTTAATAGATGAAAAAAACAGATCAAGACTTGGAAAATCTATGTCTAGAGTGATTCAAACCATAAATACATCATTAAAAGCAAATATCGTTATCATGTATTGATCATAACCTTGTTCACATACAAAAGATCAAAAGAAATACATAAAAGCAAAATTAACTACCTCTAATCTTAAAACAAAAGTCTTTAGCTACCCATCACCATGGAAGCTTGACCAACATGTAAGAAAAGAAGCTTTGCTAGCATTAAAGTCGAAGAATCAGGGATTGATGCTCAAAATATTTAATTATCACTTGTCCAATTTTCTATGATTTTTGACCTAGAAAATCCTTTTTATATTTCTTAGATGCTGAAAAGTGTGAAAAAGTACAAGTTGTTAAAAATATCTTCCAAGTGATATATTTATAGACAAGGCCACTTAGTGTTGTAAGTGGCACCGCGCTAAGTGCCCTCAGAGGCGCGTTGAGCATGGTCAGAAGAAGTCAACTTATTTCCCAAGAAGTGCGCTAAGCGCGATAGGAGCTCACTTATTGCGTTTTGAGCCTTTAGCTACTGAATTTTTCATGAGCGTACTGGTCTCGCGCTGTAAAGCTCACTTAGCGCACTATGCCGACAAGAAAACTTCATAACATGCTTTTCAGTCCTTCTTTCTTGCACCAATTGTTCCTATCATCAAAAATAAGCAAGAAGAACTGTTAAAGAACATCAAAATGCTCAATATTTACAATATTTACGCTAAAATCGAAAATTCACATAAATACACTTAAACTACTAGATTTTAAACTAAACTATCAAGTAAACCAATTGAAAGGGCCATACAATCAAGTTAAAGTATGCATAATTTTGCCCTTAACAATTACATCTCCTTCAAACTCAAAAAATCTAAAGAGATCAGATGTCAGGACATGTGGTCTGACATGACATCTGCTTCAATATAGCAGCAACCTCAGACATGTCCATTACACCCTCTATTACATATAACCATTATTTCCCCTAAAGGCGAAAACCCACATCTCCTGAAGTTCAAACCTCAACTACCTTTGTTCACACATCCCTCTCAAGAGGAAATCCCAAATCACCTGGCAGATAACTATGAACTATCCAAGTTCACACATCCTCGTCAAAATCATGCAATTGAGCATGACTTTTCTTCAAGGATTTCATCTTTGTCACAAATGTTTTCCCTTTCCTAGATTATCTAGTGGACGACACAACAGATGTCATGACTTCAGACTCCACTTTCTTCGAATCCGCATTCTTTTCCTTCTTTGCATCCAACACAAGAGCCTCTTAAGCATTAGTATTTTTGGAATTCATACTCATTTTAAAACGTAGTGAGGTAGACGGCTGAAGCGGTAAGCTTTTGGAGATGAAAAATAACAGCCTTGCTTATTTAGAATAAAAATAGCCTGGTTTATAACGCATGACCCGTCAAGGGTAGAATTGTTGAAAGGAGCGAAATTATCCTTGCAAACAGAGACATTCTCTTGTCCCTCTTTTTCACTTTCCAAGCTTTGGCTGTAACATTCCCCATGTCATCGAAAAACTGCTTTTCTTGAGAAACGCATGCAACCCAAACAAAGGCATGATTCAAGTCTCCTAAACTGTAGTCGCTATAACTCTTCATTAATACTAATTCCCAAAACACCCCTAGTAGGATAATGACCAGTCACAATGATATTGTCCAGTTGTACAAAGAGAGAATCCTTGAAATTTATGATTGTGACCAGCTTGTTACAATAAAATGTCATGACATCCTGATTGACATTGTAAACTTTTATCATCCAACTCACTTTTGAGCAACAACTCCCTCAGCAAAATACTTAAACAACCACAAATTATATTCTTCCTTATCCAAAAGAAAAGGTTGTTTTTCAATGAAGAGACACCCTTAGACCAAATCAGAATCACACATACAAAATTAGCTCATAATCCAAGCAAGAACCCCACACAGTGATAACAAAAGCAAACTCCCTTTGGATTACATAGCTTATTAACTCAACAAAGTACAACTTGACAACTTAGCATAATGTCAAGACATCTAGTCCGACATCACAGAGCTACCAGAGTAACACAAATTACATGAGAACATGTAAGCTTTGTACAAACTACAACCTTGCAGCTGCAAAATAGACCAGACAAGTACAAAACCCCCCTGAAAACCACAACCTTCTGCATAGAAAAATAAATTCTCTCATACCACAAACATCATTGTTCTCAAGGAAATTCCCATGCAATCAGGAACAGTCCAAGTTCATACAACTTATTCACATGCATAGCAGAAGAAAGATAAGCCTAAAAAACATAAGGGACACTAGAGTTCTCAAAAGACACTTTAGACAGGTAAGATGTCATGCACATTTTGTTTGACATCATGCACACAAACTACAACAGAAGAAGTACGTCTCATCTTAGGTACCAGTAGCTAGAATGGAGTTAGAACATGACATCCCAGTGTAGCACCCTAGAATGTGTAGGGGATCAAGGTATTTGGTTCAACACCCAAGAGAAAAGATTCATCTTCAAAGCTCAAGAAAAGGCTCATTCTTAACCTTGTAGTGTTATCAAGTCACAAGGTCTTCATCATCATCAAGACAAGTCTCACAAGCATTTGAATCAAGGATCTATGCACTGACCACCACCTCTTATCTTGTGGACAACTGGATTAGGATTTTGGTTCAAGAGGCATAGGTGGCTAGTTCCTTGGGAATGAAATGAACCTAAAGCTTAATATACATCTTGGGGGTCCTCTACATGGATTATGCTTCATCACAAGCCATCACAAGATCTTCAGTCAGTGGAAAAGATGTTAGGGTTTCATCTGGTCAACAAAAGTCAATTATGGTTCAATGGGGTCAAAGTCTTGGATCTCAAGGTCAACCAAGGGTATGTTATGTGTTTTCAAGTGTTTTAATGTTTTTGGAACAAGAAAGTTCAAGGGGTAACATAAGATCATGAGTTTGGTTGGACTAGGGTTTGATTGAAATATGTTCTAAGTGTAGAAAACCCTAATTCTAGCCATTTTGCAACTTCCATAACTCTCTCATCCTTGATCCAATGGAAGCAAACTTGTTATAACATTAAAGAGAACATCATGAACTACAATTTTGTAGAAGAAAGCAAGTCTAAAATATCCATAGTTTGAGAGATATGATGAGCTAAAGTTGAGAAAATGGAGGTTTTCACATTCCAACACAGAAATTTTTCGAAGTATGGAAATTCAGCTTGAAGTGCATGTTTTCAAGCCCATATTACATAATAATTCAAGCCTCAAATGACTTTTTATTGAACATGAAAGTTGTAGAGCATCCTCCAAGATTTATTTTAAGTACTAGATCATCTCCATTGGATGTGTAGAGCTCAAGTTATGGTCTCTCCAAATTAGGGTTTCAAAGTTGTCAAGATTGGACATGTTTTAGGCAGATCTTTTTGGGCAACTTTCCAAGACACTCTTTACTAAGTTCTTGACCTCAAATCAATTTCACTTAAACACAAAAGTTGAATATCAGGCTTCAAGATTTCTATCCATTACTAGATCATCTCCATTGGATCAAAAATCCTTAAATTGTGTGAATTCAAAGATGAGGTTTCAATTATGTCAAAAGTTACTTTGGGCAGTTTTGAGGACACAAGTTTCAATCAAGTTTTCTCATTGATCCAAGTCCTATTTCACCATTCCATCAACATGAGACTTACTCCATTCATTCTCTACTTTACAACAAAGAACCTCGTCATTTGGAGCTATGTTCATGGATTCATGATAGCTTAAAGTGGGCAATATGAAATGGTTTCAAGATGCATGTTAGTGACATTTTGTGGCATCTCTTGCGACATGGTCTTGAAGAAACATGTTCACCTCAATTTTACATGCATCATGCCACTCTTTGAGTCATGAAAACATTGCCTTAAATGCACCAACAAGCCTTGTACCAGTTCCACCCTTCCTGAGCAAGTTTTACCAAGAATAGAAAGATGACAAATATTCCAAAAAACTAGCACACCAAGGATATGCTCCACTACTACACATTCTAACCATTATCCTACACCACAAAAGCAACTAAAATAATTCTCATGCAAGGATACTCGTACCATACTCTCATACTCACGCCAAAATTCAATTTTTCACAAATCATTCACCAAACTATTTTAACCACAGTTAAATACTTTTTAACCACAAAAGCTTCACATATAAACTAAAAACAAACCCTAGAGAGGGGAAGGGCTTCATTTTCAATAGCCAGAATCACCAACTCTCTCTCTCATTTTCCATTTTTTTCTCTCCTTTGAGCTTCACATTTCAAGGGGTTTTCTTATGTTTTCTCGCCTCATTCATACTTCTTGGAGATTTTTGGATTGTTTGGTGAAATTTATTGAAGAGTTTCACGTGGAAACAGAAGCCATAAAAGCTACATTTAGGTAAAAACTTTCTCTTTTCGTTTCTCTCTTGTTTTTTATCTTTTGGTCACGTGGTTGTCACATTTGAACTTCTGAAAGCATGAGGGTTTTGTTTGGGTTGTTGATTTTTGGTTTTGTTCAACTTCCATAAAACATGTTAAAACTTCGTGGTTTGTTTTCTTCGTGTTAAAGACTCTATAAATGCTTTCTGATGCTTGATTCATGATCTCCTTGAAATTCCCTTCAAAATGGTGTATGATTTTGTTGTTTTTTATGACGTTTCACTTGCAACTCCGACGTGACCACTAGAGAAGACGACCGAAGCCCTAGCTCTGGCGTCCAAGTTGTCTTGGGGTGTTGACTTCTTGATCTTCCTGCATAGAGCCCATGTGGCATTAAGTCAGTGATGACTCATTTCATGAATCTCACGCGTGGCCCCTTTTTTGGTTGTTTATGATTTTGTTTGAAGTGGGCCTTATTTATTTGCTTTCTGAACCCCTCTTGTTCTGGCCCAACACGTGCTTAAATTGGTTTCAGTCCAAACCATAACTTCTAATACACCACTGTTTGGTTCATTCTTTCTTTATTTTTATTTTTTGTATCATTTTTCAATTTGCTTTTATTTTAATTGATCCCTTTTTATAAAAAATCACTAAAAATCATTTTCATACACATGGAATCTTAAGATTTTTTTCATATTTTTATTTTTATTTTAAATTTATTTTTCTATTTTATTTGAATTATTCTTGTGAGGGTGTTTACCAAACTACCCTTGGATTAATGTTTGCATTTTGATGCACTTGTCAAGGCTTTCTTGAGCCATGTTTTCACCTTATTTTGGAACATGATTGAGCTATGTTTAGATGTTGGTTTGAAGCTCTGATGATCAATTTTTGTTTGATTTCTATTTGACTTTGTTTGACCCTCGAAGTATGCTCGATTAGTTGAGGGCTTGACCTTGTTTGATTCATTTGTTGATGTTCTCTTACAAATTTTGTTTTGATGCTTTTACACATTATTCATAACACACATGATATGAGTTTGAACATTTTTTTGGATTTTATTTGCTCTTGTTATTTTTTGTTGAAGCATTAAAATGTGTTTGTTTTAACTAAGAGTTTGTGCATGTCTTGCCATGATCTTTTGAATTTAATTCTTGAATGATCCAATGCGTGTTTGATGATCTTTCTTAGATTCCCTCAATATGTCTTAGGTTCTGGTTTTCATGATTATATGTCTATTGTATGCCCATTTTGTTTCATTTACCTTACATGATCTTATACTTCTCACATGAACAATTTGAGCTTGTGTTTTCTTGAATTTGGTGCTTCAATTTGTGTTTGCCTCTTATTGACCTTGATTGTGGATTGCAATTTGAACATGATACATACCATTTGATTTTTTTTCTAATCATGAAGTATTGATGCTTGGTTAAGTATGCCTTTGCTTGGGTGCCTCCTATCTTAGATTGACTTTGGTGTATGTGTTTGTTCTTGAGGCATGATTTGAGTTCAAGCTCTAAGGTTTCCCTTGTGTGTTTATGGATGAATCTTTGTCTTGATAACAATATTTTTGTTGTTGCCCACACTTAATCCCATGCCCTAATCTCATGTCTTTCCCTTAGGGTTATGTTGTTTATGTTTGTTTTTGTGTAGCATGTGCTTTGACTGTGAATGGAATGCATGATTTAGTTCTTTATGTTTCTTCCTTGATTATTGACATGGTTAGATATGTTGTGATGTTTCTATTACCCCATCTTGTTCCTCATCTCATTTGACCTCATTTTACTTTGCTTTGTGTTTGATATTGCTTCCTGTGAAATGTTTGAGTCATTTGATTGTGTTTGGGCATTTTGTTTTGGCATTGTGTTTTGATCTTGTGACATGGTTTGAAATTGTGATCGCTCTTTGTTACTTTTAACATGATGTAAGTATTCACCTTGTATGAGATTGAGATGTGTGTTTTTGGTACTTCTTTGAACTTCCATGTTTGTTCTTTTTGACTGTACCTTCCTTCTTCTTCCACTTTCTTCTTCATCTTCTCTCTCTTTGAGACTTGTTTAAGTTTCATTTTTGTTTTTATTTGTGATTAAATTGGATAGTGTTTACTTGTGCTTTCTCACATGATCCCTTAGAATTCCTCGTCTCACTTAATTTCTGATTAAGGTGGGAGTAGGAGAGACATTAGGCTTTCAATCCTTTGCATGATAACAATTAGGATAGTCCCTTCTTGACCTCAACTTTAGGTCTATCATTTGTATGATAACATTAGGTAGGCTTCCCTTTCATCCTAACCTTAGGATCATTTTGTATGATAACATTAGGGTTTTCAGTTCCCTTTAGTGTTTTTTTCTTTTTGAGTATTCTCTTCTCATCTCAAATAACTCTAAAACACTTAATAAAGACGATGAACATTGTGCGCCATAAGCCTTAAGCATATGGGAAATGATGAGTGGGGGTTTCTCCTTACTTGTCTAGAGTGTTTAGTGTATGCCCCTTGGGCGATATGTGACGCATTCGCTCCTATATCATAGTTTTTAGTGCAACGTGAATCTCAAACAAGTTCAATTCACTTCTCTAAAACTTAAAGGTTGTCGAGCCAATTGGGAAGGTTGTTGATTCTGATAACGTTGATATTGTTGTTATGCAACTTGTGGTTGTGGTTGATATGGCTGCGGAAAATGCGGTTGATAAGAAAGAGTATTAATAGTTGGAGACAGAGCTGCAATCTATTGATGTAGTTGGTACCTCCTTCTAGACCGACCATGGTGTATGTAGTACCCCAAAATTTTCCTATTTTTGTTGTTACATCTTGGATTATGTTTCATAGCATCTTGCATTGGCATTTGTGCATAACATTGGTTCTAGATAGGGGATCAAGGTATTTTATTACTCAAGAAATAAGCTTCACATTCAAAGCTCAGGCAAGGGTACAATTTCAAGTCACAAAGTCTTCATCATCGTCAAAGCATGTCTCATAACTTTTAGGAGTGAGAATTCATTTGTTGGTCATCTCCTCCTATCTTGAGGGTAACTAAAGGCACATGTGGCTAGTTTCTTGGATGAAACATGGTTCAAGATATGAATACATGATCTCGAGGGTCCTCTATGGGGATTATATGACTACACAAATCATTTACAAGAGCCTCAATTAGTGGATAAAGTGTTAGGGTTTCATCTGTTCAACAAAAGTCAACTGGGAGTGTGAGAAGACTCAAGGCTTCACTTTTGAGCATTTGAGTCATAAGAGGTCATATTAAACTATCACAAATATTGTGCTAAAGCTTAATCAACTAGAATCAAAGAGATCAAGAAGTTGCTAAATTAGGGTTTTAGAGGATTCTAAGTGTAAAATCCCATCTTTTAGAACTTAACTTCCATGACAAGTTTCATCATGATACAAGATTTATCTGATTTTTCACCAAACATGAGACTTGTTCCTTGTCCTTCAAGATTTGGATTTATAAATCTCAGGTTATGATGTTCACAAGTTGGTTTTACAAAATGGTGAGGATTTAGAGGCACACAAGGGTAACTTACTTCTAAGGAAATTTTCACATGGATGCAAGTTTTTCCTCAACTTTCTTCATATACAAGAGTTGTTCCTCAATGTCTAAGCTTTCCAAAAAGTGCAAGAACTCACCATTCCCATGTGTAGAACTCAAGTTATGATCTCCTCAATCCAAGGTCATTTTGGATGACCTAGTTTTAGGTCATTCACTTCAAGGTTAAAATCCATGAACTTCTAGACCTCAAATCAAGATTCTTGCAACATGAAACTTGTATATCAATGTCTTGCCTACGCCATGACCTCAAATTCCATGACGTTTTATGACTTGTGAGGCAAGTAAGGCATGATGAGCACGGAAACCTGAACTTTAGACCTAATTTGACTTTCTTGCATTTCAAGCCATCAGTTTGATTTGTTTTTGTTATTTTTGGTACCATATCATAATCATGTCATGACAATGTTACTTGTTACCTAAAATGAACCAACATAAGTTCATGTTTCTAAAGATATTTCATGTTTTTCACTTAATGAGGAAATCATTCAAAACATATGACAAACTTATTTCCCTTCCTTCCAACCTTTATACTTCATTTCCTCACCCTCCCTTATGTTGATAGAGTTCCTAAAAGTAGTGGAAAGAAGGTAAAACTCGTGTGCACCATATTTGAGGAGTTTTTGGCAGGTTTGTGAAATGAACCAATTTACACATCACGGGCCTTCAAAAATACCCTTAAACCCTCACATATAAGGAATATAAAAGCCCTATTGTAAGAAGAGAACGATTTTGTTGCAGAGAGAGCTCAAAACATTAAATTTTCTCAAGCTTTTCTCTCTCTTCGAGTTGCTCATTTCTGGGAAGTTTGCTCTCATTTCTTGGTTGATTCTTACTCATTGAAGCACAAGCAACTCATTGGTGGCTTTAGATTGAAGCTCAAGCAGCGTTTGAAGGACCAACGGAGTTGCTCCGTTAGGTAATATTCTTCAATCTGAACCTCTCATGCTAGGCATCAAAATAAGCTCATGTTGGTTGCATCTGAAGCCCTACCTTACGTAGGAAATGTTTGAATGAGTGTTGTGTCTGTTTATGCACTTTTCAGATTGTGTGTGAAATTTTCGTGTTGAGTTTTAAGCATGATAGATGAACCTTTTTAGAAAAACAATTCCATATTCTTGCTCTCCATAAAAAATCCTTTAAAAACATGTCCAAGGTTTTGATTTTTATTCCAGTTTTCAGTCTTCTCTAGAGAGGCTGGCCGAAGAAGACAACCGGACTAGGGTTCCGGTGGCCTGCGTGTGTGCTGAGGTGTTTTCTTGCATGGCATGTTTGATTTGTTGACTTTGCTGATGGGGTGTGTGCGTCCCATGAAGTGGTTGCCGCCTCTAATTAATGAAATACATCGTTTCATTTTTTTCTGATTCTTTTACTTGATTTTGGAATTGGGCTTAGCCCTTTACTCTTTACACACCCCATTTCTGGGCCCATATGCGTATATAATTAATTGGGTTTTAGTTCAAATCAGAATTTCTCAACACCCCCTTTTGCCTTGCTATTTTTTATTATTTTATTATTTATTTACATTTTGATTTTATTTTATTTTTAATACTTCCAACTATTTTAAAAATCATCAAAAATACTTTTCTGATACTTTTACATCTTATTTAATTTTTCACATTTTTTATTTTAATTTTTATTTTATTTTAGTATTTTATTTTGAATTTTGAATTTAATGTGTTCTATTTGACCTAGTTTGAAACATACCTTTAATTCTTGCCCTTCGTAATTGACTTTTGATCCATGTTTTTGCACATACTTAGACACATACATGTAGGATATTTGAATTTTATTTTGATGCTTCGGTGATCACCTTTTGATTGATTTTCATTTGGCTTTGTTTGACCCTCGATTCTTGCTCGATAAATTGTATGCTTTGCCTTGTTTGATACATTTGGTGATGTTTTCATACAATTAATGTTGTCATCCTTTGCAAATTGATTCTTGATGATTTAAATTGAGTTTGGGAATTTATTTGGACATGTTTCTATTTTTGGATGATGCATCAAGTTCTTGTAGTTTTGATCATCTATTTGTGCATATCTTGACCTAGTCTTTTGAGATTGCTTCTTGTATGATCCCATGGATGTTTGATGATTCTTGTATTCTATTGATGATATGTTTTAGGTTCTGATTTCCATGATTAGGGTTCCATTGCATGATCACTTCATCTCATATGCTTCACATGATCTTTTGTTCCTTTTAGGAGTTTGACTTATGAGATGTTTGCTTGACTTTTGTACTCCAACTTGAGTTTGATTTTTCTTGTTTTTGCTTGTTAACTTGATTTTTAATGTGATGAATATCATATGAGCTTATTTATGATCTTGATGAGTTGATGCTTGATCACTTGTGTTCTTGTTGAATGTTACCTTTCTTTGAGATTGACTTTGTTGTGTGAGCTTGTTTTTGGAGTATGCTTTGAATTCAACTGTAATGTCTCTTTTGTGTGTTCATGAATGAATGCTTGATTTGATTACCATGTTTATGTTGCTCCCCACACTTGATATCATGCCCTAATCCTATGTATTTTCCTTTAAGACCATATCTTGCATGTTTGTTGTGTATGACAATTATTTTGTTTGATAATGTGATGCATGTCTTGTCTCCTTGAGCTTCTTCTTTAATCATTGACATGTTTTGGATATGGTATGAGGTTGCTACTTCCCCACTTTGTCTCTCATCTCATTTTACCTTTTTTCACTTTGTTATGTGATTGGTATTGCCTTCCATAAGATGTTTAAGTCATTTGAATGTGTGAGAGTGTTTTTGTTTTGCCATGATGTTTTGATTTCCAATCTTTTGACTTGGCTTGGCATGTGTTTGTTTCATTATTATCTTGACATTATTTTGGGTTTCATCTTTGATGATTGAGATATGAGTTATGTTTGATTCATTTGGATTTCAAATACTTTATTTATTCACTTTGTTTGCGTTTCCTTCAGTCTCCTTTCTTCTCTTTCATTTATTGTAACTTGTTTAAGTTTTGCTTCCATCTGTAATTGATTTGTGAGATGTTTACTTGTGCTTTTTCACATGATCCCTTAGGGTTCCTAGTCCCTCTGTTTAAGATGGGAGTATGAGAGACTTTATTCTTTCAATCCCTTGCATGATAACAATTAGGATAGTCCCTCTTAGACCTCAACTCTAGGTCCATCATATGTATGATAACATTAGGTATACTTCCCTTTCATCCTAACCTTAGGACCATTTTGTATGATAAAATTAGGGTTTTCTAGTTTCCCTTTGGTGTTTCCTTGTGTCTTCTCTTCTCATCTCAAACTTCTTGAAGACACTTAACAAAGAATGATAAACATTGTACGCTACGAGCCTTAAGTACATGGGAAATGATGAGTGGGGGGTTTCTCCTCACTTATCTAGAGTGTTTAATGTATGCCCTTTGGGCGATATGCGACGCATTTGATCTTATGACATAGTCTTTATTGCAACGTGAGTCTCAAACCAACTCAATCCACTTCACTAAAACTCATAAATTAAATTTCAAACCTTTTTGTCCTTCAGGACTATTCTCAAAATCATTTTTAGAAAAGAGTGTGTTACTTTTCAGTTCTACTGCAAACAAGCATCGACCCTAACTACAGGAACTGGAACATAACATCACTCATAAAAAACACTTAACCAACAAGTGGTCTAGTTTACCCGAACTACGTTTACTCTGATTTCTCACACCAGACGGAGATATGTGGGCATAAGACGACGATGTATTGGCGAGCAACCTTCCCCACATCACCCTTAGTTTCCCGAACTACGTTGACTTTGACTTTCCCATTGCACGAGGGAATACGTAGGCATAGAGCAGCAATGTCCTATCGAGTCTGTTCTTTCCTTTCCACCCCCGGTTTAGCAGTAGCTTTTAGATAACACACCCATAGATTAGACAACAAACATGGATCCTGTTGAGTACAACGGACGTGAGGGGTGCTCATACCTTCCCCTTGCGTAACCGACTCCCGAACCCAAGATTTGGTTGTGATGACTTTGTCTTATACTTTCTCTTAGGTTTTCTTCCATCGTTCCTTTCCCCCTCTTTGGGATAAATAATGTTCGGTGGCGACTCTTATGTTTGTTTCCGTCGGCCCTTTTCGCAGTTGCGACAGTGTACAACACTCACTTCTTGTTCTTTCTTCTTCACAAAACTACTTCCATGCTTCTTTTCATTGGTAGAAGTACCATCTTCTTTAATCAGTATACCCTCACGAACTTCCTCTTCCAGATGATTTCCCATGTTTACCATCTCAGTAAAATTAATGGGTGTGCTCACTATCATCCTTTCATAGAAAAAGAGGCTTAAAGTCTTCAAAAAAATATTAGTCATTTATTTTTCCTCTAGAGGTGGTGTAATCTGAGCAGCCAGTTCGTGCCAGCGCTGGGCATACTCTTTGAAATTTTCCTTATCCTTCTGAGTCATGGCTCTCAACTGGTATTTGTCAGCTGCCATATCAACATTATACTTTTATTGTTTGATAAAATCATCGCAAACATAATTGCAACTATGGATTTTCATATTATCCAGCCCCATGTACCATTTAAGAGTTGCGCCTATCAGACTATCCTGAAAGTAGCCTATCAGACTATCCCGAAAGTAATGAATCAGCAGCTGATCATTGTCTGTCTATATTGACATTTTGCAGGCATACATAACAAGGTGACTCTGAGGCCAAGAGATGCCTTTGTACTTCTCGAAGTCAGAAACCTTAATTTTATGAAGAATCTTGACATTCGAGACTAAGCAAAGATCAAAAGCATTCTACCCAAACAACTCTTTCCCACGAAGGGCCTTAATCTTTTTCTGCATCTTCAAGAACGTATCTTGAAACTCGTCCATCCTTTCATCAAATCCAAAACTCTCATTAGGTGCAGTGTGGAACACTGGTTCTTCAAGAATATAAGGAACAATATTCATCAAAGGTGGTGGAACAAACATTACAACAGTTACAACATGTGTAATAGTTATAGTAGGAATAGTAGTTAAACCAGGAACATCAGTTACAGTAGGAATTTCTAAAACTAGTGGTCGGTATCCAGCTGGAGTAAAGAAATCAGGCATTCCCCATGGAAAACATGGAGGCATGATATACTGTGGTTCACTTGTGGGCGCCACTGGGACCGGTGCTGATACAATTTCTAAGATTACAGTTCCCTGACCATGATCCTGTGAGCTGTGTGACGACTGATTTTGGGCAGATGTCAATGATTCCATCCTAGCATTGAGTCTCTCCAAGCTTTCTTTCAGTGTTGAGACTTCTTCATGGAGAGCCCTGTTTTCTTGCTCTAATTGGTCCATTATGCACTGACAGCATGCTCTAGTATTCTACCGGTGATTCAACTTGTCTAGCGGAGGAAGAAACAAGAGTGATAACCTAGAACGCAAAGAATGCAAATACAAATTATGTATGCACATGTACAATTTAATGCAAAAGCTTCATGGAACTTAAATATTTGCAAACATCACAAATAAATTCTTTTCATTAATAAAAAAAGAGAGAATTACAATTTTAGAATTTCTTTCAAGAAACCTAAACAAAAGCTAAATAAAAGCTAACAAAAAGTCCTAAGGAGCTTCTCCTGACAGCCTCCTATTGATCTCCTTAATCTTCACTTTCATCTGAGCCTTCTCGAGAATAAGCTTATCCACCATCAGCTTCCAAGGTGTTGACTGAGCGCTAGAGGAAACTAAATCCTCCTATGCCTTCCTCTTCTTACCAGAGAGTATCTCTTCATTCTTCACCTGCGGTTGTCTTTGGAGTTCTGCATTCTCTTCGACGACTACTTGATATTTGTTTTTCCAAGCCTCTCCATCTTGTTGTCCTTTACTCAAAGCAGTCTCCAACTTCTCATCTTCAAACATAAAGACCAAGATAGGATATTTCTTCAAAGACATGAGCTCTTGACAATAATAAGGCATCTTCAGCTTGTTGGCCCTCTCTCAGACCCATTAGAGATAGGGTTCCATGGAAATACAATTTGGTTTTCCCAAATAATTTTTTCCTTTCTTGGGCAAATGGCACCAAGCAATCACAATTTTATCCTTAAGCTCTTTACTATCCTCACCATCCTTGAATAAAATACCCTCCACATGTGCATTTTTAGGCTTGTCTTTCAAAGGATAGCCTAGATGATAACGAGCCAAGACTGGATTATAGCTGATTCCTCCTTTGGTGCCAAGAAGAAGTACATTATCAAAGTCTCCAAAGCTATCAATAATCTTTACACCCTCATAAACACGATTGTACTAATCAATGTCAGAGTGAGTAAGAGCCATAATCTTTTGTGACCACCGTGAACCACTCTTAAGATCCCAAAAAGAGATATACTTAGGCAAGTGAGAAATAAAACACTTGTACAATAATGGCACACAACATGTAAGCATTCCCCATTGTGAATGTTACTTAGATGAACAGAGTGATAAGCATCTGCTAATTGAGTAGGTACTGGATTCTTGTTCAAGAAAATCTTGATAGCATTGATATCAATGAAGTATTCAAAACTGGGAAAAAGAAATTCACCATAGATGAGTAGGGGAAGAGTAGCCTCAAATGCATCCATGCTAAAATGATCAGTATAATACTGGCTTGAATTTCAGATAATCTCAAGTGTGCAACCTTGGCAATATCTTGCTCTTTAGGGTATTTCTCCAAGACAGGAAAAGGAGACTCATCGAGGATAGGCAAACCAAACAGATAAGAATATTCTTCCAATATGGGCACAAGCTAGTAATCAGGGAAAGTAAAACAGTGATAAACTAGATCATAGAACCGAAGTAGAATAGAAATAAGTCCATTGTCCACCTTAGTCTTCAACAGTGATAACAATTTCCCATAGTTGTTCTTGAACCTTTCTTGATCTACAACCAAAGCTCCCAACCTCCTTAGGTCATCCAGCTTAAGATTCTTGAAAGTGTACTTCAAAGACTTCCTCCTTTCACAATCCATGACAATCCTATGATGTTTGCAAACAAAGAAGCTCTAAGTTCCATGAATTTTTTTGAAGATGATGCTTATGAAAGAATGATAAATGTATGCACAAAAACAGGTACACACATATCCACATATTCACATATATACATGCGTTAAACAAGGGCCTAGGTTTAAAGATCACGAGCATGGAGCCATGGTCTACCCATCCCAAATGGTGTGTACTATTGGTTCATTTGTACCTGTACAACATGTTCTATAAAATTCCCAAAGTCATCAGTCCATCTTTCGGATATTATCAACTTCCCAATTACTCGGTGTTGTACCCCAAAATTTGCCCAACCTTCTCTTTACTTGGCTTTTGTTTTCATTGCATTGTTCTAGCATTTGCATTGGCATATCATTGTTCATTTGCAACGGGTCAAGATGTGTGCATAGAAAGAGAAGGTTTTTCAAAGGTTTCCAAGCAAGCTTGAGTGCTCATCAAGTCATTAGAAGCTGGTCAGAGCTCTTTGAGAAAGTGGATGGATGTATATTGCTTATCTCCTATCTCGGAGGCCAATTGAAGATCATAGGAGGATCAAACGTTCATGGATATGGACATGAGGTGTGGTGAAGATTATTGAGTTCCTTTGAAGCCATTTGAGAGCTTATGCAAGTTGTTATATCATGTGCAAGAGGCTGCAGTCAAAGGATTGCACACCTAGGATTCCATCTGCCTAATGCAGGATCCACTGAGGATTTGAGGGAGATTAAGACTTAGTTCTAAGTCTTTGGAGTCATCGAAAGTGGTGTTGAGGCACCTAAGAGGTTATTTCAAGATCAGTTCAAGAAGAATCAAGAGTGTGAGAAGTTACTAAATTAGGGTTTCAGTGGTTTGTCAGTGTAAAATCCCCTATTTAGTGCCTAACTTCAAGACCACATATCTCAAGATACAAGTGCAATCTCACTTTCACATAAGCATGAGACTTGTAGAGCATGTGCTTAGATTTCTTTTGATTACTAGAACTCATACATTGGGTTTCTAGAACTCAAGATATGATGCTGGCAAGTTAGAGGTCTCAGATAAACCATATTTTCAGTCAACAAAAGTCAACCAACTTCCAAGACACTTTTGACCTAGAATCATGTTTCTCCTCAACTTTTGATGAACATGAAATTTGTTCCTCATGATCTTAGATTTCCAAAATTTTCTAGAAGTCCTACATATCATTTGTGGAACTCAATTTATGAAGCTTGCAAGGCAGAGGTATTTTGGGAAAGTGAGATTATAGGTCATTTTCATTATAGGTCCTTTTCATCCACTTATGCACTTCAAATGAAACTTTCTCCAACATGAAAGTTGCTTCAAATGGTATCATTTTCATCATGGAACATAAAATTATTATGAATTATGCAAGGATTAGGCGATTGGTGAAGAAGTTCCATGGAAATTTGAACTTAAAGTCATGAATTAAATAGAATTGGTTTTAATTCATTTTCATGTCATGTTTGTGCTTATTCTGATCCACAGTATCACAACAAGAAGGATGCATAAGTTTGTTTTGGTCCATGATGGGAAATACACGTGCATTTTTGATAACACGAAATCATATAGATATTTTCATACATAATTCGACTAAAAGCTAACCGTTTTCGATCCGATTTCGGGTTATTTCCATGTATTTGTCTGATGTTTTTGCAGGTATTCAACGATCACGTCTAAACAAGGCAACATGAAGAAAAGAAGCAATCCCAGATGAAATATGGACGAAAAAGGAGTGAAAACACAGTGAAAAGCGCAGCAGACAGTTTTTGCTGATGTGACGACCGTCACAGATGCATGACGACCGTCACACGGGTGACAACCGTCACACGGGTGACGACCGTCACACGGGTGACGACCGTCACACCTTGTGACGACCGTCATGCAGGCAAAAACGCCCCACTCAGAATACACGTCAAAAGAGAAGTTCCAATTCCCATTTCATGGTCCACTACTCCCTAAATTATCTGCCTCAAGGTCCATCATCCTCAGAGGTAACCGTTGGAGTCCCACCTCTATAAAAAGGGAGGCAGGGGACTTCAAAAAGGGAGCTGCATTCATACCACGAAGTGCTGCCCAAATTTATTTTCAAGAGCAAATTTAATTTCCAGCCTTTTTATTATTTGTATCCATTTCTCCAGTTTCAATTGTATCTCTTTCCTTTATTTCCCTTTCCATTCTACTCATTCCCATTTCCGCTCTATTGTATTTGTTACTGCACTGTACGATCAAATTGGAACTAAAGACAGAATCCTGCCAACATCTGTGGAGGATCTGCCCAAAGGCCAATTGGCATTATTTACAGGTTTTCATTTTGATCGACTCTTATTTTATCATAATGCAATTTATTATTTATTATTATTATTATTTATGTTTTGTTTTCCCAAATTCCATGTCTAGCTAAACTTAGGTAATCGATATGTAGTAATAATTCGAATGGGATTTGATAACTCTTGTTTGAAAACTTTCTTTTCACAAAAATAACTTATGGTCTAAGTGTTTAAAAATTGATTTACGAAATAAACTTCGTCGCGAAAGCGAGAACTTGTTTTAAAGTAGTTTTGCCACGAAAGTGGGAAATTAATTAAGATACGAACCAACAAGCGAAAGCTGCGGTAAGGTCAGATAGTAAACACTAGGCATTCGTTTTAATAACAGCGAAAGCACTTTAAAACTAATTAGAACTTAGAGATTTCCAAAAAGTAATTTTAACCCCGAACGGAACATGAAAGTGTACGTTAGGCCCTTAGGATTATGATTAGCGTCAATAACCATCGTGAGACGAGAGTCTTTAAAACTCCACTTTCTGCTTAAGTAAACTGCGAAAACTATTTCATACACCAGTAACTTATCAAATCCCTGAAGAACATAACTACTACGTATCGATTCAATTAATTAAAATCTTAATAGTAATCTTAGTTTCCCCTCTTAGTGACAATCTTATTCCCTTAAGACATATTCTACCTAGCTAAACATAGTAACTCCCGAGAACACTAGTTTAATTACGAGTCCCTGTGGGATCGATATTTTTTATTACTACGCGATAGACTGTGCACTTGCAGTTAGAATTGTTAGACATAGAAAGTCGCAATCAAGGTTTTGGCGCCGTTGCCGGGGACCCGTTTAGTCAATGGTGTAACCTTCTGTTACGCCGTATAGTCTAGGTAAACAATTTTCATTTTTCCTTTACTAGTGTTGTCGATTGTATGCCAAGTGATCGCCCACAAAGCGATATCTTGAAACCTTCAGTCGCAGAACTAGAGCGCTTCTTACACCTAAGAAGCCGAATCATTGAGTACCAACTCAAACATAACATTCCTGATCCTCTCACTCCCATTCCCAAATCCGAAGAAGAACCAAAGATGGCTGAAGGACCTCCGAACAAACCGCTGAAGGCATACGCTACACCATCTCAGATGGAGCCTAGAAGTAGCATTGCTGCCCCAGCTATTACCTGAAATGATTTTGAGCTGAAACCATCATTGCTGTCAGCTGTACAACAAAACCAATTCTCAGGAAACGCAACTGAGGATCCGAACGAACATCTAACGAAGTTTGTACAATACGCAGACACAGTGAAAGCAAATGGAGTAACTCCAGACGCGATAAGACTTCGTCTTTTCCCATTCTCTCTTAGAGACAGAGCGTGGACATGGTTACAATCGTTACCATCCAACTCCGTTACAACGTGGGAGCAACTGAAGAACGTCTTCTTAGCGAGATATTTTCCACCAAGAAAAACTGCTATGCTTAGAGCTCAAATCAACGGATTTCGACAGAAAGATAATGAATCTCTCTACGAAGCATGGGAACGATTCAAAGATATGATGAGAACATGTCCTCACCACGGTCTAGAAGACTGGGTGACAATCCATACTTTCTATAATGGACTTCTGTACAATACTAGATTAACCATAGACGCTGCCGCGGGCGGTGCACTTATGGATAAACCATACGATGAAGCCTATCAACTAATAGAAAACATGTCACAAAACCATTGCCAATGGGGAGGTGAACGCACTCCAAATGAGAAAACCTCAGCGAAAGGTGGGATGTACGAAATCAGCAGTCTTGAAAAGTTCAATGCTAAAGTAGATGCTCTAGCACAGAAGATCGATAGTCTGACCGTTAACCCCACTGCAACTGTCGCTGCAGTAACTCCAAATTGCGAGTTATGCGGAAGCACCACTCATAATGCACCCGAATGCCCATTGCTAGCCGGAATCACGCCATACCAGGTACATTATGCTCAAGGAAATCCCTACGCAAATACATACAACCCAGGTTGGCGAAATCATCCAAACTTTTCTTACAAAAGCGAAAATGCATTGCAAATGCCTACTGCTCCGCAAGGATATCAAAAACCAGCTGCTCAGAATGCACCTAGGAAATCAAACCTTGAATTGATGATGGAAAAGTTCATAGCTACTCAAGCTCAAACGAACAAAGAATTCTTGAATCAAAACATACACACTAGCGAGCAGATTAAACAGTTGACAGGAAAAGTAGACGCTTTAGCCACCCACAACAAAATGTTAGAAACTCAGATATCACAAGTGGCTCAACAGCAAGCATCTGCTGCCGCACCTGCTGGCATGTTTCCTGGACAACCCGAACAGAATCCCAAAGGCCAAGCAAATGTTGTGATACTAAGAAGTGGAAAAGAATTGGACGAACCGATCGATCCGAGGACCGAAAACTCAGCCATGCAACAGAAACCAACTGAACAAGCAGAAAAGGAATCTGAGTTAGAGAAGAAGGAAGACAACGAGAAGGAGGATACCGCGAGTGAAAAAACTCAAGCACCTCCAGCGCCATATAAACCACCTATCCCTTATCCGCAAAGACTAATAAACTCTAAAACTTCAGGACAGTTTAAGAAATTTGTAGAGCTCCTTAAACAGCTGAATATTACTATTCCCTTTACAGAAGCGATAACTCAAATGCCGTCATACGCCAAATTTCTCAAAGAGATCCTGTCGAATAAGAGAAAGATCGAGGATAACGAAACAGTTACACTCACTGCAAAGTGTAGCGCTATTATTCAGAACCGCATGCCTCCTAAATTAAAAGACCCAGGTAGTTTCTCCATACCCTGCGTCATAGGAAAGTTCGTAATAGACAAAGCTCTATGCGATTTAGGAGCCAGTATCAGTGTTATGCCCTTATCTATATGCAAAAAGCTGAATATGGGAGACCTCAGGCCAACCAAAATGTCCGTACAATTAGCTGACAGATCAGTAAAATACCCCGTCGGAATACTGGAGAACGTTCCAGTATGCATAGGACAATTCTACATCCCAACCGACTTCATAATCATGGACATCAAGGAGGACACTATAACCCCAATTATCCTAGGAAGACCATTCCTAGCTACAGCCGGAGCGATTATAGACGTGAAGAAAGGAAGGCTAACATTCGAAGTAGGAGAAGAAAAGATAGAGTTCATTCTCACCAAGTTCTTACAAGCACCAGCCATAGACGATACCTGCTATCTAGTAGATGAAATTGACGAATGCATAAGAGAACTTGAAAATGAGGAGACCACGTATTCAGAAATAATAAAGATTCAAATACCCGACATTTCTGAAGACGACAATTGGCGTAAACTGTATAAAGACGGCAGCCTAAGCGAAAGCTTAGCACTGACACCAAACCATATGCCAGGTCCGAAGAACCCATCTTTAGAACTTAAAACTCTACCCAAAAACCTCAGATATGAATTTCTAGACGATGAACTAAAAAGACCAGTAATAGTCAACGCCGACTTAGGACAACCAGAAACAGAAAAGTTATTAGAAGTCCTAAAGAAGTACCCCACCGCGTTAGGCTATAACATAAGCGATTTAAAAGGTATAAGCCCTTCGATGTGTATGCATCGAATTACAATAGAGGAAGACTCTAAAACTTCTCGAGAGCATCAGAGAAGACTAAACCCCATCCTGAGCACTGTAGTCCGAGATGAAGTAAAGAAATTACTAGATGCAGGAATCATCTATCCGATCTCCGATAGTGAATGGGTTAGCCCAGTTCATGTCGTACCAAAGAAAGGAGGAGTCACAGTAGTTAAAAACGAAAAAGGTGAATCGATAACAAAAAGAGTCGTGACTGGAAGTAGGATGTGTATTGATTATAGGAAGCTTAACAAGGCTACGCGCAAAGATCACTTTCCGTTACCCTTCATAGACCAAATGTTGGAAAGATCAGCCAAACATTCATATTTCTGCTATCTAGATGGTTACTCAGGATTCTTCCAAATTCCCATCCATCCCGGTGACCAAGAAAAGACTACATTTGTAACACCCCCTTTTTATACCCCTAAATAAATTAAATAAATCAATTAGGCACTTAGAAAATTTATTTCATCAGAGTTTAATTAAAACATGGTATAAAAGAGGCGCATCACATTATCATGAAATTAAACACATACGATACCTGCTCAAAATAGATATGCAACAATGGGTAACCCACATCTCAATATTTAGAATAAAGCGGAAACATCCAAATATTGAATCGATCTCATTCATAAAAGTATATACAACCATCAGTTAATTCATGCTTTACAACATATCCACAGCAGATACATACACATATGTATCACAAAAGAATCAAAACAAATGTAACTCCAAAAGAGTCAAAGGCTTCCTAACTACCCAGATGTTACATATCAGAGCCATTGACCAAAAAGAATGAAGACATCGCTTCACAAAAAGAACCTCCAGCTTCCTACTCTGCAATGCCTCATAGAGCATTAGAAAACAGCAGAAGGGTGAGAAACAACATCATAACAGTTAATGCATAAAATTGTATATATACATATATTCATGATTATACAAGTCATACTCAAACATGTTCTCACCACGTTAAGCATATACAAATAATCATGTCTCTACACATACACATGAACATTCACTATATGTTCCTCCAAACAATCATATATAACATACACAGTTATATTCATTCAACCAATGCATCATACACAGATGACTCATGCAACTCATAGAGACCGACACACGACTCTATGCAGATGCAAATGCGGTACCGACTCATTCAACAAATTCCCTAAGGAATCGAGTATTCAGCAGATCCTCCACGGGATCAAGTACTCAGCAGATTCTCCACGGAATCAAATATTCATCAGATTCTCCACGGAATCGAATATTCAGCAGATCCTCCACGGGATCAAGTACTCAGCAGATTCTCCACGGAATCAAATACTCTAACTAATCCTCCACGGGATTACATGTTATGACCGATTCTCCGAGGAATCACACAATGCAACCGATTCTCCAAGGAATCGAATATAACCATCGTATCATACGAGGTTCTACAAATCCTCCACGGGATCAATCACAAAAACGCATACTATGTTCACAAACATACTCATTGCATTTATCACATACATCACATATATTCATTATGCATTCACATTATACACCATTTCACACAAGGTTTACATACCTATTAATCCATCAATGCATTTCTATCTAATTCGAGCAAACGCACAACATTATCAAACGATTAAGATTCACAATCGGCTCCACAATCTAGGATTCACGCCTTTCGGCCACCCACAGCACAACATGTTGAAACAGTTCGCACATCAATCATTCATATAGGCATTAATTATAATTGAATCAACCAAACATCATGCCATGAACAAAAAGCAAAACAAATAACACTGCCAGGTTCGCCAACCTTCGCCTGGCGAAGCCACGCAGCGAATGCTCGCTGGCCTTCGCCTGGAGAACTCCCCAGCAAAGTCCACTGGGAGTAATTCTGGAATTACTCGCTGAGGCTCGCTACCCACTCGCCTGGCGAACCTTCGCCAACTCACCTCGCCTGGCGAACTTGCCAGCGAATACAGGGTATTAGCTTCTGACTTGCTTCGCTACAGCTCGCTGGGCTTCGCCTGGCGAAGCTTCGCTGCCATTCGCCTGGCGAACTTGCGAAGACAGAACTTCCATGGCTGTCTCAAAGCCCAAAATCCACACAACCAACCGATTAAATCCAAACCAGTCACAGTAGCACAACCCAACCATCACCCGACTAAACTACATCGTCTAATCCGAGTTCTAACCGATTAAAACCTCATTCTACTCCCAAAACCAACTTCTAACCTAAGTGGAAAAAGAGTAGAACTCTACAAAATACATACACATACAATCATATACATTAAAGAGATGATGGAGTTTCACACCCTTACCGATCGATTGCAAGCTTTGGTAATGACTCCTTGATGATTCTAGGTTTTCCTCTCCACTTTCTCTTCTCTTTCTCTTCTCCTCTTTTCTTTCTCTTGTTTTTCTTCTTATGTTACTATCTTCTTCCTTTTTTCCTCTCTTATTCTATTTCTATCTCTATTTCTTTCCTCTCAAATTCTTTCCAACACTTATCAATCAATTCTTACACTAAAGTGCTAAATGTCTAAAATGCCCTTTTTACTCTAATTCCCCGAAAACTCTCTGAATCGGTAAAAATAGATAAAATAAGCAAAACACCACATAGCAATATATAATTTCTCAATTTAAAATAAACATCAATTAAATAAATTAAAAGACTCAACAATTAATGGGAATTCAGAATCGGGGCGTTACAACTCTCCCCCACTTTAGAAATTTTCGTCCTCGAAAATATCACCTGATTCAAACAACTCTGGATGCGATTATCGCATCTTGCTCTCCAATTCCCAAGTCATGTTGCCTTCCGCGGCACCTCCCCAGGACACTTTCACAAGCGCAATATCCTTGCCTCTTAGTTTCTTAACTTCACGGTCCAAAATACTAACCGGTAAAACTTCAACTGTAAGGTTATCTCTTACTTCCACTTCATCCATTGGAATAACATGTGACGGATCCGGAACATACTTCCGAAGTTGCGAGACATGGAATACATCATGCAAATTCGAAAGATTCGGAGGCAACGCCACACGATAAGCCACAGCACCAACTCGTGCGACAATCTGATACGGACCAATAAAACGAGAAGTCAACTTTCTCGACTTCAAAGCACGACCCACACCCGTAACCGGTGTAACTCTCAAACACATGGTCGCCCTCTTGAAACTCGAGATCCTTTCTCCTTTTATCATGATAACTTTTCTGTCTATTCTGAGAAGCTCTCATCTTTTCCCGAATAAATTTCACCTTTTCCGTCGTTTGCTGTACCATTTCAGGACCAACTACCGACCTTTCACCCGTCTCATGCCAACACAGAGGTATTCGACATCTCCGTCCATATAAAGCCTCAAATGGCGCCATACCGATACTCGAATGGAAACTGTTATTATAGGTGAACTCAATCAACGCTAAATAACCGTCCCACGCACCACCTTGTTCAAGCACACAAGCACGCAACAGATCTTCTAACGATTGAATCGTCCTCTCGGTCTGACCATCTGTTTGCGGATGATATGCCGAACTCAATCTCAACTTAGAACCCAAGGCACCTTGCAAACTTTCCCAAAATCTTGAAGTAAATCTAGGATCTCTATCCGACACAATACTCTTAGGAACTCCATGAAGCTTCACAATAGTGCCAACATAAATCTCGGCCAACCTTTCCAAAGAATAAGTAATATCAATCGGAATAAAGTGAGCCGATTTAGTAAGCCTATCAACAATCACCCAAATAGCATTATGTCCTCTTTGTGTATTCGGCAATCCCGTAACAAAATCCATCGATATACTATCCCATTTCCATTCCGGAATATCCAACGGTTGCATCAATCCACTAGGCTTCTGATGCTCCACCTTAGACTTCTGACAAGTCAAACACGAGTACACAAAACGAGCAACATCGCTTTTCAATCCAGACCACCAAAAGATCTTCTTCAAATCCTGATACATCTTATTCGCTCCCGGATGAATACTTAAGTTACTCCGATGTCCCTCTTCCAATATCATCTTTTTCAAATCCGCGTCATCGGGAATACAAATACGACCTCGAAACCTCAAAACTCCTAATTCATCAACGTTGAAATCTTCATTTCCATTCGTCATCAAATCCACAAATTTCAAATCCAACTTTTGCTTTTCACACACTGTAGTAAGGAAATCATTTGTGACATGCAACATACCAATTTTCACACTACTCGGCGTTAACTCACAAACCAAACTCAAATCTCTAAAGTTCTCCAAGAGTTCCCACTCTCTAACCATCAAAGTAGACACGTGCAACGACTTCCGACTTAAGGCATCGGCTACCACATTCGCCTTACCCGGATGATAATTTAAACCAAAATCATAGTCCTTCAAAAGTTCTAGCCATCTCCTTTGCCTCATATTCAATTCCTTTTGATCAAACAAATACTTCAAACTCTTGTGATCGCTAAAAACTTCAAATCTTGCACCATAAAGATAGTGCCTCCAAATTTTCAAAACGAACACCACGGCCGCTAACTCCAAATCATGAGTAGGGTAATTCTTTTCATGCACTCTCAACTGCCTAGAAGCATACGCCACGACCTTCCCATCTTGCATCAATACACCACCCAATCCTGACAAAGAAGCATCACAATAAACCACAAAAGGTTCCGTAGGATTCGGCAAAATCAAAACTGGCGCTGTTGTTAACCTTCTCTTTAATTCCATGAAACTCTCTTCACAATTAACATCCCAAATAAAAACCTTTCCTTTACAAGTCAACTGCGTTAACGGAAGTGCTAACCTTGAAAATCCTTCGATAAACCTCCGGTAGTAACCGGCCAAGCCCAAAAAGCTTCGAATTTCCGTAACCGATCTTGGAGTCTCCCATTGCATTACCGCATCGATCTTGGATGGATCCACACTAATACCATTGCCGGAAATAATATGTCCAAGAAAACTCACCTCCGACAACCAAAACTCACACTTAGACAACTTTGCGTACAACTTCTTCTCTTTCAAAATCCGCAACACAATCCTTAAATGTTCTTCGTGTTCCTCTCGAGACTTAGAATAAATCAAAATGTCATCGATAAACACCACCACAAAACGATCCAACTGCTCGTGGAAGATACGGTTCATATACTCCATGAAAACACCCGGAGCATTAGAAACTCCGAATGGCATCACCGTATACTCGTAGTGACCATATCGTGTTCTAAAAGCCGTCTTCGAAATATCTTCTTCCTTAACCCGAATCTGGTGATAACCGGATCTCAAATCAATCTTACTAAAAACATGGGCTCCAACCAATTGATCCATCAAATCATCGATTCTCAGAAGCGGATACTTGTTCTTAATTGTTACCTTATTCAACTGCCGATAATCAATACACAATCGCATACTACCATCCTTCTTCTTTACCAACAATACCGGCGCACCCCAAGGAGAGACACTTGGTCTTACAAATCTCTTATCCAACAAATCATTCAACTGCTTCTTCAATTCCACCAACTCCGATGCCGACATCCGATACGGGGCCATCGAAATCGGTCTAGTACCCTGAACTAGATCAATAGAAAATTCAACCTCTCTCTTTGGCGGCACATCCGCAACATCCTCCGGAAACACTTCGGGAAATTCACAAACCACAGGAAACACGTCGAGCTCAACTTTGCTCTCCACCGACAACGATGCAAACAAACCAAACAACTGAGCTTCGTCCGCTAAAAGTTTCTTCAACTCTTTAGTGGAAAGAAAACTCTCGTTTTCACCATCTTCCAAAGAAGGAAACCTTACTAACTTGTGATAGCAATCCAAATGAACTCTATTAAATTGCAACCAATTCATACCCAAGATTACGTCCAAACCTTCCAACGGCAAACACACTAAATCCATAACGAAGTCCTTACCATACATGGTCAAAGGACAACTTGCACACACCAAAGAAGTAGTTACCGACCCCGAAGCGGGAGTCCCAATAACCATACCACTACCCAAAGAAACCATACACAAATCCAACCGCTTAGCACACACAAGAGAAATGAACGAGTGAGTCGCTCCAGTATCAATAATAGCAACTAAAGGCATATCATTAATAAAGCATGTACCTTAAATCAAACGATCTGCCGCATTAGTGGCGTCTGAACCTACTAATGCGAATACTTTTCCGCCCGCCGGAGCTTGCTTCGGTTTGGTACAATTCGGGCTAATGTGACCCACCTCGCCACAATTAAAACACTTCACAGCATTCTTTCTACACTCTGCTGCATCATGACCAAAGAGTCCACAGTTGGAACACTTCGCCTTGAACTTTCCACAATCATAAGACTTGTGGCCCATCACGCCACACTTAAAACATTTGATCGCACCGGAACCTCCTCGGGTCTCCTATCAAAGTTTCCCTTATGTTTGCCCTTCTCAGCAGGCGTCACATAAGGTCCGCTTCGTACTTGCTGCTTCCCTCTCCTCTCGCTCAAACCCTTATAATGAGTAGAACGAGCTCTACTGTCTTCTTCATAAATCCTACAGCACTCGGTCAAATCCGAAAATCTTCTTATCCTTTGATAACCTACTGCTTGCTTTATCTCCGGACGCAAGCCATTCTCATACTTGATACATTTGGAAAATTCCGCCGTAACCGCATCATAGTGAGGGTGAAACTTCACTAACTCAGTAAACTTAGCGGTGTAGTCCACCACCGACATATTACCTTGTTTCAACTCCAGAAATTCCATTTCTCTCTTCCCTTTAACACTTTCGGGATAATACTTCCTTAGAAACTCAGCACGAAATAAATCCCACGTAATCTCCTCGTCGTCGACCTCAAGAACTTGCCTCCTGCTGACCCACCAGTCATCGGCCTCTTCTCTCAGCATGTGAGTCCCTAGTCTCACCTTATTCCCTTCAGCACAATCCATCACCCTAAAAATTCTCTCAATTTCCTTTAACCATATCTGAGCACCATCCGGATCAAATCTCCCTTTAAACACCGGTGGTTGGTTCTTCCTGAACTCATCATTCGCATTCACGTTAGGTGCACCCTGCACAGCTCTGGCCATAGCCTCTAACACCGCTGCCATAGCATTGTCATTACGACCTGCCATATTCTGAGGATTCCCAAAAATAACAACAAGGTTAAACAACCGTTCAACCAACACAACAACAAGACAGACACGACTGACTCAACACTGGCTCTGATACCACTTAATGTAACACCCCCTTTTTATACCCCCAAATAAATTAAATAAATCAATTAGGCACTTAGAAAATTTATTTCATCAGAGTTTAATTAAAACATGGTATAAAAGAGGCGCATCACATTATCATGAAATTAAACACATACGATACCTGCTCAAAATAGATATGCAACAATGGGTAACCCACATCTCAATATTTAGAATAAAGCGGAAACATCCAAATATTGAATCGATCTCATTCATAAAAGTATATACAACCATCAGTTAATTCATGCTTTACAACATATCCACAGCAGATACATACACATATGTATCACAAAAGAATCAAAACAAATGTAACTCCAAAAGAGTCAAAGGCTTCCTAACTACCCAGATGTTATATATCAGAGCCATTGACCAAAAAGAATGAAGACATCGCTTCACAAAAAGAACCTCCAGCTTCCTACTCTGCAATGCCTCATAGAGCATTAGAAAACAGCAGAAGGGTGAGAAACAACATCATAACAGTTAATGCATAAAATTGTATATATACATATATTCATGATTATACAAGTCATACTCAAACATGTTCTCACCACGTTAAGCATATACAAATAATCATGTCTCTACACATACACATGAACATTCACTATATGTTCCTCCAAACAATCATATATAACATACACAGTTATATCCATTCAACCAATGCATCATACACAGATGACTCATGCAACTCATAGAGACCGACACACGACTCTATGCAGATGCAAATGCGGTACCGACTCATTCAACAAATTCCCTAAGGAATCGAGTATTCAGCAGATCCTCCACGGGATCAAGTACTCAGCAGATTCTCCATGGAATCAAATATTCATCAGATTCTCCACGGAATCGAATATTCAGCAGATCCTCCACGGGATCAAGTACTCAGCAGATTCTCCACGGAATCAAATACTCTAACTAATCCTCCACGGGATTACATGTTATGACCGATTCTCCGAGGAATCACACAATGCAACCGATTCTCCAAGGAATCGAATATAACCATCGTATCATACGAGGTTCTACAAATCCTCCACGGGATCAATCACAAAAACGCATACTATGTTCACAAACATACTCATTGCATTTATCACATACATCACATATATTCATTATGCATTCACATTATACACCATTTCACACAAGGTTTACATACCTATTAATCCATCAATGCATTTCTATCTAATTCGAGCAAACGCACAACATTATCAAACGATTAAGATTCACAATCGGCTCCACAATCTAGGATTCACGCCTTTCGGCCACCCACAGCACAACATGTTGAAACAGTTCGCACATCAATCATTCATATAGGCATTAATTATAATTGAATCAACCAAACATCATGCCATGAACAAAAAGCAAAACAAATAACACTGCCAGGTTCGCCAACCTTCGCCTGGCGAAGCCACGCAGCGAATGCTCGCTGGCCTTCGCCTGGCGAACTCCCCAGCGAAGTCCACTGGGAGTAATTCTGGAATTACTCGCTGAGGCTCGCTACCCACTCGCCTGGCGAACCTTCGCCAACTCACCTCGCCTGGCGAACTTGCCAGCGAATACAGGGTATTAGCTTCTGACTTGCTTCGCTACATCTCGCTGGGCTTCGCCTGGCGAAGCTTCGCTGCCATTCGCCTGGCGAACTTGCGAAGACAGAACTTCCATGGCTGTCTCAAAGCCCAAACTCCACACAACCAACCGATTAAATCCAAACCAGTCACAGTAGCACAACCCAACCATCACCCGACTAAACTACATCGTCTAATCCGAGTTCTAACCGATTAAAACCTCATTCTACTCCCAAAACCAACTTCTAACCTAAGTGGAAAAAGAGTAGAACTCTACAAAATACATACACATACAATCATATACATTAAAGAGATGATGGAGTTTCACACCCTTACCGATCGATTTCAAGCTTTGGTAATGACTCCTTGATGATTCTAGGTTTTCCTCTCCACTTTCTCTTCTCTTTCTCTTCTCCTCTTTTCTTTCTCTTGTTTTTCTTCTTATGTTACTATCTTCTTCCTTTTTTCCTCTCTTATTCTATTTCTATCTCTATTTCTTTCCTCTCAAATTCTTTCCAACACTTATCAATCAATTCTTACACTAAAGTGCTAAATGTCTAAAATGCCCTTTTTACTCTAATTCCCCGAAAACTCTCTGAATCGGTAAAAATAGATAAAATAAGCAAAACACCACATAGCAATATATAATTTCTCAATTTAAAATAAACATCAATTAAATAAATTAAAAGACTCAACAATTAATGGGAATTCAGAATCGGGGCGTTACAACATTCACCTGTCCTTACAGTACTTTTGCTTACCGCCGAATGCCGTTCGGACTCTGTAACGCTCCAGCAACCTTCCAAAGATGCATGATGGCAATCTTCGCAGATTTCATAGACGACATTATGGAAGTGTTTATGGACGATTTCTCGGTATGTGGACAGAGTTTCGAAGGATGCTTACAAAACTTAGAAATGGTACTAGAACGTTGCGTAAAAGTAAACCTCGTCCTAAACTGGGAGAAATGCCATTTTATGGTCCGACAAGGAATAGTTCTAAGACACGTCATATCAGATAGCGGGATTGAGGTAGACAAAGCCAAAATAGAGATTATAAAAGATCTCCAACCTCCAAAATTCGTACGAGAAATACGGAGTTTTCTAGGACATGCCTGTTTCTACAGAAGATTTATAAAAGACTTCTCGAAAATCACAAAACCTCTGACCGGCCTGTTAATGAAAGATGCTGAGTTCGTCTTCGACGACGACTGTTTAAAAGCATTCGAAACATTGAAATCATCCCTTATCACCGCACCAATCATGCAACCACCAGATTGGAGACTACCATTTGAAATCATGTGCGACGCGAGTGATTACGCTGTAGGCGCAGTTCTAGGACAAAGGAAGGACAAGAAACTCCATGCTATCTACTATGCCAGTAGAACCTTAGATCCTGCCCAAATGAACTACGCTACCACAGAAAAGGAACTTCTAGCAGTTATATTTGCGCTTGACAAATTCCGTTCTTACTTAGTAGGAGCAAAAATTATCATATACACAGACCACGCTGCCATAAGGTACCTAATAAGCAAAAAGGATGCCAAACCAAGACTATTGAGATGGATCCTGTTATTACAAGAGTTTGACTTAGAAATCAAAGATAAGAAAGGAACCGAGAACGTTGTTGCGGCTAACTTATCCCGAATAGAAGGCATCAGACACGAACCAGTACCGATAAATGACGATTTCCCGTACGAACGTTTGATAGCCAAATTAGAAAGTGACACACCCAATGCAATCTCGAAAGATCCAGAATTCGAAAAAGCCGTAGAAGTCGTCTATGCCC
This sequence comes from Lathyrus sativus, assembly GCA_963859935.3. Classification (NCBI taxonomy): domain Eukaryota; kingdom Viridiplantae; phylum Streptophyta; class Magnoliopsida; order Fabales; family Fabaceae; genus Lathyrus; species Lathyrus sativus. The sequence continues at coordinate 257,802,881 of OZ012739.1, forward strand.
AAGTCACATTACCTTGGTATGCTGACATCGTTAATTACCTCGCCGCAGGCGTGCTTCCACCAGATCTTACTTATCAGCAAAAGAAGAAATTCTTCCACGATCTGAAACACTATTATTGGGACGAACCCCTACTCTTCAAGAGAGGGGCCGACAACATATATCGTCGCTGTGTCCCAGAGGAAGAAATAGAAAATATTATTTCCCAATGCCACTCAGCACCATATGGTGGTCATGCTAGTACATCCAAGACGTGCGCTAAGATTCTCGAAGCTGGCCTATTCTGGCCTAGTCTCTGGAAAGACGTTCACATCGATGTGCAAAAGTGCAATAGATGCCAACGAACTGGCAACATCTCACGACGCGATGAAATGCCTCAGAAAGGAATCTTAGAGGTAGAAGTCTTCGACGTCTGGGGAATAGATTTCATGGGACCTTTCCCACCTTCTTTTGGAAATAACTACATACTCGTCGCTGTCGATTACATGTCTAAATGGATAGAAGCCATAGCTGCTCCAACAAGGAATAGTTCTAGGACACGTCATATCAGATAGCGGGATTGAGGTAGACAAAGCCAAAATAGAGATTATAAAAGATCTCCAACCTCCAAAATTCGTACGAGAAATACGGAGTTTTCTAGGACATGCTTGTTTCTACAGAAGATTTATAAAAGACTTCTCGAAAATCACAAAACCTCTGACCGGCCTGTTAATGAAAGATGCTGAGTTCGTCTTCGACGACGACTGTTTAAAAGCATTCGAAACATTGAAATCATCCCTTATCACCGCACCAATCATGCAACCACCAGATTGGAGACTACCATTTGAAATCATGTGCGACGCGAGTGATTACGCTGTAGGCGCAGTTCTAGGACAAAGGAAGGACAAGAAACTCCATGCTATCTACTATGCCAGTAGAACCTTAGATCCTGCCCAAATGAACTACGCTACCACAGAAAAGGAACTTCTAGCAGTTATATTTGCGCTTGACAAATTCCGTTCTTACTTAGTAGGAGCAAAAATTATCATATACACAGACCACGCTGCCATAAGGTACCTAATAAGCAAAAAGGATGCCAAAACAAGACTATTGAGATGGATCCTGTTATTACAAGAGTTTGACTTAGAAATCAAAGATAAGAAAGGAACCGAGAACGTTATTGCGGCTAACTTATCCCGAATAGAAGGCATCAGACACGAACCAGTACCGATAAATGACGATTTCCCGTACGAACGTTTGATAGCCAAATTAGAAAGTGACACACCCAATGCAATCTCGAAAGATCCAGAATTCGAAAAAGCCGTAGAAGTCGTCTATGCCCAAGTCACATTACCTTGGTATGCTGACATCGTTAATTACCTCGCCGCAGGCGTGCTTCCACCAGATCTTACTTATCAGCAAAAGAAGAAATTCTTCCACGATCTGAAACACTATTATTGGGACGAACCCCTACTCTTCAAGAGAGGGGCCGACAACATATATCGTCGCTGTGTCCCAGAGGAAGAAATAGAAAATATTATTTCCCAATGCCACTCAGCACCATATGGTGGTCATGCTAGTACATCCAAGACGTGCGCTAAGATTCTCGAAGCTGGCCTATTCTGGCCTAGTCTCTTGAAAGACGTTCACATCGATGTGCAAAAGTGCAATAGATGCCAACGAACTGGCAACATCTCACGACGCGATGAAATGCCTCAGAAAGGAATCTTGAGGTAGAAGTCTTCGACGTCTGGGGAATAGATTTCATGGGACCTTTCCCACCTTCTTTTGGAAATAACTACATACTCGTCGCTGTCGATTACATGTCTAAATGGATAGAAGCCATAGCTGCTCCAACAAATGACGCACGAGTAGTAATCAAACTCTTCAAGAACACCATCTTTCCTAGATTCGGTGTACCCAGACTCGTCATTAGTGACGGAGGATCTCACTTCATATCACGAATATTCGATAAACTTCTCTCTAGATATGGAGTCAAGCACCGAGTAGCTACACCTTATCATCCGCAAACTAGCGGACAAGTAGAGGTCTCGAACAGAGAAATAAAACAGATCTTGGAAAAGACTGTCGCTACCTCGAGAAGAGATTGTTCATCGAAGCTACAAGAAGCTTTATGGGCTTATAGGACCGCATTTAAGACACCAATAGGTACTACCCCCTATAAATTAGTTTACGGTAAATCCTGCCATCTCCCTGTAGAGTTAGAGCATAAGGCCTTCTGGGCCATTAAAACACTCAACTTCAACTACACTGAGGTAGGAGAAAAGCGAATCTTGAATTTACACGAGTTGGAAGAACTTCGATTAGACGCTTACGAAAATGCCCGTATCTACAAAGAACGAACTAAAAGGTGGCATGATAAACGTTCAATCAGGAAACAATTCAGTGTGGGAGACATCGTATTGCTTTTTAATTCACGATTAAAACTCTTCCCAGGAAAACTAAAATCTAGGTGGTCTGGACCCTATGAAGTGACTAAAGTACTTCAGAGTGGAGCTGTCGAAATTACCGACAAGACGAATGCACCGTTTATCGTAAACGGGCAACGTCTAAAACATTACAATAAGAACGACAACAGTCCTCAAGTCAGCAATATAACATTGATCAAGCTTCCGGCTCAAACACAAGAATAGCTTCTCACCAAGCTATCGTCAGGCTTTAGACGTTAAAAACAGCGCTTATTGGGAGGCAACCCAAATTTCCCTCATTATTGCATTTCATTTCTCTTTAAAATTCCACTTTGAAAAATCCAACAAAAAGCCTAAAATTACTACTACTTTCTACTTTCGTTCATTTTCGTACTTTTATTCTTATTTTATTTTTTCTCTTTTGCCTTTTGTTTCTACCATTTTTCGTTTCTAAAAATCCTGACTTCAAATTTCTTGTTTCAAACTTTTCAGGATTTTTAAAGCCTTCAAAACATTTCTTTTGTTCTCTCCGAATTACCTGCGAATATGGCCGAGTACGATTTCACAAAGGTTCACTTCAAAGGACTCGCTCAGAAGGCAAGATTTGTAGCACTGACCGAAAGAGAATTTGCCTTAACGTTGTATTATGATAAGGCTACTATGGATAAACTAGGGATCACGGATAGCATTCAATACCTGTTCAATCAACTGGGTTGGGAGAACACTGCTCTGAAAACACGCTTTGCTACCTACAAGGATCTTACCTACGAATTCCTCAGTTCTTTCAGATACACACCCAACTATGGTTTTGGAACCCGCTCAGAGTTGATTACCTTCAGATTGTTTGGAATGGACCAAACTCATAGCCGGATGTCACTAGCTAACCTCCTAGGATTCCCTAGCGGACCGCATGTGTTCATCAGTGCAGAAGATGACGATATTGATTTGCAACTCGAGCACTTCTGGGGTAGAATCACAGGCGACTATCACTCTGAACCAGACAGAATGTACAATGATGACATTCATAACCCAGCCTTTAGATACTTCCATAAGATACTAGATCACACCTTATTTGGAAAAGAAGAAAATATTACCACAGTGTCTAAGGAAGAGTTATTCATCATGTTCTGTGCTTCTCAGGGACGGACAGTAAATGCAGTGCCCTTCATGATGAGATCCTTCAAACGCCTCACGCTGGAACCTCAGACACCTATTCTTATAGGAGGACTAGTAACAATGATAGCCCACGAGCTTGGCCTCAGATTCCATCTAAATGCCAGCACTCGTTTTGGTACCATCAGACCCATGAACATACAATTCTGCTTTAACAGGCGCATCCTAGGGAATATGGGACCTGGATCATATGAGTACCTTATCAACGAAAAACCAGTACAGCTATTCACACTGCCTGATCATCTGATGACAAGCATCCACAACAAGGATAACTAGCTCTATGAATTGGATGAGCCTATGGGACCTCCTTCACCACAGTCAACACCCCAGAACTATATGTATGACAGTGACCACATTTCTGAGGCACACGATTACATGTACTTTGAGGACGCCGCCTCTGAAAATGAAGTAGACCCTATGACTCCTCCACACTACAATACTTACCCTGAGCCTATCCCTGAGGAAACAACCGACAAAATGGATACCGTCTTACTCAGATTGGACGACGTTGATAAAGCTCTGACGAATGTAATAGCTGATATCGCAGGCATGCAAAGTGACCTGGTAGGCTTCATGGATCTAGTCTGCGACCAACTCGACTACTATTCACGGAAATTTGATAAATTGAAGGCACGGAAAGATTAGTTATTAGCTCATAGCAGTAGTTTCAGTTTAGTCTAGTCTAGTTTAGTTTAATTCACTCATTTGGAATTTTCACATTGTTCGTTTCATTATGTACTACATACAATTGTTTCCATTTTATGTTATTTCAATTATAGTTTTGTTCAATTATTCTGTTTTCGCATTATTTATTGATTGTTGGTTGTTATAGTACATCACCGTAGCAATACTACGCTTTAAAATCACCCCGAATACGCCCTCAGAGCAAAATTCTGCGTTCTGCAGATTTTGCTGCTGTGACGACCGTCACAGCCCCATGACGAGCGTCACACGGGTGACGACCGTCACACCCTTGTGACGACCGTCACACAGCCCAGAACTGCAATCTGGTATAACAGAGGTCGTGTAACCCTCCACTCCCCCCATTATCACTTTCAAACTTCCAACATCCATACCCCACTACGATTTTCGTCATCTCCATCTCTGCCGCAAAACCCCAAAACCTCCGAAACCTCTCCATCTTCAACAATGGCCGGAAACGCAGACATCAACAACATTTCCTTCCCTGAGGGCGAGTTAGGCGAGAGACAACAAACACAGTACAATGCATTTCATCAGAGGTCTCTCCAGCCAACTCACTGCCCGCACCTTCCATCACTTACGGAGCTCGGACTCCTCGAAGGTGTAACATGGATGCTTCAACGAGCAGGCATCTGGAACCTCTGCTCCAACCCCCAGCCGACCTACGAACAGCTCACCCTGGAGTTCTTGAGTTCGTTCTCCTACATCACCAGCAGCGGCGAACTCAACCAACACTCCGGCACCGCTTGTTTCCGGATGTTTGGCGTTAACTATCAGCTGCACCAAAACCAGATTGCCGGCATCCTACAGTTTCCCCGCGGCGAGAACGCTCATCGCCGCATCACTAATCAGTTCCAGCACGACGCCTTCGCGCTGTGGCATCAGTTGACCGGCCTAAACGCCGATGGTTGGAACTCCCTACACGCCACTCACATCCACAACCCCGCCATCAGGTACTTTCACAGGGTGTTAAGCAACATCATCTTCGCCAGAGACAGCAACCACAAAGTGAACTCCAAGGAGCTCTTCTTTCTGCATTGCGTCTTCAACAACGAACCCGTCAACGCTACCCCGTTCCTACTGGCCCACATTCAGGCCAACTGCAACCGTGGCTCGAAGCCATTCTACTTTGGCGGGATTGTCACGGCCATTGCACTTGGGTTGAACCTTGGTGACCAACTTCAGCACCTCCATTCCATCCCATCGGTGTTCCTTGACACCGACCACTGCAGGGCCTTCCATCTCATCCGCTCCCGAGATGACGGGAAATATCATCCGGTTGTGCGTGGCAAGACCGTCAGAAGCATCATTCTTCCGTCCCGCACTCGCATCCATCCTGAGGACCGTACCCACTGGTTGTTCGACCTCACTGCCCCTCCTGCTGCCGCTGTTCCTACTCAGGACCCCACACATGATTCCGAAGATGAAATCCAAGCTGAGTTGGACAGGTCCGAGCAGCCAGAGGCATCGCAGCCTCCTCCTCCAGTAGGTACATCATCCCGCCGCCGCCGTCACCACCCCGTGCCCGACTACACTAAAGAGGACCTCCGTCGCTCCCTAGACCAGCAGGCACAGATACTTACGATGCTGCAGCAGCAGAACCAGCGAGCTGACCAGTTCGAAGCTTGGCACCGGACTCAAATGCAACAACTTCACACCGGCCAAGCTACGATTACTGAGAGTCTAGCGAATCTGACCCTGCAGGTCGAAGGCCTCCGTGACACGGTCTACCACACCGGAGCCATGAGCTACGAGGATAGAGTCGCCCTTGCTAGAGCCAGAGGACGCCAGCGTGGACGTGACAGGCCCCGGGACTAGATTTTCATTTTTCCTTTATTGTTTACTATATTTCTGTTCTATGTATTTTCATTTTCAGTTGTATCTCCCTCTCGCATGCTTCAAGAATCAGTGAGGACACTGATCGAGATAGTGTGGGAGCGGAGCCTTATTTCCACTGTATTCAGAACCTCCCTTATTTACTGTATTTCCATTTCACTGCACTTTTGAATTTTAGTAAGTTCTATTTTACACTTTCTATTTCTAGCAAATAAAGCGCGTCTATATAATTTTCACGTTACGCAAACAATCCCCACATTTTTCGACGTAAACAAAAACTTTCATTTGTTCCTCAAAAGCAAAAGCATCACGAGAATGCACCCGAGTTCAAACCGAGTTTTGAAACTCCGAGGAAACGACAGTTCTAACAAAACCAGTATCGTCCAGACACCTTAGATCTCTAGTTTATGCGAGTCGGTTTCACCACCTACGTGTACCAAAGTCTCAAGTGTCTACGCAAACTCAACCCCAAGTAGTTTATACTAGCAGTCAGCACCATCCTAAAAACACCTCTAAGCAAGCGACCGATGCAAATAAGTGTATGATCTCCAAAAAGATGAAAAATCATGAAAAGAGAGCTAAAAAGCCCAAGAATATAAGATTCGTTTCCTTCTAAGTTAGGTGCTCCTCACCCGAGCATTTAGCCCAACGGCACGAAAAACTCGTTGAAAAATCAATGACACCAAATTATGATCGACAAAGAAGATCAAAAACAAAAACGAGATCATATTCACTAACAGGTCGACTTGCCATGAGAGTGTGCGGACAACGGGCTTAATGTGATTGCGCTAGAACAAACAGGGTGAACTTGCCACGAGAACCTTGACACCAAGATACGGTAGCATGACTGAGACCGATTTGAATAAAAGGGAGACCTCCGGAGACTTGTAGTCCAGTGTCGCCGCGATACTCGTCTTGTTCCTACCGAGAATCCCGGTTTTTCCAAACTCTGCGAACGAAGAAGCAGCCTCGTGCTTGCCGACTTTTCCACGTTTTACTTGAGGACAAGCAAAGATTCAAGCTTAGGGGAGTTTGATAACACGAAATCATATAGATATTTTCATGCATAATTCGACTAAAAGCTAATCGTTTTCGATCCGATTTCGGGTTATTTCCATGTATTTGTCTGATGTTTTTGCAGGTATTCAACGATCACGTCTAAACAAGGCAACATGAAGAAAAGAAGCAATCCCAGATGAAATATGGACGAAAAAGGAGTGAAAACACAGTGAAAAGCGCAGCAAACAGTTTTTCCTGATGTGACGACCGTCACAGATGCATGACGACCGTCACACGGGTGACGACCGTCACACCTTGTGACGACCGTCATGCAGGCAAAAACGCCCCACTCAGAATACACGTCAAAAGAGCAGTTCCAATTCCCATTTCATGGTCCACTACTCCCTAAATTATCTGCCTCAAGGTCCATCATCCTCAGAGGTAACCGTTGGAATCCCACCTCTATAAAAAGGGAAGCAGGGGACTTCAAAAAGGGAGCTGCATTCATACCACGAAGTGCTGCCCAAATTTATTTTCAAGTGCAAATTTAATTTCCAGCCTTTTTATTATTTGTATCCATTTCTCCAGTTTCAATTGTATCCCTTTCCTTTATTTCCCTTTCCATTCTACTCATTCCCATTTTCGCTCTACTGTATTTGTTACTGCACTGTACGATCAAATTGGAACTAAAGACAGAATCCTGCCAACATCTGTGGAGGATCTGCCCAAAGGCCAATTGGCATTATTTACAGGTTTTCATTTTGATCGACTCTTATTTTATCATAATGCAATTTATTATTTATTATTATTATTTATGTTTTGTTTTCCCAAATTCCATGTCTAGCTAAACTTAGGTAATCGATATGTAGTAATAATTCGGATGGGATTTGATAACTCTTGTTTGAAAACTTTCTTTTCACAAAAATAACTTATGGTCTAAGTGTTTAAAAATTGATTTACGAAATTAACTTCGTCGCGAAAGCGAGAACTTGTTTTAAAGTAGTTTTGCCACGAAAGTGGGAAATTAATTAAGATACGAACCAACAAGCGAAAGCTGCGGTAAGGTTAGATAGTAAACACTAGGCATTCGTTTTAATAACAATGAAAGCACTTTAAAACTAATTAGAACTTAGAGATTTCCAAAAAGTAATTTTAACCCCGAACGGAACATGAAAGTGTACGTTAGGCCCTTAGGATTATGATTAGCGTCAATAACCATCGTGAGACGAGAGTCTTTAAAACTCCACTTTCTGCTTAAGTAAACTGCGAAAACTATTTCATACACCAGTAACTTATCAAATCCCTGAAGAACATAACTACTACGTATCGATTCAATTAATTAAAATCTTAATAGTAATCTTAGTTTCCCCTCTTAGTGACAATCTTATTCCCTTAAGACATATTCTACCTAGCTAAACATAGTAACTCCCGAGAACACTAGTTTGATTACGAGTCCCTGTGGGATCGATATCTTTTATTACTACGCGATAGACTGTGCACTTGCAGTTAGAATTGTTAGACATAGAAAGTCGCGATCAATTTTCAAGTTACTTCAAGAAGAACTTTCACGTTCAATCTCCACCATTGAATCAAATTAAGGATCAATTTACATCCACATGATCACTACACACTCCCAGCAACTAGTTTGAATCAAAATCAAGGAGAATTGGATCTATTTTCATGTAACCAAGAAGCTCATTTCCATCTTTGGGCATTTTTCAATTGCACTCTAATCAGGCCAAATTGGGCCTCCAAATTATTCTAGATCCAACATATAAAAGTTCCAGATGAACTTTGAGCATTCATTCAGTGATTTTCATGGAAAAAGAGCTTGAACATAGTTGGAAAAGTGAAGAGCATTTTCAAAATCGTGAATCCAGATTGGAGCAATTTCCTAGTGTCGCTACCGCGAAAATAAGGTGCCGACAAAACAGAAGAGTCGCCACCTTTCGTTATTTATCCCTCAGAACGGGAAAGGAAACAATCAGAAAAACCTGACGAAAAGGTATAAGATAAGGTCATCGCAACCATTGTCTGGGTTCGGGAGTCGGTTACGCAAGGGGAAGGTATTAGCACCTCTCACGTCCATCGTACTCGGTGGGATCCACGCTTGTTGTGTTTATCTGACGGGTTGGTTTACTATCTACCTATCAAGGCTGGTCTAAAAATAAAAGAAAATAACTCGGCAAAGCGTCGCGCTTTATGCCTACGTATTCTCATCAGAGAATGAGAAATCAGAGTCTACGTAGTTCGACTAACTACGGGTGATGGGGGAAGGTGGCTCGTCAATACATCATTATTGTGCCTACGTACTCTTAACATGCATGAGAGATCAGAGCTTACGTAGTTCGGGATAATACGGATTACGGGAATTCAGATTTTTCTGTTTTATCGAGTAGGGTTAACAAACAATTCCAGCAGTTTGGTGTACGCAGCTCGACCTTTGGAGACTCAGGCGTTACCGTTTGCGGTAGAACCGAGAGTTAACGACACTCTTTTCTTCAGAAAAGCTTCCTTTGAATTATGGGCCCACGGGGCAAAAGGTTTGAAGTTTGTTTTCTGTCTTTTACGGAAGAACTGTTTTTTATGTTTGTCTGTAGTTCGTACAACACTAGAGACTATGACCTGGGAACGAATGCGTCGTATATCGTCCAAAGGACGTATACTAAACATTCTAGACGATTGAGAGGAGGCCGCTCAATTATCATTACCCAAGTAGCTTAAGGCTCGTAACGCGCCTATACTAACTTGCCTCTATTACGTTTTTTACTGTTGTTTGAGATGAGAAGAGAGAACAGGCTCAACTAAGGGGAGACTATCAAGTCCTAATGTTGTCATGCCAAGGATTTATCCTATGGTTGAAGTTTGAAACAAGGATCTCCTAGAAGTTATCATGCATAGGTTTCAACCTAAAGTTCTAATCATCACTTCCTTATCAAAGGAAGTGAGATTCCTAGGGGATCATGTCAATGATAAACAGAAATAGATAAAGCATCAGCTTGACAGTAAACAGTAAACGACTGTAAAATGCATGCAATGCAAGTGAGGGAGGAAATGTGTGTGGGGCATCATCCTCCACAAGCTCATCTCAACCTCAAGCCATATATGAATAACTGCAATCATAAAGGAAAAAATAACATGTCATCAAGCAAATCACAAACCACATAGGCAAGGGAGCAGAGCTCTACCGAATACCCGCATGCAAAGCCATACAATAAAAGTACCAGCAGAGGGAGCAACTCAACCTCTAATGCAATCATGCTCCTAGCCTAACACAATTTAAACATGAACTTATTCTAATGCATCAAGCAAATCACACAAGTCACATCAATACATTTGCACAGAAAGAAAATAGACAGTCAAGAAAGCAGATCAACAGCTTCCCCAGCTTCACAGCAAAGCAATCCTTTGACAGCAGTTCAGTCCTTAATCTGTAACTGTTCTTCAAGTATTTTATCTTCAAGGGAAGGAAGGGTACTCCATCTTCAATCTTAAATCCTCATGGTAGACTTCACCTTCAGGCTTTCATCCTCCATAGCAAGTATCAACTTGCTGCTTCAAGCTTACAATGCATCAAACACAAGTATCAACTTGTTCTTCACCTTCTTCAAGCTTCAGCTTCAATGGCAGTCTTCAAACAAAGGGGAAATGCAACCTCTAGCATCTTCAATCTTCTAGCAAGGAACTCCATCCTCTAGCAAGGGAGAAAGATTCATCTAAAAAGAGCAAGGTGGGATAGGGAGGAGCAAAGTGAAGACCAAAGGTCACCTCTAAGCACTCCACCATCAAAGAAAGGAACCCTCAAAGGTTCTACCAACTTGTGAAGAGCCACACATCCTACCAAAGTAGGGATGAGGCCTTCACAAGGGGACCTTACATCATAGGGAGGAATGGAAGTGATCAACATCTTCCATGTTTCATGAAGGAAGAAAATCTATTCTAAGGGATCTCCCTAAAAACCCTAATCCTTAACCCTAAACAAACTACACCAAAGGGAGAGAAATCTTCAAGTCCAAGCTCCACCATACATTCCACATCAGCCCACACAAGTCTTCATCATCACCCAAAAGCAAGAGAAGCAAAACCCTACTCTAAGGGAAATAATGAAGTCATTCTAGTTGAGTTAGCAAGTTAGGATCACCTAAAACCTAGTATTAAAGTTACTTCCAACTAAAATACTAAAACCAATTATAAAATCCTACAAAAATAACTATTGGAACCTATGTCAATCATGACTCTACCATGTTAATTCCAGATATCAAATCCTGAAATAAGACCTAGAAATAAATTCTACACTACAAAGTACTAAACTTAAACCCTAAAAGGGAGCACCTAAGGTTTCAACCTAAAAACAACACCTAATTTCATCACAAAAATGTTAGGAAAATACTATGGGAGCATACATGTCTAAGCTAATCACAAACAAAAAACTCATCACCAAATGATCAAACTAAAATCATCAAACAGAGGTATCAACCATGGTAATTTTATTAACAAATAAAATGCAAAAAATGCACAAAAAATAAAAATGATGGTTTTCCTAATATTTTTATTCAATTAAATTCTAGATTCAATCATGAATCAGGGAAAAAAATCTGGAATTAATTGACCTATTTTCCTATTTTTAAAGAATTATTATCAAACTAATATGAAATGAAGAAAATAAAAGGAAAACAAAAGAAATTAACATAACTTGCGTGCCAAATAGCAATTAAAATCAGTTCAATTCCTTGGGTTGGGCCAAAGTGGGGGTGTGAATATCAATCCAGTCACTAAGCCCAGGCGCTTCCAATTAATGAAACGGTGCGTATCAGCTTCAAGGTCAAAGTCAGAGTCTTCAAACTCAATCGTGGTCGTGCGTTGCTCTTACTGAGTCAAAATCCAAGACTAATCCAACGCTTGCAGTGCATCGTCCTCATTCAAATGTTCAGACTAGAGGGAAACTAGACGGTGGCCTGAGCAGTGGCGCCACCGTCTTCTCCGGTGAGGTCCAACACACAGGTCATCAAACAACATATAACCATACATCATCTTGTCCAGTTTTTAATGCTGATCACAAATCTACCACTAGAATCATCTAGTTCCTTCTCTAACTCAAAACACGATAACATCTTCAGAATTTGTCACAATCTTGAATCTCATCAGAACTTCAATTAAATGCACAGAAATAATCCTCATCTCATGGTGATCATCTTACACTATACAATCTTGATTATCAATCCAAGAATCTCTAGAATTCAGCCTCAACAGAAATTGGTCATCATCCTAACTTGTCTCTATTCCACGAATTAATCATCCCAAATCCATCTACACACCACAAGGATCCTAACCACCTATAGATTTCTATCTATCTCCTCCTAAATTATGCATAGGGATGAAAAGTACCAACCTGAGTTCAGAGGTGTAACAGATGCAGTTCTTGATCACTTCAACCTCCAAGATGATGCAGATACACTCCAAAACTCCTTCTAAAGCCAATGCAACCTTCAATTTCCCTTGATTTGGCCTGGAACTCAGAACTCGATTCTCTCTTGCAACTCTGAATTTTCAATGGCTCTCTCTGCTACCAGCTTCAAACTCTTCCAAAAAAATGGCTGAACACACTCAACACCTTATATAGAACTCATTGGGATCATCTAGAACCTTCTCAAAGCTTCAGAATGAGATTTTCAATTTTCAAATTCTCACCAAAATCTCCTCCACACCAGTCACGATATGCCCTCTGGTTTGGCTTCAAAATGCTTGCTTTGCACTCCTCATGAGATATTGAATCTGAATGGTGGTGTTTCCCTCCTTGTTTCCATCCAATGGCTCATGTTTGATATGTTACTTCATCATGAAGAAACAAAGAAAAAGGGCATGATATTGGACTCAAATAAAAATTATAATATTGCCAAAGTTTCCAAAATTCCTTTTCCATTCAAAAAATGATATTATTTTTCTTCATTTGCACACAAAATGATTTATTTGAATTTTTAATCATTTATGCCTTTTTAATTCTTCCTTTTTCACCATTTCTTGAACCAAGTCTCTCCTTGAGCCATTTCAATGCCTCCTTAATACATGGTCAAGGTTAAAACCCCATTTTGAGCAACTTTCAAGTTGCACAAAATTTCATTTGAGATGTCTAAGTTGGTGAAAATGACCTATAACCAAAAATGACCCATAATCATAACTTCCCAAAATACCCTTGACTTGTCAAAGCCATAACTTGAGTTCTACAAATCCTATCAAGGACTTCTAGTACTCTCTAGAAAGCTAAGAGAATAAGGAACAACATTCATGTTGACAAAAAGTTCATAGGAATCATCCTTCTTGGGCAAAAGTGTCATTCAATTTGGATAACTTTCAAACTCCAAATTCACATGCCTCAGATGACTTGTAACTTGTCTGGCTCATAACTTGAGTTCTATAAACCCTATCAAGGACTTCTAGTACTCAAATTAAATCTAAGATCATGCCCTACAACAATCATGTTGGGGTCAAGATGAGATGAAAAGCCTATCTTGAGCTACATTTCCTTGAAGACAGGGGTCAAACTAGGGGATTTTACACTGTCAAGTCTTAGAAACCCTGGCTTGAAACTTCTCAAACTCTTCAATCATGATGAGTTAACCTTGGAATCATCCTTATAAAATATCAATGTATCAATCCATGATCACATGGCTCTTGAATTAAGTCTGAACTTCCTTCAAATCATCAGTTGACTTAGGGTTGACCAAGTCAAACCCTAATTGCACCACTCATGGCCGAGGCTTCTTAATCTTGCACAATGACCTGTCTAGGCCTCAAAGTGATCTTCAAACCTTCTCATGAGCTCTCTCAAGACCTCCAGTCAATCTCCATGACCTCAGAGTCATCTGATGGCTTCCACAACTCTCAAGTTAGGAGACCTACACTCTTGGCTTCAATCACTCTCTCTGAGGATCTTCTACCTTCTCTGACAATGATATCAACCCTTAAACACTTGAATAACCTTCTTGGCTGGATTCATAGTCTTATGTAGCTCTTGATTGGTAATCATACCTCTTAATCTCCTGCATACATGTCAATGAAATACAAATGAAAATGCTAATGTGAATGAAATGAAACATAAGCTAGGTAAAGAAAAGTTGGGAAAATTTTGGGGTGCAACAGCTGCCCCTATTCAAATGGCTTGGACCTGACTGGGTGAGAAGCGAACGACTCTCAAACAATCAAGGTAAAAGACAGTTGAATACCAATAAACCCGGAAATTTGCCAACTGCGCAAGTACACGGTACTCTGATAGGGACAAATCTTCGGAAACTAAAATGATAGTTGCACGGCAACTAGCTGGAGAAATAATGATCTGAACCTCGATCGGGATGATTCTTTGATTTATCTGATATCACTGCATCCTCGAATCATCAAGGGATCACCGGTTATGCAGCAACAAGCAATCTGCCACTGCACAAGTAAATGATACTTTGATTGGTAGGCACGTCTTCAAACTGAGCATGACAGTTGCACGACAACTTGCTGGGGAATTGGTCACACGGTAATTGGTGAAGTCTAATCTCAAATCTCCGCAAGGATGATCATCTGATTGTGTTGTAGATCTTCGTCCTCAAGTCATCAAGGGACCACCGATTACACGGAAACTGGTAATGGATGGTTGATCATGCCGTCAGGCATTCTGCGTCATAGCAGAAGAATTCCTTATCGTTGCCCATGGACTTATCATGTCGCTAGGAACGTCGACAAAATCTTTGTCGGACTTCATCAGTAAGTCAATAAGGGATCACCGAGCGTTCGGTAACTGGTGAAGGGCTACTCTCAAATCTCCGTCAGGACGATTATCAGATTTTGTTGCAGCTTCTTCCACAAGTCATCAAGGGATCACGGGTCATTCGGTAACCGGTGATACATAGCTGATATTGCCGTCAGGCATTCTGCGACACTGTGGCAGAAGGATTCCTCTGGACTCATCAGGTCGTTAGGAACTTTTTAAAAATCAGGTTAATTATGCCGTCGGGCATTCACAGAAATTTTCGGGCGTCAGCCGGACTTCGTCAGTAAGTCGGGAATAGAATCCTCGGTCAATCATGAACCAAATAGGGATATCCACACTTCTGCCATCAGGCACTCCGCATCAGTTGAGAGAACTGCTTCGACATCACAGTTGGACTTCGTGAGTAAGTCTTCAAATGGAATCCTTAATCAATCACTGACCAATAAGGATATACATTCTTTTACCGTCAGGCACTCTGCGTCAGCTAGGAGAACTGCTTTGACCTCGCAGTTAGACTTCATCGGTAAGTCAGGGGTTTTGGCACCGCTGCCGGACCTCAATCATCAAGTCCTCAAGGAAATTTCAACGTCTCTGTTGAAAACATGCTGGGGATGACACATCTCCACTGGGGATTCTGGAGAACTATCAAGTAACTCTGCTTCGGGGATCCAGGAATCATTCTGGGTGAATCATCTCTGCTGGGGAAATCAAGAATCATCTTGAACAAACAACTTCGTCGGGGACTTCAAGAATCACCCTGAACCAATAACTCTGCGGGAGATTTCAGGAATCATCCTGAGCAAACACTCAGTCGGGGACTCTAAGCATCAACTTGCGCAACCCTCTCTGGTGACTTCACCGGGGATTTTAAGAATCATCTTAAACAAACAACTTCACTGGGGAATTCAAGAATCATCTTAAGCAATAACTTCGATGGGGAATTCAAGAATCATCTTTAGCAAACCATTCTGTGAAGGAACACCTGCAAAACAAGAACGATAACGACCTAGCCCATGTTTCATATGCATATGTTTGACAATGTAGCAATGCTCCACACGGTGGAAATGCTACGTGTTTAGGGTAAATGCTATGCAATCATGCAAAATGCTACGACCCCATCAGCAAAA
This sequence comes from Lathyrus sativus, assembly GCA_963859935.3. NCBI lineage: Eukaryota > Viridiplantae > Streptophyta > Magnoliopsida > Fabales > Fabaceae > Lathyrus > Lathyrus sativus. The sequence goes on from OZ012739.1 coordinate 257,818,876, forward strand.
TAAATGTTGAAGGGAAGATCCTCCTGTCAAGGAGAAATAACCACTATGGTAGGGAGGAGGAATCATCATGCCGAGGAGAAGAAGTCACACCAATCTCAATTGGACTCCGCCTGGGGAAACGAACTTCAGTCGACTGCTGCAGGGGGACAAAGTTCTACGAGAACTTGGACCTGCTCAGCTAGGTATACGACCCACAAACTACTGAGGGACACGATGTCAATCGCAGAAATAAACTGCATGGCATTCGCAGCAAAACTTTCCTGGAGATAACGACTCCGGTGGGGAAATACAGCATCATATATTCAACATGCTACTGGGGAAAACCAATCACGGCCCGCACGACTTCCAAGGACTCGACTCTTTTGGGGAACTGCCCACTCGGCTGGGGAAGAAGGAATCATCCTGCTTGTTGGGGAGAGTACAACTCTGTGGGGAATTTCAATTTTGCTGGAAGAATTCAGTCTTGAACCATTGAAAAAGCCGCATACTTGCGAATAGTCTTCTACGAGACTCTGCACACTGACTCTGTGCTGGGAATGAATATACGCTTCAGCGCATGACTCAGCTGGGGAGATGATGATCCTTCAGGATACCTCTAGTTGGGGAGAGAATCTTCTCTGCTTGGGGGAGACATATTAATGCTTACAATCCCATGTTCTGACTCCGTGGGGAGACGCTGCTGAACTCGCTGGGGTAGAAGGAATCATCCTGCTTGGGAAACATACGGCGTACTGCCTAGAATATGCTACACCTGCAACAACACAAACAAACAGACAAGATACCCTTCTCAAAGGGACCTATCAAGGTTATCATCCTGTGATAATGTTCAAGTAATTCATTGTTTCAACAATCAGTGGCCTAGGCCAGTAAGTTTATGTATGCGCATTTTATCAAAAACATCGACGTTCTTTTTCGCAAACAAAACAGATAAATGCTAAATAAGCAAACAGAATTGCTGAATAGTATATATTTTATTGATAACGAACCCCTGAATGGGTCAAAATGTTTTACAACAGATGCACGCTCCTGGAATGAGGAAGCTGCGAAAACATAAATATACATCAGTATATACACAAATGTCGGCAATGTGGCGCAGACGAACACCATGAGTTGATCCCTCTATGACCTACTCGACTTCGATACTTCTCCGACGCTTCAGCTTTAGAAGAGATTGATTCATATAAACGGCCCTCAGGTCTTCCAAACCACTAAACAAAGAAAGTCCATACGCGGAACGCAGTCATTTGCTTTTTCAAATCCCTAACTTTTGCCTGAATCGCCCTTTCGGGTTTTCGATTCACCGGGATACCCTTTTTTTCCAAAGTCGCCCTTCCAGGTTTTCGACTTTGCGAGTGTACATTTTCCCATTTATATCCCTAATTTTTTCCCTAACCTTTTTTCCTTTTTTATGGTTCGCCAGGATGCCCCATTTTTTCCTGGATATTCTTTTTCTTTCCAGCGGGTCATTTTTTTAAGCAAAGTATTTTTTTAACTGTGTCCGTGTTCACCAGGGATGCAAAATCTTCGCCATCCATCGTGGATAACAACAAGGCTCCTCCCGAGAAGACCTTGCTGAGGATGTACGGACCTTCGTAATTGGGATTCCACTTGCCCCTGTGATCGGAGTGTGGAGGAAGAATCTTCTTCAGGACGAGATCACCCGTCTGAAAGCTTCTAGGACGTACCTTCTTATCATAAGCTTTCTTCATTCGGCTTTGGTACATATGACCATACGCAATCAATGCTAACCTCTTCTCGTCCATCAGGCTGAGTTGGTTTAGTCGGTTATTAATCCATTCTGCCTCATCGAGTTTCACGTCAACCAAAACTCGTAAAGAAGGAATCTCAACTTCTAACGGTAGGACAGCTTCCATACCGTATACCAGTGAGAAAGGAGTTGCCCCGGTTGATGTACGTACTGTCGTACGATAACTGTGCAATGCGAATGGCAACATCTCGTCCCAGTCCTTATAGGTCACAACCATCTTCTGTACAATCTTCTTAATGTTTTTATTGGCCGCTTCAATGGCACCCTTCATCTTCGGCCGGTAAGGAGATGAGTTGTGGTGCTCAATCTTGAAACTCTGGCACAACTCCTTCATCATCTTGTTATTCAGATTCGAACCATTATCAGTAATGATCTGCTCGGGAATTCCGTATCGACAGATTATGTCCCTCTTTATGAATTTAGCCACCACCTGCTTGGTCACGTTAGCATACGAGGCTGCCTCCACCCACTTGGTGAAGTAATGTATGGCTACTAAAATGAAACGATGACCGTTAGATGCAGTGGGCTCGATCTTTCCTATCATGTCGATTCCCCACATGGAGAACGGCCACGGGGAGGACATGACATTCAACGGGCACGGCGGCACATGAATTTTATCAGCATAAATCTAGCATTTATGACATCTCTTCGTGAATTTAAAGCAATCCGATTCCATCGTCAGCTAGTAATATCCTATTCTGAGGATCTTTCTTGTCATAGCATGTCCGCCGGCGTGCGTACCAAATGTGCCTTCATGGACTTCTTCCATGAGCATACCTGCTTCTTTCTCATCTACACATCTGAGTAGCACGAGATCATGGTTTCTTTTATACAAAACTCCATCAGGATTGAGATAAAAATTTCCAGACAGCCTCCTCAGAGTCTTCTTATCCTGGGTTGACGCTCCCGCCGGATACTCCTTAGTCATAAGGAAAGTCTAGATATCATGGAACCATGGCTTGCCGTCGGAGGCTTCCTCGATCGCAAAGACGAATGCAGGTCTATCAAGACGAGAAAGGACAATCCTTGGAGCTTCATTCCAAAAAATGACTTTATACATCGAAGCCAACATGGCTAAGGCATCCGCCATCTGATTTTCAGCTCTGGGCACATGATGGAGTTCCACTCGATCAAAGAACGGAAGCAGCCTTCTGGCGTAGTTCATGTACAACACCAAATTTGATTGACGAGTCTCCCACTCCCCTTTAATCTGGTTGATCACAAGTGTCGAGTCACCATACACATCTAAGTTCTTGATTCTCAAATCAATTGCTTCTTCTAGACCCATGATGCATGCTTCGTACTCTAAGAAATATGAGGAGAATGTTGATTCTGAGAAACAACTAGAGTTTCAACCAAAGTAGAGATCCTTTCCATACCATCCCTCAAAGTAGCCAATTCCTCGCGAAGCTCGCGGTTCTCTCGTTGCAACTGATCCATCTTTAGCTCGAGTATTGTAGTGATACGACAACTTGTCTGAACAAAGACCAAGAACAGGAAGTAAATAAGACACCCGGGAAAGGTAGGACATAATGCAGAATGATGCTTGATGCAAATGCAAATGCAAGTTTTCAAGGAACTATAAAGCAGTTTGCAAACATTACATTAAGATAACACACTGGATATACCAAAAATCTCATTTCATTAATATTGAAAGAATTACAGCTTTGAAGTACAGTTTCATCAATCTTACAACACAAGAGAGGATGAAATCTAGTTCTAAGGATTCGTGTCTGAAAATGACCCAACTCTGAGCTGATACTTCTTGCGAAGCCTCTTGATTTATCTTACATAGCTGATCTTCATAGTGTCTTTCTCTTTCACGAGTTGATCCACAATACCCTTCCAAGAACCAGAGGTAGGAAGATGAGCAGATGATGATATGCTAGAGGAAAATAAATCCTCTGGATCCCTTGATCTCTTCATGACACGTCGCTCAAGAAACTCAATGAAGATTTGCATACCCATAAGATACGCATACTCCTCAAAGGTTGGCAATAACTGATAATCTGGAAAACTAAATCAATGATGCAACAGATCGTAGAACTGGATCAAGGTATTAAGAATCCCTTCTTCAACATCAGTCCTCGGAATAATCAACAGATTCCTAAACAGCATTTGAAATCCGCAGGACTAGATACCAAAGATCCAAACCTTCTCAACTCTTGTAAGTCAAAACTCGTGAAAGTGTACTTCTTAGTGTTACTTCTTTCAATATCCATGATTCTAAAAAAAAAATTTGCGATATTTGCAAAAAGAAATCTCTGAGTTCCTTGAAAACTGAGAAAAAATGCTCATGAATGAATGAGTGCAAGATGCAACACCCACAAACAAGACACATAAAGCACACAGGTTCAAAGGTTCGGCGCGAGCATGGAGCCATAGGTAAGAACCAACCAAACCACAATGGTATGTATTATGGTTATATCATCACCTGTAGAACGAGGTTCTAAAAAGTTCCCAGAGTCATAATTCCATCTTTTGGATATTATCGGCTAAAACGACTACTCGTTGGCCAATAATATTCTTAAGAGAAACTCGTCTGAGTGTGGTATCGCGTAACAACTAATTCAAATCTACACCTGAACAGCCACCGCACCACGTCCTAATAAGGCCAAGATGGGTTAAAGGGTTCTAAGGTCCTCAGCTTCTCAGGCTCCCAGTCGGAAAAAGTAATATTAATTACGACTACTCGTAAGACATCAGTAATTCCAAAGGGGCCTCCACCGAGCGGGGGATCTCAAGTAAGCTTAGTAAGGACTACTCTACGTAAGCCAACAAGACTATACCACCCTCCTATCATAAGTGCACTCAAGTCCGGGTATAGGACTTATCTCACCACACAGATTACCAGGCACCAAAACAGAACAATCAATAACAAACAAGTCAAACAAAAAACAATAAATAAATCAAAGTAGGCGAAACCCATTAGGAACCTAAATTTCCCCAGCAGAGTCGCCACTTTTCTTTAGCGGTAAAAATCGTGAGCGTAAATTATTAATTAACTTAACTCAAAAAACAAGAGTCGCCACCGCACTTTCATTTTATCCAAATAAAGGAAAGGAAAAAGAGCGAACAAAACCAAAGAGTTCTAAAACAAGAACAAGAAACAGAGATCGGGGTAAGGGGGTTGGTTACGCAATGGGAAGGTGTTAGCACCCAAAACGTCTATAGTACTCTATAGGAGCCCTTTGAAATATTTACGTTTTTTGGTTTGAAAATGGTTTGTTTGAAAAGAGATTGGGGAGATGAAAAGAGAATTATTTTTTAGATTTTTGTGTTTGGAGAGACTTATCGCCTCATGCCTACGTACCCACAAAGTGCAATATAGGATTAAAACCCCGTAGTTCGTGGTACAAATGACAAAAATTTGTTGGTTTTGATTGATTTTAGATGTAAATACAAGTCGTCATTTTAAGGAGAAAACTGCGACTATTCACCCACGAGTATTAAGACAACATCTGCGTCACATAAAGATGGAGGATTTGCTTGGATTATCAATAAGACTATCACTCAACATCAACGTGGAAAATGTCAAAGTCTTAATAATATGGGGAATAGGAGACTTACATCTCAACTATAGAAATGAATCATGTCTAGACTTTTATGAAAAGTTTTAAAGTGAAAAAGTGCATAAAGGCACAAAAAGAGTTGATGAGTTTTTTTATTTTTTATGTCTTTTGAAATTGGTCAAAGCATGATTAACATTGATTGACTTTTATTAAGAAGAACAAAAGTTTAAAAATCACTTGACGAAAGTCAAGGCTTTATTGCGAAAGCGGTTTTGAAGTTTGAAACCAAGAAGGTTTTGAAAGAGGGAGAAAGTTTTGAAATTTTAAGAAGGGGAGGAGATGAAGTGACTATCCTAGAAACCAAAATAAGAGCTAGAGGTAAGAAAAATCTAACCGACTTGTAGCACAGTCCATAGCAAGCAAAAAAAAGAATTCCATCCTATTTAAAGCATAAGCTAATGAGCGAGCCAAATAAAGGCTAAGATCCACAATACTCCAAGCATAGGAATAAGAGTCCTAATTTTAAGTCCAAAGGTCCATGAAGTCCAAGGTCTAAGAGTAGTCCAAGAGCATAACCACAAAGTTAACAACACCAAGTTTTTTAGAGATTTTTTATCCTTTATTAGTATTTTGAACAAGGTATGGTCCAAGTGGACAAAAGAGAAATGACATAAACATAAACGAAGATATGATATGAAATGATAATATGGAAACATAAAAGTAAGAAATAAGGAGTAAGAAGAGAATATAAACAAAATTAAACAAGGATATTGTTAGTGAATTAGTAATTAGTGGTTAGAACATATGATCAATGATGATTAATTCTTGCACTTAGACCAAGATTAATGAAAACTCATTAGAGGATTGATAGAATCAAAGCCTCCTAACAATGATTTTCATAGGTATTGGACTTAAGACAAGAAAATAATCATACTTGGACTTTCAAACATAAGTTTGAGCCACGAATGATCATTTTCCGATTAAGGGACACTTTAGCGCTATGTTAAGCAATCGTAATTGGGTTTATGTAGAAACCACGACTATCTGAGGCCGGTCAATAATAATGTTAGTGTTAACACATGTTAGAGAAGTGATATGTAAATCACTCTCCTAAAACATGCCACACAAAAAGAAAAGAGGTAGTGATCTCATCATAATCAAGATTTTTAATCAATTAATCAAAGGTAATCTATCACTATTCCAAAGTAAGGAGAATTATCTCAATGATTATTCTTCCATAGATTTGAAATAATGAAGATTAAACTACCTTGATAATCAACAATCTATGATCCATAGATTTCATCGATCAAAAATAAAAAGAAGAAGAAAGAGAATTAAAATGAAAAGAAACCTCAATTTGAATCTTAAATCGATTAAATCATCATCAATATCAATCACCTCTTTTAGTGGATAAAATCAACACTCAAAGTCCATTGATATTGATGAGATCTTATCAAAATTCAAAATCCAAAACAAAACAACAATTAATCCAAATTAATATATATATTTTTTAAATCAATTTTTAAGAGTTTTTTTTTTAAATGGAATTAAAATACAAATTAGTAAAAAAATTGTGGGAAGACCCACACGGCCCAAGTCTTTAAGAAAAAGAATAAAAAATAAAAATAAAAAAAAAATAATAAAAACAAGTGAAAGAAAAAAAAAGGAAATAGAAATCAGAAAAAACACATCATCTTCTTCTTGCGTCTGGTACTATTCACCGCCATGGATATCACTTCGAAGCTCTCTCAAATCGGAGCCGCGGGACACGAAAAGTACGCAGTTGCAATCGAAATGCAAAGTAGACTCCAAATATGTTCTCAATTTCAAACGAAACTCAAATATAGAGTCACATTCAGAAGACGAAGTTTCGACGAAAACCGGTAACTACCTTCAATTGAAGTGAATGAGGATTGGATTTCTCTTCTTCTTCACGTTTCTGAAGATTTGTTGTATTGACGAAGATTTGCTGTGATCTGTGAGATGCGAAAATGAAATGCGGTTTGGATGGTGATGGTTAAAGAAAAATTGAAGGGGAGTGTTGATGAATATTCAAGGATAATGAAAGTTAATTGAATGAAGCTTGAAGGTAATTGAATGTTCGTTTGAAGCTATGCGATGAAACTGAAAGATGATTTTTGAAGAAAATTTGGATTGAAGATTTGAACAAGTGTTTATGGAGATTTTGGCAGCAGGATTTTGGCTCTTCAAGCTTGAAGAATTGTGAATGAAGTGGCCCAATTTATAGAAGAGGTGAGCGATTTTCACATTTGCCGTTTATGGGAATTTCCTGCGTTTTGCTTTTTGGATGTGTTGTGTGAACCGTGCGTGACTCATGTGCACTTTTCATGTCGTTTTAATTTTTCTTTTTGCAGCTTATTTGTAATCTAAGCATGACGTGGATTTCTGCTTTTGATTTCAGTTCAGTTTTAAATACATGACGTGGATTGGCTCTCATGGCTCAATTAGGTTCGGCTTCAATTTCATTTGCATCAACTTCAGCCTGTTGTGGATCAGTTGAACAATTAGCAACGTCATCCTCTATCTCACGCTTCGTATGACCAATGTTTTCAAGAACATCCTTGCTATCATTTTCAAATTCTGTAAGCAAAACATTCATCCTTTGACTGTCTTTTGAAGCAGCAATAAAGAGAAGGAACTCAACCAGGAACAGTGAAGAAAAAGTGTTGTTTTTAGTTGTCATCCTTGGATCCAGTAACAGAGGTCGTGGATTTATTTGTAGCTCCAACATCAACTGATATCACTCCCTTGTAAGCTCACCTACATCAATACCTTCATGGGACAACCCTGGAGGATGCTAATAGTTTCAACTTGATTGCATGGAAGAGGAAACAGATGGTCAATATTGCTGCCAGAACTATGACACCGCATATCTCTATCTCTTTGAAAATCATAATTAGAGGACAATCATCCTGGCTAACTACTTTTTCACATGGAGCAGTAGCAGCGTTTTTCATCATCGACACCGTCATCATCTTTTGCAGCAGTTGAACTCGGGACAATGTGGTAATGTTCAAAGACAATTACCAAACCGACAAGTCAAGCTAGCATGATATGGTTTATATGAAATGCGTTACGTATGTCACAGAAGACTAATGATAGTATCTTCAATGCTTTGCATTCCGTCTCAATGTAAAACTCAATGGTTTGCGGTACATGGAGCTGCCTTATCATCCTTCTTTGTACCTAGTGAATGAAATATTGGAGTGGCACAAAAAACACGTCAAACAAACAGCCAGTTCTCATCAAACCAAAATCTCAAATGAATCTGAAGTGCTTGCATATATCGCTTTACCACTTTGATCTGCTGCTAAAGAGACAAACTGTCTTGAAGGAGTGGTAAATGTCCTGCACTTTATTATCATTTGTTCCCTTGTGCATTGCAGTCATTATCTTCTATGCTGCCAGAATAATCATGTTTCTTCTTTTCATTCAAAAATTTCCTTACGACATGTTGCCGTATATTCCTTCATGACATTACTTATCCTATCATCAGCAGACATCATAATAACAAGAAGATCATTTCCAACCCAACATGTTCAAGGAGTTTATAACCATCCATGTCTGGAATATGAACATCACTCAGCACAACATCAGAACAACATTTCCTCTCTCGCAGAATTTTCTAAGCAACCGCAGCCTCAGAGCATGTTGTGATGCGATAATGGCAGCGAAGAGACATTCGCTCGATAATCTTCAAGGTGGTGACGTCATCATCAACGATTAGAACTCTTAAACCGGCCGGAAACTCAGAAACGGCAGAGCCATTGCATTTAGTCCACCATTCTCAACCAATGTTCTAGGAATCATCTTGAAACTTTCAGTGAATTTTTCTATAGCATACTGATCAAATCCTGTTTCCTTGAAAGAAAATTCTTTCACCCTCTTAGCTAACTCAGATTCGGTTGCATCAGCTTCAGGCACAATACGGATATCCCTGCACATGGCCTTGTAAGTGTTCACTCCATCATCAACTGGTCTTTCAACACCATCAGGTATACTATCAGTACTTCCTCATAAGACAACAGTTGACAAAGAATTGCCACCTTCTTTATTCTTAACAACGGTAACCCTTGCACCACCAATTTCCTCAACTGAAACAGAATCGACATATGCAAGATCATCTGGATTTGGTTGACTAAGCTTCAACATAGCAACAACACCGGTTGTACGGCAAAATCAACGCAGTTCAAACTTAGAACTGATTTTCAGAACCATAAGCTTATAACGCTCACAAAAAGGTAAAGCCATCAACCACTTTGGCACCAGAATCAACTACTGCCTTGATGAGCTCCTCTACTTTAGCCTCGTCAGCTATTTCATCAGAAATGTATTTGTCAATTGAAAATGTCAAGTCATTCAACTCACCAACTGAATGACGATAGAGAAGACGGAGTTTAGCAGTTTTGCACTCACAGGAGTGTTCTCAATGCTCCAGACACACAAAAGATTATGGTCTGCAACTGCGTACAACTACACAGAGATAGAGATATTGCTAGCAAATAATGCATGCTGGATCCTCTTCAGTTCCTACATATTGGGGACACTTCCGAGAGGATTTAACGATACCATTTTTCCAAAGTTCTTCCTCCAGGATTTATCTCTATCCAGTATTTTTAGCAATTCAATTTTCAAATAATATGACCCTCTGTTGTCAACATCACCATACTGGACTACTACACAAAGAAGCTCCTCATGAGACAAGACAACCGTTTTGTGATACCGCTTGTAGAGATCAGCTCCAAATGCACTGTATGGTAGCCAGTCAGCTGGAGCAAAATTGACTGCCCCTGCACAATTCAGACCAAGATTCTCTATTTGGAAGTTGTTTTTCCTCCACTGTCACATCCTAAGAAACATCTGTTAATGAAGCATATATCATGTTATTCTTCTTTTTGATACCGCCAAATCATAAGAGATATCATTCAATGCCAGCTCAAGGCCATGTACACGGGTCTCTAAAGATTGCATTTCGTTTTGTGAGCTTCCCATGAATTTCTACAAAAGGTCAAGTAGACTGGACTGTTGTTTCTCTATTTGGTGCAACTAGTTACATATCAAAGACAATTTTTCAATTGTTTTTTCCCAAAATCAAAATATTCCAAACCATCATCCTTTATTGTACCGAGCATGACACTAAAAGTAAACTCATCCCGCTCTCAACATCCAACCGCATCAAATTGAACACGCTAAAAGCCTCTTCTGGTAAACATTTGAAAGCATAGGAAGAAATCAATACTTTCCACAAACATCTCGCCATTTTAGATTATCCAAAGTGTTTTTCTTCAGCAAAGCGAGCTCCCACTGGGCTCGTACTGCTTCCCTAGCAGCCCCAAACAGTATCTTATCATGAGATATAGAATTCTTGCAATTGCACAACCATGACATTGAGCAACATTAACATTTGAAGCCCAGAACGCCAACTCAACAAGCCAATTTCCAATAGTGACAAAAAATATCAAAACCAATCAAGCACGTGAAACTTTGAATACCAGTATGAAATAAAAGCACAAGTAGATACTCTTTTCCCATGTCCCATCTCACCAGCAAGCATCATACTCTTGGCCTTCATGTGACATTTGTGATTGGACTTTGAACTTTGGAAATATTAGATGATGATGGATGCCTTAAATTTTCAAGTAACTTGTATTCTAAGTAAGCCATATGCACGTCTCTTCCAAATTTAACTTGAATCAAATTCTTGAATAAAATGAATTCTTAAGAAATTGATGCCATGATGAACCCAAAGATCAATACCCTCAATCATGCTTTAGAATCACTTGGAAATGGCACACTTGAATGAACACTTTGGACTTGCATCCCAAAACAAACATCTTGATTGAACATCCACCAAACTTGACTTGTACAGATAAAACTCTGAATCTTCGATTAAACTAAATCGCTTACAATATGTCTGAGTTAATATCTGGGAAAATAAATCCACAAATGAACACAGTATGGACTGATGGACTATTGATCATGACAACCTGGACTAAACTTCTCACAGAACACTGCTTGATAAACAAATGGATTTCAACACAAGACAATTTGACCTTGAACAATCACATTTCCTGAGAAAATAGCCCACTGCCACGGGTAACTTATATTTGAAGCAAACTCTTGATAGTTTGACCAAGATGAGGTCAAACTTCCATCTGATTTAGACTTGAATGAACGTCCTTGCCATCAATCTCCTTGCAAAACCCTAAACACACAAAGAACAGGAAACAAGAAAAAATTGCAAAATATTTTTGGTATTTTGGTTAGAGGTTAGTAAACATAAACAACGAAAAGCAAGTAAGAAACAACAGGGGAGGGTATGAAGACCAAAACATATGATCTTGTTTGTGTATGTAATGATGCAAATGAAAAGTGGGATCTTAGGGGTAAAAATTAGGGTATTACACTAAGTAGCCAGCATCAAGCTGCTTTTGCACTTCTTCTTTGATCTTAACGGCCATATCTGGTCGTGTCCTCCTAAGCTTCTGCTTAACGGGAGGACAATCTTCTCGCAGCGGCAAGTGATGGACCACGATGTCAGTATCAAGTTCGGGCATATCTTCGTATGACCAAGCAAAGATGTCACTATACTCTCTCAGCATCTCGACCAATCTCTGCTTGACATTACTATGCAACGCAGCCCCTATCCTGACGTTCCTGACAAGTTCCTCAGAACCCAGATTCACAATCTCAATCTCTTCCTCGTGAGGCAGAATAAATTTCTCTTCTTGTTTCAACAAGCGAGCCAACTCTTCGGGAAGGTCTTTGTCTTCATCAATCTCCTCTTCGGCTAGATAGATCGGACAATCAAAGTCGAAGTGAGTCGTAGAAGGTCCAGAGTCAATGTCATCTGCTATGTGGATCCTGTAATAACAAGGGTTAAGCTTAAAACAAAGATATGCAGGTTAGCACAAACCATATTGCCATTTTACTGTTTTTCAAAACAAATATAAAACAGGAATAACAGAGATCACAACATTTGAATGCGAAGAAAAACGCCTTTTGATTTATTGGTAAAGTTCATGTACATAATCAAACAAGGCCCTGACAATAAAACCACTATGCCCCGGGTAGGACATAGAGTTGTACAATAATTGGAGAAAGTAAATCATTACTCTTTGCCTGTCACTTGGATGGTATCCCTGATGGACCAGTTGTTGAGGCTCTGGCCTGGTTTGCTTGGCTGGATCCAGGAATCCAGGTCGCAATCGCTGTCTTCGCCGTCTTCAGACACTGCGTTGACACTTTCAAATATCACCCCGCCACTGGTAAACTGGATCGGCCCTTTACCTCGCGACGCACTGTGAGAAGAGGAGGCTTCAGCCATAGGAGAGTATCCTAACCCAAACTTGTCCTATTTGTTAGGTAATTCTAGAACTTGCCCCCAGCCCGAGGTAGACCCGACTTGAACAACGGCCCGGGCTTCCTTGAAGGAAGAGAGAGTCATCTCTGGTTTCTCAATCATTACTGGAGTCACGTCCTTGATCTTAACAGCTTTGAACGCCTAACATAAGGTTTCATGGATTTCCCCATCCATCTCAACATACTTGAAGGACGACAAATGGCTCACCATTATATCTTCCTCGTCACAAACAGTTACAATGCTACCCCCTACAGCATACTTGAGTTTCTGGTGCAACGTGGAGGTCACGGCACCAGCAGAATGGATCCATGGCCGGCCTAAGAGACAGTTGTGGGCTGGCATGATGTCCATAATGTAGAAGACCGCGTCGAAAGTTTCCGGCCCAACTTGGATTGGCAGAGTTACCTCTCCAAAGACATGATGCTTGGTTCCATCGAAAGCCTTCACAACCAGGTCATTGGGTGTGCAAATCAATCCTCGAGTATCTAACTTCATCAATGCCTTCTTCGGAAGAACATTGAGCGATGACCTAGTGTCCACCAACACATGAGACATAACTGTTGTGGTTTCTTCCCTTCGGCGTCAGCTCCAGGTCCGTGAACCCTAACCCGTTTCCAGCATTCACGTGGGCTACTACCCTTTCCAACTGGTTGACCGAGATTTCCTGCGGTACATACGTGGCATTCAAAACCTTTAATAGCGCGTTGCGGTGTGACTTCGAACACAGCGACAAATTCAGAATGGAAATTTTCGAGGGTGTTTGATGGAGGTGATCCACGATCTTGTAGTCACTCTTCTTGATCAACCTCATGAACTCTTCAGCGTCCTTTACAAGTAAGTCCTTCTCTACCCCATGAGGGGTTTCCTCAACGACTTTACTCTTTCCCTTATCAGTTTCCTCAGCTTTGTCTGCTTTGTCCACCACAATCTCAGGTGGAGCAAATACTCTTCCGCTGCGCGTGATTCCGCCGATTCCCACTAGGTTATCCACAGACTGCCCATAGGGTTCCAGTTCTAACTTCTGTCCGTTACAGTAGACGTCTGCCCCGTAGTGCCATGGGACAGCGTTGGTGCTTTCAAAAGGTATCGGCCCAGCCTTTGTGATGGTAATTATGGGCGGCCTGGGTGCATAAATGGTTATCGTCTGGCTAGGGATGGTGATGGTGGCAACCTCATCATCTTGCTTCAGCCTTACCTCTCCAGATCCACATTCGGCCCTTCGGCTAAACTGCAAGATTCCTTCGGTCATCAGACTCTGAATCCCCTCTATCAACTGTTAATAACCATCAGGACAAGTCGCACAGCCTATACACAGTTCTCCACATCCCGGAAAGAAGCCTTTCTTCATCAGCTTGGCTTTAACGAAGCTAAGCGGTGTCTTCAGATCCTTGACATCAGTCAACAAATCTAAATCCTTTTCTTCAATAATGGCATTCACCCCACCTCCCCTATGGTTTGGCATAGGATTCTTTGTGACATTCGGCATATTATCTGAGAAATTGATGATCTTAGCATCCACCATATCTTGCACTTTGTGCTTGAAGGCTTTGCAGTTTTCTATCGTGTGGGCGGGTGCCCCTGAGTGAAAATCACACGTTGCATTCGCATCATAACCCTGCGGAGGTGCCCCTGTCAAGGGAGCCAGGTTTATTTTTGGACTAGCTGTAACTGAAGCAGAGTCTGTAACAACTGAGCATAAGACATGGGAGGTGTCTCAAGGTGACGACTTGACAGAGGTGCCATGTTCTGATACCTTTTGTACCCTTGCTGATTTGGCTGCTGCTATTGCGGCTGCTGCTGTGGCTGGGGTTGCTGGACAGCAGGGATGGTTATGCTAGCCACCTGTTGGCGCTGGCCCTTACCATTCCTTCGAGCGTTAGACACGGCGCTCGTCTCTCCTTCATGCCTTTTGTTACTGTATGGTTTCTTTCCTCCTCCAGCTGAGGATACATCACCACCTTGAATTTTTCCTAATTTGATCCCATTTTCAACGTGCTCGCAATTAATGATGAGATCAGAGAAACTCCCTAACATACCGCTGACTAATTTCTCGTAATAGACCCCCGGGAGAGTGGCTACAAACATTTCAACAAGCTCTCGTTCAACCATCGGCGGCTGAACTCTAGTTGCTAATTCACGCCATCGCTGGGCGTATTCTTTGAACCCCTCGTTGTTCCTCTGTGACAAGTTCTGCAGCTGAACCCGATTTGGAGCCAAGTCACTGTTATACTGATAATGGTGCACAAAGGCCTCAGCCAATTCTTTCCATGTGCGCCCACTGGTGGGTTCCAAACCCATGTACCATTCCAAGGATGGCCCGGACAAGCTATCCTAAAAGAAGTGCATCAGCAGCTTCTCGTCTTCAGAGTGAGCGGACATCTTTCGGTAGTATGACCTTAAGTGGACACGAGGGCAGGTGGTGCCCTTGTATTTCTCAAAGTCTGGTACCTTGAATTTAGGAGGAACCTTGAAATCAAAAATCAATCCCAATTTAGTCATGTCGACACCCATAGTGTTCTGGTTCTCGAAATTCCTCATTTTGTCCTCGAGTGCCTTAAACCTCAGACGTGCTTCAGCAGTCAGTTCTCCTTCAGCACTCCTCTGTGAGAATAAATCTTCTTGACGATCTTCTAGCCATGGCTGAGGCCCATACAGATTTCCAGCACCTGTGTTGCCATTGCCTAGTCCAGTGTTACCATTAGCCTCAAAATTTCCATTACCGACGCCAGTCGTATTACCATTGAGCCTGATGTTAGTGATTACATTTTCGTTACCACTTCCATTCCCCCGGTCACGGGGATGCCTCCCAGAGGAGTTTCAACAGGTGGGGGGACTGGAACGCTCCCACCATGAAGCACACCGTTGCTGTCAACCCTTGAGATCAGAGGCTGGACCAATGTTCTGAGCTGGTCTTGGCCGTTGGCAACCACTTGCATGAGCTCCATGAAGCGGTCCATCCTCTCTCGGAGTTCCTGGACATCAGTTTGCACTTGTTCCATTGCTCTAGCTTGATTCGCTTGGGTCGGATAATGGTGGATCGGTCTTCGGTCAATCCTGGAACAACCTGCATACACAAAGGGTTAGAAAAAAAAACGACAAGGTGCTTGTTATGCAAATGCTTCATGCAAATGCAAACGTGTGTATGTGCCTTGGGGAGATCCCCCCCCCCCCCGATCCTAGTTTCCGAGACAAATAAAGTCTATCATCCAATCATGGAAAAGAAATCCTCATATATTCATCTGAAAAGCCCGCTCGGGTAGCGTACAACTGTAATCACATACAACTGAAGCAATAAGGCATGACCCCAACCAACAGGCCTGGCGGTGATCAGCATATCAATGCATAAAATGTACAAAAAAAATACAAAAAGATCAGGTGCGGCCACGGGCACAAAAATCTTCTAACAACTTCTTTATAGCGGGATGACTTGGCTGAGTAAGCAAACCCTGGATCAGCAGGTCCCTCTGCCTGATGGACTCTAGGAGGTTCTCGGCAACGCTCCTAGAAACACCTTCTTCAGAATGGTTCTCGACTCTACTCCTCTTAGCATCAGCCCGGAGTTGAAAATCTTGCAAATTCGTCTTGGCCTCAGCCAATCTATACTGGGCGTCTCGTCGCAGTGAGGCTTCAGCCTCTATCTTCTCGTCTTTCACCATAATCTGAGCTTCTAGTTCGGCTACTTGTTGTTTCAGCTTTTCTTCCCGCTCTTTGTATTTGGCTAGGGTGTTGCTCTAGACCCTCTCGTATTGGGTTAACTTCTGGTACACTCTGTCTAGATCCTGTTTGTTGGTCGTCAACACGCTGTGTACTGACTTCAGGTCCAACCCCAGACGTTCCCTAGCGTCCGTTTCTTTGGTCAAGTTGGAGCCTAGATGGTTGATCATCTCAGTCTGCTTCTTGTAGGTGTAAACGGCTTCACTCTTCTCTTTCCGGAGCTGAGCGATCTCTTTCTCCAACTCTTCGTTGGCTTTTCGTAGCTCTTCCTTCTCTTGGAGTACCTGGTTGAATTTCTGAATATCAACTGTAGTAGGCTCTTTGTGCACCGGAGGATACAATGGTTCCACAGCAGGAAACGGAATTAGAAACTGGGTGGCTCTCTCTTGAACCCAAGTCACGTACGGATCAAAGGCCTTGTTGTTGCTCCTTCCCAGCAGGACCTTTCCCTTTCGGTGAATTTTGCTCCAAGCATTCTGTACCTTGATCAAAGTGTCACCTTCAAGCAACCCTATGAGATACAGAGATTCCTGTATCTCTTCCTCTTCAGGAGGACCCCGTAGTGCATACCCGAATTGTTGTACTAGCAGAGAGGGATTGTAGTTGATACATTCATTCCTTCCGACCAGCGGGACGTTCGGAAAGCCACAACAGCTATACACAATATCTTTGCCCAGCAGATCTCTATCAAACCAGATAATATTGTCAGCGGTCAAACCCATCAAACGTGCAGACCAGGGTGAAGACTCAGCAGAATCAATGAACGGCCCTGACTTAGGAAGATGGCTAGCAAACCACTTATACAGTAAAGGAGCACAACATGCCACGTTTTTCCCCTTTCTGTTTTCGTTCTTGTTGTGAACTGAATGGTAGACGTCTCCGAGGAGAGCGGGTACTAGATTCTCAGAGGAAAATATGTTTCAAGCATCCATGCTGATGAAGTCCGGATGACTTGGGAATAGCATGATCCCATAAATGCAAAGGGCTAGGAAGGCATTGAACACATCCCAGCGACCCTTCTCGGCAAACTTTTGGGCTTTTTCCATCAGGAAATGCAAAAGGAAACCATGAACTCCAATCTTCCTGGATACCATCCCTTCTAATTCAGACTCATCTACATGAAGAGCGTCAGTCAGCTTACTCAATTTGGGTTCACCCTCAACACGGTAATAAGGCATTTGATTCATCAAAGGCACCCCCAACAGGTTAGAGTACTCCTCCAGGGTCGGAGCTAGGACATTGTCTGGAAATACAAAGCATCTGAGCTGTGGGTCGTAAAACTGTAACAGAGCATAGAGGCCATTCAACTCGTACGTAGGAAGCTTATACACAATACTCAGAAGTATCCCATAACTCTTTCTGAAACTCTCCATCACTGTCTTATCAGCCAAAGAAATCAAAGTCCGTAACTCTCGGATGTCAGGTGTTTGTAGCTTGTAAGCCACAGTCTTCTTCAGAGATGCCATATATGCCATGAGGATCAAGATCACTAGAACCAGGGGAGAAGTATGCACCTGCAACACAGACATACGTTAATGACATGCAAATGAGGATGCAAACAATGCAAAATGCAATCATGCAGCAGGAGATCGAGATGACTGTGATGTTGAGGAGATGAAGGTTCTGTATCAACAAAACTACAATACTGCCCTGTCAAGAACAACCATATCTCTGATGAGAAGAAACCCCTGATACCAGACCATAAATCTGCTCTGTCAAGAACACACGTATCTGATGATGAGAACCTCTGATACCAACAAAACTGATTCACTATCAAGAAAACCAGGTAGTTTGGGGGTTAAGGTTTCCTGCATCACACCCGACCTTGCTCACAGGTATGGACCTAATCACGGAAAAGGTTCGGCATCCTATGCGGTCATCAGCGTCACAGACTTTCAAGAAATGACGATACGATACCTAGGAGGTGTGGCATCATCATCTCTTGAAGTGGCCTCACTTAGCTGAATTCCAAATGATCGGTTCCCAGAGTCGACAATCCTCAGATCCAACAACCCCTCGAGTCCAAAGGACCGATAGGAAGCCATCAAAGAGAACCTCGTCTGAGTGTGGATTACATGGGAACAGATGCAAGCAAAGCAAGCACGTTCTCCACTAACCCACTCTAATACTATGTAGCTCTCAAGCCTGGGTCTGGCTTCTCACTCATCAGAATGCCCCTCCCACAACAATATAAATAATCATATCATACTGAAAATAAAGTGCGGGAAATAAAATGCGATAAATAAACACAACCCAACAGGTAAACATACAAGTGCTAGGATTGACTCTCGCAGGGGACTTTGGATCCCCAGATTGACTCGCATAAGGGACGTTGGATCCCAGGAAACTATCAAGTCCCCAGCAGAGTCACCAGCTGTCACTACTGCAAAAATAAGGTGCCGGCAAAACAGAAGAGTCGCCACCTTTCGTTATTTATCCCTCAGAACAGGAAAGGAAACGATCGGAAAAACCTGACGAAAAGGTATAACACAAGGTCATCGCGACCATTGTCTGGGTTCGAAAGTCGGTTACGCAAGGGGAAGGTATTAGCACCCCTCACGTCCATTGTACTCGATGGGATCCACGCTTGTTGTGTTTATCTGACGGGTTGGTTTACTATCTACCTATCAAGGCTGGTCTAAAAATAAAAGAAAATGACTTGGCAAAGCGTCGCGCTTTATG
Source organism: Lathyrus sativus (assembly GCA_963859935.3). Lineage (NCBI taxonomy): Eukaryota > Viridiplantae > Streptophyta > Magnoliopsida > Fabales > Fabaceae > Lathyrus > Lathyrus sativus. The sequence continues at coordinate 257,837,936 of OZ012739.1, forward strand.
CCTACATATTCTCATCAGAGAATGAGAAATCAGAGTCTACGTAGTTCGACTAACTACGGGTGATGAGGGAAGGTCGCTCGCCAATACATCAGTATTGTGCCTACGTACTCTCAACATGCATGAGAGATCAGAGCTTAGGTAGTTCGAGATAATACGGATTATGGGAATTCAGATTCGTCTGTTTTATCGAGTAGGGTTAACAAACAATTCCAGCAGTTTGGTGTATGCAGCTCGACCTTTGGAGACTCAGGTGTTACTGTTTGCGGTAGAACTGGGAGTTAACGACACTATTTTCTTCAGAAAAGCTTCCTTTGAATTATGGGCCCACGGGGCAAAAGGTTTGAAGTTTGTTTTCTGTCTTTTACGGAAGAACTGTTTTTTATGTTTGTCTGTAGTTCGTACACCACTAGAGACTATGAACTGGGAACGAATGCGTCGCATATCGTCCAAAGGACGTATACTAAACATTCTAGACGATTGAGAGGAGGCCGCTCAATTATCATTACCCATGTAGCTTAAGGCTCGTAACGCGCTTATACTAACTTGCCTTTATTACGTTTTTTACTGTTGTTTGAGATGAGAAGAGAGAACAGGCTCAACTAAGGGGAGACTATCAAGTCCTAATGTTGTCATGCCAAGGATTCATCCTATGGTTGAAGTTTGAAACAGGGATCTCCTAGAAGTTATCATGCATGGGTTTCAACCTAAAGTTCTAATCATCACTTCCTTATCAAAGGAAGTGAGATTCCTAGGGGATCATGTCAATGATAAACAGAAACAGATAAAGCATCGGCTAGACAGTAAACAGTAAACGACTGTAAAATGCATGCAATGCAAGTGAGGGAGGAAATGTGTGTGGGGCATCAGCCTCCACAAGCTCATCTCAACCTCAAGCCAAATATGAATAACTTCAATCATAAAGGAAAAAATAACATGCCATCAAGCAAATCACAAACCACATAGGCAAGGGAGCAGAGCTCTACCGAATACCCGCAAGCAAAGCCATACAGTAAAAGTACCAGTAGAGGGAGCAACTCAACCTCTAAAGCAATCATGCTCCTAGCCTAACACAATTTAAACATGAAATTATTCTAATGCATCAAGCAAATCACACAAGTCACATCAATACATTTGCACAGAAAGAAAACAAACAGTCAAGAAAGCAGATCAACAGCTTCCCCAGCTTCACAGCAAAGTAATCCTTTGACAGCAGTTCAGCCCTCAGTCTGTAACTGTTCTTCAAGTCTTTTATCTTCAAGGGAAGGAAGGGTACTCCATCTTCAAGCTTCAATCTTCATGGTAGACTCCACCTTCAGGCTTTCATCCTCCATAGCAAGTATCAACTTGCTGCTTCAAGCTTACAATGCATCAAACACAAGTATCAATTTGTTCTTCACCTTCTTCAAGCTTCAACTTCAATGGCAGTCTTCAAACAAAGGGGAAATGCAACCTCTAGCGTCTTCAATCTTCTAGCAAGGAACTCCACCCTCTAGCAAGGGAGAAAGATTCATCTAACAAGAGCAAGGTGGGATAGGGAGGAGCAAAGTGAAGACCAAAGGTCACCTCTAAGCACTCCACCATCAAAGAAAGGAACCCTCAAAGGTTCTACCAACTTGTGAAGAGCCACACATCCTACCAAAGGAGGGATGAGGCCTTCAAAAGGGGACCTTACATCATAGGTAGGAATGGAAGTGATCAACATCTTCCATGTTTCATGAAGGAAGAAAATCTATTCTAAGGGATCTCCCTAAAAACCCTAATCCTTAACCCTAAACAAACTACACCAAAGGGAGAGCAATCTTCAAGTCCAAGCTCCACCATACATTCCACAGCAGCCCACACAAGTCTTCATCATCACCCAAAAGCAAGAGAAGCAAAACCCTAGTCTAAGGGAAATAGTGAAGTCATTCTAGTTGAGTTAGCAAGTTAGGATCACCTAAAACCTAGTATTAAAGTTACTCCCAACTAAAATACTAAAACCAATTATAAAATCCTACAAAAATAATTATGGGAACCTATGTCAAACATGACTCTACCATGTTAATTCCAGAGATCAAATTCTCAAATAAGACCTCGAAATAAATTCTACACTACAAAGTACTAAACTTAAACCCTAAAAGGGAGCACCTAAGATTTCAACCTAAAAACAACACCTAATTTCATCAAAAAAATGTGAGAAAAATACTATGGGAGCATACATGTCTAAGCTAATCACAAACAAAAAATCAAGAAAAAACTCATCACCAAATGATCAAACTAAAATCATCAAACAGAGGTATCAACCATGGTAATTTTATTATCAAATAAAATGCAAAAAATGCACAAAAAACAAAAATGCATGGTTTTCCTAATATTTTTATTCAATAAAATTCTAGATTCAATCATGAATCATGGAAAAAAAATCTGGAACTAATTGACCTATTTTCCTATTTTTAATGAATTATTATCAAACTAATATGAAATGAAGAAAATAAAAGGAAAACAAAAGAAATTAACATAACTTGCGTGCCAAATAGCAATTAAAATCAGTTCAATCCCTTGGGTTGGGCCAAAGTGGGGGTTTGAATATCAATCCAGTCACCAAGCCTAGGCGCTTCCAATTAATGAAACGGTGCGTATCAGCTTCAAGGTCAAAGTCAGAGTTTTCAAACTCAATCGTGGTCGTGTGTTGCTCTTACTGAGTCAAAATCCAAGACTAATCCAACGCTTGCAGTCCATCGTCCTCATTCAAATGTTCAGACTGGAGGGAAACCTGACGGTGGCCTGAGCAGTGGCGCCACCGTCTTCTCCGGTGAGGTCCAACACACAGGTCATCAAACAACACATAACCATACATCATCTTGTCCAGTTTTTAATGCTGATCACAAATCTACCACTAGAATCATCTAGTTCCTTCTCTAACTCAAAACACAAAAACATCTTCAGAATTTGTCACAATCTTGAATCTCATCAGAACTTCAATTAAATGCACAGAAATAATCCTCATCTCATGGTGATCATCTTACACTATACAATCTTGATTATCAATCCAAGAATCTCTAGAATTCAGCCTCAACAGAAATTGGTCATCATCCTAACTTGTCTCTATTCCACGAATTAATCATCCCAAATCCATCTACACACCACAAGGATCCTAACCACCTATAGATTTCTATATGTCTCCACCTAAATTATGCATACGGATGAAAAGTACCAACCTGAGTTCAGAGGTGTAACAGATGCAGTTCTTGATCACTTCAACTTCCAAGATGATGCAGATACACTCCAAAACTCCTTCTAAAGCCAATGCAACCTTTAATTTCCATTGATTTGGCCTGGAACTCAGAACTCGATTCTCTCTTGCAACTCTGAATTTTCAATGGCTCTCTCTGCTACCAGCTTCAAACTCTTCCAAAAAATGTCTGAACACACTTAACACCTTATATAGAACTCATTGGGATCATCTAGAACCTTCTCAAAGCTTCAGAATGAGATTTTCAATTTTCAAATTCTCACCAAAATCACCTCCACACCAGTCACGATATGCCCTCTATTTTGGCTTCAAAATGCTTGCTTTTCACTCCTCATGAGATATTGAATCTGAATGGTGGTGTTTCCCTCCTTGTTTCCATCCAATGGCTCATGTTTGATATGTTACTTCATCATGAAGAAACAAAGAAAAAGAGCATGATATTGGACTCAAATCAAAATTATAATATTGCCAAAGTTTCCAAAATGCCTTTTCCATTCAAAAAATGATATTATTTTGCTTCATTTGCACACAAAATGATTTATTTGAATTTTTGGTCATTTATGCCTTTTTAATTCTTCCTTTTTCACCATTTCTTGAACCAAGTCTCTCCTTGAGCCATTTCAATGCCTCCTTGATACATGGTCAAGGTTAAAACCCCATTTTGAGAAACTTTCAAGTTGCACAAAATTTCATTTGAGATGTCTAGGTTGGTGAAAATGACCTATAACCAAAAATGACCCATAATCATAACTTCCCAAAATACCCTTGACTTGTCAAAGCCGTAACTTGAGTTCTACATATCCTATCAAGGACTTATAGTACTATCTAGAAAGCTAAGAGAATAAGGAACAACATTCATGTTGACCAAAAGTTCATAGGAATCATCCTTCTTAGGCAAAAGTGTCATTCAAGTTGGGTAACTTTCAAGCTCCAAATTCACATGCCTCAGATGACTTGTAACTTGTCTGGCTCATAACATGAGTTCTATAAACGCTATCAAGGACTTATAGTACTCAAATTAAAGCTAAGATCATGCCCTACAACAATAATGTTGGGGTCAAGATGAGATGAAGATCCTATCTTGAGCTACATTGCCTTGAAGACAAGGGTCAAACTAGGGGATTTTACACTGTCAAGTCTTAGAAACCCTAGCTTGAAACTTCTCAAACTCTTCAATCATGATGAGTTAACCTTGGAATCATCCTTATAACATCTCAATGTATCAATCCATGATTACATGGCTCTTGAATTAAGTCTCGACTTCCTTCAAATCATTAGTTGACTTAGGGTTGACCCAGTCAAACCCTAATTGCACCACTCATGGCTGAGGCTTCTTAATCTTGCACAATGACCTGTCTAGGCCTCAAAGTGATCTTCAAACCTTCTCATGAGCTCTCTCAAGACCTCCAGTCAATCTCCATGACCTCAGAGTCATCTGATGGCTTCCACAACTCTCAAGTTAGGAGACCTACACTCTTGGCTTCAATCACTCTCTCTGAGGATCTTCTACCTTCTCTGACAAGGATATCAACCCTTAAACACTTGAATAACCTTCTTGGCTGGATTCATAGTCTTATATAGCTCTTGATTGGTAATCATTCCTCTTGATCTCCTGCATACATGTCAATGAAATGCAAATGATAATGCTAATGTGAATGAAATGAAACACAAGCTAGGTAAAGAAAAGTTGGGCAAATTTTGGGGTGCAACACCTAGCAATTCAAAGCAAGCAACATCTTCCTTGAACTTCCTTGAGTAATTCTGCACATTTTTTAGCAAGTTTATACGTGTGTGAAGCTCCAACGGAGAGACTCCGTTAGGTATTCCTCTTTTCCAAAATTCTCACTCAATATGCATTAGATCTACTTCATTCTTGTTGCATCTGAAGACCTACACCTGGTAGGCAAAATCTTGATCATTATATGTGATGTTTGTGCAATTTCAGTTTTGATGTTTGATTTTTCATCCGTTTGTATCTCTCCAAATATGCATGATAAATTAAATTGAATTGTGGATTTGGATTCTATATAGCATGAGCTTCAATTTGGTGTTAAATTTTGCACGATTTGATGAAGTTTTGGAACCTCAACTCTGGTTGTGTGACCCGAGAAGACGACCGAAGATTGTAGCTCCGTCGTCTGGTTTTGCCCTCCGTTTTTCCTACGTGTGTTCCATGTGTGTGTGTGGACTCTTTGACTCTGTTGGATCTACGGCTTGGATTGAAGCTGACAAGCCAGCGTGGTATTTGACTTGCCACGCGTTTAAATGAAACGATGCGTTTCATTGTTGGACTCATCGTGTGTTGGTTTGGGCCTGGAATGCTGTTTACACCCCCCCTCTTATTGGAGCCCAATGATTTTGCCTGTGAAAATTGCTATTCACCATGCCATGTTTTATTCTTTTATTTTTATTTTTATTTTTATTCTGTTTTGGTTCTAATTCATTAAAAATAATTCCAAATGTTGTAAAATCCCACAAAAATATTTTTACGATACTTTGAGATGTCATTTAATTTTTGGAAATTTTTATTTTCATTTTTAGCTTATTTTTCAATTAAAATGGGATTTTCTAATTTGAATGGTTTTTAATGGAACTTTCTTTTGTTCTTAATTGTTCATGCCTTGTTACTGATCCGATCTTTTTCTCCAATGAATAAGATTCATTCCTCATTTCAGTAATGAGTTGAAGGATCTTTGAGGATGAATTTGCCCTTGGTTTGAGCATTTTTGGTTTGACTTTGACTTCATTTTTGTTGACCCTCGATAACCCTCCTTCAAAGTGGAGCATCCTTGTGAATCAAATTCTTTGATGATGCTTTGAAGTCACTTTGGTTGTGATCTTTTGGCCTCTGGTTGCCAACTTGTTTATGAGCATTTGAGATTTTATTTGGTTATTTTTTAGCCTTTTTCCTATTTTTGAGGTAACTTGCAAGCCAAGTTACTTCTAAGGGAGGTTCATACAAACACTTGACCTAGTTTGAATGGGAAATGACTTCTATGGATCCCTTGAGCTCTCAAATCTTGTTGATTCATACTTATAACATGTTGAGGTATTTGAATGCTCATTTATAGGTCATAAACTTGTTCGTTGCTTGTTGAGATTTGCATTTCTTTTTAGGGTTTCCACTTGAAGTTCAAGTGTTGAATGTGGTTAAGACTTAGGTCTTTCTCCATACCTATTCTTGTATTCTCTTTTGTGTGCTTCCTTCTTTGGTTTATGTACCTTCTCCTCTCATCTTTGCTTCTGTCCAATGACTTTTGAATCCCATTTGAGATGGTTTAGTCCCTCCTTTGGAGGTACTTGGAACATGTCATGAATGGTGATTCTTTGAGGACTCTTTTGTGCTTTTGTTTGCATAATCTTGGTGATGATTTTGGTTGAGTGTTCTTTATGAGTTCCTTGATGTCCTCGTCTCATCTCCCGTCCTCACTTTGTGTTATGTCCTCATCTCTTTCCTCTTGGTTTGCCTTAGGGCTTGTGGTTGATGACAAATGGTTATAGGATTCTATCTCCCATTTCATCCAACTTTTGTGCACTTGCTTGATCTCTTTTGTGTGAATTCTTTCTTCCTTCTTCTTTGCATCTCTCATATGCATGCTTGAGGTTGAGATGTGCTTGTGGAGGCTACTTCCCCGCCCTTTTTTCCTCCCTCACTTTCATTCTAATTGTGCATTACATGTTTGCATATTGCATTTTTCTTATGCTTTCTTCTTCTTCTTCTTTGCCATGTTCCCTTAGGACCTCTACTCTTTCTTGTTCAAGAGAGATTATGATAGACCTTAGGCTTGAATCCATGCATGATAATATCAGGTAGCATTCCCTTTCATCCCAATCATACGTGCACTTTGTATGAGAACATAAGGTTGAGTCTAGTCTCCCTTTAGAGTGTCTCTCTCTCTTCTCATCTTCAAACTTTCTCAAAACGTCTAATAAAGGTTAAGGATTATTGTACGCTACGAGCCTTAAGTACTTGGGAAATGGTGATTGGGGGGCCTCCTATCAATCATCTAGAGTGTTTAGCGTATGTCCTTTGAACGATATGCGACACATTCGCTCCTAGGTCATAGTCTTTAGTGCAACATGAATTACAAATAATAATCAATGCACTTCTTCTCTAAAAACACAAAAACAAACTTCAAATCTTTTTATCCTTCGGGGTCTTAATTTGGAAAACCTTTTTCATAAGAAGAGTTTTGTTAACTCTTGGTTCTACCGCAAACGGGTAACGCCTAAGTCTCCAATGGTCGAGCTACATACACCTAACTGCTAGAACTAAGTTTTAACCCTACTCGGGCCTAAAACATTTTGAACCAACCTTTGGTCTTTGTTAGCCCGAACTACATTTGCTCTGATTTCTCATACTAGACAAGAATATGTAGGCACAAGACGGCGATGTATTAGCGAGCAACCTTTCCCCCACCTTTCACCCGTAGCTAGCCGAACTACGTTGACTATGACTTTCCCATTGCACGAGGGAATACGTAGGCATAGAGCGGCGATGCTCTATCGAGTCTCTTTTCTTTTCTTTTGTCCCTGAGCTGTAGCTTAGATAGTAAACACCCTTTTAGATAGACAACAAAACATGGATCTCGTCGAGTACGACGGACGTGAGGGGTGCTAATACCTTCCCCTCGCATAACCGACTCCCGAACCCGAGACATGGTTGCGATGACTTGTCTTTTCCCTTTTTGTTAGGTTTTCTCTGATCGTTTCCTTTCCCTCTTTTGGGATAAATAATGAATGGTGGAGACTCTTCTGGCATAGTCTACCCTCTCTTCGCAGCGAAGCGACAGCTGACGACTCTACTGGGGACACTTCCCATCCCCTATGTGAGTCAATCCTAGCGCTTGGTTGTTTATGTTTTGGGCGTGTATATATGTGTTGTACTTTATTTTCCCGCATTTACTTTCAGCATTGTATATATCAGTTTTGCTATGCTGTTGGGGGGGAATGTTCCATTGAGAGATAAGCCGAATCCGGGCTTAAGTACAAACATAGCATTAGAAGTGGAAAGTAGTGGTGAACCTGTATGTTTGGCACGCACTAGTTCCCATAAAATTTGCGCTCAGACGAGATTCTCTTTGATGACTTCTTATATGGCCCTTTGAGCTCGAAGGGATTTTGGATCTGAGGATTGTCGACTCTGGGAACCGATCATTTGTGATTCAGCTAAGTGAGGCTGCTTCGTTAGACTAGGATGCCAAACCAGAAATGGTAAACGTATCATCGTTTCTCGAAAGTCTGTGACACTGATGAATGCATATGATGTCGAACCTTGCCAGTGGATAGGTCCATACCTGTGAGAGGGATTGGGTTATGCAGGAAACCTTGTTAGTGGATAGGTCCATACCTGTGAGAGGGATTGTGCCTACGTATCCTCAACTGGTATGAGAAATCAGAGCAAACGTAGTTCAAGCTAACACGACCACAGATTGGTTCAAGTGTTTTAACTGAGTTGGGTTAAACCTTCGTTCTAGCAGTTAGGTGTATTGTTGCTCGACCATTGGAGACTTAGGCGTACCTGTTTGTGGTAGAAACAAGAGTTAACACGCTCTTTCTGAAAATGATTTTCAAATAATCCTGAAGGATAAAAAGATTTGATGTTTGTTTTTGTGTTTTTTAAAGAATAAGTGAATTGAGTTAAGTTTGTAACTCATGTTGCACTAAAGACTATGACTTGAGAGCGAATGCGTCGCATACCCAAAGGGCATACGCTAAACACTTTAGACAATTGAGAGGAGGCCCCCCAACCATCATTCCCCAAGTACTTAAGGCTCGTAGCGTACAACACTTATTATCCTTTATTAGGTGTCTCGAAGAAGTTTTGAGATGAGAAGAGAAGACACAAACTCTAAGGGGAAACTAACTCAACCCTAATGTTATCATGCAATGTGCTCCTAAGATTGAGATTGAAAAGGGGAGAAACTATCCTAACATTATCATGCTTGGATTGAACACTTAATGTCTTTCCTACTCCCATCCTAAACGGAGGGACTAGGAACCCTAAGGGATCATGGCAAAAGACCAAGAAAGCACAAGATAAATCAATCACAAGTGAAATGCAAGAAAGGGATGAGGATGACTTAAACAAGTCAAGAAGAAATGCAAACATGATATGCAAGATGCAAGAGATGCAGAACAAACAAAAGATGGAACAAAAATGACTTAAACAGGTCAAAAAGAAAGTGAGATGAAATGGGAGAAGTTACAACTCCTACAACCATTCATGCATCAATCACTAATACCAAAAGGTAAACACCAAAGCTTAAGGAAGAAGCCATGATCAAAATGGAGATGGGAGAATAGGCTTGGGCAGCAAGCAACATAAGAAATATCTCAACCAAATGCAACACATTGATCATGCAAAAGAAGGGAGCAAACAAGTGCTCAAAGTGATCCCTCATTCAAAGCAAACTCAAAGTATGAGCAAAGGATACCAAATCACCTTGATTGAGTGTCACAACCAAAGGGGCAGAATCAAAAGCACAAGAGAAAGATGCTAAAACCAAAATGGAAACAAAGCACAAGCAAGCCACAAGTTAAGGCAAGAGAAAGAACCAAAGTTCAAACCAAAATCAACACTTAAAAACAAGTGGAATGCCTTAATTCAAAGTGACTTGCAACACAAACCACACAAGTGTATGACCTATAAATGCAAAACCAGTACCTTAATAATGTTATTAATGATTATCAAAGATCATAAGGTGCTCATGGGATCCATCAAAGTCATTTCCCAACGAAACCAGGTCAACTAGTTTGTATGAACTTCATCTAGGGTGACTTGACTTGCAAGTTTCACCAAAAATAGAAGAGGAGTTCAATAATGCCAAATAAAATGCACAAAGCAACCAAATGAATTGGAAATCAGAGGCGAAAGTATCACAACCAAATTCAATTCAAGGCATCACCAAATGATTTGATAAACTAGGGTGCTCCACCTTATTGAATTATTATCGAGGGTCAAACAAAATCAAAGCAAAGTCAAACAAAAAATGATCAAACCTTGACCATAATCAGCCTCAAAACCTTAATCCATCCTCTAAATGGAGAGGAAACCTCATTCATTGGTGATATCAAATAGTAGCTCAAGCATGGATGATCAAATAAGAACAACATCAAAAACCTCTCCAATTGCAAAAATCAAATTAAATTGCAAAGTAAAATAAAATCAGAATTAAAAATTATGGAAAATTAATTAAGGTTTTAAAATGTTTGAAAATAATTTTTGTGGAATTTTTAGCAAATTGGAGCTATTTTTAATAATTATAAAACAAAACAGAAAATAAAATGAAATAAAATAAAAAAGAAATGGAAGGGAGGTGAGAAAGTAAAAACATAAGCAAAGGGAAATAGGCAAACACGCTATTGGGCTCCAAACTGAGGGGGCGTGAAAAGCATTTTGAGGCCAATCCACCAGACCTGATTCACTAACCAAAACGCTTTGTTTCATTAAATGGACGTGGATTCTAAATGCCAAATCAACAAAGTCAAACAAATCACAACAAGACACGTACACAGTCAACAAGCCAAATGTAAGCCACATCATATCTGACTGAGCCATAACCACACGCCAGAGCTAGGGCTTCAGTCGTCTTCTCCGGTGAGCTTACCGGAGCTCAGGTGAGAAAACCACCACCAACAGCCACAAAAATGGTACCAAACAAAAGGCCTTGCTACAAGGATTCCAAATCCATGGATCAATCATCACAAAAGCTCAAGATCAAGGAGAATCGAAGGCTTGAAGTTTGAGATACACATATTAAAACTCAACCAAACATGAACAACAACTATGCAAACATGGCCTACTCAACATAGGGCTTCAGATGCAACCAGTATGAGCCTACATCATGGTCTAGAATGAGAGAATTATGGATTGGAAACTTACTGAACGAAGCAACTCCGTTGGTTCTTCTCAAGTGTGCAAGCTTGCTTCTCTTGCTTCAGTTCCACTCCAAATGTTCCCAGGAAGAAGAATTGAGCTTCAATTTCACTTGATTTGCATAGAAAATGGAGTTCGAACTTGGAATTTTCTTGAGAAATTTGAATCTGAAATTGCTCTCTCTAGCTCCAAATGTGCATGAGTTTATATATGATGGATTTGAAATGGTTTTGCAGGCCCATGAAGCCTCAATTTGGAGATTTGAAATTTTGCCCAAAAAAGCAACTTACTCATGCACACGGGATTCGCTTCATTCATGCCTTGTAAATACACTAATCTACAACTTGTGAGGTGTAGTTTACAACTGAATTGGATTGGGCCCTTAATTTGATCCACATTGTGAGTTTGAAATTGAAACTTTCTCATGAAGAAACTTGAAATGTGCCATGTTTCCACGCCTTTGTTACCAACTCAAATGTTCAATCTTGCGTGTGATCATATTGTGATGTGAATTGATTCAAAAATTAGACAAAGTAAGACTTAAAATGAACCAAATTCATATGATGCTTAGAAGTTCCAAATCCACTTGAAAATCTTCCCTCATGGCCATACTAATCCATAATTCACATGAATATTGAGCTCTAAGATGTAAATGAGGTATTTAGGATCAAATTTTATGTTGGTTAGAAATGCATTTGAGGTACATAAGTTCACCAAAATGACCATTGTAACAAATGACCTATAATGAAACTTTCCCAAAATACCCCTACCTTGCCAAGACCATAACTTGAGCTCTACAAATGATATCAAGGACTTCTAGGATTTTTTGGAAATCTAAGACCATGAGGAACAACTTTCATGTTCACCTAAAGTTGAGGGGAAGCATGATTCTAGGTCAAAAGTTCCTTGAAAGTGAGTTGACTTTTAGTTTACCAAAAATAAGTTCATCTGAGACCTCTAACTTGTTGGATTCATAACTTGAGCTCTACAAACTCAATGGGCGACTTCTAGTAATCAAAATAAATCTTGGAACATGCCCTACAAGTTTCATGTTTGCATGAAAGTGAGATTTAACATGTATCATAGGTGAAGATGTCCTTGAAATGGTGCACTAAAGAAGGGGATTTTACACTGAGATCCTCTGAAACCCTAATTTAGTAACTCTTGATTCTTCTTGAATTGAACTTGACATGACATCCTAGATGTCTCAAGATAACTTCCCATGGCCTCAATGACTTAAAAACAAGTCTTGAACTCCCTCAAGTCCACAGTTGACCTTGAGTTGACCAGATGAAACCCTAGATTCACATCCTTTGACTGTGACCTCTTGCAAATGAAATGAATGCCTAGACAAGCTCCACAATGACTTTCAAAGCATTCAATGAGCTTACCAAACATGTTATATCCATAATAATGAAATTATGAACCCCTAATGATCCTCTGTTGACCCCCATGATAGGAGACAATCAACACACATCAATCCTTCCTTTCAAGGAGCTTTGACAACTTCATGATGATAGTAATTACTCTTGCTTGAGCTTGAGATTAAATGAGACTCTTCTTTTGAATGACACACCTTTCTTGATCCCCTGTTAAGAACAATGCTATGCAAATACAAATGCTAAAATGAAATGAAACATAAGCCAAGTACAAGAAAAAGGTTGGTCGAACTTTGGGGTACAACAGCTTGGGTAATGTTTTGTATTAGAGGATTAAAGATTGTCCCCATTGTTTGGGCGAGCATATGGACCATTTAATGGTTACTCTCATCCATATGCTTCCTAATAACCTCTGGAGATCTATTGGTTAGGTCTGGCATTTGGGTGGAAAAACCTATCCCTACGGGTTGGCCACTTCGATCCATATTATTAGTTCCAGACTCTGACCCCTGTAACGGTGAAGTTACATTTATTATGGGCTCTGTAAATGTTGACCCCACGTTTGTAAGTTCACCATCAAGGATGTTGGCATTCCATAAGGTTTTTTTTACTGCCTAAATGCATAGAAAAACCTGGAGGCATAAGGGGTTTGTTCGAGGCATTTCCTATTGGTGGGGGAGGGGTTTCTGGAAGACCTTGTGGCCTAAAGTAAGTTAAAATGGACTCACTATGGGCAATCAACTGTATAGGCATCGAACTTGCCATGGACGGTATTGGTTCAAAAATTGGTATTGAGACCGTTGTTCCCCCTGTCGAAGATGTTGGGGTAGGTTCTCCATTGTTGTTTGATGTATTTTGAGGATTTGGATTGTTTGGCTTATTTTGATTTTCCATTTTCCTCGTGTATCTTCTTCTTGCTCTATCTTCGTTAGTGGTGGCAACTTTACCACTTATCAATTACATACAACGAAATTTAGAAAGAGAAATACAACAAATGTGAAGAACTTAGTAGAATTTTTCAAAAGAAAAACTGTTAAAGTTGTTACTAGCAATATCCCATTGGGCGTACCAATTTGTTTACCATGAAAATGGGTAAACAACCGCTGGTCTCCAAATATTGGTTAACTTACAGGATAAAGCAGTGAATCCTAGGACATGAGCTAATTCTTTTTAAACTAAAGTTTGAGAAATAATGAAGACTTCGATAGTATTCATGATTGGAAAATAGCTTAATTCGATAATAAAAGAAAGTACATTGTGAGAAAGTAATCTAAAGTGTTGTAAAACGCATTGAAAGAAACATTTGCAATAAAGAAGATAAATTTTTGTACAAAAGCATAAATTGAATTTGATTAAATTGTAAGAAAATGGTGTTTCATCAAACATACATCTCTCAATAACTCTTCTCTCTACACACTGGGTACTTTGAGTAATTTGAGTGACTTGTACAAACTTGATCACACACAAAATCCTAACACTAAGACCTCTTATTTATACTAAATCGAAATAACTGCATCTAACAGCTTTTCTTCTAAATCAACACAAGTGGCGCTCGGTATGTCTTCACATCCTTAACGTGTTCCACGTGTCTACTCTTGGAACTGGATAAGAACAAAGTTCCCTCCTTTTCTTAAATTCAAAGTTTAAATCAAAGACACCATCAGTAGCGTCTTCGTCAAACTATATCTCCAAACTTAGAAAAATTTCCTTGAGTCCAAACAACCCTTCCTTCTTGCACAAGGATAACCCTATCGAAGTCCGCCATAACTTCACATAAATTCTCTTTACTTATTTATTCCACTAATTCCACCTAGGCGTCGAAATTACGAGCTAACACATACACCCTCATTTAATCACACATGTTCATCACTTGATCTTTGATTTGTACTCCATAGCCAATTACCAAGCCTAATTTTGGCTCCAAATCAAATTCCAAGCGACCACTCACTCCAAGCCTAAATTCTATATAAACACCCATAATTTCATTCATTCTTCAAGCTTTTGATAACCATAATTTTGATCCTTCATAAACATTAAATTCTATAGATCAAAGCTTTGGAGAGTTGTTTCGGTGAGAATCAGATATCCAGCTATTAATTAACTTGAACCACAAATCTTTAAATATTCACCACTGAGCTTTGATTTATCCAAAGGAAAGGGTAAAGATCGAAGAAAACCCTAAGTGTGCTACGTAACAACGAAGCTAAGAGATCGGGGGGTTCGCTTATACTAAGGGAAGGTATTAGCACCCTAAGTATTTGTAGTATTCTACAGGAGCCTCTTATTTGATAGTTGTGTTCTTGTTAATATTTTTTTGCTAATGGTTATGTGCTAAGGTAAACACCTATGGGTATATGCACTAAGTATGCTCGCCAAGACGTTCTCCTAACTAGGGAGAGAACTCTTGACTATGGTCAAGGTTTAAGGGGAATAAGTATCCAGAATAATGATACTTATAGAGTTAACAAACTCTCTAAGTCTAAGTTGAAACTAATAGCGGGTTTGAATTTAACAAAATCCAAAAGGGGAAAAGTGAGCACCCGTAACAATGGTACACACATGGAGTTAACAAACTCTAGACCTAAGCTTTAAGTTATAGGATTCCTAACATGGTATGTTAAAGGTCTTGACTTGACAAAGTCAAAAGGTGTTGGGTTCTACCTTAATACTAAGTTGGAAGTCCTAATGACTCTAGCAAGGTCAAAGGGAGGTTTGAGAATAAATGAGCTATCTATGACATTGAGTCAATAGAGTGACTTTGCTTTAGACTTAGGAACACAAGGCAACTCTTGAGGATGAGAGCTAACAAGATACATCACATGGGGAAACTATCAAAGCTTAAGCATACATATACCTTCATTCAAACATGATGAACATATAAAATCATGGTAACAACTAAAAAGTAAAGAAAACATGTGACAACATCAAGCAAAACAAATAATAAGGTTACAACCAAGCATTCATCCATAGAAGTTTTAGAATCAAACAAAAATGGTTACAACCAAAAGGTAAACATAGATGTTATAACATCTAATTGGCTATGAAATAAGGTTCTTACAAGACCAAACATCAAAGATGATAATCAAGTGAATCATTCATAAGTCAAAACATTACTTATCATGGCAAAGTTCAAAACTCAAGATCAACATGCATAAGTCATAACAATATTTAAGTCATGTATACAAATCAAGTGAATCATGGATAAGTCAAAACATTACTTATTATGGCAAAGTTCAAAACTCAATACCAACATGCATAAATCATAACAATATTTAAGGTATGGATACAAGTCAAGAGAATCATGCATAAGTCAAAACATTACTTGTCATGGCAAAGTTAAAAGCTCAAGATCAACATGCATAAATCATAATAATATTTAAGGCATGGATACAAGTCAAGAGAATCATGCATAAGTCAAAACATTACTTATCATGGCAAAGAAAGTAGAGGTAATAACCAAAAAATATTTGAACAAGGGTGTGACATGTGTGACAACAACATGTGAATTATGACGAATCATATTAAACTAGAAGGTAACAACCGTCATGTAAAAGAAGTTCAGAAGATGAGAAACATCTCAAAGGTGTTTTATGCATACTAAACATGTTTCAAATTAAAACAATAAGTGTTTAAGAATACTCAAGGCAAGGTATGAGAGACATGAAGCATATGCACATTCAAATTAATTGATCATAGAAGAGAATCACATGTCAAGGGCAAGGTAACAACCAAGGTTTCAATTATATTCAAACATGCATTCACATATGAATATGAACTTCAAAAAAGCAATAACCGTCATGTAACAACAAAGTCATGCAAATTCACATATTAAGTGAGGTTCATAAAAGGTATGTGAGGTTCATACAAGCAAGATATGTAAGGAGAATCAAAGGAATCAATCAAAAGATCAACAGGAAACCTAAGAAACCCTAAAAAATCACATACTTTGGACATGCACAAGTACCAAATAAATAATTATTTTTGTAATTTTATTGACATAGATAAAATTATACATTCTTATGAGCATTTAGCAAAAATGAGTGGCATCAAAATGATAAAAATCAAAGGAGTTATAATCAATTCAATTTGTGAAAGAAAACATGAAAACAAGGCATTAAAAATATGGAAATGCACTAAATGGGGGTTTGAACCCACGCTACTAGGGTTCTTGGCTCAAAACATTATCCTTTCAACCAACACGCACATTATGAATCATTAATGAAAGCAAGCTATTATATGTGAAACAAGCCTTAAAAATGAGAAAAATAGAAAAAAGGGTGGTCGCTGGGACTCGAACCCTGGTCAGGCAAGGCAAGAAAGTACTAAAGCGTGCATGGTAAACCATTGGGATGGTGATACATCCATTGTATCACCCCTACAAATTAAAACATTGGCCTTCAGATGACCTGAAGCATACCCAAGGTGCCATGGGCATGACCTCATCTTCTTCAAATTTTCATCTTTGCTAAAGCACCTGTAACTTCCTCAATACTCAATGAAATTCAATGGAAAAAAACCAAACTTGCGTATTTTTTCACAAGTAATTAGTGGTACCATTGGTTTCGGCTAACAATGTCTCTAAATTAAAACACGATAGCAAAACCTCATCAAGATCATATTTACAAATTCAATGGTACAGTCTCATACAATCATGATAAACAACAAGAAATGGTTATAACACGTCACATATGACATATTAAACATGTTTATGACTAATGCACATCAAATCATAGCATGGTTCGAAAATTCTTAGTTCAGAGCACTTAGCTCTTGAAGCAAAAGATTTAAACTTCCAACCAAGCTGCTACATAAATGTTTTGAGGCTTTGGGCACCTCAAGTACACATCTTAAGAAGCTTTAGAGTGCTTAGAAACAGTTGCAAACACTTGGAACAGAATATTACTTCCTTCTTGCAAAAGTGAGAAAAATGAAATCTTGAACCCTATCTAAATGGAGTCACAATCAGGATTTTAGGTTGTTGATAGTTCAAGACATGTTTGAGGATTGATTTTGAAGGATCAAAGTGTATGAATATGGTCAAAATGAAGTTCTGGGGTAGAAGATCCAGAACGTCAACTAAACTTGGTTTTGAAGGTTGACTTTCTGTTCTAGCAGGTCTTGGATGGAAATGAAAGTTTAGACACCTTCACAATGTGTTTTATGATGTGTTTGAATAGGTGTTTGAGTGGTTTGAAATGTGGAAATGAAACTGGCTATGTTTGTGCAAGATGGAGCTTTTTGGTTTAAGATGTGCTTGCTCTAGTTATTTTCCTCTTCTTCAACCTCTCTAAATCTGTTTTTTCTGCCTTTTCTGGAGCATGGATTGAGTCTCTATTTATAGGGAAAGGATTGAGATCAGATTATGCAGAATTTATAACTTGGTAGTTTTCAAAGTTTGGTTGAATTCAACTTGTGTTTAGTGGTTCTCCATGGTTTCAAGGCAAATGTACAATGAGATCTTGAGTGGTCAGGATACTCTAGATATTGCTTCTGCAGATGGAACAAGTTGCGGTCTCAAGAAAAACCAGTTGTACTAAGAGTTGCTTTTTGAAAATGGCATTGCAAGCTTTATGTCCAAAACATCCATAAATGGTATGAAACTTGAATCATGGTTCATACCTTTGTTTAATGACTTCAAAAGTAGTTCAACTTTATGATTATAGTTATATGTGCAAGTATCAAGGTTTTCAATCAAAGGATTTTGCATATTGGTTTGATCTTGCAACTTGTTCTTGGCATGAAAATGACCAAAACTTTAAGTGTGGAGGGCTAACTTTCCTCCTTCGAAACTCCTAGCTCAAAAATGGTATGGATTAGTTCTTGTACTTTCTGAAAATCCCTAAACATGCTCTACAACTTTCATGTTTGGTGAAGCTCTTGAATCTAAGAGGATCATGGTTAAAACTAGCCTTGAAGTTGGCTGAAAATTAAAGTAACAAAGTTATCTTGAAAACTTTCTAAGTGTTTAAAGATTTTTCAAAACTTTGAAGCTTCGTAACTCAAAATATAAGCACCTTTTGCAGTACATGAGGAGATCTTTAATTTGATCCTTGGAACTCAAAAATGGATGTGTGGATTAAAAGTTATGGCCTTTCAAAGTTTGTACCAAAATTAGGGTTTCTCCCACACTTAGAAAAAATTCAAGTTATCCATGTTTTCTTCTTTTGCAAGAAACCTCTCAAATATTGATTTCTTCATGATCAAACGCATTGATTAAACATATTTTGATGAAATTTGCATTGGAAGCTTCAATTTGAACCAAAAACTCTAAAAGTCAAAGAGTTGACTTTGTCAGACGAATTTTGTATTGGGTGAATTCAACCGTGTAATCTTTAATGAATCTACATCTTGATACTTCTCAAGCATCCTAGATAGGCTTCAAAAATGTATGTTAACATTTGAATCATGTCCCAAGGCTTGGTATCATGCTTGGATCAAAAGTCAAAGGCACATTTGACTTTTCCTAACAAAACCCTAATTTGGGGCCAGATGAAATTGGGCTTCAATTGACTTGCAATGAGATCAATTAGCACTTGATTCTTGTTGAATATAAGCTCCTTGAGTGTATGGAAACTTTATTTGATGATTACCCATCCAAAACATGGAGTGATCAAGCAATAGTCCTCTTGATTCCCAATGTGCAGAAATCCTAATTCAGATGAATCTCAACAACAACAAACTTGAAACAAGGTTAGGTTTAGGAAACAATGCTTGATGCTCCTAGAATGGAATCTAGGGGTAAAAATTTGGGGTATGAAAGTTTCCCCTATTTAAATGGTTTTACCAGATGGTATGAGAGATGACAATCTCTATACAATCATGGTGAAAGGTATTTAAATATACCAAATCGAAACTTTTTCCCTTAGATGCAATGATATGCTAAGGACGACAAAACTATGCAAGTGTTGACATGCTATGAACTCTACAATGATGCTTTACGATGAGAAATGCACAAATTCAAGATGCAGACAAACACATAAGCAAACATGAATTAAATTGACACGATGAATAACCATTCACTAGGGAAACTAAAACAAACTGGGGAAATCTAAAGTGATTAGGCACAAGGTCCGAACATGACCAGTGTGACACACTAGAGGTAATAACTCTTCCCAACGGGGCAGCAAACAACTCCACTGGGGAAATCCAGAAGGATACAAGCCCTATTAGGGACTAGGCTAAAACTGAAAGATGACCTCTAGCAAGAGGAAACATTAGCGCAAAACAAGACTCCACGGGGGACCAAACCAAAATTGAGTATTTCCTTACAGCGAAGAGTTCGAACGGGATCTTTAGAAAATGACCAGAGAAACAAACAGACCAACCGGATCTACCGGTGATATTGGCAACAATCAACCATCCTAAGATCATTGGGGATGTTGGTAACAACCAACCATCCTAATGTCACTAGGGATATTGGTAACAACCAAATATCTTTAAATGATGCTAATAACGACTAGACTTTAGAAAAAAGAGTGAATTGGTAACAATAACAAAATCCACCACCTTCAATCTTTGAGCTCAAGTAATGATAGTAACTACTGGGCTTTCTAGGGATTGGTGACAACCAAAACAGCGATGCCAATAACAATTGGACTTAAACAATGCTAGTAACTAATGGACTTTCAAGAGAATATGGTGACAACTAAATCGACAATACCAATAACAATTGGATTTTAAGCAATGCCAGTAACTACTGGACTTTCAAGCAGATATGGTGACAACCGAATTGGCAATACCAATAAAAAATGGATTTAAAGCAATGCTAGTAACTACTGGACTTTCCAGCGGATATGGTGACAAACAAATCCGCAATACCAATAACAATTGGATTTAAAGCAATGCTAAAAACTACTGGACTTTCAAGCAGCTATGGTGACAACCAAATCGGCAATACCAATAACAATTAGACTTAAAGCAATGTCAGTAACTACTGGACTTTCTAGCTGATATGGTGACAACCAAATCAGCAATACCAATAACAATTGGATTTAAAGCAATGTCAGTAACTATTGGACTTTCAAGAAAAAATGGTGATTGTAACACCTCGTTCCCAAAAACACAAATAATTGCAATAAAATAAACGAATATTAGAGGATTCACATACACAATGGGATGTCACAGAAAATACACATCAAGAAAACATCTTCATTAATGATTTTCGATAATTAAACAGCGGAATTATATACATAGATTCACATCATATACGTAAATGTCATAATCATCATGTACGGCCACCGCCAAAATATACAAAATGCCTCCACCACAACGGGTTCAACAAAACATGATACGCCACAGGGGCATACAGAATCATCAATAAAACAATAAGACTCCCAAAAAGCCCCGGTGTTACGTATCAGAGCAGTCCTACGACGACGCCACAATCCAAGCTAGCTAAACACCTGGATTTTCTGTACTTCCGAAGAAGCACAGACCACAACAACAGCAAAGGGGTGAGAATCACGATCAAATAATAATGGTATAACGTACATGAATAAATAGGCAGAAACATATAAAATATTCATTCATATACATCAATCCGGACCTACTGTCCCATGCCAACATAACACTCACAACCATGCAAATATATGCAACACAACCCATGATATGCGGTACCGACTCAACATCACTGGTTCGTCAACCATCCTCAGGATAGATCGCATACGCTCCCTCTGAGCAACAATTTATCCCTACCACGCTCCCCATTTGGAGCCCCGGTAATTCACAATCAGGATAGATCGCATCCACTCCCTCTGAGCAACGATTTATCCCTACCACTCCCTTCCGGAGCACCGGG
Source organism: Lathyrus sativus (assembly GCA_963859935.3). Lineage (NCBI taxonomy): Eukaryota > Viridiplantae > Streptophyta > Magnoliopsida > Fabales > Fabaceae > Lathyrus > Lathyrus sativus. The sequence continues at coordinate 257,859,223 of OZ012739.1, forward strand.
AAAAATCAAACTCAGGATAGATTGCATCCACTCCCTCTGAGCAACGATCTATCCCTACCACGCTCCCCATTTGGAGCACGCGAGTGAATCACATCTTCTCCATTTGAGCAATGATTCACCCCATAAACATGCATATGCAAACCCCATGCACACAGCAACACTAGCACACACGGTGCACACGGTCCCCTGACCACATCTCATCATGTATCATACAAATATCACATAACACATCACACATCATGCACATCAGGCATACCGGTCCTACTGACCCAATCGTCACAACAACACATAAACACGACGCATATAAAGCGTATCGATCCTGCGGATCCTCTCATCACAACATATCACCACAACGCACTCAAGGCATGTCGATCCTACTGATCCACATCCCTCACACAACATACAAACACAACGCATATCAAGCATATCGATCCTACGGATCCCACATATACCATATATAACACATACATATCTATACTTATCACATAATCCACTGATTATGTCCAATGCGATAAACGCTGGCCACACGGCCCTCATATCCCTCAACATACTCTCAACACTCAGCTATCATCACAACACATCAGTCCGATCGCACTTAGCATCATCAGCTGCACACAACTCTCAAAAACCAAAACCTGATCGCTACGCGAGCTCCTAGCGAGTGTTCGCTACACGTTCGCCTAGCGAACCTCCTCGTGAACCACACTTCTGAGCTACTGGAAGTGCTCGCTACTACCTCGCTCAGCAAACTTGCTAGGAAGTACAGAAAAACAACCACTGTCAAGGCTCGTTACACACTCGCTACGCGAGCTACCAGTGAAGGCTCGATATGCACTCGCCTAGCGTTGGGCTAGCGAGTGTCTGCGATTCTGGAAAAATAAAACTGCTGCTCAGAAATCAGCAGATCTCCCAATTTCCAATTTCCACCGAGACAACACTAAAATCATCGACTTAAGGTTCTACAACTTAGCCCCAACATCCAAATTCAATTTTACCCGATAAACCTCATTATCTGCTCAATTATCCAACTTCCGACAATAAACCTCGAACTACCCGGAACCCCAATTTCACATAAACCATTTCCCCACAGCACATGCAATGAACTTTCAACATAACAATCACAATCATAACAGAATTTATACATGTATCAACATCATTCATCATCATCCATGGGAATTAGGGGATTTCCCTCTACCAATTTATTCATGCAAATACCCATTCAACCGATCAATCCCCCCCCCTTACCTCAAATTCGATGCTGATATTGATGAAGCTTCTCAATCCACACGAATTGATAATCTTAATGATCTCCTAGCCAAGCTTTAACTCTTGCTTCAGCCTTCCTCAATCATGTCCTTCGCTTGCTTCCCCGTGCATGTGTTTCTCTAATTTTCCCAAATGCCAATGTTATCCCTCATCCCGAATAATTGTCTTTTAATCCCAATAAATCATATTCTCATAATTCCTTTAATCCAAAAATCTAAATAATAATAATCCTCTTATTTCTTTTAATCCGCAAAATCCATTTAATTCCAAAATTCCATTTAATTATATTTTTCTCATATTTTAATATTAGTAATAATAATGATAATCATTAATAATAATATTACATTACTATCAACTATCACATTTTCTTCACTGTACACTAATTTCATGAGTTCTTGATTCTCCAATTAATTTCTCAAAACACATCCGCGAATAAAATATCTCTGAAACCAAAAATAATTAAAATGGGTGTTACAGTGACAACCAAATCGGCAATACTAATAACAATTAGATTTAAAGCAATGCCAGTAACTACTGGACTTTCCAGCGGATATGGTGACAACCAAATCGGCAATACCAATAACAATTGGATTTAAAGCAATGCCAGTAACTACTGGACTTTCAAGAAGATATGGTAACGACCAAATCGGCAATACCAATAACAATTGGATTTAAAGCAATGCTAGTAACTACTGGACTTTCATGAGTGTTAGCAATGGCTAAACTTCATGGGGAAAAGACTAGTAACCACCAAATAACAAAAATGGTTTGAGGAACAACTAGCCTCACAAGGTAATACTGGTAACTACCAGACCAAAAGTATCAATGATAATTGGATTCTCTGTTGGAGATTGCTAGTTACAACTAGACTTCACAGGGGAATCGGGTGACGATCAGACAAGCAAAATCAATAGGGAGCTAGTAACAACTAGACTTCAGGGAAATTGGTAACAACTAAAAGGTAAATAGATGTCCGTAACAACTGATCTAGAAAGTTTTGGTGACAACCAAAGTTCTCAAAAGGAGGGCCAGGCAACTCTGCAGGAGATAAGGGCAGACAATAGTCACAACAAACAAAAAAGATTGTCAGTTACAACTGGACTTAGAAACGAAAGCAATAGCCAAGAAAACGTAACCTGAAAAGATATTATGAATGCACATGCTGAGATATGATGAAATTGCTCAAAGACGCGCAAGAACCGACTCTAACAAGAGACACGGACACAACAGGCCCAGAGGGGAAGACATATCACAATTTACTTTGCTTGGGTAAACAGGTGTCACACTGAATCAAAGGAACCAAGGTGTCCTCGACAACAAACAGAGGTCAAACCCATTCACTTCATTGGGCATAATATAGGGCTTAGGCAAGCCAACTAATAGTACAAACTATTTCGGAGAGTCAAAGTATTCATTCTGAGGATGGGTCTTCAAAACTTCCATCAGGTGAGGGGTATCAGAGAAGTTGTTCTTTAGTGGGGCCAATATTGCTTGAGGTGAAAATACCAAGATCTCGACCGCTTTTAGACTTTCTGGTAAACAGACTAATTTCCCTTGATATCTTCCATACCAAAGTAACTGCTTGTTCTATTTTAGTTTTCTTTTAAAATTGTTTTCTGATTCAAACTTGCTTTCAAAAATCATTATTAACAAATAAGTGGTGTTTTGCATAATAAAGAAAAATAAAGAACGCAATAAATCACAAACATTTGAATGTTCCAAACTGATTTTATTTATGAATGGTAGCTTGCGAATGGAAAAGCTCCATGGAATATTTGTAATTTGAAATATGGAAAAAAGGAAGGAAAAAAAGGTACATCAAATCCAATGACTATCCTGCCCTTCCATCTAAGAGTTCCGCAAATCTTTGCCTCTGACAAGAGTGGTGGAAGTGGATTTCTTTAGTAATCTTAAGTAGTGGTAACAACCTCTCATGTAGCGAGATGCTTCTGTCCCTAGTTTTTTTCTTAATTGCCATTTTGGGTTTTCGATTCACCGTGACACTCATTTATGCCTAAGCCGCCCTTTTAAGTTTTCGACTTAGCGAGCTCTCTCTTTTTTTCTTTCATCCCTAATTTTTTCCTGGATCTCCTTCATAGGTTATGATCCACCGGGATACCCATTTTTGCCTGAGTCTCCCTTGCGGGTTTTTGACTCATCGGGTTTTTTAAGTATAATATTTTCTGACTGCATCAGAGTTTACGGGGTGAGTGAGTTGTTCTCCATCTATTGTTGTGAGGATGAGCGAACCTCTAGAGAAGGTTGTCTTCAAAATAAAAGGGTTGTCACAATTAGGTATCCACTTCCCACATATCTCTTTATGAGTTGGCAATATCCTCCTGAGTACGAGTTCTCCCTCTCGGAACTCTCGAATACAGACCTTCTTGTCAAAGGCTCTTTTGATCCTTTTCTGATAAAGCTGGTTGTGGCACATGGCAGTCATTCATTTTTTGCCAATGAGGTTCATCTGATCGAACCTTTTCCTGACCCACTCGGGTTTATCCAACTTTGCTTCCATCAGGATTCTCAAAGATGGTATTTCTACTTCAATGGGAAGGACTGTGTCTATTCCATATACCAAGGAAAATGGGCTTGCCCTTGTTGAAGTGCGAACAGATGTTCTCTATCCGTGTAAGGAAACAGTAACATATCATGCCAATCTTTGTAGGTACCAAACATTTTTTGCACGATCTTCTTAATGTTCTTATTTGCAGCTTCAATAGCTCTGGTCATCTTTGGGCGATAAGGAGAAGAGTTGTGATGCTCGACCTTAAAGCTATCACACAGCTCTTTTATAGTTTTGTTGTTCAGATAGGTTCCATTATATGTGATTATACGACTAGGGATTCCATATCGGCAGATAATCTCCTTCTTAATGAATTGGGAAATCACTTATTTGGTCACGTTGGTCTAGGATGCAACTTCAACCCACTTTGTGAAATAGTCAATGGCAACGAGGATGAAACGGTATCCATAGGAAGCCTTGGGATCAATTGCCCCAATTATATCAATGTCCCACATAGAGAGAGGCTACGATGATGATAAAACATTTAACAGCGTTGGAGGCACGTGCACCTTGTCCGCATAGATTTGGCATTTATGGCATTTCCTGGCATATTGGATGCAATTAGTCTCCATAGTTAACCAGTAGTATCCAGCTCTTAGAATCTTCTTTGACATGGCATATCCATTGGCATGGGTGTTAAAAGTTTCTTCATAGATTTCTTACATCAACAAGTATGCTTCTCGTCTGTCGACGCATCTAAGCGGGACCATGTCATAATTTCTTTTGTAGAGCACATCATTGCTGTGAAAGAACTTGGATGCCAGCCTTCTCAAAGTTTTCTTGTCGAGCGAAGTTGCGTCAACTGGACATTCTTGAGTTTGTAAGTCTTGTTTAATATCGTGAAACCATGGTTTCCAATCAAACTCCTCTTCCACCATTTGGCAGTAAGCGAGCTCGGTTTTCCTTTCAATTCGGATGACTGTTGCTTCATTAACAAAACGGACCTGCCACATAGCAGCCATCATAGCTAAAGCACCGACGATGTGATTTTCAGACCTTGGCACATTCTTGAAGCTTACCTCATCAAAATACTCAATAATTTCCATAATATAAGCTCCATATGAGATTAATTTCTCATCTCCGGTCTCACATTCACCTTTGACCTGATAGACAACTAGAGTGGAGTCACCACTCACTTCTAGAATTTTGATGCGGAGATCAATGGCTACTTCTAGCCCCAAAATACAAGCTTCATATTCAACAATGTTGTTAGTACATTCAAAACACAATCTTGCTGTGAAAGGAGTATACCCACCAGCCGGGTTTATCAAAATGGCACCTATACCATGCCCCTTCTAGTTAGAAGCACCGTCATACATCATATTCCATCGGGAACCGGGTTCAGGACCTTCATCTGGGCCTGGCTCTTCGTAGTCTTTCTTGATTTCATAATATCTTCATATGGGAAGTCAAACTTGAGAGTTTCGTAGTCTTCTACTGGTTGATCAACGACGTAATTTGACAAGATGCTACCTTTGATGGAATTTTGAGCGACGTACTGGATATCATACTCTGACAAGAGCATATGCCAACGGGCGAGCCTTCCTGTCTGAGCAGGCTTCTCAAAAATATACTTTATCCGATCGATTTTGGAAATCAACAAAATGGTATGACATATCATGTATTTCCTCAGACTTCTGGCATGCTAAGCCAAAGCACGACAAGTCTTCTCCAAAAGTGAGTAACGACTTTCACAATCGGTGAACTTCTTGCTGAGGTAATAGATGGCGTGTTCCTTTCGTCCGGACTCATCGTGTTGACCCAATACGCAGCCCATAGATCCTTCGAGTACTATCATGTACATGAAGATATGTTTTCCTAGTATAGGATCAAGATCGGAGGCTCTTGGAGATAACCTATCATCTTGTCGAAGGCTTGTTGACAATATTTATTCCAAACAACTGTTTGATCCTTTCATAACAACTTGAAGATCGGCTCACAAGATGGAGTCATGTTGGAGATGAATCTGGAGATGTAGTTTAGTCTCCCAAGGAAACCTCTAACTTGTCATTTTGTCTTTGGTGTAGGCATCTCTTGGATACCTCACACCTTGTCAGGGTTCACCTCAATTCCATGTTGACTGACGATGGAGCCGATTAATTTTCCAGATCTTACTCCAAAAGTACACTTTGCAGGATTTAGTCTCAACTAGTATTTCCTGAGTCTTACAAACAGATTCAACAGGTGATTCAGATGATTCTCTTCACTTTGAGACTTGGCTATCATATCATCGACATATACCTCGATTTCTTTGTGCATCATGTCATGAGATAATGTGACCATAGCTCTCTGGTAAGTGGCTCCTGCATTCCTCAAACCAAAAGACATGACTTTATAACAATAAGTGCCCCATGGTGTGATGAACATGGTTTTCTCCATGTACTCAGGATCCATCCTTATCTGATTGTATCCTGAGAAACCATCCATGAAATAGAAGACAACAAATTTGGAAGTGTTATCCATCAAATTATTGATATGTAGTAGAGGGAAGTCATACTTTGGACTAGCTTTGTTCGAATCCCTGTAGTCTACGCACATTCTAACTTTCCCATCCTTCTTTGGCACAGGCACAATGTTGGCTACCCACTCTAGATATTTTGATACTGCCAAGAAACCTACATCTATCTGCTTTTTAACCTCGTCTTTAATCTTGAGAGCCATGTTGGGTCGGGTCTTTCTGAGCTTCTGTTTGACTGGCGGACACTCAAGTCGAACAGGTAACTTGTGAAGAACTATGGCGGTATCCAAACCAGACATATCTTGGTATGACCAAGCGAACACATCAACATACTCTTCTAAAAGCTTCATTAGTTTCTGCTTGATCTCTGCCCTAAGTGTTGCCCTAATCTTGACTTCTCTTCTATTTTCATTGGTGCCAAGATTAACGACATCTACCTGCTCTTAGTGAGGTAGAAGATATGTATACTCGTACTCATACATTTTTGCCATGTCATATGGAATCTCAAAATCTTCATCATCCTCATCTTCAGCTTGGTATACGGGTGAATCAAAGTTAGTAGGGAAAACATAGTCATTGGATTCAACGGGTTTTGGAATTTCTCTGCATGTTTGGAATGACTTGATTCAATAAAACACACAAAGATAAATGCACAGAACAAAAGGAACATATTTTTGCTGGTTTTCAAAAGAAATGCAATTTTCTTTAAAAGTAAAAGCAAAAAACAATAAATGAAGCAAATGAAGATTTTAACAAAACATCTTCATTGATTATAATAATTTGAAAGCATGTCGCCCATACAAAATAATCCGATAACCTCGGGCATGGTTATGGAAAACTTTTTAAACGAAACTACAAAACAAAACAAGCAAATTACTTCGTCACAGGAAAGATGATAGGAATTTCAACAGTCTCCCAATTGCATAGAGCGGCCTTGTCATGATATACCAACTTATCAACATAGTCATCTTCAAAATCCTCCTCAACGGCGTTGATTTAGATGCCCCCGTTAATAAACACCTTAATAATGGTCTTCAGTCGTCTTTTGGAAAACTCTTGAGTCTTGTCGTGAGTTGGTTTGTAACCCAACCCTTGGTGATTCATCTTTGGTATTCTTCCACTTAAATGACCTCCCCCCATCCTGTAGGAGTGTCATTCTTCAATGCAAATTTTATGCTTTGAACAGATGCAAAGGATAGACTACTCTCAACCACAGCTTCTTCGATCAAGACAACATTAGCTATTTCTAAGGCTTGGAAAGAGTTTCCAAAGCATCTTCATCAGCTTTAATGTAGCTGAATGATGATAAATTGCTCACCATTAGATCCTCTTCTTCATGGACGACCACCAATTTATCATCCATTACAAATTTCATCTTTTGGTGAAGAGTAGAGGTCACTGCACCAGCAGTATAGATCCACGGTCTTCCCAACAAACAGTTGTATGCTGGATTGATATCCATCACCTGGAAGGTAATGTCAAATACATGAGGTCCAATCATAATAGGTAAATCCACTTCGTCTATTACCATTATTCTAGAACCATGAAAATCCTAAATAATCAAATAGGTAGGTCTCATGTCAGTCCCCTTATATGTCAATTTAGTGAGCGTCCTTTTGGGTAGTACATTCATAGAGGAACCAGTGTCCACCAAGACCCTTAATAGAGTTTCCTCTTGGCATTTTACTAATACGTGCAAAGCACGGTTGTGCTTACGACCTTCGGCAGGTAGTACATCGTTGCAGAAACTTAGGGTATTACATGCAGTAATACTGGCAATCATTGAATCAAACTGACCAAATGTTATGTCCTTGGTTACATGGGCCTGTGCCAGTAATTTTTATAATGCAGACCTGTGGGCAGGAGAACTCAAAAGGAGAGACATGCTCAAAATATTTGAAAGAGTCTGATGTCGCTGATCTATGATTTTAGAGTCACTTCTTTTGATGATCCTAAAAACTCTTCATTTTCTTCATTTGGTACTTCTTTACTTTTTGCAGGTTCCATGTAGATGGTTTCTTTGAGAGGGACCACAGTTACCTTAGGTTGGTATATTCAACCGTTTCGGGTCATTTTGCTCGTACTAGCAATGTTAGAGACATCTTCGTGTTTACTTTTCATCCCTTCATTTCTCACTTCTTTCCCAGATATCTGATTTCTCCACGTGTCATCATATCTCCAAGGTACTGCCTTGGTACTCTTGAAAAAGAACGGTCTGGGTTTTTGAGTGTTGACCGGCTTTGGCTTACTAGCCGCTGGTTTGGCAGGTTTTTCAACATTGAAAACTGGTTTGGGTGTTGAATCTGTTGAGCTGACATTTGGAAGATTAATTATGGGCATTTTTTCAGTCCCCTCTAGCATGTTAAAAATAGGTTCAATCACTGATACCTCCTCTTTCTTCATTTTACTGTAAACTTGTAAAAGACCCTCATCCATTAACCTCTAGATGTCTTAGAGTACAACATTTAGAATTCTCAACACATTCTTCGCATTTTGAGTGGGTACTCTCAATCATACCGGCTTTGACTAATCTTCTGTGGAGAGCCTGTAGCGGAGTTTTGATTGTTTTCACATCAAAAGTTACTTTTTCATGCACGTCTTCTATTGCATTGACGCTCCCATGATTAGGTAATGGTTTGTTTTTGACATTGATTTAACAATCCCCAAATGACATAATATTTTTCTCCATTAGTTCTCGAACAACATGCTTCAAAGCAAAGCATGCTTCTAGATCATGTCTGACTCCCCCTTCATGAAACGCACATCGGGCATTGGGATTATAGAATGATGGGAGAAGATATGATGGTGGTCCCATCTTTCTAGTGGTAATCATGTAAGTACAAAGTATGCCTAAGAGGGGGGGTGAATTAGGCTTTTAGGGACTTTTCCGGTTTTTCGGTATTCTTGAAATTTTACTGGTTAGGTTCTTGGTGATGAATGCAGTAGAAAGTAAAAAGAAAGTGGACACCAAGATTTATAGTGGTTCCCCTCACAATCCGAGAGTACTCCACTCCCCTTTCAACACGAAAGATAGTTTTCACTATTGTTTAATAAAGTACAACCTATCACACCATCAACCGGTGAGGTCTACTATCAAACAATAAAAATCAACAAGTGTACAAGAACAATCCTCTTGTAAACACTCACCCTTGTGTCCAATAATCCTGGATCACAAGTCAAAATACAAGTAATCTGAATACTTTGATTTGAGAGTAATAATGGTAATATCAATGCTGAGATTGATCTTCTCCTTCTGATCAAAATTCACTCTTTTAATTTCAACACAGGTGTTCAATGCTATGCATATGAAAGATATGATCAATATGAACACTTTTGAAAAGATTTGAAAAGTATTTGAAAGTGGTGAATTTGATTCAAAGAATGTTTTGAAAAATGATTATTGGAGGTTGTTTTTCAATTTGAAAAACTCAGAACTTATATGTGTAAACACACCTTTTCCAACAGGTATATTTGAGTATAATTCAAAATATGAACTGGTATAATTTTCAAAGCATTTTTGAACTTGAAACAAGGCCATTTTTCAAAATACGTTCAGTGTTAATCGGTTAACCTATATGGTTAATCGGTTAACACTTGAACGTTATACCAGAATATTCAAAATTTGAAATGGTTAACCGATTAACCTATATGGTTAATCGGTTAACACTGCTATTTTTCAGAAAAATGCTTATAAAAATAGTGTTATACCAATTCTAATAGTTTAAAAAATATGCTTATGCAATGTGATCAAATGATAAAGATGTTGAACACTTGTATATCAATTAAATTAATGGATTTTGATATACCATAGCTTGTGTCCAAAACTTGAAAGTTGATCAGTCCAATGTTCATGAAGCTTTGAATGTTGATCACTTCCATTCCACTTGATCTTGGTCTTTTGAAAGCGTTTGCCTTTTTGCACAGATGAAATATTCTTGATCTTGATGTTGACGTCATCAAAACTTTGAGATTAAGCTTGCTTCTACAAATCAGACCTTGTTGTACCATGTATGGGTATAATTTAGTGTAGCTCATTGGAATTGGTGGGATAGGAGGTCTTCCCCTGGTCTTTTGTTTTGTACATTTTTTTCTAGGGATTGGAGCCCTAGTTTGTTGTTGTTAATAGGCGGAAGGGGTGGGAGCCTGCTGATATGTGGGTGGCGGTTGATCTGGTTGAAAAGCCGGAGTTTGATTGTGAATGGTGGGCGTTATGGCTGCCACATAGGGTTGTTGAATGTACTCCATAGGGTGTGATAGTTGTTGTCGAAATTGTTACTGACGCTGGAGTTTTCTGACCTGAATTCTTCTTTCTGCAGAAATGGCATTAGTATCACTTTCCTTCTTATTATGGACATTTCCAAAGGACTTCTTAGTGGTATTTCCCCTTGAACTGTCGGTGATACTCGTCATCTTTCCATTTTTCAATCCCAACTCTACTTTTACTCCCACAACCAAAATTTTAGAGAAATTAGCGCTCGCACTTCTAATCATCCTCTCATAGAATTTTGGCCTTACTGTGTCCATGAACCAATCAGCTAGTTCTTTTTCAGTCAGAGGGGGCTCCACATGGGAGGCAGTTTCCCTCCAATATTGGGCATACTCTTTGAAGGATTTAACATTTTTCTAGGCCATGCTTAACAACTCTCTTTGGTCTGGAGCCAAATCCATGTTGTATTTGTAATGCTTGATGAAAGCATCCGACAAGTCCTGAAAGTTATGAATTCAATATTGGTCCACTTAGCTGTAGCTCCCTTAAGACTGTATTGAAAATAGTAGATCATCAACTTATCATTTTCCACATAGGCCGCCATCTTCCTATAGTACATGATCAAGTGGGTCATGGGGCAAGTAGCCCCCTCATATTTGTCGAAAACCAGGATTTTGAATTTTGGAGGAATTACTAATCTAGAAACCAAACACATGTTTCTCGCATCAACCCTAAATATGTTATTACCTTCCATAGCCCTTATCTTTCTTGCCATAGTTTCGAAATCTTCTCTCATTTTCTCATGGAGTCCATCTCCTTCTTTTGACCGGTCAAGAATATCGTAAACCTGATATTGGTTGTTGAAGTATGGATGTGCTTGTGTTTGCACATCAGCTGGAGTGTAAGTAGGGATAGTATGAGGAAAATCAACATTAAGAGGAATAGTGTGTTGAGGTATCTACTGAGTAGTCTTCACAATGAGTGGCGGTGGTACAAAGTTAAATGGTGGTCCAAAGGGTGGATCACTAGCGAAAACAGTTACAACTGGTGTCGGCTCCATCATTATGGCATTGATCTTGGAAACCACGGTCTGTTGAGTGTCTATTTTTTCACAGATCACTTCCAACATCTCCATCATGTGGCCCATGATGCCTCGTATGTCATCCAACTCATTATTGACTCTATCAAACTCTTGATCTTGCTCAACCATTCTCCTTCATGCTTGAGCTCTTGTGTTGTAAGGATGCGGAGGACTCACTATGACGGGCTGGAGGTAAAACATCACAGATAAGCCACAAAATGCGTATGCAATGCTTATGATGGGATAATGAGATGATGCACAAGCAACACATACATAAGTATTTGCACTTTCGTGTATATATATATATATATATATATATATATATATATATATATATATATATATATATATATATATATATATATATATATATATATATATATATATATATATATATATATATATATATATATATATATATATATATATATATATATATATATATATATATATATATATATATATATATATATATATATATATATATATATATATATATATATATATATATATATATATATATATATATATATATATATATATATATATATATATATATATATATATATATATATATATATATATATATATATATATATATATAATGCATATGTATACAAAAAAAAGGTCCTAGTTTTAGGTTATGAGGATGGAGCCATGGTATACCCTTCCCAATAGACATGTATTATGGGTTGTTTGTACCTGCACGACCGTTTCTACAAAGTTCCCAGAGTCATCGATAAATCTTTTGGATATTATCAACCTACATGACTACTCATGTGAGTCAAAAATATTCTCAAGATAAACTCGTATGAGTGTAGTATCGCGTATCAACCATTCGGGACTACTCCCTCACAGTCATTGCATTACGTCCTAAAAAGGCCAAGTGGGCTAAGTGGGTAACTGCAATGTCCTCAGTTTCATGGACTCCCAGGTCGGAAAAAGTAATGAACGTACGACTATTCATACGCTATCAGTAATCCCAAAGAGGCCTCAACTGAGCATGGTGACATCATATGTCAAACATGTTAGGACTACTCCCAACCGTCAACTATTGATCATACCACAATCCTATCATAGGTATACACTCAATTCTGGGTTAAAACGTATCTCACCTCTCAAGGTAGAAACCAATGCACATATGTAATACAACAGGTATAATATAAAAATATTCACAAATATACATGTATAAAGCAAACAGACATGAACAAAACACAACTGTAAACAAGGTGGGCTTAGCCCGCTTAAGAGTCCCCTGTGAAGTCACCATTTCTGTTGCGGTGAGAATCAAATATCAAGATATTAATTAACTTGAACCACAAATCTTTAAACATTCACCACCGACCTTTAATTTATCTAAAGGAAAGGGTAAAGATCGAAGAAAACCTAAAGTGCGCTACGTAACAATGAAGCTAAGAGATTGGGGGACTCGGGGGTTCAATTATACTAAGGGAAGGTATTAGCACCCTAAGTATATGTAGTATTCTATGGGAGACTCTTGTTTGGTAGTTGTGTTCTTGTCAATGTTTGTTTGCTAATGTTTATGTGCTAAGGTAAAGACCTATGGGTATATGCACTAAGTATGCTTGCCAAGACGTCGCATCTCATGCCTACATATCTTAACAAGGATGAAATCAGAGCAACCGTAGTTCTCCTAACTAGGGAGAGAACTCTTGACTATGGTCAAGGTTCAAGGGGAATAAGTATTCATAACAATGATACTTATGTAGAGTTAACAAAATCTCTACGTCTAAGTTGAAAGGCTAATAGGGGGTTTGACTTTAACAAAAGCCAAATGGGGAAAAGTGAGTACCCATAACAATGGTACACACATAGAGTTAACAAACGCTAGACCTATGCTCTAAGTTATAGGATTCCTAACAAGGTATGCTAAAGATCTTGACTAGACAATGTCAAAAGGTGGTGGGTTCTGTTACGGTGAGAATAAGATATCAAATTATTGATTAATTTGAATCACAATCTTGATTCACAACCGGTCTTTAATTCATCTGAAGGAAAGGTTAAAGAAGGAAAAACCTAATTTGAATCGTAAACACAATGCGGGGAGAGATCTAGGGTTCGGGGGTTGGTTAAGCTTAGGGAAGGTATTAGCATCCTAAACTTTTGTAGTACTCTACAAGAACCTCTTGTTTAAAATGTGCTATTGCTAAGGTTATCTGCTTAAGGGATATGCTAAATGTTAAATGGTGAAGAGAAGGACCTAAGGGGTTAGTCCTAAGTTCACTCGCCAAGACTCGCATCTTGTGCCAACGTATCTGAGGTAGGGGATGGAATCAGAGTAACCATAGTTCGCCTCAAAGAGGGAGGAAGAGGAACTTCTTGAACGTGGTCAAGGTTCCAGTGGGAAGTAAACATTCACATGGAAGCGCTTATGTGGAGTGCGGCGACTCCTAATTCTACGTTGTAGAGTTGAATTGAAAATGGTGAAGTAAGTATTCCACGGCAGGAACATACATGGAGTGCGACGAATCCTGATCTTAAGGCTAGGATAAAGGGGTGGATGTCCACGAAGGGACGCCTAAGCATGAGTACGGCGACTCAAGTCTTAAGATTGGGAAAAGGTGAAAATGTGTCTATGGCGGGACGCCTAAGCACGACTACGGCGACTCGGATCCTAAGGCTAGGATGGGTGAGCGTGGAGGCATTGACGCGGCGATCAAATGGTAAACCTTTCCTTCGTAGGGGAAAAAACAGGCAATAGAAAATAGAAAATGGTAAGCAGTGATGATTGATAATGTAAAATGATATACAAGTGATGATAATCGATAGGTATGAGAATATGGTTAAGCTGGAATTAAGCAATGAAATTATAATTCGCTTAGCAGTTAGAAATTGGATGATTAATTGTTTTTTTGTGATTTCTTGAGAATTTTGTAGTTAAAGTCTAAATTAAGCAAATGTTAAAAATTAACTAAATAGAAAACTAAAGTTAAATTTAAGTGAAAAAGGGTATTTATTTTCTAGAAGAGAATTAGTTAAAATCTTAAATCTAAATTATCTACAAAGATTAAAATTATTATAAAAGTTTTATGAGTTTTATAAATTTGAAAGAAAAATATACTTTTGTTTATTATTAAAAAAAAGAAATTGACATTAAATATTTTAATATTTTTTGTACAAAATTAAACTAAAATCTAAACTTAAAATTAATATTATTTTAAACAAAAAAATTTTTTTATTATTTTTTCAGATTTTTCTTCTAAGTTAGTAGTTGTTAGTGTTAGTAGTTTGTTATTATTTAATAATATTTACAACTAATAAATAAAACAAAATTAAAGCTAAAAAAACAGAATGGGCGGGCAGGGTCATCACCCCCAGACCCGACCCAGTTAACAAATATAAAGGGATGGGGCAGATGGGGTTTGGAAACCCTAGTTATGTTTAAGGGAGCCCCCCGCCCCCCAAAAAAAAGCTTTCTCTGTCCGATTTTTCTTCCTCTTTCTCTGGCTCTTTGCATGCGTTCTTCTTCTTCTTCTTGATATTTTTTCTTCTCCTTCGATAACCTGAAAAAAAGCAATGGGTAAGAAACAAAAAGTTACTCTTGTTTACAGTTCTTACGGAGTTGTTGATGGATCTCACAGATTTGTTGATGAACCATGGTATTCTTTAGGGCTTTCGTGATTTTTTGATGACTGTTTGCAGATGACTTTTATGATTGACGGTAGTTTCGTGATGGTTGGGTTTATGGCCGATGATGATGAGCTCTGAGGCCTTTGGGTTTTCGGACTCGTGATTTTTGATTTGGTTTGCTTTGAGAGTTTGTGTGATTTGCGTATTCGTATGATTTTTCGTTATGATTCTCTTCTGTCCCCTTTGTGGTGATATTTCGTCCCCTTCTTGTAGTCAGAATCTGAAAATGTTTGCAATAAAGTTTTAAAACTTTTTCTTTTTCGTTTTGTTTCTATCTGATATGGATTTGGAAAGATTTCAAAAAAATCTTTAAAACTTTCCAATCTCGTTCTTGATTTGTCAGATTTTCACTTTCGGATTTGGTTCATTTTGGAAACTTTCATTTTTTTGGATCTTATGTCGTTACCATCTCGAAACTGGATCTGGTTATGAGTATTTCCTTTTTTTGGATTTGCTATCATTGATGTGGATATCCATTTTCGATTTTGCTGTGGGCTTATTGATGATGATAGATTTTTCTTCCATTTTTGGAATCCAGTTTGATGGCTGATAATATTTGTTTGTTTCCGGATTTTGCTTGTGGGTTGTTTTTGAAATCCATTTACAGCTTCATTGTTCATTGATGGTGAAACTTTTCCATTTTCGGATTTCTTGGCCTCTTGATATTGTCCATTTTCGTATTCCTCATTGGTGGCTGTTTCGGATTCCTCATTGAGAATTCTGTTGTATATTTGTTGTTCAATCCTTGTATAAAATGTTACATTCAACAGGTGATATCTATTAAATCTATCTCAATTCTAGTTTTAGAATTGAGGGCAGACGTACCCGGAAGCGAGGACAACGGGGGAACTGCCTCACTAAATATTTGTCTTCTCTATTTTTCAGCATTTTCGTTTTAGCTTAAAAATAAGTGATTTTCGTATAGGCACTATTGTCAAACTGTGATATCAATTGAGTAAGAGGTTGAAACTCTGTTATTGAAACCAAAGTACAATAAGACATTGTAATAGGCCAGTTGGAATCACTTACTCAACATAAATATCACTTGGAGTGCTTTTGCACACCAAGTGTTCGACAATTTGCCTGAACCAAAATTATCTTATTTGTGTATCTAGTTTTGGTTTGCTCTTTAAATCATTGGAACTAGGAACCCTAACAAGTGAATTAGATTATTGATAAGTGTGATTAGTGTTGTGATTATTTTTCCATATTGTCATTAATCCATAGGCTCAACGCATATCCGGTTTTCCAATAACCGTTCGTTATAGACTATATTTTCCTCGACCGCTTCCGCACTTAAAACTATTTTAAAACCAATTTTTAAATTGGTAGCGCCGACTCAATTTTTAATTGGGATCTATTCAACCCCCCCCCCCCCCCCTTCTAGATCCGTGCCATAGTCTAACAAGTGGTATCAGGAGCTCCGGTTACTCGGTGCTTCAAATACAACGTTGATAGAAAATGGCTAACGAACCTAAAGGGGCTTTTAATAGAGCTCCCGTTTTCAATGGTGAAAATTATAGTTATTGGAAAGACTGTATGCGGGTGCACATAAACTCCATAGATTGAAAAATATGGAATGTTATCCTCAATGGTCCAATAGAAATTACTATGACCAATGCGGATAATGTGGTTGTGCCAAAGCCCGAAGCACAATGGACTGATGATGATGAGAAAAAATACAATTATGATTGGAAAGCCAAAAATATCCTAATCTCCTCATTAGGTGTAGATGAATACTATCGTATATCCCATTGCCCTACTGCTAAGGCCATGTGGGATTCACTACAAATCACCCATGAGGGGACGAACGATGTTATGTTGGCTAGAATCAACACATTAACACAAGAGTTTGATCTCTTTTTCATGGAACAAGGGAAAACCATTGCTGACATGCAAAAGAGATTTACTCATCTCATCAATCGTTTACATTCATTAGGTAGGCCTGTTTCCCATGATGTTGCTACTAATAAGATCTTCAGATGTCTAAATAGGGAATGGCAGCCGAAAGTGACCGCCATCAAAGAAGCACATGATCTTACCATATTAGACTTGACAACATTGTTTGGCAAACTACAAGAGCATGAACAGGTACTCTTGAGCCTAGACCAATGCGAAAAGAATGAAAAGAAGGACAAAACGAAGGTGAGTGAAAATAAATCTATAGCTCTTAAGACTTCCTCCTCGAAGTCTCAAGCAAAAGAGCAAAGTGGTTATTCCTTGAGCGACGAAGAAGAAGAGGACAAGAGTGAAGATATAGGGTTGTTTGTTAAACTTTACAACCGTTACGTGAGAAAGAACGACATCCAACATTCCAAGAAGAACTTGGTAAACTTCCGGAAACAATCAAGGTACTCCAAAGATGATGACTCAAAAGGTAAAAAGACTAGAGGGTCGTGCTACAAGTGTGGGAAGCCCGGTCACTACAAACCGGACTGTCCGATGAACAAAAAGGCAAAGGAAAAGGAATCATCCAAGTCATACAGGAAATCATCAAAACCAAGGAGAGCGTATATAGCTCGGGAAAGCGATGGCGACTCCTCCTCCTCTGATGAAAGCTCTAGTGATGAAGAAGAGTCCGTGAATCTGTGCCTTTCCGCACATCAGAAAATAAGAAAAAGCAAGTACGTCACTCTAAATATGAGAAGTCCTCAAATATCTCACATTCAGAATTACAAACCGCATTAAATACTTTACACAATGAAGCAACTGAAACCTTTAAGAGACTTGCCTCTAATAAAAGAATTTTTACTTACTTAGAGCACAAAATTAAAGAGTCCGAAAGGAAACTAGAGGATCTTAAGGCTTCCATTGTGGAAAGTAATAAATCGGATTGTGAGGACCATAGAAATCCTTTCGACTTTGGATGTGCTACTTGTCATATTTGGCAAGGTGAAGTTAGAAACCTTAAGGCCAAATTAAACAAGGCACTTGAGCCTAAAATTACATTTTCTATTGATAGAAAGGATTTTAGAAAAAGTATGGTGAACTCATATTAAAAATATGCATATGTAATTAGGGATCAAGAAAGTAAAAGTGATTCTAAAGTCGATTTTGCATGCTTATATTGTTGCAAGAAAGGCCATTCCATTGCTAAATGCCGATTTAGGAGATTTTTGGTTCCTAAAGGCATCTATCAATGGTTGCCTAAATACAACCACCTTGTCGCTAACATATTAGGACCCAATATGCCATTGGGTACCTCCTCTTGCTAATTATGTTTTAATTGGTAAAATGTGTTGAGACCACCGAGAGAAGATGGGTTCTCGACAGTGGATGCTCAAGACACATGTCTGGAGACATATCCCTATTCATAGACTTCGTGGCTAAGAAGAAAGGGTATGTAACTTATGGTGATAACAATCATGGATCAATACTAGGTAAAGGTAGTGTAGGTAACCCCTCTTCCACTACGATTTCCGACGTGTTGCTTGTCGAGGGCCTTAAACATAATCTGCTTAGCATTAGCCAATTATGCGACAAAGGATACAATGTATCATTTTCAAAAGAGTGTTGCAAAATTGTACATGATAATGACAAGCAGAATATGTTTAATGGTTTTAGAGTAAACAACGTATATATGCTTGACTTAAATGAAGTATCGTTAACAAGTGACAAATGCCTCATAACAATGAGTGAAGACTCATGGCTATGGCATAGGCGTTTAGCGCATGTTAACTTTGACTTACTAAATAAAGTAGTCTCAAAAGACTTAGTCTTAGGACTCCTTAAAATAAAGTCACCAAGGATCACCTTTGTGACGCTTGTCAAAAAGGGAAGCAAACGAGGATCTCATTTAAATCCAAAAAGATCGTTTCAACAACGAGACCTCTCAAACTTCTTCATATGGACTTGTTTGGGTCGTCTAGGATTAAAAGTATAGGAGGAAACTATTACGGGTTCGTAATAGTGGACGATTTTTCTAGATTCTGTTGGACTATCTTTTTAGTAAGTAAGAGTGATACATTCGCCGCTTTTGAAAGGTTTGCTAAGCTTTCCCAAAATAAGTTAAATACAAACATTGTGTCAATTAGAAGCGACCATGGAGGGGAGTTTGAAAATCACTTATTTGAAGAATATTGCGGTAACCATGGTATAGATCATAACTTCTCCGCTCCACGCACTCCTCAATAAAATGGGGTTGTGGAGCGTAAAAACCGAATTTTAGTAGAATTAGGAAGAACAATGATTAACGAAAGTGGTTTACCGAAATATTTTTGGGCCGACGCCATTAGTACGGCGTGTTATGTTTTGAATAGGGTACTCATTCGCCCCATTCTAAATAAAACACCGTATGAGCTTTTAAAAGGGCGAAAGCCAAATGTTTCTCACTTGCATGTGTTTGGTTGCAAATGTTTTGTATTAAAAAAATGGAAAGGAAAACTTGGGAAAATTTGACTCCAAGGCCGACGAAGGTATCTTCCTCGGATACTCTCAATCGAGTAAAGCATATATAATATATAATAAACGATTACTTGCTGTAGAAGAGTCTGTGCATGTTACTTTTGATGAGTCCTATTCGAGAAATGTCGGAAAGGATAGTGTTGTTCATGGTGCAGGTACATCTATAGAAGACATACTCAAAGGGGGCGTATCGGGGATTGATCAATCTGACAAAGCCAAAGTTGAGGAGGATAAAGATGTACACCATGAGGTAACCGAGGAAGCTCATCCGGCTACAAACGATGATCACCCTCAAGCTTGGAAATCTCCCAAAGATCATCCAATTGACAACATTCTCGGAGACATCACAAAGGGTGTAACAACTCGATCGAAGCTAAGTAATTTTTGTTATCACTTCGCGTTCGTTTCACAAATGAAACCTAAAAACCCTAAAGAAACCCTACTCGATGAACACTGGTTTTTGTCAATGCAGGAGGAACTAAATCAGTTCACTAGAAATGAGGTTTGGGACCTTGTCCCTCTTCCGCGAGGTCATCGAGTAATCGGTACCCGATGGGTGTTTAGAAATAAATTGGATGAAAATGGAGTAATAACTCGTAACAAGGCGTGTTTAGTCGCGCAAGGGTATAACCAAGAGGAAGGCATCGACTATGAGGAAACTTATGCGTCGGTTTCCCGACTCGAGGCTATACGCCTTTTGCTTGCTTTCGCCTGTGCGAAGGATTTTAAGTTATTTCAAATGGATGTTAAGAGTGTGTTCCTTAACGGGTACATAAATGAAGAAGTCTATGTTGCACAACCTCCTGGTTTTGAGTCTCATGAGTATCCTGATCATGTCTACAAACTGAAAAGGGATTTATATGGTCTCAAACAAGCTCCTTGAGCGTGGTATGAGAGACTAAGTAAATTTTTACTTGATCAAGGTTACTCAAGAGGAAAGGTTGACACTACTCTCTTCATTAAACGTCAAGGAAAGCACTTAATTCTTGTACAAATGTACGTTGACGATATCATATTTGGATCTACTAACATGAATCTCGTGAGAGAGTTTTCTGACCTTATGCAGGGTGAATTTGAGATGAGTATGATGGGTGAACTCACATATTTTCTCGGTTTGCAAATCAAGCAACTGAAAGAAGGAACATTCGTGAGCCAGACAAAATACTGTTTGGAGCTTCTCAAGAGATTTGACATGGAAAATTCAAAAGCCATTGACACTCCTATGCCAACATGTGTAAACCAGAGTAAAGATGAAAGCGGTAAGGACGTTGAGGTAAAAAGGTATAGAGGTATGATTGGCTCTCTTCTCTATCTTTCTGCTTCTCATCCCGACATTATGTTTAGCGTGTGTATGTGCGCAAGATACCAATCATGTCCTAAGGAATCCCATCTAAAATCTGTCAAACGTATACTTTGATACTTATCTGGTACTCCAAAGTATGGACTATGGTATTCCAAAGATAATGATTGCTCATTGGTAGCTTTCTTCGATTCTGATTTTGTCGGTTGCAAATCGGATAGGAAAAGCACCAACGGTACTTGTCACTTATTTTCAAACTCCTTGGTCAGTTGGCACAGCAAGAAACAAGTGTCGGTTGCTTTGTCAACCGCCGAAGCGGAATACGTAGCAGCCGATAGTTGTTGTGCATAAGTCCTATGGCTTAAGTAGCAACTATTGGATTTCAATTTAAAACTAGAACGTGTTCCCATATTTTGTGACAATACAAGTGCTATAAATCTCACCAAAAATCCTGTGTTACATTCTCGTACCAAACATATCGAAATTCGACACCATTTTCTGAGGGATCATGTAGAGAAAGGTGACGTTGTCTTTGAACACGTTGACACTAAAAATCAACTAGCGGACATTTTCACAAAGCCTCTAGCCACTGAACCTTTCTTTCATATCCGTCAAGAACTTGGCATTCTCGACATTTCTGATCGGGTATAATGATTGATAGTTTCGTATTACTCTGCTTACAACTATACTCTTGTACTTCTAACAAGTTGAGTTTTGTTGCAAGCACAAGTATGTTGTTATCAAGCGTTGTCGGTATAGAGGTGATGTTGCTCCTTTTCTCTCTCTCTCTAAATATTCATGATTTAAACTAGTACATCGTTTGATTATCATGGTATTTATATATATGACATTTGCTACAAGTACTATGTGTTTTGGATGCAAATTATGTTGTGAAATTGCAAATAGGCATCAAGTGTGGTATTCTACATGACATATAATGAAAACCTGCGTTTTTGATCACTATGAGTCGACCAAAACAGGGCAGCGATCGACGCATGCTGTACACTTTTAAAATTGTCAAAAATCACACAGTATGTGTCGACGCATGCAGTGGTACGGTCGACGGCTCGCGCAAAAACCCAGAACTTTTTTCGTTTGAAAATCGTTCCATCTTCTTACACTCTACATTAAATATGCAGTAAACATTAACTATGCTTTGAAATTGCATTTTCTTGTAACTTGCATCTAGTCATTCCTAGTGTCCCCTTGTCTCCTCCTTCTTACCAAAACCCTAAACTTTCTTCTATAAAATGGGATAATCCTCATCTTCTCCAAACTCATCTCCAACTATCCTCTTAAAAATCATTGCAGTTAACCTCTACAAAATCTCCAAAAATTATCATCCATGGCTTCTTTATTCCGCAAAAATACCGGCAAGAGAACAAGGGCCTCAACATCTGCTTCACCACCCATTACTGCTGTCTCTCTAGTTCCACCACCTGCTGTTGACAACTTCAACAAGGATATCAGCAAGAGAGCAGTTGTTCCGCAGCATGCATTCTATAAGGCAATGGCGGAGCGCATGCATCTCACTCAAATCATGTCTCTGCTGGAGTTTTAAGGGTTTATAAATTTTCTGGAGTGCAACACAAAATACAGTGAAGATTTAGTTCAGGTGTTCTACACTTGCCTGCGTGACAAGTTTCAAGGTCAAAATTTCCACACCTCTGTCGGAAATAAACAGGTAAACATGAATTCTGAAGTCTGGAATAAGTATTTTGATTTGACTGTGGCTGCTGATGCACAACCCCCTCATGAGGTAACGGACTCTCGCACTGTGCCAGGATACGAGTTTAAGAGTGCCCTAAATGACATGCTCAAAAGGCCTTATTCGGATGATATTGTCAATAGTGATGCCTTTCCCAGAACGGTTACGGCAGGCAAACTCCAAACAGGGGAGCGCATCCTTCAATGGATTGTGGCTCGCATCCTGCGGCCGAAGAAAGGTGGCCTGTCCCGAGTTGAACAGGCTGAAGTTCATCTCATTTACATTTTGAAACATAGGATCAAAATAAACTGGCCATATTATATTGCAAGCAGGATTTTTGCTCTGAGAGATTCAGGCAGAGGAACTGCTCTAGCTTATGGGTCGTTTATTTTGGAGGTTCCCACCGCAGCAAATGTTGTATATCCATCGTTTCCCTGTGTTTCAGTATCCTCCGACAAAGAATTCAGCACTAAAACCTTTGCCATGATGGGATATTTTTGGTGTGATGAACGACAATCATATAAGTTTGTCCGTAGAGCAAATATTCCTCGGGCGGCTGATGACTCTGATGAAAGTTCTGAACAGGAAGACGAAGAACAAGATGAACAGGAAGATGAAGAAGAAAATGCAGCGAAACAGGTACAAGAACCTGTATACCAGACGCAAGACCATTATCAATCACCGGACCAACATGAGGTTCCAAATACTGATTGGCTCCAGCACTCAGCTCCATCTGAAGAACAAGAAGAAGCTTACACAAATCAGGGATGGGGTGAGTGGCAGTACACAAGCTGGACCACCCTGGGTAGATTCTATGATCCATACCATGGCTATCCTCAAGATCATCAACCTCCTCAGTACTAATCATCTCCTCCACCATCGGACAACTCTGAAATCCTTAATATGCTGCAGTCCATGCAGTTAGATCAACAGGCCTTTATGAGGAGTCAAGATACGTGGATGGAACAGATCCGAGTTGAGCTTTGTACTCAAAATGAACGGTTAAATTCATTTTCAACTAGGATGGATCCCCGCTTTGAAGCTCTTGTTGCATCCAGTGAGAGGCAAGACATGGAAATCACTGACAGTCTCCATCACCTCAATATGTTTGTGGAAGCATTTGTGGACTTCCCTGATCCCCACCGCAATCTGGATGTTGCGTACTGGGGGAGGGGCCGAGGTCGGGGCCGGGGATATTAGTTGCATAGTTTCATATTCTCACTGTGTATAATGTGTTATTTGTGTTATGTTTGTTGGAATATTAATCCCATTTGCATGTATTCACTTCTTTATCTATTAATTCCAGTATTTTTTTCATTATCAATCTTATGTGTGAAGTTTGGTAATTGACTAGCTATCACCTACTGAATGTTTTTTGTTAATTGACTAGTTCTCTTTCTCTTTTTGATGTTATCAAAGGGGGAGAAGAGCATGTAGCAAGTACCAAAGCCAAGCAAGGATGTTCACAACAGTTAACAGTTGTCTGTTTTGCAGCCTTGGATTACAAAAGAAAGGGGGAGTTTGTGTATACATTGCATACTGTTGTGTTTTGGTTGTTTTGGTTGTATACAGGTTGACATCATCAAAAACGGGGAGAATGTAAGGGAAAACCGCCGTACACCACACGAGTTTGCATACAACACTTGATATAGGTTTCGATGATGACGAATTACAACCATGGATGAATTGGCAACTGAAAATTCCACCTCTACTAAACAAATGTAACATATCACATATCGTATTCGTTTACATTAATCTAAAAACTGGTATAATTAACACAACATGTATGGATAAAATATGGTCATGACACAATGCATGAAAAACCACAAGAATCTCATTTTTGCAGATTTGCAGGGTATGAGTCGACCATACTAGTCAGTGCACATCAGGTCAAGCTTCCCACAGGTCAGCGCACATCCAGTCAAGTTTTCCACTGGTCAGCGCATGGACACCATGACTCGACTATCATTCAACGCATGAAGCCTTCACAATTCTCACGGGTCAGCGTGCACCGACCTATGGTCGACGCATACTGTTGAGTTTTGAACATTGCTGAAATCTGCAGGTCATGCGTCGACGCATAGACCTGCTATAGTCAACCGTTCGCGTGGAAATGCTGTTTTTAAATGATTCCCACTATTATTTGAAAAGTTGTTATGTCTTTGGTTGGTTTGGTACTATATATACAAGTTCAACTACTTATGTCATGTAACATTTGATAAAATTGATTCATGTGTTAAAAGAATAAGAAAGAGTGAAATAGGTGTCCAAGATTCATCATCTTCATCTTCAACATCTCACAACACATCAATTACACACAGCCATTTTTGAAGTGCCTTGTGAGTGATTAAAGGTGATAAGGTTCGAAGCCGAGATTGGGTAATCTAGTTCGGGTTGAAGCTTGCGACAGGTTCTTTCTTGAATAAAACCGTTAGGGTTTTGACCTCCAAGATTGGTTTGATTTTTGGGGTTTTTGGACGAGATTCGTCATTAAGGGTCATCTGAGCGAAGGTGATTGTGAAGAGGAAGTCTTCAACAGTCTAGTAGCGGATTCAGTGATATTGAGGGGAAGATCTCGGATTCGATTCATTGTAGTTGAGATCAATCGGGCCGAAGGTTTGAAGAACTGAGGGTTATTCAATAAGGAGGCTAGAATCGGAGGTCTATCAGCAACGATCGGAGGACTTGATTCATCTTGAATCAAGGGGCAAGGAGTGGAAGCAACATTCAACATCTTGAGAATTCTGTTGTATATTTGTTGTTCAATCCTTGTATAAACTGTTACATTCAACAGGTGATATCTATTAAATCTATCTCAATTCTAGTTTTAGAATTGAGGGCAGACGTACCCCGAAGCGAGGACGACGGGAGAACTGCCTCACCAAATATTTGTCTTCTCTATTTTTCAGCATTTTCGTTTTAGCTTAAAAATAAGTGATTTTCGTATAAGCACTATTGTCAAACTGTGATATCAATTGAGTAAGAAGTTAAAACTCTGTTATTGAAACCAAAGTACAATAAGACATTGTACTAGGCCAGTTGGAATCACTTACTCAACATAAATATCACTTGGAGTGTTTTTGCACACCAAGTGTTCGACAATTTGCCTGAACCAAAATTATCTTATTTGTGTATCTAGTTTTGGTTTTCTCTTTAAATCATTGGACCTAGGAACCCTAACAAGTGAATTAGATCATTGATAAGTGTGATTAATGTTGTGATTCTTTTTCCATATTGTCATTAATCCATAGGCTCAACGCATATCCGGTTTTCCAATAACCGTTCGTTATAGACTATATTTTCCTCGGCCGCTTCCGCACTTAAAACTATTTTAAAACCAATTTTTAAATTGGTAGCGCCGACTCAATTTTTAATTGGGATCTATTCAACCCCCCCTTTTAGATCCGTGCCATAGTCTAACATCCTTGAGAAGACATAGACTGTGTGTCTTTGTGGTTTGTTAGTCACTAGCGGTTGCTAGTGCAATTGTAATCATACTGTTGTTTATATTTCCTTAAGGGACCAATTAGGTCATAATCCTTGAGAAGACATAGATTGTGTGTCTTTATGGTTTGTTAGTCACCAGCAGTTGGTAGTGCAGTTGTGATCAGTTGATTATAGTGGATTAAGTCCATGGGTATAAGGAAAAATCACCTTGGCGGATGTACTGGATTAACTTTTAGATTTTCAAGTGAACCAGTATAAAAATTGAAGTGTATTTCTCTTTGTTGTTCATTAGTAGTGATTTTTATTGAGTGAGTAAAAAGCTTTTGTTTTTGAAAACCTAAATTTAACCCCCCCCCCCCCCCCCCCACACACACACACACACCCTTTCTTGTGCTTTTCTCACCTTCAGAACCAAGGCAACCCAAGAGGTGGTGCTGCAGGTAGAGGAAAAGGTGGTGGTCGAACACCTGAAAAAAGTTACATTCAAGGTTATAATTGTTAGAAGTATGATCACTATTTTATTGAGTATCTAAAAAAGAAGAAGAATCAAGAAACTGATGCAAAGCTGGAGAAACATGAAGAAGAAGAGATGTTGCTGATGGTCACAACAAGAGATGAAGAAAGATTCCAGGACCAATGGTACTTGGACTCATGATGCTCATCACACGTGACTGGTAGGAAATA
The DNA here is from genome assembly GCA_963859935.3 of Lathyrus sativus. NCBI lineage: Eukaryota > Viridiplantae > Streptophyta > Magnoliopsida > Fabales > Fabaceae > Lathyrus > Lathyrus sativus. Next base: position 257,885,995 of record OZ012739.1, read on the forward strand.
TTGGTTTGTAGACATGAAGCCTTCGATGAAGAACATGGTGAAATTTGAAAATGACAATACTCTGGCAGCTGAAGGTATTGGTGATGTTCTGATTATGAAGAAAGATGGTCAAAAGTCAGTAATTTCTAATGTGTTGTACATACCAGGTATGAAGAGTAATTTGCTCAGTATAGGGAATTTTTTCGAAAAGAACTACAAGATATCGATCAAAGACAAGATGGTGAGAGTTCTCGACTCAAGAGGAAGGTTAATCTTGAAGGCTCCTATGTCTCAGAATAGAACCTTCAAGATTGAACTTAATGTGATGGAGCATTAGTGTCTTACAACTGCAGCCAGCAAAGATGAATGGATATGGCATTATGACTTGGTCATCTCAATTTCAAAGATATCAGAGATTTGAAGAGAAGAAATATGGTTTCAGGATTACCAGAAACCGACATTCTAAGTAAAGTATGTGAAGAATGTGTTCAGGTGAAATAACACAATAACAGCTTCAGCAAGGATACATAAAGCAAGTCGAAGGCAATTCTTGAAGTCATATACTCTGATGTATGTAGTCTTATCCAGGTGGATTGATTGGAAGTAATAGATACTTTGTCACATTCATAGATTATTTCAGTCGAAAACTGTGGACTTACATAATCAAGAAGAAAAGTGAAGTAATCAAGGTATTTTCCAAATTTAAATATATGGTCGAAAGATATAGTGGACGAAAGCTAACGATTCTGAGGATTGATAGTGGTGGAGAGTATGTGTCAAAAGATTTTGATGCATTATGTGAGAAAGAAGGGATTGTGCATGAGGTGGTGTCACCCTATACTACACAGAAAGGAAGAATGATACCATCATGAATATGGTGAGAAGTATGTTGAAAGACAAGCATCTACCCAAAGAATTATAAGGAGAAATTGTATTGACAGCAATATACATCTTGAATAGATGTCCGACAAAGAAGCTAGAAGGAATCATGTCAGAAGAATGTTGGTCTGGTGTCAAGTCTAGCTAAGTCGTTTGAAGGTGTTTGGATCTATAACCACATAGACGTGTGCCAGATCAGTTGAGAAGAAATCTTGATTATAAGTTGATTCAAATGATCCTAATAGGATATCATTCGACTAGAGGATACAAGTTGTTCTACCCAGTGAACAAGCAAGTCATGATCAGCAGGAACGTGATCATAGATGAGCTTAAGAAATGAGATTGGAATGAGAATGTCAAGAAGGATTCAGTGAGAATCTTATGTGAAGAATCATCTAGTGAAGTGGAAAGAAAATGTTAGAACACAAATTGGTTCTTAGTTATATCTCTATGTTTTGATGATAACACTTACGAAATTTTGTATTAAGAAATTATATACTCTAAATTTGTTCAAGTATTTTTGCTGCAGATATTAAATGGAATATCCTTCTGAAAGCAAAAATGGATCTGAACATTGACCTATGCAAGGCTCTGAAGCGTCAGAAGCATCTTTTAGAAGAATCTGAGCGCTGCCTACAGAAGACTCTGAGCGCTGCCTACAGAAGGATCTGAAGCAGAAGCTACAGAAGCATCTGAAGCATAGACTGAAGATTTTGTATGAAGAGTTTCAAGCATAGTTTTTCAGAAGACTCTGATAGTACTGTATGCTGAAAGTATTGAGGATCTGATCCCTAAACTCTTCTCTGAGTAATCTCACGCTAAAGCACACTTGCTGCAACACTCTGATACAACAAACTCTGAAGACATCAAGACTCTGATCACTCAAGGCTCTGATGTTAATTGTTGTGAATTAGAAACTTGTTAAAGAATATTATTTGAAGATATATCCGTTGGTTATGCCAAACGACTCTTTCCTCATTTATGCTAGACACAAGAACACAGGCAAAAAGGATTTCTCTGAACGTTATTCTTCTAGGAAAGGTCAAGTGATGTGAACACAAAAAGGTTACACTACTTTGCAGACACGGTCTTCAAGCTTGCAAACGTCTTGGACTTCTGTGCCTATAAAAGAAAGACTTCAACATCTTTCTCAAGTTGACGATAATTGAAAGAAATTCTTTGAAAAGCTCTCATAAAAATTATTCTATTTGCTAAATTTATTTCATAAGTTCTTAAACTTAAGTGTAAATCACAGTTGTGATTCAGTTTACTTAGAAGCATTCAAACACTTGTTTAGTTTTACATTTTGATTGTAAAAGTTCCTTGAGAAGACCAAGTTGTGGTCAGTAGTTCTTGAGAATACTAAGAACAGTTGTTCTTAGTGGTTACTATTGTAATCAGTTTGATTAATAGTGGATTAAGTCCTTGTAGAGAAAGGCAAATCACTCTTGATAGGGTGGACTGTATTAGTTGAGTTCAACAAACCAGGATAAAAATAATTGTGTTTTTATTGCCATAATATTTTCTATATACTTATTCAACCCCCCCCCCCCTTCTAAGTATTTTCTCACCTTCAGTTGGCATCAGAGCTCTGGTTCTGTGTGTGCCATCACTTCACCGTGAACAGAAAAGATCCAGTGAGAAAACTTTGATATATATTCTTGGTTTTTATTATGGCTGAAACTTCAACATCTAACAACAATAATAGATATGAAGAAAGGGATAGAATCATCACAAAACCCCATATGTTTGATGGGGAGAAGTTTGACTATTGGAAATACAGAATAGAGAGTTTCTTCCTTGGTTATGATGCTGATCTATGGGACTTAGTCATTGATGGGTATGTTCACCCCACTGATGGGGATGGCAAGAAAATTGATAGAAAATCTATGACTGAAGCCCAAAAGAAGGAGTTCAGAAATCATCATAAAGCTATAACAATCTTATTAAATGCAATATCTCATACTGAGTATGAGAAGATCACCAACAGAGAAACTGCATTTTATTTGTTTGAGTCTTTGAAAATGGCACACGAAGGGAACTCACAAGTTAAAGAGACCAAGGCTCTGGCGCTAATCCAGAAGTATGAAGCGTTTAAAATGGAAGAATGTGAATCTATAGAAACTATGTTCTCTAGATTCCAGATCCTCACAGCTGGTCTAAAAGTGTTGGACAAAGGCTATTCAACTGTTGATCATGTGAAGAATATCATCAGAAGCTTGCCTATCAGATGGAGACCCATGGTCACTGCTCTGAAGCTAGCAAAGGATCTGAACAAGATCACATTAGAAGAACTGATCAGCTCACTAAGGAGCCATGAAATTGAACTTGAAGAAGACGAACCTCAAAAGAAAGGTAAGTCAATTGCTTTAAAATCTAACAAATATGTTAAAGCGTTGCAGGTGTTAGAAGAGAATTATGAAGAGTCTTCTTCTGAAGAAGAAGATGAACTGTCTTTGCTGTCCAGAAGAATCAACAAACTCTGGAAGCACAAACAGAGGAAGTTCAAGAACTTCATAAAGGCAGATCAACGCAAAGAGTCCTCTGGACACAAAAGATCTGGAAAGAAGGAGGTTGTTTGCTATGAATGCAAGGAACCTCTGCATTACAAGAATTAGTGTCCAAATCTTCAGAAGGAAAAGCCTAGAAGGAAGCCTGAGCATAAGAAGAAAGTTCTGATGGCTACATGGGATGATTCAGATGCATCTGAATCTTCATCAGAGTCAGAAGAAGAATGCGCCAACATGGCATTGATGGTTGGAGTAGAAGATCAGGATGAAGGATCATCTGGATCTGAATCTGATTTTGAATCTGACTCAGAAGAAGTACTTTCTGATCTCTCTAGGGAAGAACTTATTAAAGTTTTATCAGAAGTCCTAAAAAATTATAACCAGATTAAGCTCAAATGCAAGAAGCTTAAATGCAATCTTGAATCTGAGAATAATCTGTTAAAGTCAGAAGTTGTTGAGCTCAAAGAAAACAATTTGAAAATGAAAAACAATTTTGAAAAAGCTCAACAAGACTCTGAATCTGAAACTATGCAAAAATATTTTAGAAGAATATGACTTCAGCTTTCAGAAGTTTCTGGCTAAAAGCATAGATAGAAGCAAGATCGCTTCAATGATCTATGGAGTTAGCAGAAACAACAGGAAAGGAATTGGATATGAATCTTCCTCTGGAAAGGATTTAAATCCAATGCCTGTTGATAAACTTATCATTAAGAAGACTCCCTTATATTCTCATTTTAAGTTTGGTCATCTGAATGATATTAAACACACACGTTCTAATCAGAATGTTCCTGTGTTTAAACCAAAAGTGAGTCAGAACAAAACTGTTGTAAAAAGACAGAAGTTCAGACAAACGTTTAAGGTAACTAACCCAAAAGGACCCAAAAAGATCTGGGTACCTAAGGATAAGATAATCCCTATTGCAGATGTATTTAGCAGAAAAGTCAAGAAGCCAGTCATGGTACCTGGACTCTGGCTGCTCACGTCACATGACGGGAGAAAGGTTTATGTTCCAAAGCCTGGAGCTTAAATATGGAGGAGACGTGAAGTTTGGAGGGAATTAGAAGGGCAAAATTATTGGCTCTGGTACTATTGGCAATGGTAACCTTCCCTCTATATCTAATGTTTTACTTGTAGAAGGATTAAAGCATAATATATTGTCCATAAGTCAATTAAGTGACAATGGTTATGACATAATCTTTAATCAAAAATGTTGCAAGGTGTCGCTACTCGAAAAAATACGCGCAACGACGGGGAAGGCGAAAAAGGAAAAGGACAGAAGAGTCGCCACCGAACTTTATTTATCCCATGAGGGGAAAGGAAAATATCGAGAAAACCTTAAGAAAATAATGGACAAGATGGTCTCGCAACCAAGATTGGGTTCGGAAGCCGGTTATGCGAAGGGAAGGTATTAGCACCCCTCGCATCCATCGTACTCGATGGGAACCATTTGTTTGTCGTGTGTGATTTATTTGCTTAAAAATTATGCTATAAAAGAGTGTTCCACGGGACAGTGAAAAAAAAAGTTTAGAAACGGGGAACGGACGTAACAGGGAAGAAGAGAGAAAGGACGGACTCGGTAGGACTTCGCGGTCCTAGGCCTACGTATTCTCGATAGACATGAGAAAATCAGAGTCGACGTAGTTCGGGGAACTACAGATATAAGGGGGAATATGCTCGACAAGGATTGTGGCCCTCGTGCCTACGTATCTTTACTTGAAAAAGTAAAGAATCAGAGCAGCCGTAGTTCGGCCTACGATTTGTTGATGTTTTTTATGGATGATGCTAACGTACGCATTCTAGCAGTTAGGTGCATTGTTGCTCGCTCGTTGGAGACTTAGGCATTACCTGTTTGCGGTAGAACGGACGTATCATATCCTTTTCGAAAGATTAGTTTTCGCCATGCGAGGCAAGATGTCACATTTGATTTGTTGAATTTTTTTTTTTAGGGGCGAGATAGGTCCTCGGATAGTAACCCCTACAGGTAGTACCCAATTCTTTATCTCAAATTTTTTGTTATGAAAGGGTGTGGCGAACATAGCTTTTTCGTATTGAAAGACGAGTATCAAAACCACACACACTACAGTGAGCGTCTCGACACTCGGAGAGGAAGAAGTCTACACTTAATCCTTTCTCTTTAGTTCAATACAAAGAGAACTTCATTCTCTTATTAAAGTTTTTTTTGTTTTTGAATGGTAAGTGCTTTTGCTACAGAGAACCCTACGGTAAACGTCAGCACTCGGGATAGGAGAAGGCCTAAGCCTAACCACTCCACGACCATTCAAATTTTTGTTATGAAAAGAGTTTAAAAATGCGCTCGGTACGGGACCGAGGTTTTTAGGTGACAAAGGTTGCGGAAAGAAGTTGTAGTGGGAGATAGGTGGCGGATAAAGTCACGTCTTCGTATTGAAAGACGAGTATCGAGACCACCCACACTATAGTGAATATCCCAACACTCGGAGAGGAAGAAGTCTACACTCAATCCTCTCTCTTTAGTTCAATACAAAGAGAATCGATTTATTTATTGTAGGTGTTTTGAAAATGCGCTCGGTACGGGACCGAGGGTTTTTTAGGGGAAAAAGGTGTGGATGAAAACATCTTTGTATTGAAAGACGAGTGTCAAAACCACCCACACTACAGTGAGCATCTCAGCACTCGGAGAGGAAGAAGTCTACACTTAATCCTCTCTCTTTAGTTTAATACAAAGTGAACTTTATCCTTTTATTAAATATGGTGAGTTGGTTTAACCATTATTTGAGAAAATCCGCTTGACATTGGGTCAAGGGTTTAATTGCTTAAAAGGCTTGAGGTGAAGCGAACAAGGTTGATGGCGACGCACGAGGCAATCGGCTTACAAGGTCAAAAATGGCTCGATGAGAATCGAGAGTTCGCTTTTGAAAATGGTTTTTTGGAATCAAAAGACACCAAGGACAATAGCAACATTCCTACTAAAATCATACAACATATGGGATTAGTCGGAAAAAAAATCGGGACATGCCAATAAAAACAGCACGAAGTGCCTTCAAAGAGTTCGTCGTGCGAACTCTTTGAGAAAAAATTTTTGAGGTCTTTTTTTATATATTTGAAGTCATAACAAACTGCACAAAGCCAAAAATTTCTCATTTTTTTGCAAATTTTGAAGCCATGAGTCGACCATAGGGTCAGCGCGTGACTTTCAGCCTTTTCCCACGGCTCGGCGCATAAACACCATGCGTCGACCATACACTCGGCGCACACCATTTTGATAAACTGACGGGTAAGCGCTCGCCGACTCATGCGTCGACACATACTGTAAGTTTTTTTGATTTGTCTAAAAATACAGGCTATACGTCGACGCATAGACCTGCTATGGTCGACCGTTAGCCTGTTAAAACAGCCAAAATCCTAACTTTTTCTACGTTTTCTTTCGTTTTCGTAGTTTCTTGACAATGGTTTCTTGGTCCCTTATGGGACCTTACATGATATATAGTTCGACAACACATAAAAGAGTAAACAAAATGAATATAAGAGCAAAGAAATAAAGAGAGAAAAGTTTGAGAAAATGGATACCCAAGAGTTTCTTCTTCTTGCAAGTCCTCCTTGGTTTTGGATGAAAGTGCTCCACTCCTCACTCTATGTTGTGAAGGCTCTTGCTCTTTTGTGGTTCTCTTGGTTCTATATCACTCTCTTTTTCTGGTTTGCAAAGCTTCCTATTTTTCTATTTTTTAGGATTTTGTTAGCTCTCTCTATTTTCTGGTTTTGCAAATGTGTGTAGAATGGATCTTGAATGAATGAAGAGTGATCCCTTTTTGTTTACAGCCCCCTCCTCTTATCTCAGCTCCTCTAGGGTTTTCTCTTCCCCCCAAATATCAGATTTTTTCATGGGGCAATGTTTCTTACCACCTTTCCTTATGTCACTCTCTTTCTTTCCATTTCCATGCAAGGTGTTATGCTGTATTTTTACTGCACTACTCTATGTTGTTTTTCTGCAGCACCTTGTGCCTTGCACCCATTTTGTTGGCTTGTGCTTGGACAGCTCTTGGTCAATGCTACTACTCTTTTGACAGCATTTTTGAAAACTGATTTTTAGCATGTAGATGTGTCATTTGCATGTTATTTCTTTGACCTTATGACATAAAAATAATTTTGTAACATGGCACATATGGTCATCTCTTGCATGGGGCTATTTTGCATAATATTCACATTGCCCATGGCTAAGCAAACATAGTCTTGATCTTGACATTTTCCAATGTTGATTTAATTCTTAGATATTTCTTGGATATAATGTGGACTTGGTGTGGAATTTCCATAATATGAATTGGATTAGAGACTTGAATGAAGATTAGAAATACATTAATTTCTAAACATTACTTAGATTTGAAAATCTTGCAACAAATGACATTCTTGTAATGTCACAAACTTCTCTTTATAATATTCTTGCCTTTAATCTTGAATTCATGATGGATTTCCTTTATGTCATTGAATTTGAAGAAATGAGTCAAGTCTTGAAAGAGGGCAAATTTTGGGGTGCAACACAAGGCTGTTAGTCATAAGGATGGCTCAATCCTATTTAATGGAAAGAGGAAGAACAACATTTACAAAATCAATCTTTCAGAACTTAAGGTTCAAAATGTTAAATGCCTTATGTCTGTTAATGATGAGCAATGGGTCTGACACAGAAGATTGGGGCATATTAATATGAGACGCATATCTCAGATTAATAAACTCAATTTGGTCAGAGGACTTCCTAAGTTAAAGTTCAACTCAGATGCTCTTTGTGAAGCATGTCAAAAAGGAAAATTTTCAAAATCTTCTTTTAAAACTAAGAATGTTGTTTCAACTTCAAGACCATTGGAGTTACTTCACATTGATCTGTTTGGACCAGTGAAAATTGCATCCATCAGAGGCAAGAAGTATGGATTAGTCATTGTTGATGACTATAGCAGATGGACATGGGTGAAATTCCTAAAACACAAGCATGAGTCACATTCTGTGTTCTTTGACTTCTGCAAACAAGTCTAGAATGAAAAAGATTTTTAAAATTATTAAAGTCAAAAGTGATCATGGTGGCGAATTTGAAAACAAATATTTTGAAAAATATTTTAATGAAAATGGCATTGCTCATGATTTCTCCTACCCTAGAGCTCCACAACAGAATGGAGTTATAGAGAGGAAAAATAGAACTCTGCAAGAAATGGCCAGAACCATGATCAACGAGACTAATCTGGCAAAGCATTTTTGGGCAGAAGCAATAAACACAGCTTGTTACATTCAGAACAGAGTGTTAGTTAGACCTCTTCTGGAAAAGACTCCCTATGAATTGTGGAGGAACAAGAAACCCAACATTGCTTATTTTCATTCTTTTGGATGTATATGTTATATGCTGAACACTAAAGAGAATCTGAACAAGTTTGATTCTAAAGCACAGAAGTGTTTCATGCTTGGCTATTCTGAACGCTCTAAAGGCTACAGAGTATACAATACTGAAACACAGATTGTGGAAGAATCTATACATGTTAGATTTGATGATAAGCTTGGCATTCAAAAGCCAAAGCAGTTTGAAAGTTCTACAGATAGAGAAGTAATTCTCACAGACTCTGAAGGCTCAGAGGAGGTTCCATTAAAAGAGCCAGAAGCAACACCAGATGCAACTCCTTTAGCCTCTCAAATGAACAACTTGAATATTTCTGAAGAATCAAATGTTAAAGGATCATCTTCCAGAATCAAAGCCTCACACCTAGAGGATGTGATCATTGGAAAGAAGGATGACCCCATAAGAACAAGATCATATCTCATATCATCTAAAACGTTATTATTTGGTTTGGTGTCAGTTATTGAACCAACTTCTGTGGATGAGGCTCTGCAAGACAATGACTGGATAATTGCTATGCAAGAAGAGCTCAATTAGTTCACAAGAAATAACGTTTTGGATTTGGTTCCAAGACCAAAAGGATTCAACGTAATTGGAACTAAATGGGTCTTCAGAAACAAGTTGAATGAAAAAGGAGAAGTTGAAAGAAACAAAGCAAGGCTTGTTGCTCAAGGTTATAGCCAGCAAGAAGGAATTGAATACACAGAGACTTATGCTCCTGTCGCCAGGTTAGAATCTATTCGATTACTCATTTCTTTTGCTGCACAAAATAACATTACTCTATATCAGATGGATGTTAAGAGTGCCTTTCTAAATGGAATTATAGAAGAAGAAGTCTATGTTCACCAACCTCCTGGTTTTGAAAGTAACATATTTCCAGAATATGTTTTTAAACTCAAGAAATCTCTTTATCGTTTAAAACAAGCTCCTAGAGCTCGGTATGAGAGATTAAGTACTTATCTTCTGGAGAAAAATTTTATCAGAGGCAAAGTGGACACAACTCTTTTTTGTAAAACATTTAAGGAAGATCTGTTAATTTGTCAAATATATGTGGATGATATTATATTTGGATCTACAAATGTTACGCTGGGAAAGGAGTTTGCTCAATGTATGCAGGCTGAATTTGAGATGAGCATGATGGGAGAATTGAGATTCTTTCTGGGAATTCAAGTCAACCAGACTCCAGATTGCACTTACATTCATCAGACCAAATATGTAAAAGAGCTTCTAAAGAAGTTCAACATGACTTATAGTAAGATGGAAAAGACTGCTATGCATCCAACAAGCACTCTTGGTAAGGAAGAGGTAAGATAGTATATCAGAAACTCTACAGAGGTATGATAGGATCTCTTCTCTACTTAACTGCTTCTAGACCTGACATTTTATTCAGTGTATGCTTGTGTGCAAGATTCCAATCAGATCCTAGAGAATCACACTTAATAGTTGTTAAGAGGATTCTAAGGTATCTAAAAGGTACTTCTAACATGGGTTTGTGTTACAGATTTATGAATTTAAACTAGTTGGATTCTGTGATGCTGATTACGCTGGAGATAGAATAGAAAGAAAAAGTACTTCTGGAAATTGTCAATTTCTGGGAAGAAATTTAATCTCCTGGTACAACAAGAAACAACCTACAATTGCTCTATCAACTACAGAAGCAGAATATATTGCTGCTGCTGGATGTAGCACTCAGATGCTCTGGATGAAAAGTCAGCTAGAAGACTATCAGATCTTTGAGAGTAATATTTCCATATTTTGTGATAATACTTCTGCTATATGGCTATCTAAAAATCCTATTTTACACTCTAAAGCTAAGCATATAGAAATTAAACATCACTTCATCAGAGACAATCTTCAAAAGGGTGTTATAAACTTAGCCTTTGTTAATACAGATCATCAATGGGCTGATATTTTCACAAAACCTCTTGTTGAAGATAGGTTTAAGTTTATTCTGAAAAATATTGGTATTGAATTTTGTCCAGAATAATATTTATCAGAAGCAAATTTCTCAGATGCAAAATGTTTAAAACTCTTAAGTATATCATTTGTCAATTCATTTAATTTCTTGAATTATTATTTTTGTGCGTATCTGAACTAACAAGTCTCAGAGGATCTGAACATTGGCTAACGTTTCATTTCTCAAAGAGAATTCAGAAGCACAAGCAAGCAAACACGTGTCACTCTGAATCTGAAAAGATGGCGTGCACAATACTGAAGAGACATTTGAGGTAACGTTTGAATAGTTGAAATTCCTGGTTTCCCCCCAAATTGTCAGAATCAATTAATGCTTTGAAATGATTATTATTCTTTTCATAAAATGCCATTAATTGCTAATTGAGAACGTGATGTTTGAGTGTCCTTTTGTGTGCACTAATTTTTTTTTATAAATACCACAAAATCTCACCATTTCACACTTTTCACTCTCACAAACACGTATATGCATTTCTGTTTGCTCTTTAGTCTTCATCTAAACCCTAAACCTTTATCATATTTAACAATGGCTACCTCATTTTCAACCTCAGCTCAGTTCCAATCGTCAATGGTTGTTGTTTCTTCGTCAAACATGGGTGCTACTCCTTTTAAGGAACCTGAAAGAACTCTGTTAACACCAATTGATAAGCTTGAAGTTTTATGTGAATCAATGGTGGAATTTGACTCCTTAGCTGACAATGGCTTTGATTTGTGTCCCATCATTGATGCTCAAGGCTGGGTAAAGTACTTTGATAGATTATTTGGACCAGTTTATCCACACTTAGTGAAAGAATTCTGGATTCACACATCTGTTTACCCCAAGTTCATAATCTCTTCAGTTCTGGGAAAAGAGATTATAATCGCTGAAGATTTGATTAGAAAACTCATTGGGTATGAAGAAACTGATGAAGTTTCTCATCTGCCAGCTGGGCATGTTGAAATGGATGAAGTTTATGCTGAAGTAATTTCATCTGGACAAGCTTCCAACAAGTTCAAGGATCTGAAACCTGATTACAAGATCTGGGCCAAGATTTTTCTGGGCTGCATCAACCACAGAAAATCCACAAACTCTTCAGATTATGTGAACAATGAATAGATTTACTTCATGTACTGCTTAAGTCAGAGTACTAAAGTGGATCTGCCACACATTCTCTTCATTCATCTGTGGAATCACATTAATGCATCCAGAGAATCTGTCAAGACTAAGGGTCAAAAGATCAGAACATGGATACCTTTTGGAAGATTAATCTCAGACATTCTGACGGAGAATGGTCTGGTAGCTGCTCTACATGAAGCTAGAGTGAAACAAGAACTTAATTCAATAGTTGGAAAACCTTTGAATGGAAAAAGTCTTCAAAGGCTAAGAGTTGTGGATGAACTCACAACTGCTTCTAAAAAGTTGAATATTGTTGAAGTCAGTCAGAGGAGGATTCCAGTTAAGGACTTTCCTATCTTTGGTGCTGAGGAACCTAGAGACGTTATTCTTAGGTACATTGACATGTGCAAGGCATATGGAACACCTGTACCTGCTGATATTCTGATACGTGCAAGAGAACCAATCCCAGATGTTTACGAGGAGAATATGAAGAAAAGAAGACAGTTAGAGGTGGAAGAAGCTGCTGCTCAGAAGAAACAGAAAGTTGCTGAAAAACCACAGAAGCAGATAAAGAGAAAAACTTCTGGAGAAGCTCCTTTTGTTCCTGCCAAATGCATCAAGATAAGAGGTACTAAAACATCTTTACCTTCTATTTCTGAAATTGCAGTAGATTTATTAACTATTAGCTCTGTTCCTGAACCCCCTCCCTCTCAAACTCAAACCACTTCTTTTCCATCTCAAACCTCTGAACCATCTACAATTTCTAATTCACAAATTCCCTATGATCCTGTTCCCACAACACCATTACAATCATCTGACATTCCTCAATCAGAACCACAAACAACAAAACTGGCAGAACCAATTACAACACCTCAACAACCTGAAATTCACCAAACTTCAGTACCTGAACCAATACCATCTGAACCAGTTGTATCTGAACCACCAAAATCTGTACCTTCCACTCCACAACCTAATCCTCAACCAGAACAACCCAAACCTACTGAATAAAAAAACACCTCTGATTCTGAGGTTCTGGACGTCCAACCCCTTAAAATCATGTTTGACATATCTTCCACATCCTGTCACTCAACTACCTCATCTGATTCATCTAAATCTGATGTTCATCCAAATATTAACTCACCCCCTTCTCTCAAAAGATATGAATCAAACCAACCAGATACATCTATTCCATCTGATGCTATCATTCCTACTCCCTATCCAGAACCTAAACCAAAACCATCAACGTTTATTCCTTATTTTGAAAATCCAAGAGCTGTCATCCCATCCATTCGCAGAATCAAACCTTTCTTTCCCAATATGCCTGCTCAAAAGAAACCAGCCTATCCTAGCCCTCTGATCATCATTCCAAAATTTACCATACCACCTCCACCAAAACAATCCAAGCCATTCACTCAGGAAACCTTTCTTAAACCAAAACCTAGGCTAAATGTTGATATTTTATTTGCAAGTTTTATGAAAGAAATAAAGATGAATTTAGACTCTGTGAAGAAAAGATGCTTATCAACCATGAACTCAGATGAATCTGATGCTATTTGGAATAGCTTCATCTCCAGATTCAATATTGTTGCTTCAAATCTGAAGAGTGTTTGCTCTGATGATGCGAAGATCAGATTTGCTGAGACTGCCAGAACCATGTTGTGGAACTTGAAAAGATCTCCAATTTTGCTTCTTAAGGATGCACCCTCAACTTCTGGAGTATCTGCCACTTCTGAGATAATTGAAGACTCTGTTCCTGACGTTATTCTGGAAGACAACCTGTTAGCTATGACTATTATGGACAAATCTTCTGAATCTGTGATTCCAGACTCTGCAACTCCAATCAAAAATTGACTCTGCTCCTACATCAGAATTTGTTCCATCTACTTCTTCTGAGATCAAGAAAGAGAACCTAGAATTAGAAGATAAGATTGTTGTGGTAGAAGCTGGTCAATCTGAGATTAAGTCATGGATGGCTAGGCAAGATCAGAAAACTGAAAACATTGAGAAGTGTATGTCAAAGCAAGAAGAATCTTCATTTGAGATCACCCATCTTCTGAAGATGATTCTCTCCAAACAAACCTAGATTTATGTTTTCTGTATCTGATGTTTGTGCACTTGTACTTGAATTTCTTATCTGATGTTTTGTCTGTTCTGTCTAAGTACTTATTTGAATGAATGAATGACTCTGATGTTTTCTCTACACGAATGTATCTTTTCTCTCTGTTTCCTTTATTTGTCTTCCAAGTTTTGTTTTTTATTATGACAAAAAGGGGGAGAAAATGAAATTCTGACTGTTCAAATAAACATTACCTGAATGAAATTCAGACATATCAAATTATATCTAACGTGAATTTTTTAGTATTTCAGAACTAATGAAAAATCTGACAAAATTCTTTAAAGTAACTCTGAGATCCCCAGATCAAGTTTTAACCAATCAGGCTCTAATTCTCAAACGTTCATCCAAGTCAAGCACTATATTTTGGAACAATCAGGCTCTGATTCTGAAAAGAATACTCATGCAAAAAGGGAAGTTTCTATTCTTTCTAAGTATTTAATTCAGGGGGAGATTCATAATCTCAGGGGAAGTTATAATTACCTCTTTATTGAACAAAATTTCTTATGTTTTTGTCATCATCAAAAAGGGGGATATTGTTAGAACACAGATTGGTTCTTAGTTATATCTCTATGTTTTGACGATAATACTTACGAAATTTTGTATTAAGAAATTATATACTCTAAATTTGTTCAAGTATTTTTGCTGCAGATATTAAATGGAATATCCTTCTGAAAGCAAAAATGGATCTGAACATTGACCTATGCAAGGCTCTGAAGCGTCAGAAGCATCTTTTAGAAGAATCTGAGCGCTGCCTACAGAAGACTCTGAGCGCTGCCTACAGAAGGATCTGAAGCAGAAGCTACAGAAGCATCTGAAGCATAGACTGAAGATTTTGTAAGAAGAGTTTCAAGCATAGTTTTTCAGAAGACTCTGATAGTACTGTACGCTGCAAGTACTGAGGATCTGATCCCTAAACTCTGCTCTGAGTAATCTCACACTAAAGCACACTTGCTGCAACACTCTGATACAGCAAACTCTGAAGACATCAAGACTCTGATCACTCAAGGCTCTGATGTTAATTGCTGTGAATTAAAAACGTGTTAAAGAAGATTATTTGAAGATATATGTTTTGGTTATGCCAAACGACTCTTTCCTCATTTATGCTAGACACAAGAACACAGGCAAAAAGGATTTCTCCGAACGTTCTTCTTCTATGAAAGGTCAAGTGATGTAAAGACAAAAAGGTTACAGCTACTTTGCAGACACGGTCTTCAAGCATGCAAACGTCTTGGACTTTTGTGCCTATAAAAGCAAGATTTCAACAAATTTCTCAAGTTGACGATAATTGAAAGAAATTATTTGAAAAGATCTCATACAAATTATTCTCTTTGCTGAATTTATTTCATATTTTCGTAAACTTAAGTGTAAATCATAGTTGTGATTCAGCTTACTTAGAAGCATTCAAACACTTGTTTAGTTTTACATTTTGATTGTAAAAGTTCCTTGAGAAGAGCAAGTTGTGGTCAGTAGTTCTTGAGAAGACTAAGAACAGTTGTTCTTAGTGGTTGCTATTGTAATCAGTTTGATTAATAGTGGATTAAGTCCTTGTAGAGAAAGGCAAATCACTCTTGATAGGGTGGACTGGATTAGTTGAGTTCAACGAACCAAGATAAAAATCATTGTGTTTTTATTGCCATAATGTTTTCTATATACTTATTCAACCCCCCCCCCCCCCCCCCCGCCCTTCTAAGTATTTTCTCACCTTCAGAAAAGTTCGACAAGAAGAAATCAGAGGTGAAGCAAGCCCAAGCAGACCTCGACAAACAAGACACATGCCTACAAGGTTGCAAGAATGTGTCATTACATCAGATGATGTGGTCGACGAAAAAGGTGAGTTGGTGCATTATGCTTTCTATGCAGATGTCAAACCAGTCAGAAGGTGAGTTGGTGCATTATGCTTTCTATGCAGATGTCAAACCAGTCAATGTAGTTGAGGCATTGAAAGATTCAAAGTGGGTAAAAACAACGAATGAAGAGTTAAAGTCCATCGAAGTCAACAACACCTGGTCACTTGTCGAATTGCCTCAAGGCAAGAATGCTATTGATGTGAAATGGATTTACAAGGTGAAGGTGAATCCTAAAGGAGAAGTAACTCAACACATGGCAAGACTTGTAGCGAAAGGATTTCTACAGAAGAAAGGAATCGACTTCGACGAAGTTTTTGCACCCGTTGGTAGGATCGAAACAATATGGTTGGTTATTGGTCTAACAAACATAAAAAATTGACACACATGTCAGATGGATGCGAAATGTGCATTCCTGAATGACCCTTTAGACGAAGAATTTTATGTTGCACAACCAGCTGGGTTTGTGAAACAAGGCGAAGAAAGAAAGGTGTATATGCTGCATGAAGTCCTGTATGGACTTAAGTGAGCTCAAAGAGCTTGGAATAAGAAGATCGATAGCTTTATAAGGAAGAAGGAATTTGTGAAGTGCATGACTGGGCATAGAGTATATGTAAGGACAAGAAATAATGAATTGCTTATACTATGTCTATATGTCGATGACCTGTTGATAACATGAAGTTGCAAGAAGGAGATCGAAGATTTCAAATATGACCTAAGTGAGGAGTTTGAAATGTTAGACTTGGAAAATCTCTCATATTTCCTTGGCATCAAATTCTACAAAAGTGGTAGAGGTTTGATGATGCATCAAAGAAGATATGCATGCAGAATACTAAAGAGATTTGAGATACAAGATTGCAACCCAACTTCGACTCCAGTTGAGTCCAAAATGCAACTGTCAAAAGATTCATATGAATATGTCGACCCAACCCAATATAGAAGACTTATTGGGTTACTTTGATACATTTGTCACACAAGGCCTGACTTAGCATATAGTATGGGTATGATAAGTAGATTCATGTTGAAGTCAAAGGTATCACACCTAATAGTAATTTTGGACTTTTGTGTTTTTGGGCTTTCTCATCTTGAGATCAAAATTATTTAGGAATTTTCAAAAAAATTTGGGTTAATTCTATAAAAAAATAATAATAAAAAAAATAATATATATATATATATATATATATATATATATATATATATATATATATATATATATATATATATATATATATATATATATATATATATATATATATATATATATATATATATATATATATATATATATATATATATATATATATATATATATATATATATATATATATATATATATATATATATATATATATATATATATATATATATATATATTAGTTTGTAGCTTTCATTTTTACTCTCCTAAAAAGCACACTCAAAACTCTAACGACGTTTATCGTCTTTGTTAATAACGAGAGTTATAAACATATATCATCCTTCAACTCGTAAAAACATAAAGAAATACAAAAATGATATGTATTTATGACTTTCGTTCGAAACTTACCAAAATAGGGAGGTAAAGTGCCACGCTTTTAATGACATAATTCGTTAATTCACATCTGAAACCGAAATAAATCCTCAATTTTAATTGAGATTAAACATGTTTTTATTGTAATAGTAACAATAACTTTTTAGTGCAGAAGCTAAATAAACAAATCATCCTACATACAAAAACTAGGATGTAGACATGTTGATTCTAAAAATACTTTGATGGTTGCAAGCCAAAAAGTATCCAAGTTTTGTGACAGAAATCCTAAAACACAAAAAAAAAAAAAAAAAAAAAGAGTGAGATGTTGAGTTACGGGATATTGGAGAATATACAACATATATGTATTGTGACAGCCAATAAATGTTATAACCGAATTTGAATCCTCTCTTTTTTTATATATTCTGCTATTTCTTATGTTTTTAATTTAACGGTTCAACCTGTTGACGAAATTCTAAAAATAACAAAAACAAATTACTTATCCATTTCTCTCTCCTATTAAATGACCTTTTTTATTTAATTATTCATTATAAATTCTGAACAGTTATATTAGAAACATGAAAGATGGCAGAATATATAAAAAATGAGAGGATTCAAATCCGAAATAATCACTCTTAATAAGGCCATATATATCAAATAATTAAATATATAATTAATTATCAAATTTAACATCTAATTAACATTGTTACTTAATTTAATCAGCTATATATTTAAATAAAAATCTATGTCTATATAATAGTTTTTGAATATAATAATTATATAAAATATTCCAACATATATCTTATTTTAAAATTCTATAATGTTTTTTTATTATTGTATTTTATTTCTGTAACGTAATTGAACATATATTTCTTATTTTAAAATTCTGTAATGTTGTTTTATTATTTTATCTTATTTTTGTAACGTAATTGAAAAAAAGTAATATTAATTACGTAAACATAAATATTGTATCAAATAAATGTGTATATAAAATATTTATTTTATAATTTAGATATTTTTTTGAAGGGTCGAGCAGGCAGAATTATTTCTCATAGGGATTTGAATCTTGAGGTGTTACTAAATGCATCTCCATCAATCCAAACATAAATTTTTACGGATTATGAACTTTTCATGCTTTGTCTAAGAACTATCGATAAACTTAAAAACTTAACATAATTTTTATCAAAAGCCTAGGGGTCAGTCACATGAATGAATCATTGCTATTGCATCAAATTTGATTGTTAAGGTTTATCCAATAATACACTTAATCACAATTTTTAAGTTTGATATCAAGATACACTTCATTTATACATAAACATATTTGTTTCCCTTCTTATCATTAAAGTGAGATAAATGGTTCTTTTAGATAATTTAGAATTTTAAGTATTTTAATAATTCAATCAAAATCTATTTATTTTTTAATTTTTAAATCTTTCATCCAAATACACTCTAAAAGATATAATAAAATAGATATTTAACAAAACACGTCAATGCCAAAATTTATTTCTTTTAGCATTGTTTTTTATTTTTGAGTAAAAAAAATGCTAACATTTATTTAATTGATATAAATTGAAGATGAGATATATAAATTAAACTAGTTGTTACATAATACATGCAAAGAGTAAAAATATGACTGGAATTATCAAGTTTTCTTATGTGATGATTATCTTTCTTTTTTTACATATTGTTACAACAAATGTTGAAGGTAAATTATTTGTGTCCATTTTAAATTTTCTTCATATACAATATTTTATCTCATTTTGATAATATTATTGTGCTCTCTTTTTACATTACAGGGGTGTTGCTTAAATGTTTTAAAGACGAAGATTGTAAAAATAAAATTTGTCGGTCTCATACGATATCAAAGTGTGTGTTCTCCTTATGTAAATGTGTAAAAATAAGTGTTCAATTATGAGCTTACATGATCGGGTGTTTTGGAAGATCTAAAGAGTCACACCGATACTTTCTAAAATATTTCATGAACTTTTATTTAGTTATAATGTTTGCATATCAATAATATAATTTTTTTTTTTTTATTTCAAGAACTTTGTAGTTATACTTATGGTTTGGTAATTTAATATGATTGTCATGAAATGAAATATGGAAGTAAATAATAATGTTATTATATCTTCAATTGTCTTTTTTTTAGTAGAGTGTTGGATCCTCTCCTCATCTAAATTAGTTGGCATTCATTTAAGATTTTGTTTTTTTTCTTTGAAATTTTTGCAAGATAAACTTCCTTCTAGAAAAAATATGTCTAACAGAATGGCGATTCTAATCCTTGTAGGATCACTTGTTCTTTTAGTGGCCTTTCAGTTGAGTCGGACACCCATCTCTTGGTTATTTATGATCTTTTTTTGTCTGTGTGGTATAGAATCTTTAAGATGTTGTGGTGGTAGGTAGTCATTCCTAACGATTCCAATGGACCTTTTGAGTATTTTTTTATTAGAGGAATTTTGTATTATGGATAAAAACAAACCTTTCAGAATCCTTCCAATTAAAATAATTTAATTATTTTCACATTTTTTTCCTTTTTTTCAAAGCCATCCCCTTCATTCCTTTCCAAATTATCAAACAAAGTCTTAGGGTTGCATTTTTAGAGGTGGATTTTTAAATTCGAGGGAAGATAAAAAATATATACAATAACCTATTTTTGGTATTTAAAAACTAACTCTCTCTTTGCAAAAAATATTCTTACTCATAGAGCTCAATCTTTCCTTCTATGCAGACTAGTCAAACTAAGTCCTGCGTTATTCCATGTCGGCTCCAAATCCCATAATTCTACTTAGAACTTGCATACCTTTAAATTTGACATTTGTCACTTGATGAAATTCGTTTAACATTGATAAATTTTTAAACAGAAGTTTATTGCCAAGAATGAACTTGATTTTCTTTACTAACAAGTAACTTCAGTTTGGGACCATCCCAAAGCACAAATAAAAAACTCGTCAACACAAAAAAAAATACTTATGTTTTTTTTCTACACTTTAATGTGGGTAACCATGTATTTGTAAGGTAGTTGGTATTGTTTAGAATACTTTAGAAGTATTTAGAGTTAGCTCAAATAAGGTGGTGAGAAATTTTGTACATGTGTGTTTGGGGAGAATTGGAGATCCTTTTCTCGAAGGAGGATTGAGGTATTTATAGAGATATCTTAGGCCTGAGCCAACGATAGTTTCCATTATTCTATTACAAATAATATGGGGGAAAATGAGTCACTTATCTTAGATCATGGAAAGATGATTATCCACCATTGACTCGGAGTCAATTGCTATAAACACACCATCCCATGTTTGACCATAGTGGGATGACCAAAGGTTGGTTCTCACATTAAAAATCTATGCGGGTGGATTGTAAGACTAACTAGTGTTGACTTGTCTGATCATCCGTCAAAGGATAATTGACAGACCTAATTTGATACTCGACAACCACCTATGTGTTTGACATGTCTTTTCTATTCTTAGAATTTCCCCTTTAATGTCCAATAAATTTATATTGGTTGAAAAACCAAAACTATTTTCAACTTAACTAGTAAAGATACTTTTAGCAATGGTCATATGGGAAAAAATGTGATATGCATGGATTGAAAGCAAATAAGATTTTCTTAAATTAAGACAAATAAAATCAATGAAATATTATGATTTGTTGTCTTATTTCGTTTCTTTATAATCATATTTTCAACCTAATTAATGAAGATATTTTGAGCAATGCCTATGGAAAAGGAAATGTGATATGCATGGATTATAGTCCATAGAGATTTTCTAAAATTAAAAGAGAAAAAAACAATAAAAATATTATCGTTTATTTCCTTTTTTTGTATATTTCGTTTTATTATAACAATAAGTACACTGCAGGTGATATCAAGTCTTTAACCACTAGTTAGAGAGAGAAGGTATCCCTTCTTTCTTTCTCTTTTGATTTCTAATGGTGGGTTTTTTAAGACAAATGAAGGAGATTGATCTAGAGTCATTAAAAGGAGCAAAAACAAGAGCACCAAGTGGGATACTAAAATCAATAGGGAAACGAAGGAAGAAAAGTGCGAAGAGGAAACTACTACTAGTTTCATTACTGAGTTCCCATAGTCCATGAGAGAAAAGGACCTTTTCAATCATTTTGAAGTGATTGACGAGGTTGTTATACCGACGAAAAGGGATTAACGTGGGAGAAAGTATGGTTTCATTCGATACTTTGGGGTGCAGGATGTGAGAAGCCTGGTACTGAAGTTGGATAATTTATGGCTAATGGGTTTGAAACTGCATGCAAATATTCCTAGATTTCAAAGGGCGGTGAAAGCAGATTTCCATAGTGATTTAGATAAATGAAAAGGCAAGGAATTCGAAGGGAAATGTTTTAATCAGATGAGGGGAAGTATAGCAAGTACAAGGTTCTTTTAGGGTAGCCGGTATACTGAGCGCGGTAAATCGTATGCTAAATCAGCCAGCCAAAGAGAGGATGTTTTACCTAAGCAGGATAAGATGATGGCGTATGAGGTGGATGGAGAGGTTATGAGAGGTTTGAAAAAGCGTACGTGGGGAAGGTTTTAAACCCAGGTTCCACGTATAATATTCAAAGAATGTTTCATGCTGAGGGTTACTTTTCTCTAAAGGTTACGCTGTTGGGAGCTAATCTCTATCTGCTTGAAGAAGTAGAAAATGGAGAATTGGAAGCATTAGTTGATGGAGTTGCTGGATGGTTGAGTAACTAGTTCTCTGAAGTTATAAAATGGAGAATGGATGATGTGGATGTCGAGAGGATTACATGGTTAAGGTTTTACGACATCCCTAGTCACGCGTGGAATTTTAGATTCTTTGAATGTATCTCCTCTAGGATTGGGAAATATATTTATTGTGAAGAATCCACATCTAACCTCTCTAGATTGGATCTTGCAAGTTTAATGGTGAGAACTTCTTGTGCAATGCTAATCAATGAAATCTTAAAGGTTAACATCAATGGGGTCGTTTTTAGGATATGTATGGTAGAGGAAACCCTTGGTCCTTCCTCTAGAGTGGATAAGCAACCATTAGACGGTGGTCCGAAGTCGGATTCAGAAGATATCAAGGATAGTTCTTCGTGGATCGCTTTTCTGAGTAATAATGAAGATCATCAGTTTTTCGAGGATTGTGCGTCCCAAGGTCCTGTTATTGAGCTGCTTGATAAAGCAGGCATCATCAAAAAGGCCTTTTCTACCCTTTTAGAGGAAAAGTGAAGTCAGATGGACCTTGGTAGTGGAAAAAAGGTCAAAGGAGGTAACTTTCATAACCCTGAAGCAGACTATGTTAAAGATTCTGCTCCACCCAAATTTAATGCTGAAGGTAGGGTCCTCTCTAATCAAAGGATCTATTGTATGGGTCCTCAAGTTGCTGAAGAGTTGGTGTTGGGCCAGGTATCTGAATTGGTGTTTGATGACCTTCTTATGGCTCATCAGGCCCAAACCCATGGTGTAAGTAAGGGTAGTAAGAAGGATAAGGTGTTCTTGCCTGACAATACCCTGTCCTCTCAGCCCTGTGAGCATGTGGTGTCACCAGTTAGTGTTGAATCCTTTATGGCTGGTTCCCCTTCTTAAAATCTGGTGTAGCTGTGGACCCAGGCTTAAAGAAATTTCCTACTTTCCCTTTGAAAGAAAAAAACTGTAGATATTCTTTATTATCAGAATCCAACAGAAATAGTAGAGACTATATCCGTCGTTCTAAAAATAAGAAAGAAGTGAAGGAAGTTAGATCGATGGATTCAATGTCAAGATTCCATTATGTCACTGACTCTAAAGTTTATCAGGGGAACAAAAGATTTTGGGCGGACTTGGAATCTAAGGTTTCAATTAAGATTAGGGAGATGATCTCCTTTCTTAGAGTTATTGGAGGGGGAGGTGATATTTTTCTTGAGGAGGATATCAGGTTAATGGAAACTAGAGACAAAGTAGAGTTGGCAAAGAAGGTTTCTTCAAACAACATTGATCAATGGATATTCTATCAATCAATTTAAGAGGGGGTGGTTGCATGGTCAAAAGGAAAAGGATTGCTCAATTGATTCAGAAAATGAAGGTGAACATGTGCTTTATCCAAGAAACGAAGCTCACTTTCATCGATTAAGCTTTGGCATCGTCATTTTGGGGAGATACGGAGGTGGAGTGATCAGAGTCTAGAGCATTGAGAGCTTCGGGAGGCATCTTAATTTTGTGGAGAAAGGGTATTCTTAACCTTTCTGTCAGTTTTAGAGGTTTGGGGTTTTTGGGTGTTAGTTCAAATTGGAAGGGTAAAGACATTATATTCGTTAACATATATTCTACCTCACTACGCCAGAAATCACTTTTAGCAGCGCATAGAAAGACATCGCTTTATACAAAAGCGCTGCTAAAGGGCCAGTAAAAAAAAAGAAAAAAAGCGCCTACCAAAGACAGCGCTTTTAAAAAAGCGCTGCTAAATGGTGGGCCTAAGAAAGCGCTTTTAAAAAGGGCTGCTAAAGGGGGGGCCTAAGAAAGCGCTTTTCAAAAGCGCTGCTAAAGGGGGACCCTTAGAAAGCGCTTTTTATATAAAGCGCTGCTATATGGAATTGATAAGGCACCCTATGAAAGCGCTTTTAAAAGCGCTGCTAAAGGCCTTTAAAAGCGCTGCTATAGGTATTCATATTATAATTTTAAAATACCCTCCAGAATTTTAATAGAATCAGAACAGTCACGCAACACATTTCTTCTTTCTCTGGCGAACGAAAATGAACGAACGAACCACTGTTCATCATTCGACCATCAACTTCTTCCGTCTGATCATCCTTCCGACCATCACCGACCGTTCACCGTCCGTTTTTGAGTTCATCCATCCGTCTGCATTGTCGGTCCACCATTGTTACGGTACGTGAAGCTTTACTCTGCTTTTCTTGTTTTTTTTATCTTTTCACCATTGTTGTTCTGATGATATAGATGGTTTTATATAGATGGTATTTGAACATAGTAGATGGTTTTATATTGTTGCTGTTGTTGTTTTTATTGAAGGTTTTGTGTTATTTGAGTTATTGAAGGTTTAGTGTAAAATATGATATTGAAGGTTTTGTGTTATTTGTTGTTGTTGTTGTTCTGATGGTTTTTGTTGTTGTTGTGTTATTTGTTGTTGTGTTAATATGATATATGAGATATATATGATATTGTTGTTGTTGTTGATGTAAAATATGAGATATTTGAGTTTATTTATTGTTGTTGTTGTGTTATTTGTTGTTGTTGTTGTTGTTGTTCTGATTGTTTTTGTTGTTGTTGTTGATATATATATATATATATATATATATATATATATATATATATATATATATATATATATATATATATATATATATATATATATATATATATATATATATATATATATATATATATATATATATATATATATATATATATATATATATATATATATATATATATATATATATATATATATATATATATATATATATATATATATATATATAGTTTAATATATGATATTTGATATATGATATTTGATGTTTTTAGTGTTGTTGATATATGATATTTGATATAGATCGTGGTTGTTGTTGTTTAATATGATATTTGTTGTTGTTGTTGATGTAAAATATGAGATATATATATATATATATATATATTTGATATATATTGTTGTTGTTGTTGTTTAATATGATATTTGATGTTGTTGTTGATGTAAAATATGAGATATATATATATATTTGATATATATTGTTGTTGTTGTTGTTTAATATGATATTTGTTGTTGTTGTTGATGTAAAATATGAGATATATATATTTGATATATATTGTTGTTGTTGTTGTTTAATATGATATTTGTTGTTGTTGTTGATATGAAATATGAGATATAGTATATATTTGATATAGATTGTTGTTGTTGTTGTTGTTTAATATGATATTTGTTGTTGTTGTTGATTATAAATATGAGATATAGTTTATATTTGATATAGATGGTTTGTTGTTGTTGTTTAATATGACATTTGTTGTTATTGTTGTTGATATTTGTTGTTGTTGTTGTTATTCTGAATTACAGGTATATTATGGCCAGCAACGAGGAAACATCACATGATGGAAAAGAAACACTCAAAGACGTTGAAGGCGAAATTAAAAGAGGCATAACGATAATGAAAAGAATCATCCGTGCGAGAGATACAGGTGTAAAGTACGATGTCCATGGGAATGAAAGAGATCAGTTGGTTGAGCCTAATGGTGCGCTGCTGACAAGTTATATTGGAGCAGTTGTACGTTCGCAAGTTCCGATTACTTGCGATAACTGGAGAATTCCTGCATTAGAAGCGGCTAAGGATAAAATTTGGACCGAGATTCAAGTATGAGATTTGATCATTTTTAATTATGTTGACAGTTACATCTTTAAATTAATTATACTAACATGTTATATGTATGTGTATTTGTTTGCAGAGATCTTTTAATATTGAGGATTCTAGGAGAAAATATTGTATTCAGTTGGCCGGAAAACGCTTGAGGGGATTTAGAGCGTTTTTAACCAACAAATTTCTTAAAGATTCTGATGGCAACTTTGTAGAGTTGGAGCGTCCAGCGAAGTACGCTGATTTGATTTCGGATGCAGAATGGGAGACATTTGTTGCGAAGCGAAGAACCAAAGAATTTGAAGTAAGTACAACTTATCATGAACAATGTATAGTATATATACCTATTCCACAAACAAACTGATATGACTTAAACTTGTTTTTTCAGGTTAAGAGTGGCGTAAATCGGGAACGGGCATCAAACCCTGCGTATCCATATAGAAAGGGGCGTTTGGGATATGCACGCTTAGAACAAAAATTAGTAAGTGCATATATATGCTTTAATATGATCTATTTACAAAAAATAGTAAGTATACATAATAGGATATAATGCTTTATTGTTCGTCTTAATGCGTAGTTGGAAGAGGAGAAAAGTGATGCGACATCTCTTCCGGACCATGTCGTATGGAAGGCTGCCCGGGTGGGAAGAGATGGAGCCGTCCAAGAAGAAGTTCAACAAGTGTTTGAACAATGTGTAAGTACAACATTAGTTTTTGAACAAAGTGTTTGAACAAAGTGTATAAAATATTTAAATATGCTTTTATCTATATTTCAGGAGTCCCTATCCCAGACTATAACTCCTGCTGAAGACGATGATTGCAGGAGTTTATTGAGTCGGGTGTTGAATATTCCTGAGTACTCTGGGCGTGCGAGGGGCAAGGGATTTGGTGTCACTCCATCCAAACTGTATAAGCAGCCAAGGAAAAAAAATCCAACCAATAAAGAAGTGATGGCTACTTTGGAGGAAATGAAAGCTCAAATTCATGAATTACAGAAGGATAAGGAGAGATACATGTCCGAAAGGCGCGCTCCAGAGGCCGGTAAAGCTACTAGTGACAAAGATAGTATCGGTTGTCCGCAGAAGCTTCCAGAGGTAATTGTATATATTACATTGAAATTAATTTAGCACATTTTTCTTAATTGACACATTAACTGATCATTATTTATTTAGGGCATTTCACCTTGTCGACTATATTTATCGTCGCCAACTTATCGCATGGTTGGCAAGGGAAAGGTGCATAACACCCTGGGAGACTTACTTCACCATAAACCCCTCCCTGCTGGATTTTTGAAAGTATCTGTTGATATTGCATTAGAGGGGGGGCGTTGTTGCCTAGACCAGACGATGTATCAGACGCAACAGTGGTGGGAGACGTGATAGGAGCTTATGTAGCATGGCCGGCGAATCTCATTTTCATAGATGATGAGGTAGGTTGAACCTTGTAATATTCCAATGTTTTATTACCCATACATGAAAGTTATTCTGACACTTACACTTTCTTATTAACATGATGATCTTAGACTCCCACAAAATCCAAAACAAAAGATGATAAAATTATTGTGCGGGATACCGATTCAGCTGCATCAAAGTTACAGGTACTAGTACTACAGTTTAAGTGATTATTTTATTATAAATTATTTACTGAACTTATATATGACTTTTAGGTTCTTGATCAGCAGTCGCAACAAGTCAGCAAGGGAAACATGCCTGAAACTTCCAAGGTGCCCAAAAAAAAGGTCGAGACAAAAAGAGCATTTGTTCCTCAATTTAGGTCGTACCTTCAAACATATGTAGGGACAACAGACGTGCCTGAGGGCGGCATCCGTCTAATACATATGGATCAAGGTATTTTCGGTTTTGAATATTCCGAAACACTTGCTAAGGAGGATTTCGACCAGGTTTTCAAACATTTAGAATTGGGCGTCGGGGTTATGCATTCCTACATCAGGTACTTCGATCCATTTTAATTAGATAATTGAACATTTTAAAATTCGCTCGTTTAACTGAATAATCTAATGTTGATTATATTTTTTTTAGGCGCTTGTATGACAAGTTGTTGGTCCCCGCTGATTTGACTTCAGTATTCGCATTCTTATCTGCTAGCAGTGTCAACTCACGGACAATAGACCAGACACCAGAAGCAGTCAAAGAGTACACAGTCCAGAGATTTATGGGTGCGAATACGGAGAAGTTGTTTATGTTGCCATATAATACTGGCCATGGGTTAGTTTTTATTCTAAATTCATTTATTATAATTGTTCGATTTTTGCCATATTATATAACATTTCCGTCTAAACTGTTGTCTTATTTTATAGTGGTCACTGGTTATTGGTCGCAATTAATCCGATTAAAGAAATAGTGTATTATATAGATTCATTGGATGGCGATACAAACAAATATGAAAATCTGAAGAACATGGTTGATACGTAAGTGATGATGTATAGTGTTCTGAATAATTATATATGTTTATTTATTATGTGACATTGTTCTAAATATGTGTTTATATTATGTTAGAGTTATACAAATATACAGAGCACAGAGATATGCAACAGTGCCAAAAAGCAGGGCTAGCAACATCAACTGGATCAGAGTGGAGGTATATTTTCCCATGTTTGACTGTTATAGTGGTTCTACTTATAAAACTATTTAAACTATATATCCTGATAAATGTTCGTTCGCTTTTTTCCTAATACAGTGTCCTCGTCAGCGTGGTGGGATTGATTGCGGATATTTTGTACTGCGCTTTATGAAGGAAATCATTCTTTCTGGTCAATTAGAGATTCCAATCATGGTATGGATCAATTCATGAGTTATATGATTCATTTTGATAATTAACTAATATTTCATCTGAGTAATTAGTATTAAATCGTGCTTGTTCTTTTGATGAATTCAAATGCGCTACGTACTCGAAAGTAAAATTGGAAGAAATTAAGGAAGAATGGTGTCAATTTATGATTGAGTTAAGAATTCTATAATGTATATTGGATTTGTAATTATGTGTAAATTGTATATTGTATATTGTATATTGTATATTGTATAATGTACAATATTTAAATTATGTGTAAATTATACTTGAGTTAATTATGTGTAAATTGCAAAGTGTTATTGTATAATGTACAATGTTTAGTTATATTGTGTTGAATTAAAGGCCAAGTGTTGAATTACAATGTTTAAAGGCCAAGTTATATTTAAGGCCTGAATTATAAGCAGGGAATTTAATTGTTATAAGCAGGTTTGTCTAAAAATATATAAAAAATGTGATTTTTCAAAAAAAAAAAAATTTAAAACGTGAAGTATAGACAGCGCTTTTACAAGAAAGCGCTGCTAAAAGGAGAAAATAGGCATAAAAAAGCGCTGCTATAGGTTAGGAAAGGAGGGGTCTAAGAAAGCGCTTTAAAAAAGCGCTGCTAAAGGATGGTCTACAAAAGCGCTTTCATAAAGCGCTGCTACAGGGGGGAAGGGGGAGGGAGAATAGGCAGGGCTTTGAAAGCGCTGCTAAAGGGGTAAAAAAGCGCTGCTAAAGGGGATGCCTTTAGCAGCGCTTTTTCCACACAAAAAAGCGCTGCCTTTACCTTTAGCAGCGCCACTTTAGGCAGCGCTTTAAAGCGCTGCTAAAGGTCAAAAAAAGCGCTGCTAAAGGCCATTTTTGGCATAGTGCCTGGAAGTCTGCTTTGAAGAGGAGATTTTGGAGTGAGCTGTTAGAAGCAAAGGTTAGATTCTTGGTGGTTATTGGCTGGTAGGAGGAGATTTTAATGCAGTCTTGAGAGAGTGAGAGGAAAGGTTTATCTGCAAGAGGTAGAAGATCTGAGACACAGAGTTTTTGTAGGTTCGTTGACGATTTGGGGTGCGTTAATGTTCCTTGTATTAGAGGTTTATTCACTCAGTTTAATGGAGGAGGTACAACTATGAGTAGGCTTGATCGCTTCCTCTTGTCCAGTGATCTGGTAGAGGAGTGGGGTATTGTTGGTCAATCCATTGGCAAAAGAGAAATTTTGGATCACTGTCCTTTATGGTTAGAGTTGTGTTGTGTTAACTAGGGGCCGAAGCCATTCAGGTTTAATAATGGTTGGGTTAAGCATCCTCTCTTCAAGGATTTCATTACAAAATAATGGAGATCGTTGACATTTAATGGTAGAGGAGATTTTGTTTTTAAGGAAAAGATGAACATGATTAAGAAAAGTATGAGGAAATGGAGCTCTGAAGTTTATGGTTGAATTGACATTAAAGTGGATGACCAGGTGTCTTTGTTGAATAATCTTGATAACTTCGTTAGTTCGAATTATGTGTTTGGATAGGAGCTTCTTATTTTGCAGGATAAGAGAGTTAGGACAACTGAGGATATTTGGTACCACCTTAATCTTAAAGAGAACCTTTTTAGGCAAAAATCAAGGATGATATGGCTTAAAGAAGGGGGTCTCAACTCTAGTTACTTCCACAGACTCATTAAAGGGACGCAGAGGAGAAACTTTATCTTTTCTGTCCAAATGTCGGATGGGAGGAAGGAGGAAGTTGATGAAATCAAGCTGACAATTTTTAATCATTTTCAACATAATTTCTTTGAACCTAACTTAAACAGACCAGTCCTTGAAGGACTGAATTTTTCTCTGTTTTAAAGAGTAGGTTCTTGGAAGATTATTTTACTTGTAGTGAAATTAAGGTTGCAGTTTGGGAATTGTAATACCCCAAATTTTACCCTTTCTTTTTTATTTTTATTTTAAATTCTTATTAACTTAATAAATTAACTTTTTTTAGATCTTATTTTTTTTAACTAATAATAATTTAATTAAATTTTTTTTATAACTTTACTAATGTTTTTTATTAACTTTTTTTTTTCTATTTAGTTTATTTATTTAAATCATTTTAAGCTCTTCTTACTAACTTTTAGGATTTAGATTAAAATTTAATTTTTTTTTCTTTTCTTTAAGAGTAAATTTTTGTATAACCTTTTTTAAATTAATTTCTAACACATTTTTTTAATCAAATTCTAATACCTTTTTTAAAATAAAAATCTAACTTCTTTTTAAAATTAAATCTTTTTTCTAACTTTTTTTAAATCTTTTTTCTAACTCCTCTTTAAAAGTTAAATCTTTTTCTAACTTTTTTAAAATTAAATCTTTTTTTCTAAATTTTTTTTAAAAAATCAAATCTTTTTTCTAACTTTTTTAAAAGTTAAATCCTTTTTCTAACTACTTTTTTAAAGTTAAATCTTTTTTCTAACTCCTTTTTAAAGTTAAAATTTTTTTTCTAACTTTTTAAAAGTTAAATCTTTTTGTCTAACTCTTTTTAAAAATTAAATCTTTTTTTCTCTAACTTCTTTTTAAAAATTAAATCTTTTTTTCTCTAACTTCTTTTTAAAATTAATTTTTTTTCTAACTTTTTTTTAAAATTAAATCTAAATCTTTTTTTGACATCTTTATTTTTCAAATTAAAATTCTAAATTCTTTTTAAAATTAAATTCTAACGCCCTTTTCTTTTTCTTTTTTTTTTTAATTCTAAATTCCTTTTAAAATGAAATTCCAACCGTTTTTAAAATAATTCTAACCCTTTTTTTAAATCAACATTCAAATGTTTTTTATTTTAAAATTCTAACTCATTTTTTTTAAACTTAAAATTCTAATTTTTATTTAACTTGAAACTCTAACTTTCTTTGCTAACATTTTTAAATTTAAATCCCAACACTTTTTTTTTATCAAATCCAATCACAATAAATCACAGATGGAGCAAAATCAAATCAATCAGATCATATCATCATCATAAGAAAATCAGATCTAAATATCAACATCACCATCATTGAATCAAATCTGAAATCATCATAAAAATTCATTCAAATCAAATCAGAGATTGAAAAAGATTGAGATATTCAAATCAAATCTGAGATTGAAAAAGATTTAAAAAATCAAGTATAAAAGGACCCTCAGGAGCAACAAAACGGGAGATCGACAAGCATAAAAAACTCTTACAGTCTTCATCAAAAGTAACTAACTTTTCTTTTTTTAATTTCTAATCTTTTTATATCTTTTTTCAAAATTTCTACCATTTTTTCTTAATTAAAATTCTAACATTCTAACTCTTTTTAAATTAAAACTTTAACTGTTCTTAGTTAATATTTCTTTTTTTTTTAATATAAAAATTCATAACTTTTATGTTAAAATTTCAAGAAACTTTTTTTTAAAATTCAAAGTTCTAACTCACTTTTTAACTTTTAATGATAACTCTTTTTTTATTAAAATTCTAACCTTTTCTCTTTTATTTTCAAACTTTTATTTTTATTTTCTAACCTTTTTTTTAAAAACCAAATTTCAAAGTTCTAATTTTTTTGCTAACTTTTAATTCTAACTTTTAATCTATTTTCTTTTTCTTAATCACGTTAAAAACTCTAACTTTTCTAAATTTCACCCAAAAAAAAACCTAATTTCCTTCTAACTCTTTTCTAATTACCTAAATTCTCACCGTCTCAAAACATTCATCACTTAACTTCTAATTATCGTCAATTCCAATTTTCATCCTTCATTCCTAACCGTATTATTGATTATCCATGAACCTGTTCACTAATATTTATTTATTTATTTTTGTATTTATTTTTATATTTGTACATAATCTGACATCATCGTTGCTATTTCATATTCCATTATCACTTGTATATTATCATCATCTTCATTGCGTATCAACTTTTATTGTTTATTAATTTTTCGCTAACATCCTCATTTTTAAGATCCAAATTTCTAACTTTTTTTCTTGTTTCGTTAAAATTATAATTTTCTACTTAAATTCCTAACATTCCTGTCTAATTTTTCGTCTAACCCCGTATAATAACAGTCTCTGTTTGTTTTGGTTTTTTTGCAGCTGACTAAGTTCAATTGATTTTATTTTCAGTTTAAATATTCAATTATCATATTTGTAACTGCTTATGGGGTGTAATTTTGCGAGACAATTGTCGCATTTATCTTTCCGCACTTTATGTTCTGCCATTGTATGTTTATCGCGTCTTTACCAATAATTTCACTCCTCCGAAGGAATTAGGTCTAGCCGTTTGACCGCCGTGTCAATAGTCCTCACCTTCAACCCTTACACCTTTTCAACCCTAAATTTTCACAAATGCCTCGCCGCAGGCAAAATTACAATTTTACCCCTAGCATTAGGTCGAAGAGCCGCCGCACTCATTTTAGGGTTTCCCGCCGTGGAATCCCTAATTTAACCCTAATTACAACTTAACAATTCAACGTAGAGATTTGGAGTTTCTACACTCCACGTAAGCGTGTCCTTAAGATGCGTTTATTCCCCTTGAGACCTTGACCACAGTCAAGAAGTCTCTAACCTCCCTTTTGAGGGGAACTACAGTTACTCTGATTCCATTCCCGTAAGGATATGTAGGCACAAGATGCGATGTCTTGCCGAGTAAACTTAGAATTAACCCCTTAGGTCTCTTTTCTCATTTTTAATCCTTTGTACATATACCTTAAGCAAATAAATAAGGCAAATAGTAAACATTTGAACAAAA
Organism: Lathyrus sativus; assembly: GCA_963859935.3. NCBI lineage: Eukaryota > Viridiplantae > Streptophyta > Magnoliopsida > Fabales > Fabaceae > Lathyrus > Lathyrus sativus. Next base: position 257,919,053 of record OZ012739.1, read on the forward strand.
GGTTCCCGTAGAGTACTACGGAAGTTTAGGGTGCTAATACCTTCCCTAAATTTAACCAACCCCCGAACCCTAGATCTTTCCCCGCGTTGTGTTTACAATGCAAAAATAGGTTTTCCCTCTTTTGACCTTTTCCTTCGGATAAATCAAAGAGCGGTTGTGAATTAAATTGCGATTCAAACTCATTAATAGTTTGTGATCCTATTTCCACCGCAACAGAAAATGGCAACTTTACTGGGGATTTTCTAAACTTTTGAGGGTTATCCCTAATTTGTTCATATTTATTACTATTTATTTTACTATTCATTTGCATGTATATATTGTATCTTGATTTTGGGACTGTTCCTTGTGTTGTGAGATAAGTCCTACGCCCGGACTAGTGACATTATTATAGGATGGGGATATATTCGATGAGGCTTATAGGGAGTTGAATCCCGACCAAGCTGATTCGAGAATCACCGCTCAGTTGAGACCTTTTCGAAAATGGTTCGGTTGAACGAGTAATCGTGAAAACTTTTTCCATGGTCGATTGGAGTCTGTGATATTGGGAACCGTAGTACCTTTACACCACCTCGGCCTTATTTAGGACGTAGTGCGGGAACTATGTGGGAGTAGTCCTACAATGGTTGCTACGCGATACTACACTCAAAAGAGGTTCTCTTGAGAATATTATTAACCCCCGAGTCAGTCGGAAAGTTGATAATATCCGAAAGATGGGCTGATGACTTTGGGCACTTTTTAGAACCTTGTTCTGCAGGTACAACTAACCTATAGTACACTCCTTTTGGGATGGGTAGACCTTAACTCCGCTCACGTACCTTTAACCTAGGACTTTATGTGTTTTCATGCATTGCATCCATAAAGCATCATATTACATTAAGACTTCATGGAATTCAAACTCTATTTATGAACATTGCAGGATACCATGGATCACCCTAGGAGGCATACTTTGAAATTTACTTTTAAGGGTTTTAATTTGGAAGTCCTAGAGAAGCTAAGAGATTTGGTTCAAGATCAAGAAAAGTTCCAAAACAGATATGGAAGGCTATTGTCTTTGTTGAAGGTTCAAGTAAACGAAGGACTTCTTGCGACTTTGCTACAGTTTTATGATCCAGATTATCGCTGCTTCACCTTCCCAGATTATCAGCTTTTACCTACCTTAGAAGAGTACTCTCAGTTAGTGGGATTACCTATCTTGGATAAGTCTCCATTCCCTTTCTTGGAGGAAGACCCTAAAGAACGAGATATTGCTAAAGCCATCTGTCTAAGGATATCCGAGGTCAAAAACAATATGATCACCAAAGGGGGGACCTCCGGTTTTCTCAGGGACTTCCTAATTAAGAAGGCCCAATTTTATGCCGATCATAAAGACATGTTTGCCTTTGAAACAATATTTGCTTTGCTTATTTATGGGTTGCTGCTTTTTCCTAGTTTTGAGGGGTTTGTGGACCTTAATGCAATCAAGACCTTCATGAGAAGAAATCCAGTTCCAACACTATTGGGTAATACTTATCATTCGGTACATCTTCGAAACTTTCATGGTGGGGGAATGATTACATGTTGTGTGCCATTACTATACAAGTGGTTTATTTCTCACTTACCCAAGTCCGGTCCTTTCTGGAGACTTAATCAAGAACGTTGGTCGCAAAAAGTTATGGCTTTAACTCACTCTGATATTGATTGTTATAATCGCATGTACGATGGGATATCGATCATTGATAGTTGTGGAAACTTCAACAATGTGCCTTTGCTCAGTTTCAATGGAGGAGTTAGCTACAATCCAGTCTTAGCTCGCCGACAGTTGGGATACCCCTTGAAGGAACCGCCTAAAGGTATTCATGTGGAGAAAATCTTTTTCAAAGACGACAAAAAGCTTCAAGATCAGATTCTATCTTCTTGGAATCATCTGCATAGGAAAGGCAAAGAAAGTTTGGGAAGGCCTAATTGTGTATCCATGGAACCATACCCTCAATGGGTCCGAGGAAGAGCTACTGAGTTGAAGATGCCCTACTTTCGCCAAGACCCTTTACCTCAAAGAGAAGAACCTGTCCAGTATTTAATGACTGAAGCTGAAACTTTGAAGATCACTTTGAAGAAATCACAATGCGAAACAGAATCATGGAAGAACAAATACCATGTGATGGTCAGCGAGTACGAAGAACTTCAAAAGCAGATTCAGTCGAAGAATGATGAGATACAATCCTACAAGAAGAGAAGGCTCTACGAATATTTATTTTCCTCCGGATCTCCGTCCGCTCACTGAAGTTGTGGAAGATGCTTCTCTAGGATTTTCTAGGCTTTTATTTAGCTATTTCGGTTGCAAGAATATTATTTGTAATTTGTCTTCAATGAATTAAAAGTTTCCTTGGTATTCCGCAATATTCGTAAATATTTGAATTCCATGAAATCTTCATTTGCATTCACATTTTAGCATCATACTTTTGCATTGCATGTGTCTCCCGATTTCTCATACTCGGTTTTCTCACCCTCCAGTTTTGTCACCCTGAGTTCTCTGCATCAATACGACCCTTCAAAAGGATGGAAGATCAAAATCAAGAGATCAACCGTGTCAGCCATGAACTCGAAGATCTTCGAGGGAGTGTAGGGCAGATTTTGGAGATGTTACGAGCTCTTAGTGTGAAGGTGGACGCTCAGTCTACTGTTGTTTCTGAGACTACTAATACCATTATGGAATCTCAACCAGTTGTTACTGTCGAGAATGTACCTCCTCACGGTCTTCAATCCGGTTTGGTGCCTCCTAGTGCTCAACCAGTTCGACGAGCTACCCTTCCGAAGTGCAAAGCTCCTAACTCCGACCATGGTAAAGGACCTGCACGTTCGAGGAACCGCAAAACAGTTACTCCTCAACCTTGGCAACATCAGCAGAGTTATGTTCAAGGTTATCCGTTTCCATATGTCCAACAACCCTATGTAGCTACTGTTGCACCTCCTTTCGATCAGCAGTTTCCTACATACCAGCCTGTGCAGTCAGTTCCGGTATATCAAGCACCGGTTTATCAACAACCTTCCGGTTATCCGCCTACGCAAGTTCCTGTCAACTGTCAACGAGCGCCCAATGCTCCTGTTCACCAACAATCACAGAACCAGGTTCCTTATCCCCGTAAGAGGCAGTATAAGCCTTGTCCTCCAATTCCGATAACTTTCACTGAGTTATACCCCCATTTGGTACAACAAGGTCTGATTACCACCCGTGCTTTGGGTCCTCCGCCTAATCCGTTACCTGCAGGTTACAACGCTGCCGCTCATTGTTTATTTCATGAGGGTGCGCCCGGTCATGATCTAGAGAATTGTTATGCTCTTAAGAACTTTGTCAGAAATTTGCTAGAAACAAAGAAATTGTCTTTTAGCGATGCTCAGCCGAAGATCGAGACTCCTCTCGGGGTTCCCCGCTTGTCAAGCTTAAATTCTGCAAAGCAGGTTACTCTTGCAGCAAATCAGCCGAATCCAGTAATTATTCAAAGGCCTAGCTCGCTTCATTTCAGTAACCCTCAAGATGATATGACCGGGATCAACAAAGAATCTGGGAAAGTTATTTTGAAGCAACGACTGAAAACTGTTGAAGATGTGACCAGCATAACTGGGGCAAGCCATGACGACTCACAGTGATCATAAACCAAACGTCCTTTTCCATTGAGGCTCCGCCAAAGGAAACTGTTATTCTTGAATGCAAGATCTCATAAACATTTAGAAGGATTTTTCCGACAGTTCATTTGTTTATTTATACGTATTTCTCTTTGATTAAGCATATTTAGCATGTACGAACTTGTTTATCTTTGATTAATTAATGCAACGCATATGTTTGTCTTGAATAAATCCATTCGTTTCACTCATTCAAAAAACGTTTTCATAAATCATAATGCCAACTTTACCCGATCTCTTGTTCTGATGGAGAATTGGGGGGAGGATGACGAACCCAAAACGTCAGATTTCTTGTCGTATGCTTTCGATTGAAACCACTGATGATGTGCATTGTTTCAAATCCCAAACACTGGAGATATAAGGATGTTAATCCCTAGTCAACCCTTTGAACCTTGAAGTAGGAGTTTTCTTTTTTTTAAGAACCCTCATCTTAACCTGGGGCAGGGTAGGTTTCAGTCAAGCCGATCGAGCGCTTAGATCCTCAAAAAGGAAGAGCAAACCTTCGAGAATTTATCCTTAGCATCTCAAGAAGTTCAATACAATGACTATCCCTCGTTTACCTAAGGAGTGGGGCAGTCACGAGCCTTTCAAAAGATTTACACGACTTGTGCATAAAAGAATATTCAAAAAATAATAGCCCTCTAAGTCAAAACCTATGAAGGAGACTTAGGCAAAACTGGGGCATCCCGCTGGACTCCAAAGTCAGATCAAAAGACGTTGTCCAGGCAAAAGTTAGGCAATAAGAACAACAAACCAGTAGTTTTTTTAGAACCCCAATAAAGAACAAAGTCGTGTGACCAATTGCCATTAGAAATAGGTGAGTGACTGCCATGTCCAAAGCCTTGATAAGTTCTCGACCATAGCAAATCCGCTTGAGATATGAGCCTTCGTATCCGATTAACTGAATTAGGATTGGAGAACATCACGACGAAGGGGTGGGTACAAATATAACTTTGAGCCTATATCCTTTGTTTCTTAAACCGTGAACCGAGCCACAATACAACCTTTAAAAGACCTAATTGAAGTAGGACTTCGATTGAAAGCATACTCGACAAGATCACGTTTCCTGACTCCTACGAGCTATGCTCAGAAAAAAATTCATGTTGGCATTACAATTAAAACTTATGTTCTGACTAGTGATTTCGGTCACAAGTTACTGCGATATCTTTTTCAAAACAAAAATTCAAGACAAATATATGTGTACATTGACAAGCTCAGGATAGGCATTTCAGACATGACGATTTGTGTTTGATATCTTAGAGATTTACATATGGACATAACCCATGGAACTTGAAGATCCTGCTAAACAGGGGCATGCAGTTTCCCAATTCGCTTACCAACGCGAGTCTGACGTTCTTAAGAGCTATTTCGTCGTAACACGCTTAATTTGTGCCAGACCTGACGAATCTCTCAAAGAGTTTGAAAACAGTGGGGCAACCAGACTCCGTGTTCTCTATAAAATCCTCTTGAGATGACCCTACCTCACAACACAAGTATCCTGGGGCACCGTGTTTTTTAAAAGAAACAAATGGCGACTACTACAAGGTCCTTCAATATCAAAACCATGTGGTTTCACAACTTTTCTTCATGCACCCGATGGATTTTACTCACGGCGGCCTTCATTCCCCAGTAAATCTCAGTGTTGCAACAGGCTCCTAAACTATTGCCTCATCACAGTCCCCAGCGAGACTATAAGCTGACAACTTTTTCTTGGGTAACTCGAAAGTGTCCCTCAGGTTTTCTTCTCCCCATGTGAAGACATGATACTGTGCACCCAAGCAGATTACCTTCTCCTAGAGAATTCAGAACTTTAAAACCAGACTTGGTTCTACCATTGATCTTTCTTACCCATGATTGACGTATTGGTTGTAGAGAATGCAGGGTATCTCCGTCGAGATGTTTATTTCATCTCTCGTCCCGTCTATAGTCAGTTCGTCAGCATACGCAGGGGCATAAGCATCACATGCCTATTTCATACATTCATTTCACATACTCATTACATACTCATTCCATTACATCCTGCATATTTAACTACATAGACATTAACATACATTCACATTAACATACGCATATGCGCTAGCATTCACAGGTTCATTGTGTCTCTCAATCGTTGGTTGTTACCACCGAGTAACTGGGTTTGTCCATTCTCTTCAAATAGATTGTCAGCCCTAAGCATAAAATACATATGTGTTTCCAGTTTCCCCACAGAGCTCGATCCTCGTGGATGACGGTTACTTCAGCTATCTTTCCTCGCCAGGATAAGATATCTGCCCTTCGAGATCATTCCCTCGATGGAGTCTTGATTACCAGTTTTCTTTCTAGCTCGATCCTAGATTGAATCTCAGTCTTGTCGGTCGCCGAGCCCAACCGGACGTGCATTTATTTTGCACCGTTTAAAAATTTTCACCCTACCTTGGCAGATATGCGACTGTTCTCGCCTGAGAAGCTTATCACTGTACCCGGATGTGCATTTATTTTGCACTATCTTTCAAGAAAATCAATCACAATCCTTTACAGATTCACGCCAGTTCACGCCTGAAAAATCTATCAGTACATCTTACAACATCGATATGCACCTGTTCTCACCTGAGAAGCTTATCATCGATCAGCACCTGTTCTCACCTGAGAAGCTTATCATCGATCAGCACCTGTTCTCGCCTGAGAGGCCTATCGATATAACACCTTACAATCAGTACATCTCACAGCATCGATATGCAATTGTTCTCGCCTGAGAAGCCTATCGGTACAACACTTTACAATCCTACATCCTACAACATCGGTATGCAACTGTTCTCGCCTGAGAAGCCTATCGATATAACAATCCTACGTGTTACAGCATCGGTATGCGACTGTTCTCACCTGAGAAGCTTATCGGTATAAAACTCTTCAATCACACATTTTACAATCAATCAGCAACAGTTCTCACCAGAGAAGCTTATCACAACCTTACACAACAGGATACGCAACAGTTCTCGGTTAAGAAGCTTATCGTAACGTTCTTCAGCAACAGTATGCAACAGTTCTCCGCCGAGAAGCTTATCATCATATGTTATCACCTCTACAAGCAGTTCTTACATGAGAAGCTTATTATTGCCACTCTTGCAAATAAGCGACATTTCTCGCCTGAGAAGTTGATCCTATCTTCGTTATGACTCGCAGCAAATGGCCATCTCCATCGAGCAGTTGGGCTTCCATTTTCCTTGTCGTCTTGAAGTATGGGGAGGTTTGAACCGAATCATATTCTGGAGAGCACAGATCTTGAAGTATGAAGAAGTTCATTTACCCTTTAGTAAAAGAAGGAGCAGAATCATATTCAGGAGAGCATGAATCTTGAAGTATGAGGAAGTTCAGTTTACCCTTTAGCAAAAGAAGAAGCGGAATCATACCCGACGCGCTGTCCTCGGAAGTATGAAGAAGTTTATTTTATCCTTTAGTAAAAGAAGAATCTGAAACGTATTCCAGGCACCGACCTTAAATACGAGAAGATTTGTATATCAGATAAGCAGCAGCCTTTTTATTTGAGTGCTTATCCGTTTTGGCATGTAAGTCCCTTCCAACGATAAGTGACAGTTCTCCCTCGAGAAGCTTATCAGGGCATTTCCCATCAAAGCCCATTTATTTTGGCATACAGCCGGTTTTACCCTGTATTTTCTACGGATTTCCGAAAAGTCCATTCGATCCCATCACGAAGGATAGTTTATAGAAGCTTGGATGTTATTCTTTGCTCAATGCTCCAGCATTCTATAATCAATCTGGCAGTCGTGTAGATCCAGTCTTATTGTTAGACATTCCCAAGTGGAGGTCATCTCGTAGGCGCCATCTCCATTTAGGATCATGTTCTAACCACTTTAAGTCCATTTATTTTGGCATACGGCCGGTTTCTTACCCTGTATATTTGCTACGGAGTTCCGAAAGGCCCGTTTGATCCTGTCACGAGAGATAGTTTACAGAAGCTTGGATGTTATTCTTTGCTCAATGCTCCAGTATTCTGTGATCGATCTTGCAGTCGTACATGATCCAGTTTTACTTTTAGATTCCCCAGTGGAGGCCGTCTCATAGGTGCCATCTCCATTTGAGAATCTCGTTCCAGTTCTAAAAATGGCAATCGGTCGTGTTCGCACCAGTTGACCATCATTTTAGAATTTCCCGGTGTTGTGCTGTGTCCCAGCGCGTCGTTTTCCCAGTGTGTTCTTCTCGTAGCGTCTGTCCCTGTGTCGTCGTATTCGTCAGCATTGTCGCATTCATCATTCCAGCATACGCATCATATCATATTCATGGCATCGTCTACATTAGTCTGTTCTCGCTTGATCCATAGCACTGCATATTGCCACATATAAGGGCAAAATTTTCGGTTATCTATATTTAAATCCCTCCACCATGATTCCTCGAGTCTCCGTCACTCAAATCATCCGGTGTAGCTATTTAAATAGGGGCAACTGTAATACCCCAAATTTTACCCTTTCTTTTTTATTTTTATTTTAAATTCTTATTAACTTAATAAATTAACTTTTTTTAGATCTTATTTTTTTTAACTAATAATAATTTAATTAAATTTTTTTTATAACTTTACTAATGTTTTTTATTAACTTTTTTTTCTATTTAGTTTATTTATTTAAATCATTTTAAGCTCTTCTTACTAACTTTTAGGATTTAGATTAAAATTTAATTTTTTTTTTCTTTTCTTTAAGAGTAAATTTTTGTATAACCTTTTTTAAATTAATTTCTAACACATTTTTTTAATCAAATTCTAATACCTTTTTTAAAATAAAAATCTAACTTCTTTTTAAAATTAAATCTTTTTTCTAACTTTTTTTAAATCTTTTTTCTAACTCCTCTTTAAAAGTTAAATCTTTTTCTAACTTTTTTAAAATTAAATCTTTTTTTCTAAATTTTTTTTAAAAAATCAAATCTTTTTTCTAACTTTTTTAAAAGTTAAATCCTTTTTCTAACTACTTTTTTAAAGTTAAATCTTTTTTCTAACTCCTTTTTAAAGTTAAAATTTTTTTCTAACTTTTTAAAAGTTAAATCTTTTTGTCTAACTCTTTTTAAAAATTAAATCTTTTTTTCTCTAACTTCTTTTTAAAAATTAAATCTTTTTTTCTCTAACTTCTTTTTAAAATTAATTTTTTTTTTAACTTTTTTTTAAAATTAAATCTAAATCTTTTTTTGACATCTTTATTTTTCAAATTAAAATTCTAAATTCTTTTTAAAATTAAATTCTAACGCCCTTTTCTTTTTCTTTTTTTTTTTAAATTCTAAATTCCTTTTAAAATGAAATTCCAACCGTTTTTAAAATAATTCTAACCCTTTTTTTAAATCAACATTCAAATGTTTTATATTTTAAAATTCTAACTCATTTTTTTTAAACTTAAAATTCTAATTTTTATTTAACTTGAAACTCTAACTTTCTTTGCTAACATTTTTAAATTTAAATCCCAACACTTTTTTTTAATCAAATCCAATCACAATAAATCACAGATGGAGCAAAATCAAATCAATCAGATCATATCATCATCATAAGAAAATCAGATCTAAATATCAACACCACCATCATTGAATCAAATCTGAAATCATCATAAAAATTTATTCAAATCAAATCAGAGATTGAAAAAGATTGAGATATTCAAATCAAATCTGAGATTGAAAAAGATTTAAAAAATAAAGTATAAAAGGACCCTCAGGAGCAACAAAACGGGAGATCGACAAGCATCAAAAACTCTTACATTTTTAAATTTAAATCCCAACACTTTTTTTTAATCAAATCCAATCACAATAAATCACAGATGGAGCAAAATCAAATCAATCAGATCATATCATCATCATAAGAAAATCAGATCTAAATATCAACACCACCATCATTGAATCAAATCTGAAATCATCATAAAAATTTATTCAAATCAAATCAGAGATTGAAAAAGATTGAGATATTCAAATCAAATCTGAGATTGAAAAAGATTTAAAAAATAAAGTATAAAAGGACCCTCAGGAGCAACAAAACGGGAGATCGACAAGCATCAAAAACTCTTACAGTCTTCATCAAAAGTAACTAACTTTTCTTTTTTTAATTTCTAATCTTTTTATATCTTTTTTCAAAATTTCTACCATTTTTTCTTAATTAAAATTCTAACATTCTAACTCTTTTTAAATTAAAACTTTAACTGTTCTTAGTTAATATTTCTTTTTTTTTTAATATAAAAATTCATAACTTTTATGTTAAAATTTCAAGAAACTTTTTTTTAAAATTCAAAGTTCTAACTCACTTTTTAACTTTTAATGATAACTCTTTTTTTATTAAAATTCTAACCTTTTCTCTTTTATTTTCAAACTTTTATTTTTATTTTCTAACCTTTTTTTTAAAAACCAAATTTCGAAGTTCTAATTTTTTTGCTAACTTTTAATTCTAACTTTTAATCTATTTTCTTTTTCTTAATCACGTTAAAAACTCTAAATTTTCTAAATTTCACCCAAAAAAAACCTAATTTCCTTCTAACTCTTTTCTAATTACCTAAATTCTCACCGTCTCAAAACATTCATCACTTAACTTCTAATTATCGTCAATTCCAATTTTCATCCTTCATTCCTAACCGTATTATTGATTATCCATGAACCTGTTCACTAATATTTATTTATTTATTTTTGTATTTATTTTTATATTTGTACATAATCTGACATCATCGTTGCTATTTCATATTCCATTATCACTTGTATATTATCATCATCTTCATTGCGTATCAACTTTTATTGTTTATTAATTTTTCGCTAACATCCTCATTTTTAAGATCCAAATTTTTAACTTTTTTTCTTGTTTCGTTAAAATTATAATTTTCTACTTAAATTCCTAACATTCCTGTCTAATTTTTCGTCTAACCCCGTATAATAACAGTCTCTGTTTGTTTTGGTTTTTTTGCAGCTGACTAAGTTCAATTGATTTTATTTTCAGTTTAAATATTCAATTATCATATTTGTAACTGCTTATGGGGTGTAATTTTGCGAGACAATTGTCGCATTTATCTTTCTGCACTTTATGTTCTGCCATTGTATGTTTATCGCGTCTTTACCAATAATTTCACTCCTCCGAAGGAATTAGGTCTAGCCGTTTGACCGCTGTGTCAATAGTCCTCACCTTCAACCCTTACACCTTTTCAACCCTAAATTTTCACAAATGCCTCGCCGCAGGCAAAATTACAATTTTACCCCTAGCATTAGGTCGAAGAGCCGCCGCACTCATTTTAGGATTTCCCGCCGTGGAATCCCTAATTTAACCCTAATTACAACTTAACAATTCAACGTAGAGATTTGGAGTTTCTACACTCCACGTAAGCGTGTCCTTAAGATGCGTTTATTCCCCTTGAGACCTTGACCACAGTCAAGAAGTCTCTAACCTCCCTTTTGAGGGGAACTACAGTTACTCTGATTCCATTCCCGTAAGGATATGTAGGCACAAGATGCGATGTCTTGCCGAGTAAACTTAGAATTAACCCCTTAGGTCTCTTTTCTCATTTTTAATCCTTTGTACATATACCTTAAGCAAATAAATAAGGCAAATAGTAAACATTTGAACAAAAGGTTCCCGTAGAGTACTACGGAAGTTTAGGGTGCTAATACCTTCCCTAAATTTAACCAACCCCCGAACCCTAGATCTTTCCCCGCGTTGTGTTTACAATGCAAAAATAGGTTTTCCCTCTTTTGACCTTTTCCTTCGGATAAATCAAAGAGCGGTTGTGAATTGAATTGCGATTCAAACTCATTAATAGTTTGTGATCCTATTTCTACCGCAACAGGAATGTAATGGTAGTAAATCTCCGGAGCCAAACATAATCTCTTTCTTTTTTCTGCAGGAATGCTGGGAGTTGGTTAAAGAAGATGTTTTTAAGATGGTTAAGGACTTTGCTGCTAATCCTACTCTGACGAAAGCTACAACGGCGTCCTTTTTGTGTTTGTCCTGTTGCTGTTGTTGTGTGGAATTCAATCAGTGCTTGGGTTGGTTTTAACCTGTCTGTTGGTTCTAGTTGCTTTCTTTCCTTCTCTGGAGCTCTTTCGGCATTCAAGCTTAGGTGTCGTAACATGTTCGACATGTTCGTCTGGATCACAACTGTTTGACATATATGGTTGAGTCGTAATGGTGTTATTTTTAACTAAGGTAGTTTATCAATAGAAGATTTAGTGAAATATATTAAAGTTTCTGCTTGGTTGTGGTTGGGAAAGGATACCTCTTACTCTTCTTCTTGTAATTGGTCCAATTGAATCTCTAACCCTGTTGATTGTTTATCTAGATTGTAATTGTTGTGAGAGTTCGAGTACCCTTTATACTTATTTGTTCTATTGAAATCGTTTATTGATTTTCAAAAAAAAATTATAATCATATTTTCAACCTAATTAGTAAAGATATTTTGAGCCATGATCATATGAAAAAGAAAATGTGACATGCATGGATTATAACCCATTGAGATTTTTTAATCAAAAGAGAAAAAAACAGTAAAAATAATATTATTTATTGCTTATTCCGTCTCATTACAAGTATCTTAGTACGTGTCTTCATAAATACAAGATTCTTTAAATTAAAATTTAAAAAAAATTGGGATGCTAACACAATAACCAAATGCCAACTCATGACATAATTTAAAAGGCATTATACTAGCTTGAATTTTTCAACAAATACATAATTATCTAAGTTCATAAAGGTGTTTACACTTTTGGGTTTAGCAAACCCTTAACTAATACACATTTACAATAGGTTCTCCTAATACACCTTGGTTTCAAAGGAGGCCGGCAATGAAATCCTTTACAGATTGAATCATCAAAACATTAAAAACATTCCACCCACTATAATGAAAATAAAATAAAATAATGTTATTAAAATGAAATAAAATGTGATGTACGAAGAAAAGATGAAATTTTAAAATAAATAAAGATGGAATGCCTTCAACGTTCGTTGCAATAAAAAAATAGAAAAATAAAGATAATCATAGCAGAACATTGTTTTATAAATTCGGCCATATTTTTTCCATTGCATCCAAAAAAAATTATATAATATTATCTATGACATATATATAAAAACAAAACATTTATATATATATATATATATATATATATATATATATATATATATATATATATATATATATATATATATATATATATATATATTTAAAGGTAAAATATAGTGTTTTAGCATAATCTATCTTTATTTCAATTATATTCTTTTATTTTTTATTTTAAAATTTAACTTCTCTTTTACTACTTTCTCTTTTATTAATTGTTATATGGTGGTTTGCATAACTATTTCATTCAATTTTTTTTATATAAAATTTAAATTAAAATTAAAATAAGCACATAAAAAATACCGTTTATATTTTTAAACACCGAAATATTAAAAAAGCGAACAGACGGGCGCGGACTGGACCCTAGTGTAACATAAAATGAATTATTTAAAATTTGATATAAAAAATATAATAGGATAACAAAATTAAAAAATAAAAATAAAAATCTTAGTAAATATAAAAAATAAAAAATTATCTCTAACATATATAAAGGCAAAACATGGTGTTTTGGTGTAGCCTATTTTTATTCTAATTATACCCTTTTATTATTTTTTTTTTAAAATTCAATTTCTCTTTTACTACGTTCTCTTTTATTAGTTGTTATATGGTGGTTTGCACAACTATTTCATTCAACTTTTTTTATATAAAATTTAAATTTAAATTAAAATAAGCACACAAAAAATACCGTTTATATTTTAAAACGCCTGAATATTAAAAAAGCGGACAGACAGATGCGGAGTATCTGTCTGTACGCTAGTAATTTATAAATTAAACAATATTATGCTCTTATAGAATTGTGAAAAAATTCTAAAATAAAATTTATAATTAAATATTTCTTTAATATATTAATGTGATGTGTTTGTCCCTTTAGCACACTTAAAAAGTATGTCATGTGTACGAATTAATCATAACAATTTATTCTTTGTATTTCTTTTACTAATTTTTCATTATTTTTATAATATTTTGATATGAAAAAAAGCACAAAGTATATTGTTGGATTAAAGATAACTACGAAATATTGTTGAATGAAATTTAACTTTCAAATGGATTGCTTTAGCATTGATTAAGTCATGTAACTAAGGGTGTGCATGGATAACTATTTAATATGAACCAATTCATTTTTGTGGTTATGGTTTATAAACCAATCAATTTTTATAGTTATGGTTTATAAACCAAACAACTTGTTCCGAACCGGTTTCAAATGAATTTTGATTTAAATTCAAATTATTTAGTTAAATTTAAATTTAAATTTCTTTAAATTATATTAATTTTTAAATTTAAATACTTAAGTTTTAATATAATTTTTTTTTTGAAAAAAAATATTTAAAAAAAAAACTCTAAAAATAAACAATATTTAAAAAATTAAAAATAAAACTAAAATTAAAAATTCTAAAATAAAAAATTTCAGTAAATTATATGGACTTAAAATGGTGACTAATATGTTATAATACATATATCTATATATTTAAAAATCTCTATCTATTGGTGGAGAAATCTATAATATTTATGATCATTTTTTCATAAAGCTTTAATGATCTTCGAGATTTATAAATGAAAACTAGAGTCAAATCCAACAAATCAAATTTTGGTATATTTTTTTGCACATGTCAAATCAAACTCGATCACTAAGATATAAATAATTAATTACTGAAAGTTCATATAATTAACTGCTAAAAGTCCATATAATTTGTGAAGTATTAGTACACCGTTTTAAGTAATTAGAGAATTTGTAAACAATTTTTTTTTCATATTGAAATACAAAATTCTGAATTTTTTATAAAATATTTTTTTTATGAAATTCAAGAAAGTTAACATTAAAATAGTTTAAAATATAAAATTAGTTTATAACGTGTATATGATAAAACATGAAAAGAGACAAATATATTAATTTAACAAATAATAAAATTTGGATATCCAATAATTAAACTAATGGAAACCGATTTATATTTGGATAACAAAATGGATAACCAGATTTATATTTTAGCATTTGGTTTGGATTTTTAAAAGTGGAACAATTTGGATACAAATTTAGTTAACAATAACTGGTTTTTTTTCACACCCCCTACATGTAACTACCAGGTTTAAGAAGATCCTTAAAAATAAGATTTGATGAGTTTTAGAGACTTTGTCATATCTAATCATGTGTACTTTTAGAAAAGGTATATCCTTACTTGATAATTTGATGTCAATACACTTTGCTCTCATTTTGAACCAACAGAGCTTGAGTGAGTGGTAATGACCTCTCATTATAAGAGAATAATTAGACTGTTTGCTTAATATAACCCCATATTAAAAATTCATTACCTAATATATCTTGTTTAAGAAAATATATTCAAGGCATTCTACTTTTTTAATACTCTTGTCCATTAATTAGGTAAGAATATTAATAAATTTTTTAAAGAAGACTCTCGGTCATCCATTGGCTAGAATCAGTTTAAGGGGTTTTTTGAGACTTGCTTTGTTATAGACACCTACACGAAAGATACTAAAAAGAGCATATTTGGTGAGTTGCATAGGTACTTTGCTTTTATTGAACGTTTTCTTAAGCAAATTCCTTTCTAACATCTTTTCCTTTTAATCGTGCTGATTAGATAAAATGTGAAAAAAATAATGCAATAAATAAATAAGAGCTCTAGAGATATTTCTCCATTGGCAAGTATCTCTAATACTCCCTCCATCAAGAGGTTTCGACGTCCAGAGTATCCATTGATCCAATTACGCGGGTCTTCCTACTATGGCGCAAATATAGGTCCACGATTCACCTAACTGTGTAGTCTGTTAGTTTTACTCAATTGCTTGGGCAATACCTGAGGAGATAAGGCCCACTAGAGGTTTTTATTTGATCCCTACAGCGTCACTTGTGCTTCTTGCACATCCTGGAGGTTTCCTCAAATCCAAAACTATTTTTTGGAAGAAGATTATTCTTATCTTGCCAATATGGTTGCGGCCAAACGCGAAGATGAATTATCATACCCGACTTACTTTACTTGTTGGGTGTCACCTGTTTTGGACTTTGGTGACGTTAGGTAGGGATAAGTCTTTATGTTAGACCGTCTTTAAATGGAAAAAAGAAGTGCTCCAAGAGCGTGTCAAAGCGCGTACTATCAAGAAGAACTTTTAGGGATTTCTTTCTCCTTTTTGGAGATGAAATCTACCATGGAGTGTTTCAGGTATCCTGGTAAACTGGTTGTTAAGGTGAAGTCGCTTATGCAAGAAGTGATGAATAAAAGTGAGGCTTTGACCTCTACCTAGGTGTTGCTTCTTACTATTGAGGTCGTCTTTACTGAGGCAAACCGAGCATCAGGTACATCTCTTAAGATGGTAGAAGAGCTTGATTCATCTTTGAGTGAATCTCAAGAATATCTTTGAAACACTCGTCTTAAGAATCAGGCCTTGACTAAAGAATATGACAAGTCAGTGGAGGACAAACTCTCTTCTACATACGAGTCTTTTGAAAATACCGTAACAGGTGGCACATTTTTAATCCCAGTACATATTTCAAGAGAGTATTTTTTTCGTGACCAAATGTTAGTGGATGGGTAGCCGTTCTCTTTTACGAATAAGTCAGATGTAATTTGTTTTTATATATCCATGTTACTCATGCTCAGTGCACCTTGGTGTGTAAATAAACATTGTAGTTCCTGTTTGAAAATGTATATAACCTATATTCTTCATGTTGTTTTTATCAATCATGGTGTTTATGCTAGATCCCAAGTTCGTTGCTATGGGAGATAACTTATTTTTCGAGGTTGAGCTCGAATTTTTATTGGACACCATTGGGGTCATGTTTGGCCAAGGGTGAATATCCCTCCCCTGCCCCCAGGTGAAGATTTGGTTCAAGGTTGTTATGATAAGGACTCATCGCGTCCTTAAGAGTGACTAGCTACCAAGAGGGGGTGAGTCTGTTCATCCCCTTTTTATAGTATGTTGACTTTATAGGGTTTGGATTGCTTTGGTTGTAGGCATAAGTTGTTTGGAAGAGTACCCTAGAGCCATTGATTGGAAGGTTTTGATTACTTTAGTCATACGTGCAGAGCGTTTGTGACAACACCTCCAATTCTTGGCTACTCTTTGTGATTATAAGAAATAGGTTTAAGCAAAATTAATATGTTTATTCATTGCTAACTGAAATGTTATTACATTATACTAATAGTATATATCTTATACATAAAGGAAATGTGAAGTTTAACTAAGTGGGTCAACCATTTCTTTTTGCATTCTGGCCTGCAGGTGTAGATGGTTATGACTGACTATCAATTTTACTCAGATTCTTCTCTTACAAACTTTAAACTAATATTTGTCATACCCCAATTTTGTTCGGACATTTTAAAATTTTCATCCGTATTGCATAACATGCCTTTTATCATGAATAATGCCTAAAATGATGGCCAAAATAAATTCTCGAAAAGAAAGACAGATCGGTTGAATTATTTCTTAAATATACGTAAAATCAGTGGATGAAAAGTTTCTTAAATATACATAAAGTCAGTAATATTAATCTACGATTCACGTAGTTTAAATTGATGTGCTCGTTTTATTTTTTGACAACTTTTTCAGTCACATTTTGATCAGTCTGAGCCTTATAACCAGTCAAAATTTATTTCAAAATTAAATCAAATGTTGTATATATTAGAATATTAATAGTAATTCATATTTATTTAGTTGTACTACTTTCTTAGCCCCTAAGTTTGTTAGAGGGTATTTTAGTATTTATCTTATTCTAGTAACCCTAGTTTTAGCTTATAAATAGGGTGACAATCATTGTAACTTTTATCATGTTTTTTTCTGCCGTCATTCTTAATAGAATATTTCTACCTTTCATCATTTATTCTACCTTTGCACCAACAATTGGTATCTAGAGCTCCGGTTCAGATTCATTGGGAAACACGGGAAACACGAGTGAACGTGAGGTCTTGTGTGTTTGATTTTGATTCTTAGATTCGTGTTGAATCTTGAACAAAATCTAATCAGAATTTTATTCTGTGGGTTGGGAAACACTGTGTGAGAAATCTGAGTGTATTGTGCAAGGTAGAAGATGAACGGAAACGGCAACATGAACACCAAACTTCCAATATTTGATGGTAAAAACTGGAATCGTTGGATGATCCAAATGCGTGTACTGTTTGGTGCTCAAGATGTTTTAGATCTTGTCACTGATGGTTATGTTCCGGTAGCAGCAGATGCAACAGATGAACAGAAAAACACGCAGAAGGAAGTAAGGAAGAAGGATCAGAAAGCATTATTCTTTATTCATCAATGTGTTGATGTAAATGTGTTTGAGAAGATTGCAGATTCAACGACAGCAAAGGCTGCGTGGGACACACTGGTTAGATGTTATGGTGGTGACGCATCAGTGAAGAAGGTGAAGCTTCAGTCCTTGAGAAAGCAATATGAGAATCTCAACATGAAGAATAATGAGAAAGTTTCTGAATACATCTCCAGAGTGATTCTGATCACTAATGAGATGAAGGTGTGTGGAGAAACTCTTTCTGAAGAAACAATCATGGAGAAGGTATTGAGATCCCTTACCTCTCAATTTGATTACATTGTGGTAGCAATAGAACATTCCAAAGATCTGAGTACCATGAGAATTGAAGAGCTGCAGAGCAGTTTAGAAACGCAAGAGTTGCGTTTGACTGAAAGAACTTCTGAAAGGGAAGTAGAGCAGGAGGCTCTGAAAGCAACTTCTGATAGGAGGTATCAGAAGCAGTCAGAAGCCAGGAGAAGATCTGATGGTGATCAGAAGTCAGAAAGCTCAACCTCTGATAGACAAAAGAATGCTCAGAAGGGAAAAGAGAAGTATGACAAGAAGAAGATCCAATGTTACTGTTGTAAGAAGTTTGGTCACTTTGCTAGAGATTGTTGGTCAAACAAGGAGAAGAAATCAGAAGAAGCAAATATAGCCAGAAGTTCTGATGAAGAATCTGTGCTATTGATGGCCTCTGAATCTGATAATATGGATCTGATAGACTGGTGGTATATAGACACTGGCTGTTCAAATCATCTTACTGGAAACAAGAAATGGTTGGTTGACTTTGACTCTAAAAAGAGGACAAAGATCAGATGTGCTGATGATAAATATCTTAATGCAGAAGGTATGGGAAATGTCAGAGTGACTCTGAACAATGGGAAAACAACATTAATTCAGAACGTGTGGTATGTACCTGGCATCAGAAGCAATTTGATGAGTGTGAGACAATTAATTGAGAAAGGTTTTTCAGTTACCATGAAGGACAATCTTCTGAAGCTGTATGACTATAATCAGAAGTTGATTATGGAGTCAGAACAGGGAAGGAATAGAACATTCAAGGTGAATGTCAGAACTGCAGACTCAGAATGTCTTAGTGCAACATGTGCTGAGAAGGAGAGTGAGCTGTGGCACAGAAGACTTGGTCATTTGAATTTCAGAAGCCTAAAACATCTGAATTCAAAGAAGCTGGTACATGGAATTCCTGCAATTAAGAAGCCTGAGAAGTCATGCAAAGTTTGCATGGAAGGAAAACAACCACGTTTGCCATTTGCGTCAGAAGTTGCTCCAAGAGCAAAACATGCCTTGGGAGTTGTACATTCTGATGTGTGTGGTCTATTTCCAGTAGCATCAATTGGAGGGAATAAGTACTTTGTGTTGTTTGTTGATGAATTCACAAGAATGACATGGGTATCCCTTATTAAATTCAAACATGAGGTGTTTGATGAATTCAAGAAGTTCAGAATGAAGGCTGAGAATCAGAGTGGTTAGAAGTTGAAGATTCTTAGAACTGATGGTGGAGGTGAGTATAACTCCAAAGAGTTCCAGAAGTTCTGTGAGGAGAATGGAATTGAGCATGAGGTTACTGCTCCTTATACCCCTCAACACAATGGTCTTGCTGAAAGAAGAAACCGTACTTTGCTTGATATGGTGAGAAGCATGCTAAAGGAGAAGAAGCTTCCTCAGAAGCTCTAGGGAGAAGTTGTTGCCACTGCAACGTATATACTCAACAGATGTCCTACGAAGAAGTTGAAGGAAATAGTTCCAATACAGAAGTGGACTGGAGATAAGCAAAGTGTTAGTCATCTGAAGGTGTTTGGTTCTGTTTGCTATAAACATGTTCCAGAAGCCAGAAGACAGAAGCTGGATGTTAGAAGCAAAGTGATGATTCTGATAGGGTACCACAGTACAGGTGCATACAAGCTCTATTGTCCAGAAACCAATAAAATTGAATTCAGCAGAGATGTGATTGTGAAGGAATCATAAGTTTGGAATTGGGATAAGTCTCAATCTGATTCTGATGTTAGAACTTCTGAAGAAAGGTCAAAGTTAAGAATTTCTGAAGTTGAAGTAAACTCTGACGTTGATTCTGACTCTGATAGTGATTCTGACTCTGGAGAAGACTCAGAAGATGAAGGTGACTCTGATGATCCAGACTCTGATGGTAATCCAGATTCTGGTGGAAATTCAGACTCTGAAGATGGCCAAGACTCTGAACCTATAAGTACAGAGGAGGCTCTTAACCAGAAGCTCTGGCTGAAGGCCATGAAAGAAGAACTTGATGCTATAGAGAGAAACAAGACTTGGAAGCTGACAGAACTTCCAAAAGACAAGAAAGCCATCAGCGTCAGATGGGTTTTCAAGCAGAAGTTAAAGCCAGATGGTTCAATTGGCAAACATAAAGCAAGGTTGGTAGCCAGAGGATTTCTACAAAAACCTGGGCTGGATTACTCTGAAGTGTTTGCACTTGTAGCAAGACATGAAACAATCAGAATGGTGATTGCAATAGCTGCTAACATGAATTGGCCTCTGATGCATTTAGATGTAAAATCTGTATTTTTGAACGGTCCATTAGAAGAAGAAGTTTACGTGTCACAACCTCCTGGATTTGTGAAAAAGAATCAGGAAGGGATGGTGTACAGATTATACAAAGCTCTATATGGATTGAAACAAGCGCCCAGAGCTTGGAATCAGAAGATTGATTCATTTTTCAAGAAGGAAGGCTTTCAGAAATGTGAGATGGAGTACGGTGTCTATGTTCAGCATACTTCTGAAGGCAATATGACTCTGGTATGTTTATATGTTGATGATATACTATTGACTGGAAGTTCTGAACAGGAGATAGCCAAGTTCAAGAAAGTTCTGATGAATGAATTTGAAATGACTGATCTAGGCAAAATGACATACTTTCTAGGGATGGAGTTCAGATATTCTGAGAAAGGTATCATTTTGCATCAGCTCAAATATGAATTAGAACTTCTGAAGAGATTTGATCTGAAGAATTGTAAGATGGCTGTCACACCTTCTGATACAAATCAGAAACTGGATTCAGACTCTGAAGGAAAGGATGTGGACGCTACAACCTTCAAACAGTTGGTTGGTTCTCTGAGGTATCTGTGCAATACCAGACCTGATATTTGCTACTTAGTTGGGATGGTTAGTAGGTTCATGAGTAAACCTAAGTGGTCCCATTACCAAGCTGCTGTCAGGATTCTGAGGTATATCAAAGGAACTCTTAAGTATGGAGTGTTATTTCCCTCTGGAGGAAATAATGAGTCAGAACTTCTGAGTTATTCAGACTCTGATTGGTGTGGAGACAGAGTTGACAGAAGAAGTACATCTGGGTACTTGTTCAAATTTCTGGGAGGTTCCATTTCTTGGTGTTCCAAGAAGCAACCTGTTGTGGCGTTGTCAACCTGTGAAGCTGAATACATTGCAGGTGCTGTTACTGCATGCCAAGCTGTGTGGATTCTGAATCTGTTGCAGGATCTGAAGATTAAAGTAGACAAACCTCTGAAGTTGATGATTGACAACAAGTCTGCAATCAATCTTGCCAGAAACCCAGTGTTGCATGGGAGAAACAAGCATATTGAGACCAAGTATCATTTTCTGAGACATCAAGTTCAGAGTGGAGTGTTAGAAGTTGTACACTGCAGCACTCAGAAGCAGTTGGCAGATGTTCTAACGAAAGCTATCAAGACTGATCAATTTCTCAGACTAAGGGATGGAATTGGTGTTACAAGTTTTGATGGAATATGAATTAAGGGATGGTATTAGAATATTAATAGTAATTCATATTTATTTAGTTGTACTACTTTCTTAGCCCCTAAGTTTGTTAGAGGGTATTTTAGTATTTATCTTATTCTAGTAACCCTAGTTTTAACTTATAAATAGGGTGACAATCATTGTAACTTTTATCATGTTTTTTTCTGCCGTCATTCTTAATAGAATATTTCTACCTTTCATCATTTATTCTACCTTTGCACCAACAGTATATTTTCCAGAGGTTTATTTTGTGCTGATAATTTTACTACATTCGATTTAATTTTTTGGACACTTTGGCGTCCGACTTTTATTCATTTTTAGTCTTTTCTTTATTCTTTTGTCATATAATCAGAAAAATTAAATAGGAATTTCCATGCTTGATTTTATTTTTATCATGTTTATTTATTAAGTTGTGAATTTTATTTGATTTAAATCAATTGAATCATCTAGAAGGAGCATTTTAGGCATTCTTAATTTGATTGACAATATGTGTTTCTTTGACTTTATCTCGATTGTTAAAACGAGATTAATCAAAGGCCTACATTAGTGATCCATATATTTCCTTGTCCAATAGAAAATTAAAAATAAATTAAATTAGATTAAATTAAAATATGTCATACTCTTCTCTCTCTCTTCTCTCTCCGCTAGCTATCTGACTTGGAAGCTCTCTCCCTCTCCCTGAATGCGTTTAACTTACTAGTGTAAAAGGAATTGATAAAAAACGGTCTTGGGGACTTATTTACACATCAAAACACATTCCATGAGGATACACGTTCTCTCACATATAGGCTGGAAATGAAAGCTACGGGGGAGGAGGTAATGTTTTAAAAGATAAAATCTCATTATAACTCTCTCTCTCTCTCTCTCTCTCACTAAGATGGATTAAAAAAATAAGGCAGACAAACAAATTGAAAAAAGGGTTTATTCTCCTCCCTTCTCTCATCCTGCATCGAACAATAACCTCATCTTCCACAAAACCGTGTTCTCCTTCATCTCAATAAACATCATCATCATTGATTTCAACGGTCCACCATAACCACCAAACTACCTTCAAACCTTGGCCACCTTCCTTCGACGTGCATCAACACCGTCCACCCAAAACAACAATCAAACCTCACCGTGAAAAGAAACCGCTACAGTTTTTCGATAGACAACACCACCATTGACTTGTTACTACTAACACCCTCTTCACCAAATTGTTTGTTTCGATTATGGTATCTCAGATTTGTGCTTCGACCTTCCTCGTCCCTATTTTTTTCTTCTTGAATTGTTCTTCGCGTATATTTGCTTCTGGGTAAGGAAAAGCTTACGTGTTCGTAAAAGAATTGGTTCAGAGTTTGTTGAGAATCGCAAAGGAGATCGAGAAGGCATCAATGGCATCACAAGTTGATTGATTATGGTTCTGTTTCTCGGACCAAGTCACAATAACATCATTGCTGGTCTGCAATCTATCTAGAAACAATAACATAACACTTCCCAGTTGCTCCACCAAACTTACACAACCACACACCAATACAACAATTCAATGACTCTCAATAACATCTCGATTTGATTTTGCTGTAGACCTCTGTTTGTACGATTCATGTGTTATTTTTTCGTTTCAATTGCATTTTGCTCATGCTATATTTTTACGTTAATATTGATTAAGTGATTATTGTGATAAGCTTTTTTTTTTCTATTTTTGAATCTACACAAATGACGAGGGAAGCATGATTTAGTTTATGTTCATGGAAATAATTGAGACAGGGAGGCTTTTTGTTTATCTTTTTTGCTCTGATTAGTTACTATGCTGAGAAAGAAGATATTGGTTTCAAACTATGCCTTCGCCTTTGAAAATTCAAAGGTCAACTAGTTTTTTTTATTTATTTTGATTTGAAAATTTTATAAGCTTTTGTACTACATTTGCTGTTAAAAGTTGAAAAAATCACTTACTGATTCATGCATTTTCTTATATTTTGAGTTTTGTTTGGATTTTTAAAGTTGGACACTAAAATCATTATCATGTGCATCCGTTGTTTATGTGTATCGAGTTTTCAGTTCAATCTGAACTAACATGTCTGTTGAATTTGAAGATCGTCGACGTGTTGTTTTGATGTAAAATTTGTAAATATGTAATATGATATTGGATCGCTGTTAGATTTTCATTTCTTTTTATTCATTTTTTATTTATTTGTGGATTGGATAATTTCATAACGTTATGCCGCTAAATCTTTCACATATTAATTTCGAAATTTTGATGCATTATGACCCAAACATATGACACTTCTATTATGTGGTTGCTATGTAAAAATCAACTTTGAACACATTTTAATTAATTCGCATCGATTATTTTTCATTTGATCTTGTTATTCCATTTTCATTTTTAATTTAATTAATTAGTTAATTTTAATTAATTAACTTTAATTATCTTGATTATTTGATTTAAACGAATAATTTTGATAATTAAACTTAATTTCCCTTAATTAACTTATTTTATCAAACTTTAATCGATTAATTTTGTTAATTAAAATTTGACCAACTTATGTCCTCATCACATCAAACCATTTTTAAAAAAGGATGATTCATTGTTGAGTCCCTTTCAACACCTTTATAAGTCAATTGCTTTTAGCATCACCATCAACCTCACATAGCTTACTCTTGGGTTTTCTTACAATGAGACCCTTTTTGAGCATGTACACTTATTTGCTCGCGTTTGTTTGATCGTGTTTGCTTTAATCGTTTCATTATCTTATATCCCCATTCAATAAAGTGTATCCCCACTCTTTGGAGTTGTATAATTGTATTGCTTCCTTAGGTTTTTGTTTTCTTGTTAACATTGCAGGTAAAATGAAATCAAACCTAAAGCATACTCGATCCACATATCGAGCCACCTCTTAACCCTTGTAATTTGATAACCTTGTGTATTGCCACCAACCAAATCCAAATCATTTTTACAATTACTTAAACGAAAAGAAGTGGTTTAGAACCTTCCGTTCCCTTCTCGAATGCTTGGATACGAGTAGCCTTACTTGGTCATTCAAGTATTCTTTGTTCATCAAAATACTTAACCTTTACTTAAAACATCATTTTGTTGAAGGTGAAAAGGGGGGTGGTCTCGAGCCTTTTATTCTTCTCCTCAATTGTTTGGGTACAAGTTGCCTTACTCGATTAGTCAAATAATTGTCATCTATTAAAAAAATTATAATCTGATTCGATTCAAACATTTTTAATGAATCAAATCAAACCTATTTTCTTAATAATTTAGATGAAAAAGAAAGTGGTATATAGCCTTTTATTCCCTTTCCCAAATACTTAGATACAAGTTGTTTTACTTGACCATTAGAGTATTTGTCATCCAATTAAAACAACCTAACTATATTCAAATCCTTTTGGAATTAAGGATGAAAAAAGAGATGGTCTGGAGCCTTCGACTCCTCTCTTCGATCACTTTAATAAGATTTGCCTTACTCGACCATTCGAGTAATTGTCATCCAACAAAACACTTAACATATTAAACCTCTTTTTCTCGCCCCCGTGCGATAAAACACTTTTTTTTTTATAAATAACATTGTTTAATCCCTTCTAATGCGCATACAAACTAATGCTTAAGTTTCCCCCGAGAGTAAAAAAGCCAACATTTAGGCCTTAGAGCATGACTTTGTTCGAAATAATTTTTTCCATGTCCATCGCGAAGGATCGTATTTTCTGAGATACGACAGATGGCGACTCTGCTGGGGACCTCGAAAAATACGATCCTTTGTGATGGACACGGAAAAAATTAGTTCAAATATAGTCGCCACCGAAATTTATTTTTTCCAATGAAGGAATAGCAAAATACTGATAAAACCTTTAAAACAGAATAATGGTCGTCGCAATCATATTCGGGTTCGGGAGTCGATTATGTAAAGGGAATGTATTAGCACCCCTCACGTCCATTGTACTCAACAGTAATCTCTTAGTCTAATTTGTGATTGAATACTAACTTATGCTATTTGTTTTCATCTAAGTTAAAAATGCGAAAGGGAAAATAAAAAGGGTCGTAAAAAGGTTTTATCCAGGATTATTGGCTAAGGGAAATGGTTGGTTTTTATTAGGGTGCTCGCCAAAGATTGGGGCCCTTGTGCCTACGTATCCTTGTAACACCATTTTCTACCCCATAAATATTATGGCAAAATATTCACATTTATCAGAGTAAAATGTTTAACTCAATAAAAATCACCTCAAAGGGCGTACATTTCTCAATAACTCAAAAATAGGTTAAGGCTCCGTAAACAACGGATTTTCCCAAAAGACATCAAAAATTGCAGCGGAACTCAAAAAGGCATAATCCAAAGTTTTCCTTATACGGGAACATAATCAAAATAACCAAATCAAATAAATCATGGTTTAACTCAAATACCCCAACCCGATTTTACACTATCAGAGCAAGACCCTCTAAGTTAACCAAAAGGCCAACAACTCAAAAACTCCGAAAAATATTCTCGACGGTGTCCACTGTAACACCCTTTTCTACCCCACAAATATTATGGTAAAATAACACAGATATCCGAGTAAATTGTTTAACTCAATAAAAAAATCACCTCAAAGGGTGTACATTTCTCAATAGCTCAAAATAAGTCAATGCTCAGTGTACAACGGGTTTTCTCAAAATACATCAAATTGCACAAAGCAGCGGAACTCAAACGGTGTAAATCAAGGTTTTCCTCATATGGGAAGATAAGCAAAATAACTCAACATTATATAGTTTAACTCAAAAGAACCCAACCCGATGTTACATATCAGTGCAAGACCCTCTAAGTTAACCAAAAAGGCTAACAACTCAAAGATTTCAAAAATCCTCAACGGCGTCCACGGCTAAACCTGGTCATCTGCACGTTACCCACGTAGAGGTAACATTCAAACAGGAAGGGTGAGTAAAAAAATTCATAATAATTAATGTATAAAAATCAACATATAAATGGCATAATAATCATATTCAACACATTCATATCCTTCAATATGCCTCAAAGGCCACAACATCATAATTCATACAAAAAGACCCATAAATGCAAATGCAACAAGACTCAATGCATGTGGTACCAATCATCACAGTGTGATGGACACTAGGTCATCAATCCTCCATAGATCCCCATCAATAGGATCGATTTTACTTGAGAACCGGAGCACATCAAAATACTTCACATCCACACAATGGGATTGAAGTCAAAGTAATCGAGGTCCTGAATCGAAGTCCGGATGCACATGAATGCATGATGCACACGTCACAAATCATCCTCATAATAACAACATAGGTGCATCATCATTCATCATATTCATCATCATCAAACGTCATAGCTCATCATCATAATCATCATCATGCGTCATGTCATTATAACTCATCATAATAATCCTCTTCATACATCATGTCATCATATCTCATCATAATAATTCTCAATGCACCTTTGTGATCCGATGATGCTTCGTGTACACGTGCGCCTACTAGAGATCGCGTTTATCCTTCTAGCACCTTAATCGGAAAGCGACCTTTTCTTTTGTTGTTATTGTCATCCCATAATTCTCAATACAATATTTATTAAGAATGAAAATTCCACTTTTTGCAAACAAATATTAAAAGTAAAAAGGCGAAGCAAAAATTGATGAAAAAGATTTTATTGATAATAAAGTGACCCATGAATGGATAATTTTACATAAGGATACAATTCCTAAAAGAGGTAATTGTAAAAACATGACAAAAAGTATAATGGCAATGAGAGAAAAAGATTGGATTTCCATTGAGTTCCAATTCTGCTATGATCCATATGGCCTTGAGGTTTTCCGTACGTTGCTTTTGGGGAAAGTAGTTGGATTGATCTTTCTCGTGTGTAGCTCTCTTTATTCTGATAATGAGCTCACAGACTCTTCACAGGCCGCAATCTTTTCTTTTTTAGGTCCCTAACTTTTACCTAGACCGCCCTTTCGGGTTTTCAGTCTACAGGGATACCATTTTTTGCCTAAGTTGCCCCTAAGGGTTTTCAACTTATCGGGTATTATTATTTATTTTTTTATTTTAACCCTAATTTTTTCCTGGACTTTTTCTTTTTGTTGTCCACCGGGTTTGCTTTCAAGCGTAGTATTTTTTGATTGCGTCTGCATTTACAGGGGATGACAGATGTTCATCGTCCATGTTGGATAATGTCAAGGCTCCTCCGGAGAAGACCTTCTTCACAATATATGGACCCTCATAGTTAGGTGTCCATCTGCCCCTTGGGTCTGTGTGGATTGGCAGAATATTTCTCAATACCAAGTCTCCCACTTCGAACTCTCGAGGGAGAACTTTCTTGTCAAACGCTCTCTTCAACCGCTTTTGGTAAAGCTGGCCATGGCAGATAGCTGCCATGCGCTTTTCATCAATGAGATTAAGTTGATCGAATCTTGCCTGCACCCATTCTGCTTCATCGAGCTTGACATTGGTCAGAATTCTCAAAGAAGGAATCTCTACCTCAACGGAGAGTACTGCATCCATGCCGTATACAAGAGAAAATGGAGTTTCCCCATTAGAAGTACGCACTGAAGTGGGGTAGCCATGCAAAGCGAATGGTAACATTCTGTGCCAATCTTTGTATGTTTTCACCATTTTCTAAACAATCTTCTTGATGTTTTTGTTCGCTGCTTCAACGGCGCCATTCATCTTCAGGCGATATGGTGATGAGTTGTGATGCTCGATCTTGAAGCTTTCACACAATTCCTTCATCATCTTGTTATTGAGGTTTGAACCATTGTCAGTAATGATTTTATTTGGGACCCCATAACGACAAATGATTTCTTTCTTGATGAAGCGAGTGACCACTTGTTTGGTGACATTGGCATAAGATGCGGCTTTCACCCATTTAGTAAAGTAGTCAATGGCCACTAAGATAAAACGATGACCGTTTGAAGCAGTTGGCTCGATGCGTCCAATCACATCTATACCCCACATAGCGAAGGGCTAAGGCGATGTCAAGACATTTAGAGGCACTGGTGGCACATGTATCTTATCTGCATAAATTTGACATTTGTGGCATGTTTGCACGTGACAATAGTAATAAGTTTCCATCGTCAACCAATAATAATCGGCCCTCAAAATCTTCTTCACCATCGTGTGCCCACTGGAATGTGTACCAAAAGAGCCTTCATGGATTTCGTTTATGATTTGACCAGCTTCGTGTCTATCCACGCATCTGAGCAGGACCGAGTCATAGTTTCGCTTGTAAAGCACATCTCCACTTAAGAAGAACTTGGGCGAGAGCCTTCTTAAATACTTCTTGTCTGTGATGGAAACGTTTTTTGGATACTCTTGCTTTTCTAGATACTTTTTGATATCATAGAACCAAGGTTGATCGTCGGTTGTTAACTCTGCTTCCACACAATGGGCAGGCTCATCAAGATGTTCAATGCGGATAGTGGGTGCCTCATTCTTCCACTTAACTTTGAACATGGATGACAATGTGGCAAGAGCGTCTGCCAATTGACTGCTTTCTCTAGAAATGTGATTGAAAGTAATCTCATCAAAGTATGGGATTAACTTCAAGACGTGATCTCGATATGGAACTAGTTTGCTGTCACGTGCTTCCCAATCACCTCTGACTTGACTGATGACTAGAGCCGAGTCCCCATACACTTCTAAAATCTTGATTCTATGGTCAATAGCGGCTTCGATTCCAAAGATACATGCTTCATATTCAGCCATGTTGTTGGTGCATTCGAAACATAATTTTGCGGTGAATAGAATATGGAAACCGGTAGGAGAGGTGAGGATTGCCCCTATTCCATTGCCTTGAGCATTTGCAGCACCATCGAACACGAGCGCTCATCACGATCCTGGTTCGGGTCCTTCGTCTGGGCCTACTGTCTCATAGTCTCTGACAAACATGATATATTCATCAGGGAGGTCAAAACACATGGGCTGGTAATCTTCCACAGGTTGGTGGGCAAGATATTCAGATAACACGCTCCCTTTGATGGCGTTTTGTGAGACATACTGGATGTCATATTCTGTCAGTACCATTTGCCAACGGACTACTCGTCCTGTGAGAGCAGGCTTTTTGAAGATGTACTTGACTGGATCCATCTTTGATATCAACAACGTGGTATGAGTCACCATATATTGCCTTAAGTGTTTGGCAGCCCATGCGAGCGCACAACATGTCTTTTCCAACATTGAGTACCTCGTTGCACAGTCAGTGAACTTTTTGCTTAAGTAATAGATAGCGTGCTCTTTTCTACCCGTTTCGTCATGCTGCCCCAACACGCATCCCATGGATCATTCCAGAACGGTCAAGTACATGATGAGAGGTCTTCCTGGCACTGGAGGCATCAAGATCGGTGGCTCTTGCAGATATTCTTTTATTTTCTCAAATGCTTTTTGGCAATTGTCATTCCACACAATTGCTTGATCTTTGCGAAGCAACTTGAATATCGGCTCACAGGTGGCTGTTAGGTGAGATATGAATCTCACAATATAGTTTAATCTCCCTAAGAAACCACGAACCTCTTTCTCTGTTCTTGGAGCTGGCATATCTTGGATAGATTTTACTTTGTCAGGATCGACCTCAATCCCTTTTTGGCTCACAATAAAACCTAGCAATTTACCAGATCTTACCCCAAAGGTACATATATTTGGATTGAGTCTTAGCCTGAACTTTCTCAGCCTTGTAAACAACTTTTCCAAGTGGGTAAGATGTTCCTCTTCAGTTTGGGATTTTGCGATCATATCGTCAACGTAGACTTCAATCTCTTTATGAATCATATCATGAAAGAGAGTCACCATTGCTCGTTGATATGTCGCGCTAACGTTCTTTAGACCAAATGGCATAATCTTATAGCAGAAGGTTCCCCAAGGGGTAATGAAGGTAGTCTTCTCCATATCCTCTGGAGCCATTTTAATCTGGTTGTATCTCGAGAAACCATCCATGAAAGAAAGCACAGAGAATTGAGCTGTATTATCCACTAACGCATCAATATTTGGCAGCAGAAAGTCATCTTTTGGGCTGGCTCTATTTAGGTCTATGTAGTCGACACACATCCGCACCTTACCATCTTTTTGGGCACCGGTACAATGTTGGCAACCCATTGAGGGTACTTCGATACTGCCAAGAATCCGACATCTAGCTGCTCTTGCACTTCCTCCTTAGTCTTAAGGGCCATGTCAGGTCGAGTTCGTCTCATCCTTTGCTTTACGGGCAGACAGTCTTCCTTGAGTGGCAACTTGTGCACCACGATGTCTGAATCCAAACCAGGCATGTCTTGGTATGACCAAGCAAACACATTTGTGTACGCGCATAGGAGCTCAATCAATCTTCCCTTCACACTCTCTTCTAGGGCAGCGCCTACCTTGACCTCTTTCTTATCCTCTACGGTTCCAAGATTGACAACTTCCATTGATTCCTGATGCGATTGAATGACCTTTGATTCTTGCTTCAACAATCTGGCTAACTACTCGGGGAGCTCATAATCTTCCTCACAATCCTCATCAGCATGGTAGATTGGGTTATCGAATTCATATGGGACCGTAGCAGTATCGTTATCAATGGAATCCAGGGTAGATTTTCATGATTGGTAATTTTATGCTTTATTTTGAGAAGATGGAAAAAAGAAAATGCGAGAAAAACATTGCCATTTATTTATGCAAAAAAGAAAGACAGGGAACACAATTGAATGCAAAAGGTTCATTTCATTCATGATAAATATTAATTGGAAACATGGGGGCCCCTACAAAATAATCCGTATGCCTTGGGCAGAGCATAGGATTTGAAAGCAAAACAAGGAAAATTACTCTTCGACAAGGGTGACTTCCGATATCTCCGTAACAGTCTAATTGTTGAGTTGTTGATTCGGTGCTCTTGGTACACCATGCAGACTTCATTCAATGATCGTCTTCGGTTTCCACAAAGGTCACCTGATCATCTATCATATGTCCACCACTAATGAAGGCAAGTGGAGGAATGAACCTCTTGCCTTCGTCAACAGTCGTCTTCTGCTGAATTCTGTGACCGCCAGGGTAACCCAAACCAGCTCTATTCTTGTTGATAGGTAACTCCAACACTCTTCCCCAACCTTCAGGGTGACCAGCCTCAATTACAGTCCTTGCGTCCTTCCAAGTAACCATAGGGGATCCATACCTTTATGACTTCTTTTCCTCTTTCTTAGCAGGAATCATTTCCACACTTATCACATCAAACGCTTGAATAGGGGTCTCATGGACTTCACCTCCCACCTCAACATAGCGAAATGAGGACATATGACTAACTAGCATATCCTCTTCTCCCTGAATGACAACAAGCTGATTATTGACCATGAACATTAGCCTTTGATGAAGAGTGGATGTTACAGCACCGGCTGCATGAATCCAAGGACGGCCTAGCAAACAACTGTACGCTGGGTAGATATCCATCACATAGAATGTGATAATGAAAGTGTGAGGTTCTATTTTGATGAGGAGATCAATTTCCCCTATCACAGTCCTTCTTGCCCCATCAAAAGCTTTCACTATCACTGAACTGGGCTTCATCATCAATCCTTCAATGGTCAGCTTGGCCAAAGAATTCTTGGGTAAGACATTTAAGGATGATCCAATATCTACCAACACTCTCGACAAAACAACATCAATATATTCGATGGAGATGTGCAAAGCTTTATTATGGTTCTTCCCCTCGGGGGGCAACTCTCCATCATTAAAGCTCAGAATATGTGCGGAGGCAATATTTGACACCACTCCTTCAAATTGCATAACAAATATTTCCTGGGGAACATGAGTGGTTTTCAAAAACTTGATCAATGACTCCTGATGGACAGAGGAGCACATTAGCAATGACAACATGGAAATCTTTGAAGGTGTTTGGTTGAGTGGCTTTCCTTCACTAATGATTTTGTGGGTTTCTGATAAGCTCCTTCATCTTTGTCAAGCGTTAGACAATGGTGATTTTGGTACTGCACTTCAAATTCAGGTAAGTCAATTGAATTGCAAATTCTAGCATCAACCTAGCTGCGTTGTAATCGTAACTATGCATCAAACTTACATTTTAATTGCTTTACTTACGTGTTAAAGGTTCTTCTCACTATGTCGCTACTACGAAAATCGGCGCCGGCTGAACAGAAGAGTCGCCACCGTGCGTTATTTATCCCACGGGAGGGAAAGGAAACGCTCAGAGTAAACCTCGCACAACACGGGAAAGGTATGGTCGTCGCAACCAAAACCTGGATTCGGGAGTCGGTTACGCAAGGGGAAGGTATTAGCACCCCTCACGTCCGTCGTACTCGACGGGATCCTCGCTTGTTTTCGGGTATGGATTGTTAATTCTATCTAAACTAAAGGTCAGGGGTTAAAGGAAAAGAAAATGACTCGGCAAAGTATCGCACTTTATGCCTACGTATTCCCGTCTGGAACGAGAAATCAGAGTCAACGTAGTTCGCCTACCTACGGGAAAGGAGGGGAAGGTTGCTCGCTAGGATATCGCATCCTATGCCTACGTACTTTCACACAGCATGAAAGATCAGAACAAACGTAGTTCGGGCCACGTACGACACAAGTCTGTCTTGATTGATTTTATTCCTTCTGAAAAAGGTTTTTCCGATTAACAGTCCCAGCGGACAAAAATGACGTTTTGATGAGTTCACATTCTTTTACGAAAGGAGTGTCTTTTATTGTGTTTGAAATATTTAGTGTGTTTTTTCTGTTTGTTTTGAGAAAGAAGAGACAGAGCTCTAACCTACGGTTGCGAAGGGAAACAAACTAACCTAGTGTTATCATGCATGGGTTAAGACCTAATGTCTATCAGGCTCCTCTCTTGCGCAGAGAGAAACAGAGATCCTAAGGGAATAGACGGAAACAGAAACAATATCAGATATATACAGTAAAGCAGTAAAATGCATGAATGCAGCAATACAAGCGAGGCAAGGGAGTCCCACTCAACCTCGAACCTAGAAAACAACAGGCAAAAGCGAACAAAATTCGCTTTCAACCTAACAGGTTAATTAGCAAGCAATACAGTCAGGGAAATTCAAACAATACATCAAAAATTATAAACAGCAAAATCTTCACCACCATCTGTCTTCAAGTCATCTCCAACCATCTACAGGCTTCAAGCAAGCATCAATCTCCATCTCCACAGCTTTCCAGCAAGATCCTGATCATCAATCTTCAGTCTACAATGGCTTTTCTTCAAGTCTCAATCTCCAGGAGGAATATCAGTCAACAAGATGAAGTGAATGAATGTTAGACAGTTAATTACCTACCAAGGGTGGTTCATCAACTGTTAACATTAAACAGAAAGTTTCCCCTCAAAAGTTCTATCTTTCAAATACATTCACGGATCCTTCCAAAGGGAGGAGGTGGATATTTGAAAGAGACTTTGAATCATAGGGAAAGGATGGATGCAGACAAGGCATTCCATGTTTGAGAAACAAGCTTTCTAATCTAGAGCTCTGCCTAGCTCCTAAACCCTAATCTCCTCAACAGCTACTAGCAGGAATCTCCTCATCCACTCTGGAAGTTGGCCTTCAGTCTCTGGATCTCCAATGGCTTCATTCTCACAAGTCTTCAGCTCTCCCAATCCCCAAGCAATCCCAATACCCACACAGACAAATCAATAATCCCCAGAGGGCACACCACACCAGTCACACAAATATATACAGTAATATGCTAATAGCAGTAGGGGAATCCTAGTGATTTCTAAGGGAATCTATCCTATACCCATAACCCCTATAGTCCATACCCCCAAAATCAAATAAAAATTTCCTAAAAGAATTAAACTATCTCACCTAAGTTGATTTAAAACCCTAATTTGATTCATGTTATTCTCACCTAAACTAAACACCAAAAATTAACTCCTAAAAATATGAACTAAATTGTATTCACAAGCTAATAATGTCTATTAATCAACCTAAAAAGAATGGGTGAAAAATATCAAAGAAACTAGTGGAACAAAAATTATCAAAATAATGCATGAAATGAAACACCTAAAATAGGCATTTATTTGGAAAATATGGGAAAAATATCAAATAAAAAATAAAATGCAATTTTTATTTTTTATAATTTTCTAGACATCTTGAAGAAATTAATGCAAAAAGAATCATTAAAAAAATAAGGTTTTTATGATTTATTATGATTTTTATAAAATGCATGAAAATGGAAAGAAATTAAAAATTAAAATATAAAGAAATAGAGGGAGGGGGTGAGAATAGCCAATGCGCTCAGTTATAATCTCAGGTGGGCCACCAGCTGGGAGGTGTGAATATCAATAATCCCTAGGCCCATGAAGCAATCAGAAACCAACAAAAAATAAAAAAATGAGAACGGTGCAAATAGTCATTAATTCAGTTCATTTACGTTGGGCTTGGTTATTGGGGGTGGCACTAGCAATGAAATTTCAAGGCCCACTCAGAAACTTAAGTGAAACGGGGCGTTTCACTCCTAGGTCTTCCCTCCGTTTTCAACTTCAAACATGGACCCTTGGATTAGATCCCCAGTCAAGGTCAAAACCCTGATCGTGTGGCCATGGCTTCGTCATCAACCTCCAGCCAAACCCTAAGCTCTGAAACCCTAACCATGCACGAATCATACTCTCCTCTGTTCTCCCTCATACCTCTATGGATTCACACGACTCCAAGAGCAAAGTTGCTCTATGAACTTCCATCTACACAGCCATGATAATAACTTCTCCTAAAACTCACTCCATCAACCAATTCGATAGGAATAACAGTCATAAGCCACCATTAACACCTGCTATCAACTGCTCCAATTCTTGCCACAATTTATCCTAACCTAATCTTCACCTCATGCTAGTCATTCTAAGCTTTATAATGAGAATTATAGTGCCATATTCCATGTGTTATGAACCTTAACAGAATTGGTGCACTCTGGTCAAACTCCATGAAACTTGTCCAAACTCTGTGGAAATCATCATCTAACCTAACTTAACCAGTCTAAGCTAACAAAACCCTATCATGCTGACTAAACTATGCAAATCGAGCAGAGATACCAACCTGGTTTAAAATGGAGATACAACTATGGAAACCCTTGAATCAATGCTTGCAGGGACTTGAAACTGATCCACACACTACCACTTTGATTCTGTATGCAAAGATCTTGGCTCAAACTTCTTGTATCATGTGATTCCAATTTCTTGCACCTTGAATGATGAAACTTGTATGGCACTATCCTTGATTGATTCAGCCAAATTCTTATGAGAATTGTAATCTATGGATGATGGTGATGAGGATCAGATCAAGAAGTGTAAGAATTGAGGGAGATTTGAGAGAGTTTGAGATACTTTTGCAAAATGGAGAAAGTGAATGAAACTTGGGGTTTTGAGAAAATGTAATCACCAACCATGGCATGAACCATCTCATATCAATATATACATGAAGTTAGAAACTCCTAGAAGCTTGGAGAAGCTTCCCTTGCACAATTTCCCTTGGATTTGGTTTATGTATCTTCCATTACAAGTAACCATGGATAACTCCCAAAATGTGAACTAAGCTCAAAATTCTACTTTAGCCAATGTCTTTAAAATGATCTTTCCATTCAAAATGACCTATAATTTTGCTTCATTTGGCCAAAATATGAAAAATCTCATTTTTAAGGTCATTTTTATTCATTAAATCCAACAATTTTGAAACCTTGTGCTATGAATCTTTCCAATCTCTCATGGTCACTTTTCTAGACTAAAAATGTCATTTGGAACAAGTTTGATGTTGTAAAGTTTTCCATTTGAAGCTCCCTTGTATGAGTTTTGGGCATAGGTTAAAATGACCTGTAATTCTCAAATGACCAAAATACCCTTTGCTTGCCAAGACCATAAGTGGAGTTCCACAAATCATATGAAGGCATACTATACCATTATAGAAAGCTAAGACAATGAGGAACAACCCTTATGTTGACCAGAAATTCATTTGAAATCTCCTTGAGGGGTAAAAATAGCTTGTAAGTCAAGTCACTTTCACAGACAAAATTTCAGATACCTCATATGACCTGTAACTTGCAAGGACCATAACTTGAGTTCTATAAATATCCTTGATGTCTTCCACCACTCAAATTAAAGGTCTTGAGATCCTATACAAGTTTCATGTTGGCCAAGGATCCATTTGAAGCTTGAATTTTGACTTATCTTGCTTGGGAATTTGACCTAAACTAGGGGATTTTACACAGAAACCGTAATTTAGAAACTCCTCTTCTCCTTGATTTCTCTTGAATTCTCCTTGGCATACCACCATATCCTATTCTATATGACAAATGATGAACCCCACATCTCTTCAATAGCCCTCAATGCCCTTCCATCAGTCATTTGACCTAGGGTTGACCCAGGGTTGACCCAGATGAAACCCTAGTTGACTGTCTTCATCCACAACTATTATGACTACACCAATGACTTGTCTTCTTCCCAAAATGACTTTCTAAGTCCTCCAAGATGTCTAGATACTCCCCATGCCTTCAATTCACAGCTCACCACTTCCTTGATGATCCTCAGATACCCTCAGATAGGAGATAGATGCACTGCTTGATCCATTGACTCCTTAGCTTTCAAATTCTTTCTGATGACTTGAATGAGATTGAATTAGAATAATAACCTCTTGATAGGCTCATAGAGATGAGAATAATGGTTGGTCCCCTGTTGGATGACTTGCTATGCTATGCTATGCAGATGATTAGACTATGTACATGACTCTATATGCAAATGCTAATGTAATTGAAACATAAACCAGGTGAATAAGGTTGAGCAAATTTTAGGGTGCAACAGCTGCCCCTATTCAAGCGACTTGGACCCGATTGGGTGAAGAGCCCGGAGCCTTCAGACATTCGCGGTACGAGACGGTTGAATACTAAGAAACCCAGAAATTTGCCAACCGCAGAAATAAACTGCGCCACTGCTTGGGGATTATTTTCATCAGCCTGAAAAAGATTCTATCATCGCAAGGATAGAACTTTGTCCACGTTAGGACGCCCGCGCCGTCAACACGAAGGAATCTTAACTAAAATTTGTCCATGTTAGGACTCCATATGCCGTCGACCCGGAAAACTTCAACAACTCCGCTGGGGATGGCTCGTCTGCCTTCTCGTCAGAAATAAATCGTCCACGTTAGGAATAATACCGTCCACGTAAGGAATAACACCGTCCACGTAAGGAATCACACCGTCCATGTAAGGAATCATCTCTTCTGCATTTGTCCACTTCGGGACTGAACTCTTCCACGTCAGGAATAAACTTCGTCTAGATCTGTCCACGTCAGGACTAAACTCTTCCACGTGAGGAATAAACTCTTTTGTACCTGTCCACCTCAGGACTAAATTCTTCCATGTCAGGAATAAAATCTTTCCACGTTAGGAATACCTCTTCTTTTCCACGTAAGGAATCACCTCTTTCCACGTAAGAAAACCAACTTCTCTTCTAAATCTGTCCACATCAGGACTAAACTTTCCACGTAAGGAATACATCGTTCTTCCACGTAAGGAATCAATCTTTCCACGTCAGGAATGCTATCTTTCCACGTAAGGAATCACATTATGATTCGTCCACGTAAGGACTCCAACTTGTTCCACGTAAGGAATCACATCTTTCCACGTAAGGAAACCACAATCTTTCCACGTAAGGAAACCACTCTTTCTGATTTGTCCACGTAAGGACTCCCATCTTTCCACGTAAGGAATCCGTCTTCTTTCCACGTAAGGAAACCAATCTTCTTCCACGTAAGGAATAAAATTCTTGATCTGTCCACGTAAGGACTCCAAGCTTTCCACGTAAGGAATACAATCTTTCCACGTAAGGAACTAACTCTCTTCTTGCTTTGTCCACGTAAGGACTCCAGTTTTTCCACGTAAGGAAACCGTATCGTCTTGATTTGTCCATGTCAGGACTCACCTCTTGACTCGCTGAAGATAAAAACTTGTCCATGTTAGGACACCTATCTCCACCTGCTGAAGAAATAAACTTGTCCACGTCAACACTTGCGCGTCTTTGTCTTGCTGGGGAAATAAGACTGTGTCCATGTCAGGACTCATACTCTGCCCACAACACAAAGAAGGATAAACTTGTCCATGTCAGGACCCTACACTCAATCAATACCGAGAACTCGAAGCTATCCACGTTAGGACTAACACATACCGCCAAGCTGGAAGAAATGTCCACGTTAGGACTCCACATTCCATCAATTCTGAGAAATCGAACCTGTCCACGTTAGGACTAGCACCTCCTATCAGCCCATGAAATAAAACTGTCCACGTTAGGACTCCACTTTTCTAGCACGAAGAAAACTCGTCAAGAAGTTGTCCACGTCAGGACTCATTTCTCCATTGATCCCAAACCACAAAACTTCTTAGCACTGACGTGACAACAACTTTGGAGCTGATTCAACTGGGGATATCTGAAAACCAAACTACCGGGCGCCTGTTCTGATAACCGACGGCAGCTTTTGAAATTCTGATTCATGAATCCTTTGATGACAAATAGCTCTGCTTGGGGACAAGGAGAAACTTATCCTGCTGATTCTGTGGGGAGTAGCGCCGAAGCTGACATTTCGTCGAATGTCTCACGTCGAGACTCTGAATATTTTATCGATTCACCTGAGCAAGGGCTCTCTCTACCTGCAAGAGAAGCAATACTTGAAACAAACGGTTAGTCAACCTAGTTTATGTTTCAAAATGCATGCGTTCGGCGATGATGCAATGCTCCCTTCGACATGGGAATTCTACACGTTTATTTGGTGGATGCGAATATGACACTATATGCCAATGCAAATGCAGCCTCGAACTGCTGAGATACAGGAACTGCTTCAGCAAAAATAAACGCTGAAGATGATGCCGACTCCACTAGGGATAGCCAGATGCTATAGAATTATTCCGGCAAAATAAATGCTGGAAGAATGAAGCCGACTCAGCTAGGAAATTGGGAACTTGAACCAACCACCTCACTGAAGTAACACCCTGTTGGGGGATATAACTCTGCTGGAGAATGGAAGATGCGCCTGGTATGATTGGATCTCTGCTGGGGAGCGAACGAGTATCACACGGTATTCCGACAAAATAAATGCCAGGACACGCAACCAACTCTACCGGGGAGAGTTTTAACCTTAGAGTTCCACTGGGAGGAAAGAAAACACTTGCTGAAAAGAGAACTCCGCTGGGGATGGGATGATTCTCTTGGGAAAATCAACTGACTCCGCTGGGGGAGAGTAACTGACCCTGCGGGGAGGGGTAAACTGCCTGAATACAACTCACCAATATTAATCTTCTGCGGCTAAACCACTCTGCTTGAGATGGGGGAATCCTTCTGGGGGACACCACACTGTCTGACTACAGCCTACAATCTTTGAATCGTCAATTCTGTTGAGGATGAACGACTTCGCTGGAGAATGTCCTTCGGATAAGCTACGACTAGCTGGGGAATTCAATCCTTCTTCAGGAGGCACATGCATGACCTGCGTGAGGGTTGAGTCTTTCGTTACTACAATCTTTTGATCATCTTCCTCGTACGGTTATGAAACCTGCAACAACACAAACAAGACAAGACAAACCTAGGCAACCAAATCGATTCAGGTTAGTGACGTTATTTTTAGTTAATTCAAAGCTTTAGCAATTGTTGGCAAGGGCCAGTGACGTTATACACATGCTAGTTTCAATAAACTTAGGCGTTTATCATGCGCAAAACGGTAAAGAACCAGCATCAAGTACTGAATAACATATTTGATTGATTGGGCCCCTGAATGGGCGGAGTTTTGTACACGGGATGTAACTCCTGAAAAGAGGAAGCTACGCAAGGCAAAATATACAAGTATGCACAGGAAGCATAAATATTTTGACAAATTAAATTTTGTACACATGTCGGCAACGGGATGCGGACGAACACCACGAACTGATCCTCCTATGACTCATCCGACTCAAGTGCTTTCCCGGCATTCACACTTCCGACGAGGTTGTATCTGATAATTGCCCCCTCAGGCATTCTCCCGCACTGAAGCTCACCGCAGTATCAAATTCGGACCGCATTCATTTTCTTTTCAAATCCCTAACTTTTGCGTGAACCGCCCTTTACGGGTTTTCAGTTCACCGGGATACCCCTTTTTGCCGAAGCCGCCCAGTGTAGGTTTTCAACTTCGCGGATGTACATTTTTTCAATTTTATCCAAAACTTTTGCCCGAACCGTTCATTCTGTTTTTGGTTCGCCAGGATGCCCCATTTTTGCCTGGACTCTCTTTTTTCTGTCCAGCGGGTCAATTTTAAGCAAAGTATTTTTTAACTGCGTCTGAATTTACAGGCGACGTAAAGTCTTCACCGTACATGGTGGACAACAACAATGCCCCTCCTGAAAATACTTTCCTGACAACGTATGGCCCTTCGTAGTTGGGGGTCCACTTGCCCCTGTGATCTGCCTGCGGCGGGAGAATCCTTTTCAGCACAAGGTCGCCCATCTGAAAGCTTCGCGGATGTATCTTCTTATCATATGCTTTCTTCATTCGGCTCTGGTACAAACGACCGTATGCTAGAGAAGCTAGCCTCTTCTCATCCATCAAACTCAATTGGTTCAACCTGTCCTTCACCCATTCTGCCTCGTCTAGCTGAACGTCTCGCAATACCCTCAGATAAGGGATATCAACTTCCAGTGGTAATACCGCTTCCATTCCGTATACTAACGAGAACGGGGTTGCCCCGGTTGATGTGCGTACCGTCGTACGATAACCGTGCAAAGCAAAAGGCATCATCTCATGCCAATCCTTATAGGTCACCACCATCTTTTGAACGATCTTCTTTATATTCTTGTTGGCCGCTTCAATAGCGCCATTCATCTTGGGTCGGTAAGGGGAGGAGTTGTGATGTTCGATCTTGAAATTCTGACAGAGCTCCTTCATCATTTTGTTGTTCAGGTTTGAACCGTTGTCCGTGATTATCCGCTCAGGGATCCCGTATCGGCAAATGATATCTCTCTTGATGAATCTGGCCACCACCTGCTTAGTTACATTTGCGTAAGACGCCGCTTCTACCCACTTGGTGAAATAATCGATCGCTACTAGAATGAACCGATGCCCGTTAGAAGCCGTCGGCTCGATCTTTCCAATCATATCGATTCCCCACATCGAGAATGGCCATGGCGATGACATCACATTCAGAGGACTTGGAGGCACATGGATCTTATCAGCATAGATTTGGCACTTGTGACACTTCCTTGCGAACTTGAAACAGTCAGTCTCCATAGTCAGCCAAAAATAACCTGCCCGCAGCAGCTTTCTCGTCATAGCATTCCCACCTGCATGCGTACCAAATGTACCTTCGTGTATTTCCTCCATGAGTAGCTTTGCCTCTCTTTCGTCAACACAACGCAACAACACCAAATCGTGGTTTCTTCTGTATAAGACACCATCTGGATTCAAATAGAAGTTACCCGCTAATCTCCTGAGAGTCTTCTAATCTTGACTGGATGCCCTAGCCGGATACTCTTTGTTCTTCAGGAAATTAAGGATATCAAAATACCACGGTTTGTCGTCGGATGCTTCATCAATAGCAAATACGTAAGCCGGTCTGTCAAGCCGGGAGATAATGATTCGGGGAGCCTCGTTC
Organism: Lathyrus sativus; assembly: GCA_963859935.3. Classification (NCBI taxonomy): domain Eukaryota; kingdom Viridiplantae; phylum Streptophyta; class Magnoliopsida; order Fabales; family Fabaceae; genus Lathyrus; species Lathyrus sativus. Next base: position 257,961,303 of record OZ012739.1, read on the forward strand.
CAGAAGTTGACTTTGTACATGGAAGACAAAGTGGCGAGAGCGTCAGCCATTTGATTTTCTGCCCGCGGCACGTGATGCAATTCAACCTTGTCGAAGAAAGGCAACAATCTCCTTGCATAATTCATGTAATGTATCAAGTTGGGCTGACGTGTCTCCCATTCCCCTTTTATCTGATTCACGACCAGAGCTGAATCTCCGTAAACGTCTAGATTTTTGATTCGCAAATCAATGGCTTCTTCAAGCCCCATTATACAAGCTTCGTATTCGGCCTCATTGTTGGTAACAGCAAAGGTCAACCGGGCAGTAAACGGGATGTGCGACCCGTGTGGCATAGTAATGATTGCCCCTATTCCGCTACCGTAAGCATTCACAGCTCCGTCAAATATCATCTTCCACTTGGAACCCAACTCTGGCCCCTCATCTGGCAACGACTCTTCACAATCTTTCATCTTTAGGTACATGATATCCTCGTCAGGAAAATCAAACCTCATCGATTGGTAATCTTCAATAGGTTGCTCCGCCAGATACTCGAACAGTACGCTCCCCTTTATAGCCTTTTGCGAGACGTATTGGATGTCATATTCAGTCAAGACCATCTGCCAACGGGCAATTCTTCCTGACAACGCCTGCTTTTCGAATACATATTTGATCGGATCCATCTTCGAGATGAGCATGGTTGTGTGATTCAGCATGTATTGCCTCAAACGCTTGGCGGCCCAGGCTAGCGCGCAACAAGTTTTCTCCAGCATTGAGTATCGAGATTCACAATCTGTAAATTTCTTACTCAAGTAGTAGATCGCATGCTCTTTTCTTCCTGTCTCGTCATGTTGACCAAGAACACAACCCATGCTTCCCTCAAGAACCGTCAAATACATGATCAAGGGTCTCCCTGCTACTGGGGGTATCAAAATAGGAGGCTCCTGCAAATACTGCTTTATTTTATCGAACGCCTTTTGACAATTTTCGTTCCACGTTACAGCTTGATCTTTCTTCAATAGCTTGAATAATGGTTCACACGTGGCAGTTAAGTGAGATATGAACCGAGCGATGTAGTTCAACCTCCCCAAAAACCCGCGCACCTCTTTCTCTGTTTTAGGCGTCGGCATTTCTTGAATCGCTTTTATTTTATCAGGATCGACCTCTATTCCTCTTTCGCTTACGATAAACCCCAGCAATTTACCCGATCTCACCCTGAAGGTGCATTTGTTAGGGTTCAGCCTCAGCCTGAACTTCCTAAGCCTTTTAAATAACTTCAGCAGATTCACCAGATGCTCTTCCTCCGTCTGGGATTTGGCAATCATATCGTCAACATAAACTTCGATCTCTTTATGCATCATATCATGGAAAAGAGTCGTCATAGCCCGCTGATATGTTGCCCCAGCATTTTTCAAACCAAAGGGCATCACTTTGTAGCAAAATGTTCCCCAAGGCATTATGAAAGTAGTCTTCTCCATATCCTCTGGCGCCATTTTAATCTGATTATAGCCTGAAAAGCCATCCATGAAGGAGAATACAGAGTATTGAGCAGTATTATCAACTAGCACATCAATATGAGGAAGCGGAAAATCGTCTTTTGGGCTTGCTTTATTCAAATCTCTATAATCCACGCACATTCGAACCTTGCCATCTTTCTTTGGCACGGGTACGATGTTAGCAACCCATGAGGGATATTTTGTCACAGCCAGGAAACCAACGTCCCACTGTTTTTGAACTTCCTCTTTGATCTTCACTGCCATATCTGGTCGAGTTCTGCGAAGCTTTTGTTTGACCGGCGGGCAATCTTCTTTCAGTGGCAGGCGGTGCACAACCATATCTGTATCGAGCCCTGGCATATCTTCATACGACCAAGCGAATACATCGCTATACTCCCTGAGCATTTCAACCATTCTTCGCTTGATATCGCCCTGCAGTGCGGCTCCGATACAAATATTCTTCTCAACCCCTTCCGACCCTAAGTTGATAATTTCGATGACCTCGTCGTGAGGCAGAATGGCTCTTTCCTCTTGCTTCACCAACCAAGACAGTTCTTCAGGGACGTCGCTATCTTCGACAACCTCTTCTTCGGCTTGAAGTACCGGATGCTCAAAGTCGGGATGAGTCATAGGTGGTTCAAGGATGTCATCTGAAAATGTTATCCTGCAAAAGGAAGGGTTAAGTGCTTCAAAATGCGTATAAAGCGAATAACCACGTTGCCATTTTATTGAAAAATATAAAACAAGAAAGACAGGGATTACGGTATTTGCACATGAAAAAACGCCATTTATTTAATGATTAACACGCAATGTTCATAACAACACAACCCTAAGCAAAATCCTGATGCCCCGGGCAGGACATCAGATTATTCAACAATTAATAAAGCAAGGCATTACTGTTTAAAAGTCACAGGAACAAGCTCCTGAATAGACCAGTTGCACAGTCCTTGTCCGGGCGTGCTTGGCTGAATCCAGGCATCCATATCACAGTCGCTGTCTCCTTCGTCAGACTCCGATGCAGCATTGATGGTTTCATGACATACTCCACTGGCAGAGATGGTTATTGGCCCTCTGAAACGAGGTTCCCCCACAACAGGTGTTGACGACGACGGTTGGTACCCCAGCCCGAACCGGTCCATCTTTACAGGAATATCCAGCACTTTGCCCCAGCCCTTTGCTTCTCCTGCCTCCACTAGAGCTTGAGCTTCTTTATACGACGAGACAGCTATCTCCGACACTTTGCTCGGCCCGGGACCTTTGTCCTTGATATGCAACCCTTCAAATGCCTGGCAGGGTGTTTCGTGGATCTCTCCATCGACCTCCACATATTTAAATGACGACAGATGGCTGACCAGGATGTCTTCTTCTCCGCATACGGTGACTACGCTGTCTCCGACCATATATTTCAACTTCTGATGCAGGGTAGACGTGACTGCCCCAGCCCCATGGATCCAAGGTCTTCCAAGCAAGCAGCTATACGCAGGCTGTATATCCATGATATAAAACTCAGTTGCAAACACCTCCGGCCCTACTTGCAGGGGCAATGTGATCGATCCAAAGACTGTTCTTCGCGTGCCGTCAAAGGCTCTAACTACCAAGTCACTGGGCGTGCACAGGATTCCTCTGACATCCAACTTCATCATCGCTTTCTTGGGCATCATATTCAAAGACGATCCGGTGTCGACCAATACATGCGACATTACTGATCCTCTACACTCGACAGATATGTGCAGCGCCATATTATGATCTCTCCCTTTCGGGGTCAAATCGAAGTCGGTAAAGCCCAAGCTGTGGCCTGCATTCACATGTGCCAACACTCCTTCCAGCTGATTCACGGAGACGTCTTGGGGTACAAAGGAAGTATCCAGGACCTTCAACAAAGCATTTCTGTGAGCTTCCGAACACAAGAGCAATGACAAGATGGATATTTTGGACGGCGTCTGTTGCAGATGCTCCACAATCTTATAATCACTTTTTCGAATCAAGCGCATGAACTCTTCTACGTCTTTCGATGCCGCTCCTTTTTCGCTCGCTTGCACTGGGACATTCTCAACCACCTTCCCTTTTCCTTTTGCTAGTCTTTCGGCCTCGACTTCAGGTGATATAAAGATCCTACCACTTCTTGTCATACCTCCTGAACCAACAACGTTGTCTACAGTCTCAGCTGGCTGTTTATCAACATCAATCTTTATCCCGTCACAATACACCTCCAACCCATATGACCAGGGGACTGCTTTTGTATTCTCGTACGGGATCGGTCCGGCCTTAGTTATGGTGATCGGTGGTCGCTGAACCGGTGCTGCAATAGTGATTGTCTTTCGAGGAATCGTTACAGTGGCCACATCACTCTGATCATCTGCTACCTCCCCTGCAGGCTCTTCGGTTGCTGCTCGGTCAAACTGCAATGTGCCTCCATCAATTAGAGCCTGAATGCCTTTCTTCAAATCATCACACCCCCCAGCTAGGGTCCAGCATTCTAAGCAATACTCGTCACATCCTGGATAAACACCCCCTTGCAACAATCTGCTTTTTATCTCGCTCAGCGGCGTCTTTAAATCGTCGACATTCATAATCTGATTCAACCCTTCCTCAGTCAGAATGGCGTTTGCCCCATGATTAGGCATGGGCTTCTGCACTATATTCGAACCTGCCGTTCCGAAATTGATAGTCTTATTGTCCAAAAGATCCTGCACAACGTGCTTAAAAGCATGGCAACCCTCTACATCATGGCCCGGAGCCCCAGAGTGGAACTCGCAATGCCTGCTTGCATCATAACCATACGGAGGAGTTCCCGTTATCGGTGCCAGAGTTCTTTTTTCTACCAAATTTAGACCCAACAACGTCTGCAACAAATCTGCATAGGTTGAGGGAGGCTTCTCAAACACTCTTCTTAGTTTACCACCCTGGAATCTTCGCTGAGCCTGCTGTGCCCCCTGCTGTGGCTGCTGCTGCTGCTGCTGTTGTTGCTGCATTGGCTGCTGCTGAAACGGTTGTGGCGGTTGAAGTGGTTGTTATTGATATGGGATAGTAACACTCGCCACCTGCTGCGGCTGATGATATTGGTTCCGACCTCTGCCTCGGCCTCGGCCTCGGCCTCCAAATACTGCACTTGCCTCGCCCTGACGGCGCCCACCAAAAGCCTTCCTATTGCTGCCAGATGCAGTTGATTCCTCAGCCTGGAACTTTCCTTGTTTAATGTTACGTTCAATCTTCTCTCCCATCAGAATTAAATCTGAGAAACTGGCCAGAGATGTATGAAACAACATGTCATGAAACAAGCCTGTGAATGTGCCGACGAACATGTCGTTCATTTCTTTGTCTTCTAAAGGAGGACGGACCCTGGCAGCCATATCGCGCCACCTTTGCGCGTACTCTTTAAAGCTCTCCCCCTTCTTCTGCGACAACCCTGTCAATTGGACCCGATTGGGCGCCAAGTCGCTGTTATACTTGTAGTGAGCTACAAATGCCTCCGCCAATTGCTTCCATGTCTTGATATTAGTTGGCTCCAATCCCATGTACCACTCTAGGGAAGGGCCTGACAGACTATCCTGAAAGAAATGCATTAGCATTCTCTCATCAGTTGAGTATGCAGACATCTTTCTGTAATAAGCCCGTACGTGCACTTTCGGACATGTGTCCCCTTTATACTTATCAAACGCAGGAGCTTTGAATTTGATTGGCACCCTCAAGCCAGGTACCAGCCCCATTGTTGCCATGTCCAAGCCCACAACACTTTGGTTCAAGACTCCCCTCATCTGCTCTTCTAGCAGTCTGATCTTCTGGGAGTTATCCATCGGCCCTTCGAAACCTCCGCCGGAGAAAGCGTCCTCCTGCTGATCTTCTTGCCACATACCATTCCCCGCTCCGTACCCATCATATTCGTTATTGTGGCCAGCTCTAATCTGATTCATCCTTGGGCCTCGGCCTCTGTTGCCGTATCCCTGAACACCTCCAGCAGGCCCAAAAGCCATTAACCCAGCGCCGTTTCCGTTTCCGAAACCTCCGTAACCCTGATTGGCCACACCATAACCATCTTGCCCAAAGCCTTGAGCATTGAAACCATACTTCCCAGCATTATCGAATCCCTGATCATTGAACCCGAATCCAGCATTGACAAAGCCGTTGCCTCCCATATTATCACCCAAGTTGACATCACCAAGCCCAACGTTGTGGACAGCAGTCTCGTTCCCAACTCCGACGTTACCGTTCCCAGCAGCGGTAGCATTGTTGACATTAGCAGCAGGTATATTGACTACAGGTGGGGCCACTGGCGTAGGAGTGCCGTCTCCATGAACAGTGTCGACTCGCACAGACTGATGATCCTCATTACCGTGACCAGCATTTCGGGCCAACAGAGGCTGCACCATGGCTTGCAAATTCTCCTGGCCTTTTGCAATAGCTTCCATGGTCTGCATAAAGAGAGCTAGCTTCTCGCGCACATCTTGCATCTCGTTCTGCATTTGATCCATGATTCTTCGACAGTTGGTGCGAGTGGAATAGCGGTGCGGGTGCTGATCTGCAATCCTGAAAAGTACCTGAAGCAAAGCAGGAAATAAGACACCATCCCAAGATTACCTGTAATGCGATATGAATATGAATGCAATGCAATGTGTGTCTGTGCATTAGGGAGATTCATTCCCCGATTCTAGTGTGAAGGTGCCGGTGCAGTAGCAGTGCTAGAAATATAAAGATCGGAGCTGAATCACAGAAAGCCTCATATATTGCTGAGAAATCAATAAGCCCGGAATACAATATCACTGAGAGTACAACAAGAAGGCATGACCTCAACCAACAATCCTGGTGATGGTCAGCACTATGCAAATAAAGCATACAAGTTACTACATGAAATGATCAAATCCTCCCATAAGTCTGGTACTCTTCTAGCAGCTTCTTGGTCTCCGGATGACTTGGTCGAGCAAGTAGCCCTTCAACAAGTTGGTTTCTTTTCTTAAGAACACGCCGCACGTCTTCAGCAGTTTCTTCCCATGCCCCCTCTCCAAAACGATCCTCAAGTTTACGCTTCTGAGACACAGCTTCATCTCTGCCTTTGATAGCCTTGTTCAGTGCGTTCTGGAGACTATACCGGGTCATCACTTCTTCTTCACACTTCTTGATGCTGGACTTCAACTGCTCTTCGAGGTCGGAAATTTGCTGCTTCAACTTATCCTCCCTCTTCTTATTGTTGGTGAGCGTAGCATTCCAAGTCTTATTGCAAGAAGAGATCTCTCGGTGAGCGATGTCAAGCGCTTTCTTCTTGGATTCAAGCATGTCATGGGAGCTTCTGAACTCTTGCCCCAGACGTTCGCGCTTCTTCCTCTCCTCAGTCAACTCAGCCCCTAACCTGTTCATTAGCTCAATCTGCTGTTGGAAAGCATGCACGGCCTTGTTTTTCTCGCTGCGCATCTGGGCTAGCTCCTGCTCTAACCCTTCGTTGATCTTCATCAAAGCTTCTTTTTCTTTCACAACTTGCTCGTAAGCCTCCCTAGAAACAGTAGTTGGCTCTGCTACCGGAAGAGGAACAAGAACTGGTGCATCTGGAAATGGCATTCTCAACTGACTGGCTCTCTCCTGGATCCACTCTCTGTAAGGTGCATAGGCCTGACAGTCATTCTTCCCTAACAACGGCTTCCCTCTTCGGTTAATACGCGTCCAGGCATGCTGCAATTTGGCCAATAACTCCCCCTTCAAATCTCCGGTGAAGTACAAAGATTCCTGTACTTCTTCCTCCTTTGGCGGGTTCTTCAGCGCATATCCGAACTGACGAATGAACAGAGGAGGGTTGTAGTTAATACACCCTTTTCTTCCAATTAGCGGCACATTAGGGTACCCAGAACAACTGAATATAAGCTCAGATCCCAACAGATCTCTATCAAACCACTCAACGTCTTCGGAAGATAGCCTCATCAGGCGCTCTGACCAGCTGGCGGTGGTTGCACTCTCTACAAAAGATCCCTTCATAGGAAGATGACTCTTGAACCACATATTCAACAAAGGAGGACAGCAGTACACAACCTTTCCCCTTCTGTTTTCGTTCTTGTAGTGCAAGGAGTGGTAGAAGTCCCCGATCAACGTTGGCACTGGATTGCCGGCAGCGAATAGATGGAAAGCGTCCAAGTCTACGAAATTGGGCAAGTTAGGGAATAGCACAATCCCATAAATGCATAGAGCCAAAATAGCATTGAAAACCACCCAACATCCGTTCTTGGCATACTCCTGAGCTTTACCCACCAGGAAATCAAGAGAGAACCCTGAAACCCCAAGCCAAGAAGTCAATAATAGTTCTGCAGCGTCCATATGCAAGGCTTTGGCTAAGTCCTCCAGCCTGGGCTCAGCAGCAGAGTGAATAAAGGGAACCTTGTTCTGCATAGGTAACTCAGTAAACTCCACATACTCCTCAATGGTAGGCCCTAGAATGAAGTCAGTAAACGTAAAACATCTCAATGCGGGATCATAGAACTGCATCAAGGTGTATAGCCCGTTCATCTCATCAGTAGTGGGCTTGCAGACTAATCTCAGTAATCTCCCATGATTCATTCTGAAGCTTCTCCTAACCTCCTCATCAGCAAGAGATATCAGACCAAGCAAAGAAGTAATATCAGGTGAAGGCAGCTTATACGCAACTGTTTTCCTCAAACCAGCCATAGTCAATACTCAGAAGTCTGGGCACTAGAATCGGAGGATATGTAAATGCACCTGCAGCACAGACACACGTTAATGGGATGCAATGATAATGGGTATGCAACAATGCAATGCAAGTAACATGCAACAGGGGCCGAATGCCGTAGCTGAATAGCCTGGACCATGTCAAGAAGTCTCAGATAGACTCTATAGAAGTCCTCAAACCCTGGTCTCAGGTAGACCTGAAACAAAACCCCGACAATGGTCTCTGACAGACCTCAAACCATAACTCCAACTGGTCTCTGACAGACCTCAGAACACATCTCCAACTGGTCTCTGACAGACCTCAGAACACATCTCCAACTGGTCTCTGACAGACCTCATAATTCATCTCCAAATGGTCTCTGACAGACCTCATAACTCTCCATAAATACCCAGGATCTCTGATCAAGAAATAACCGGTATCTGAAGGTCTAGTTACCTGCATAACCCCAAACCCTCTCACAGGTGGATGTCCTAGTAACTGACAAAGGTATGACATCCTATGCGGTCGTCGGCGTCACAGACTTTCAGGGTTGATGATACGATTCCCAGAAGGAGTGGCATCATCAAATCCTGAAGAGGCCTCACTTAGCCAACTTCCAAATGATCGGTTCCCGGAGTCGACAATTCAGCTGACCAACAACCCCTTCGACCCAAAGGGTAGAAAAAGAAGCCAACCAGAAGAACCTCGTCCGAGTGTAGATTTCATGAGACACTAATGCAAGCAAAGCCGGCACGCGCCCACTACTTTCTACTCTAATTCTAGGTACACTCAAGCCCAGGTCCGGCTTATCTCTCAATCATAGAACCACCCGTCACAACCCAATACAACAATAATAATCAATATATATAGAGCTGAAAATAAAGGTCAGAAATATAAATCCATACAAAATCCTCGACGGGAAAACAAGTGTTAGGATTGACTCTCTTAAGGGACGTTGGATCCCAAATGCATAAGAACTATCGCAGTCCTCAGCAGCCAGGGGACGTTGGATCCCCAGCAGAGTCGCCAGCTGTCGCTACTGCGAAAATCGGCGTCGGCTGAACAGAAGAGTCGCCACCGTGCGTTATTTATCCCACGGGAGGGAAAGGAAACGCTCAGAGTAAACCTCGCACAACACGGGAAAGGTATGGTCGTCGCAACCAAAACCTGGATTCGGGAGTCGGTTACGCAAGGGGAAGGTATTAGCACCCCTCACGTCCGTCGTACTCGACGGGATCCTCGCTTGTTTTCGGGTATGGATTGTTAATTCTATCTAAACTAAAGGTCAAGGGTTAAAGGAAAAGAAAATGACTCGGCAAAGTATCGCACTTTATGCCTACGTATTCCCGTCTGGAACGAGAAATCAGAGTCAACGTAGTTCGCCTACCTATGGGAAAGGAGGGGAAGGTTGCTCGCTAGGATATCACATCCTATGCCTACGTACTTTCACACAGCATGAAAGATCAGAACAAACATAGTTCGGGCCACGTACGACACAAGTCTGTCTTGATTGATTTTATTCCTTCTGAAAAAGGTTTTTCCGATTAACAGTCCCAGCGGACAAAAATGACGTTTTGATGAGTTCACATTCTTTTACGAAAGGAGTGTCTTTTATTGTGTTTGAAATATTTAGTGTTTTTTCTGTTTGTTTTGAGAAAGAAGAGACAGAGCTCTAACCTACGGTTGCGAAGGGAAACAAACTAACCTAGTGTTATCATGCATGGGTTAAGACCTAATGTCTATCAAGCTCCTCTCTTGCGCAGAGAGAAACAGAGATCCTAAGGGAATAGACGGAAACAGAAACAATATCAGATATATACAGTAAAGCAGTAAAATGCATGAATGCAGCAATACAAGCGAGGCAAGGGAGTCCCACTCAACCTCAAACCTAGAAAACAACAAGCAAAAGCGAACAAAATTCGCTTTCAACCTAACAGGTCAATTAGCAAGCAATACAGTCAGGGAAATTCAAACAATACATCAAAAATTATAAACAGCAAAATCTTCACCACCATCTGTCTTCAAGTCATCTCCAACCATCTACAGGCTTCAAGCAAGCATCAATCTCCATCTCCACAGCTTTCCAGCAAGATCCTGATCATCAATCTTCAGTCTACAATGGCTTTTCTTCAAGTCTCAATCTCCAGGAGGAATATCAGTCAACAAGATGAAGTGAATGAATGTTAGACAGTTAATTACCTACCAAGGGTGGTTCATCAACTGTTAACATTAAACAGAAAGTTTCCCCTCAAAAGTTCTATCTTTCAAATACATTCACGGATCCTTCCAAAGGGAGGAGGTGGATATTTGAAAGAGACTTTGAATCATAGGGAAAGGATGGATGCAGACAAGGCATTCCATGTTTGAGAAACAAGCTTTCTAATCTAGAGCTCTGCCTAGCTCCTAAACCCTAATCTCCTCAACAGCTACTAGCAGGAATCTCCTCATCCACTCTGGAAGTTGGCCTTCAGTCTCTGGATCTCCAATGGCTTCATTCTCACAAGTCTTCAGCTCTCCCAATCCCCAAGCAATCCCAATACCCACACAGACAAATCAATAATCCCCAGAGGGCACACCACACCAGTCACACAAATATATACAGTAATATGCTAATAGCAGTAGGGGAATCCTAGTGATTTCTAAGGGAATCTATCCTATACCCATAACCCCTATAGTCCATACCCCCAAAATCAAATAAAAATTTCCTAAAAGAATTAAACTATCTCACCTAAGTTGATTTAAAACCCTAATTTGATTCATGTTATTCTCACCTAAACTAAACACCAAAAATTAACTCCTAAAAATATGAACTAAATTGTATTCACAAGCTAATAATGTCTATTAATCAACCTAAAAAGAATGGGTGAAAAATATCAAAGAAACTAGTGGAACAAAAATTATCAAAATAATGCATGAAATGAAACACCTAAAATAGGCATTTATTTGGAAAATATGGGAAAAATATCAAATAAAAAATAAAATGCAATTTTTATTTTTTATAATTTTCTAGACATCTTGAAGAAATTAATGCAAAAAGAATCATTAAAAAAATAAGGTTTTTATGATTTATTATGATTTTTATAAAATGCATGAAAATGGAAAGAAATTAAAAATTAAAATATAAAGAAATAGAGGGAGGGGGTGAGAATAGCCAATGCGCTCAGTTATAATCTCAGGTGGGCCACCAGCTGGGAGGTGTGAATATCAATAATCCCTAGGCCCATGAAGCAATCAGAAACCAACAAAAAATAAAAAAATGAGAACGGTGCAAATAGTCATTAATTCAGTTCATTTACGTTGGGCTTGGTTATTGGGGGTGGCACTAGCAATGAAATTTCAAGGCCCACTCAGAAACTTAAGTGAAACGGGGCGTTTCACTCCTAGGTCTTCCCTCCGTTTTCAACTTCAAACATGGACCCTTGGATTAGATCCCCAGTCAAGGTCAAAACCCTGATCGTGTGGCCATGGCTTCGTCATCAACCTCCAGCCAAACCCTAAGCTCTGAAACCCTAACCATGCACGAATCATACTCTCCTCTGTTCTCCCTCATACCTCCATGGATTCACACGACTCCAAGAGCAAATTTGCTCTATGAACTTCCATCTACACAGCCATGATAATAACTTCTCCTAAAACTCACTCCATCAACCAATTCGATAGGAATAACAGTCATAAGCCACCATTAACACCTGCTATCAACTGCTCCAATTCTTGCCACAATTTATCCTAACCTAATCTTCACCTCATGCTAGTCATTCTAAGCTTTATAATGAGAATTATCGTGCCATATTCCATGTGTTATGAACCTTAACAGAATTGGTGCACTCTGGTCAAACTCCATGAAACTTGTCCAAACTCTGTGGAAATCATCATCTAACCTAACTTAACCAGTCTAAGCTAACAAAACCCTATCATGCTGACTAAACTATGCAAATCGAGCAGAGATACCAACCTGGTTTAAAATGGAGATACAGCTATGGAAACCCTTGAATCAATGCTTGCAGGGACTTGAAACTGATCCACACACTACCACTTTGATTCTGTATGCAAAGATCTTGGCTCAAACTTCTTGTATCATGTGATTCCAATTTCTTGCACCTTGAATGATTAAACTTGTATGGCACTATCCTTGATTGATTCAGCCAAATTCTTATGAGAATTGTAATCTATGGATGATGGTGATGAGGATCAGATCAAGAAGTGTAAGAATTGAGGGAGATTTGAGAGAGTTTGAGATACTTTTGCAAAATGGAGAAAGTGAATGAAACTTGGGGTTTTGAGAAAATGTAATCACCAACCATGGCACGAACCATCTCATATCAATATATACATGAAGTTAGAAACTCCTAGAAGCTTGGAGAAGCTTCCCTTGCACAATTTCCCTTGGATTTGGTTTATGTATCTTCCATTACAAGTAACCATGGATAACTCCCAAAATGTGAACTAAGCTCAAAATTCTACTTTAGCCAATGTCTTTAAAATGATCTTTCCATTCAAAATGACCTATAATTTTGCTTCATTTGGCCAAAATATGAAAAATCTCATTTTTAAGGTCATTTTTATTCATTAAATCCAACAATTTTTAAACCTTGTGCTATGAATCTTTCCAATCTCTCATGGTCACTTTTCTAGACTAAAAATGTCATTTGGAACAAGTTTGATGTTGTAAAGTTTTCCATTTGAAGCTCCCTTGTATGAGTTTTGGGCATAGGTTAAAATGACCTGTAATTCTCAAATGACCAAAATACCCTTTGCTTGCCAAGACCATAAGTGGAGTTCCACAAATCATATGAAGGCATACTATACCATTATAGAAATCTAAGACAATGAGGAACAACCCTTATGTTGACCAGAAATTCATTTGAAATCTCCTTGAGGGGTAAAAATAGCTTGTAAGTCAAGTCACTTTCACAGACAAAATTTCAGATACCTCATATGACCTGTAACTTGCAAGGACCATAACTTGAGTTCTATAAATCTCCTTGATGTCTTCCACCACTCAAATTAAAGGTATTGAGATCCTATACAAGTTTCATGTTGGCCAAGGATCCATTTGAAGCTTGAATTTTGACTTATCTTGCTTAGGAATTTGACCTAAACTAGGGGATTTTACACAGAAACCCTAATTTAGAAACTCCTCTTCTCCTTGATTTCTCTTGAATTCTCCTTGGCATACCACCATATCCTATTCTATATGACAAATGATGAACCCCACATCTCTTCAATAGCCCTCAATGCCCTTCCATCAGTCATTTGACCTAGGGTTGACCCAGGGTTGACCCAGATGAAACCCTAGTTGACTGTCTTCATCCACAACTCTTATGACTACACCAATGAATTGTCTTCTTCCCCAAATGACTTTCTAAGTCCTCCAAGATGTCTAGATACTCCCCATTCCTTCAATTCACAGCTCACCACTTCCTTGATGATCCTCAGATACCCTCAGATAGGAGATAGATGCACTGCTTGATCCATTGACTCCTTAGCTTTCAAATTCTTTCTGATGACTTGAATGAGATTGAATTAGAATAATAACCTCTTGATAGGCTCATAGAGATGAGAATAATGGTTGGTCCCCTGTTGGATGACTTGCTATGCTATGCTATGCAGATGATTAGACTATGTACATGACTCTATATGCAAATGCTAATGTAATTGAAACATAAACCAGGTGAATAAGGTTGAGCAAATTTTAGGGTGCAACAGCTGCCCCTATTCAAGCGACTTGGACCCGATTGGGTGAAGAGCCCGGAGCCTTCAGACATTCGCGGCACGAGACGGTTGAATACTAAGAAACCCAGAAATTTGCCAACCGCAGAAATAAACTGCGCCACTGCTTGGGGATTATTTTCATCAGCCTGAAAAAGATTCTATCATCGCAAGGATAGAACTTTGTCCACGTTAGGACGCCCGCGCCGTCAACACGAAGGAATCTTAACTAAAATTTGTCCACGTTAGGACTCCACATGCCGTCGACCCGGAAAACTTCAACAACTCCTCTGGGGATGGCTCGTCTGCCTTCTCGTCAGAAATAAATCGTCCACGTTAGGAATAATACCGTCCACGTAAGGAATAACACCATCCACGTAAGGAATAACACTGTCCATGTGAGGAATCATCTCTTCTGCATTTGTCCACTTCGGGACTGAACTCTTCCACGTCAGGAATAAACTTCGTCTAGATCTGTCCATGTCAGGACTAAACTCTTCCACGTGAGGAATAAACTCTTTTGTACCTGTCCACGTCAGGACTAAATTCTTCCACGTCAGGAATAAAATCTTTCCACGTTAGGAATACCTCTTCTTTTCCACGTAAGGAATCACCTCTTTCCACGTAAGAAAACCAACTTCTCTTCTAAATCTGTCCACGTCAGGACTAAACTTTCCACGTAAGGAATACATCGTTCTTCCACGTAAGGAATCAATCTTTCCACGTCAGGAATGCTATCTTTCCACGTAAGGAATCACATTATGATTCGTCCACGTAAGGACTCCAACTTGTTCCACGTAAGGAATCACATCTTTCCACGTAAGGAAACCACAATCTTTCCACGTAAGGAAACCACTCTTTCTGATTTGTCCACGTAAGGACTCCCATCTTTCCACGTAAGGAATCCGTCTTCTTTCCACGTAAGGAAACCAATCTTCTTCCACGTAAGGAATAAAATTCTTGATCTGTCCACGTAAGGACTCCAAGCTTTCCACGTAAGGAATACAATCTTTCCACGTAAGGAACTAACTCTCTTCTTGCTTTGTCCACGTAAGGACTCCAGTTTTTCCACGTAAGGAAACCGTATCGTCTTGATTTGTCCATGTCAGGACTCACCTCTTGACTCGCTGAAGATAAAAACTTGTCCATGTTAGGACACCTATCTCCACCTGCTGAAGAAATAAACTTGTCCACGTCAGGACTTGCGCGTCTTTGTCTTGCTGGGGAAATAAGACTGTGTCCATGTCAGGACTCATACTCTGCCCACAACACAAAGAAGGATAAACTTGTCCATGTCAGGACCCTACACTCAATCAATACCGAGAACTCGAAGCTATCCATGTTAGGACTAACACATACCGCCAAGCTGGAAGAAATGTCCACGTTAGGACTCCACATTCCATCAATTCTGAGAAATCGAACCTGTCCACGTTAGGACTAGCACCTCCTATCAGCCCATGAAATAAAACTGTCCACGTTAGGACTCCACTTTTCTAGCACGAAGAAAACTCGTCAAGAAGTTGTCCACGTCAGGACTCATTTCTCCATTGATCCCAAACCACAAAACTTCTTAACACTGACGTGACAACAACTTTGGAGCTGATTCTACTGGGGATATCTGAAAACCAAACTACCGGGCACCTGTTCTGATAACCGACGGCAGCTTTTGAAATTCTGATTCCTGAATCCTTTGATGACAAATAGCTCTGCTTGGGGACAAGGAGAAACTTATCCTGCTGATTCTGTGGGGAGTAGCGCCGAAGCTGACATTTCGTCGAATGTCTCACGTCGAGACTCTGAATATTTTATCGATTCACCTGAGCAAGGGCTCTCTCTACCTGCAAGAGAAGCAATACTTGAAACAAACGGTTAGTCAACCTAGTTTATGTTTCAAAATGCATGCGTTCGGCGATGATGCAATGCTCCCTTCGACATGGGAATTCTACACGTTTATTTGGTGGATGCGAATATGACACTATATGCCAATGCAAATGCAGCCTCGAACTGTTGAGATACAGGAACTGCTTCAGCAAAAATAAACGCTGAAGATGATGCCGACTCCACTGGGGATAGCCAGATGCTATAGAATTATTCCGGCAAAATAAATGCTGGAAGAATGAAGCCGACTCAGCTAGGAAATTGGGAACTTGAACCAAGCACCTCACTGAAGTAACACCCTGCTGGGGGATATAACTCTGCTGGAGAATGGAAGATGCGCCTGGTATGATTGGATCTCTGCTGGGGAGTGAACGAGTATCACACGGTATTCCGACAAAATAAATGCCAGGACACGCAACCAACTCTACCGGGGAGAGTTTTAACCTTCGAGTTCCACTGGGAGGAAAGAAAACACTTGCTGAAAAGAGAACTCCACTGGGGATGGGATGATTCTCTTGGGAAAATCAACTGACTCCGCTGGGGGAGAGTAACTGACCCTGCGGGGAAGGGTAAACTGCCTGAATACAACTCACCAATATTAATCTTCTGCGGCTAAACCACTCTGCTTGAGATGGGGGAATCCTTCTGGGGGACACCACACTGTCTGACTACAGCCTACAATCTTTGAATCGTCAATTCTGTTGAGGATGAACGACTTCGCTGGATAATGTCCTTCGGATAAGCTACGACTAGCTGGGGAATTCGATCCTTCTTCAGGAGGCACATGCATGACCTGCGTGAGGGTTGAGTCTTTCGTTAATACAATCTTTTGATCATCTTCCTCGTACGGTTATGAAACCTGCAACAACATAAACAAGACAAGACAAGCCTAGGCAACCAAATCGATTCAGGTTAGTGACGTTATTTTTAGTTAATTCAAAGCTTTAGCAATTGTTGGCAAGGGCCAGTAACGTTATACACATGCTAGTTTCAATAAACTTAGGCGTTTATCATGCGCAAAATGGTAAAGAACCAGCATCAAGTACTGAATAACATATTTTATTGATTGGGCCCCTGAATGGGCGGAGTTTTGTACACGGGATGTAACTCCTGAAAAGAGGAAGCTACGCAAGGCAAAATATACAAGTATGCACAGGAAGCATAAATATTTTGACAAATTAAATTTTGTACACATGTCGGCAACGGGATGCGGACGAACACCACGAACTGATCCTCCTATGACTCATCCGACTCAAGTGCTTTCCCGGCATTCACACTTCCGACGAGGTTGTATCTGATAATTGCCCCCTCAGGCATTCTCCCGCACTGAAGCTCACCGCAGTATCAAATTCGGACCGCAGTCATTTGCTTTTCAAATCCCTAACTTTTGCGTGAACCGCCCTTTACGGGTTTTCAGTTCACCGGGATACCCCTTTTTGCCGAAGCCGCCCAGTGTAGGTTTTCAACTTCGCGGGTGTACATTTTTTCAATTTTATCCAAAACTTTTGCCCGAACCGTTCATTCTGTTTTTGGTTCGCCAGGATGCCCCATTTTTGCCTGGACTCTCTTTTTTCTGTCCAGCGGGTCAATTTTAAGCAAAGTATTTTTTAGCTGCGTCCGAATTTACAGGCGACGTAAAGTCTTCACCGTCTATGGTGGACAACAACAATGCCCCTCCTGAAAATACTTTCCTGACAACGTATGGCCCTTCGTAGTTGGGGGTCCACTTGCCCATGTGATCTGCCTGCGGCGGGAGAATCCTTTCCAGCACAAGGTCGCCCATCTGAAAGCTTCGTGAATGTATCTTCTTATCATATGCTTTCTTCATTCGGCTTTGGTATAAACGACCGTATGCTAGAGAAGCTAGCCTCTTCTCATCCATCAAACTCAATTGGTTCAACCTGTCCTTCACCCATTCTGCCTCGTCTAGCTGAACGTCTCGCAATACCCTCAGAGAAGGGATCTCAACTTCCAGTGGTAATACCGCTTCCATTCCGTATACTAACGAGAACGGGGTTGCCCCGGTTGATGTGCGTACCGTCGTACGATAACCGTGCAAAGCAAAAGGCATCATCTCATGCCAATCCTTATAGGTCACCGCCATCTTTTGAACGATCTTCTTTATATTCTTGTTGGCCACTTCAACAGCGCCATTCATCTTGGGTCGGTAAGGGGAGGAGTTGTGATGTTCGATCTTGAAATTTTGACAGAGCTCCTTCATCATTTTGTTGTTCAGGTTTGAACCGTTGTCCGTGATTATCCGCTCAGGGATCCCGTATCGGCAAATGATATCTCTCTTGATGAATCTGGCCACCACCTGCTTAGTTACATTTGCGTAAGACGCCGCTTCTACCCACTTGGTGAAATAATTGATCGCTACTAGAATGAACCGATGCCCGTTAGAAGCCGTCGGCTCGATCTTTCCAATCATATCGATTCCCCACATCGAGAATGGCCATGGCGATGACATCATATTCAGAGGACTTGGAGGCACATGGATCTTATCAGCATAGATTTGGCACTTGTGACACTTCCTTGCGAACTTGAAACAGTCAGTCTCCATAGTCAGCCAAAAATAACCTGCCCGCAGCAGCTTTCTCGTCATAGCATGCCCACCAGCATGCGTACCAAATGTACCTTCGTGTATTTCCTCCATGAGTAGCTTTGCCTCTCTTTCGTCAACACAACGCAACAGCACCAAATCGTGGTTTCTTCTGTATAAGACACCATCTGGATTCAAATAGAAGTTACCCGCTAATCTCCTGAGAGTCTTCTGATCTTGACTGGATGCCCTAGCCGGATACTCTTTGTTCTTCAGGAAATTAAGGATATCAAAATACCACGGTTTGTCGTCGGATGCTTCATCAATAGCAAATACGTAAGCCGGTCTGTCAAGCCGGGAGATAATGATTCGGGGAGCCTCGTTCCAGAAGTTGACTTTGTACATGGAAGACAAAGTGGCGAGAGCGTCAGCCATTTGATTTTGTGCCCGCGGCATGTGATGCAATTCAACCTTGTCGAAGAAAGGCAACAATCTCCTTGCATAATTCATGTAATGTATCAAGTTGGGCTGACGTGTCTCCCATTCCCCTTTTATCTAATTCACGACCAGAGCTGAATCTCCGTAAACGTCTAGATTTTTGATTCGCAAATCAATGGCTTCTTCAAGCCCCATTATACAAGCTTCGTATTCGGCCTCATTGTTGGTAACAGCAAAGGTCAACCGGGCAGTAAACGGGATGTGCGACCCGTGTGGCGTAGTAATGATTGCCCATATTCCGCTACCGTAAGCATTCACAGCTCCGTCAAATATCATCTTCCACTTGGAACCCAACTCTGGCCCCTCATCTGGCAACGACTCTTCACAATCTTTCATCTTTAGGTACATGATATCCTCGTCAGGAAAATCAAACCTCATCGATTGGTAATCTTCAATAGGTTGCTCCGCCAGATACTCGGACAGTACGCTCCCCTTTATAGCCTTTTGCGAGACGTATTGGATGTCATATTCAGTCAAGACCATCTGCCAACGGGCAATTCTTCCTGACAACGCCTGCTTTTCGAATACATATTTGATCGGATCCATCTTCGAGATGAGCATGGTTGTGTGATTCAGCATGTATTGCCTCAAACGCTTGGCGGCCCAGGCTAGCGCGCAACAAGTTTTCTCCAGCATTGAGTATCGAGATTCACAATCTGTAAATTTCTTACTCAAGTAGTAGATCGCATGCTCTTTTCTTCCTGTCTCGTCATGTTGACCGAGAACACAACCCATGCTTCCCTCAAGAACCGTCAAATACATGATCAAGGGTCTCCCTGCTACTGGGGGTATCAAAATAGGAGGCTCCTGCAAATACTGCTTTATTTTATCGAACGCCTTTTGACAATTTTCGTTCCACGTTACAGCTTGATCTTTCTTCAATAGCTTGAATAATGGTTCACACGTGGCAGTTAAGTGAGATATGAACCGAGCGATGTAGTTCAACCTCCCCAAAAATCCGCGCACCTCTTTCTCTGTTTTAGGCGTCGGCATTTCTTGAATCGCTTTTATTTTATCAGGATCGACCTCTATTCCTCTTTCGCTTACGATAAACCCCATCAATTTACCCGATCTCACCCCGAAGGTGCATTTGTTAGGGTTCAGCCTCAGCCTGAACTTCCTAAGCCTTTTAAATAACTTCAGCAGATTCACCAGATGCTCTTCCTCCGTCTGGGATTTGGCAATCATATCGTCAACATAAACTTCAATCTCTTTATGCATCATATCATGGAAAAGAGTCGTCATAGCCCGCTGATATGTTGCCCCAGCATTTTTCAAACCAAAGGGCATCACTTTGTAGCAAAATGTTCCCCAAGGCGTTATGAAAGTAGTCTTCTCCATATCCTCTGGCGCCATTTTAATCTGATTATAGCCTGAAAAGCCATCCATGAAGGAGAATACGGAGTATTGAGCAGTATTATCAACTAGCACATCAATATGAGGAAGCGGAAAATCGTCTTTTGGGCTTGCTTTATTCAAATCTCTATAATCCACGCACATTTGAACCTTGCCATCTTTCTTTGGCAGGGGTACGATGTTAGCAACCCATGAGGGATATTTTGTCACAGCCAGGAAACCAGCGTCCCACTGTTTTTGAACTTCCTCTTTGATCTTCACTGCCATATCTGGTCGAGTTCTGCGAAGCTTTTGTTTGACCGGCGGGCAATCTTCTTTCAGTGGCAGGCGGTGCACAACCATATCTGTATCGAGCCCTGGCATATCTTCATACGACCAAGCGAATACATCGCTATACTCCCTGAGCATTTCAACCAGTCTTCGCTTGATATCGCCCTGCAGTGCGGCTCCGATACGAATATTCTTCTCAACCCCTTCCGACCCTAAGTTGATAATTTCGATGACCTCGTCGTGAGGCAGAATGGCTCTTTCCTCTTGCTTCACCAACCAAGACAGTTCTTCAGGGACGTCGCTATCTTCGACAACCTCTTCTTCGGCTTGAAGTACCGGATGCTCAAAGTCGGGATGAGTCATAGGTGGTTCAAGGATGTCATCTGAAAATGTTATCCTGCAAAAGGAAGGGTTAAGTGCTTCAAAATGCGTATAAAGCGAATAACCACGTTGCCATTTTATTGAAAAATATAAAACAAGAAAGACAGGGATTACGGTATTTGCACATGAAAAAACGCCATTTATTTAATGATTAACACGCAATGTTCATAACAACACAGCCCTAAGCAAAATCCTGATGCCCCGGGCAGGACATCAGATTATTCAACAATTAATAAAGCAAGGCATTACTGTTTAAAAGTCACAGGAACAAGCTCCTGAATAGACCAGTTGCACAGTCCTTGTCCTGGCGTGCTTGGCTGAATCCAGGCATCCATATCACAGTCGCTGTCTCCTTCGTCAGACTCCGATGCAGCATTGATGGTTTCATGACATACTCCACTGGCAGAGATGGTTATTGGCCCTCTGAAACGAGGTGCCCCCACAGCAGGTGTTGACGACGACGGTTGGTACCCCAGCCCGAACCGGTCCATCTTTACAGGAATATCCAGCACTTTGCCCCAGCCCTTTGCTTCTCCTGCCTCCACTAGAGCTTGAGCTTCTTTATACGACGAGACAACTATCTCCGACACTTTGCTCGGCCCGGGACCTTTGTCCTTGATATGCAACCCTTCAAATGCCTGGCAAGGTGTTTCGTGGATCTCTCCATCGACCTCCACATATTTAAATGACGACAGATGGCTGACCAGGATGTCTTCTTCTCCGCATACGGTTACTACGCTGTCTCCGACCATATATTTCAACTTCTGATGCAGGGTAGACGTGACTGCCCCAGCCCCATGGATCCAAGGTCTTCCAAGCAAGCAGCTATACGCAGGCTGTATATCCATGATATAAAACTCAGTTGCAAACACCTCCGGCCCTACTTGCAGGGGCAATGTGATCGATCCAAAGACTGTTCTTCGCGTGCCGTCAAAGGCTCTAACTACCAAGTCACTGGGCGTGCACAGGATTCCTCTGACATCCAACTTCATCATCGCTTTCTTGGGCATCACATTCAAAGACGATCCGGTGTCGACCAATACATGCGACATTACTGATCCTCTACACTCGACAGATATGTGCAGCGCCATATTATGATCTCTCCCTTTCGGGGTCAAATCGAAGTCGGTAAAGCCCAAGCTGTGGCCTGCATTCACATGTGCCAACACTCCTTCCAGCTGATTCACGGAGACGTCTTAGGGTACAAAGGAAGTATCCAGGACCTTCAACAAAGCATTTCTGTGAGCTTCCGAACACAAGAGCAATGACAAGATGGATATTTTGGACGGCGTCTGTTGCAGATGCTCCACAATCTTATAATCACTTTTTCGAATCAAGCGCATGAACTCTTCTACGTCTTTCGATGCCGCTCCTTTTTCGCTCGCTTGCACTGGGACATTCTCAACCACCTTCCCTTTTCCTTTTGATAGTCTTTCGGCCTCGACTTCAGGTGATATAAAGATCCTACCACTTCTTGTCATACCTCCTGAACCAACAACATTGTCTACAGTCTCGGCTGGCTATTTATCAACATCAATCTTTATCCCGTCACAATACACCTCCAACCCATATGACCAGGGGACTGCTTTTGTATTCTCGTACGGGATCGGTCCGGCCTTAGTTATGGTGATCGGTGGTCGGTGAACCGGTGCTGCAATAGTGATTGTCTTTCGAGGAATCGTTACAGTGGCCACATCACTCTGATCATCTGCTACCTCCCCTGCAGGCTCTTCGGTTGCTGCTCGGTCAAACTGCAATGTGCCTCCATCAATTAGAGCCTGAATGCCTTTCTTCAAATCATCACACCCCCCAGCTAGGGTCCAGCATTCTAAGCAATACTCGTCACATCCTGGATAAACACCCCCTTGCAACAATCTGCTTTTTATCTCGCTCAGCGGCGTCTTTAAATCGTCGACATTCATAATCAGATTCAACCCTTCCTCAGTCAGAATGGCGTTTGCCCCATGATTAGGCATGGGCTTCTGCACTATATTCGGACCTGCCGTTCCGAAATTGATAGTCTTATTGTCCAAAAGATCCTGCACAACGTGCTTAAAAGCATGGCAACCCTCTACATCGTGGCACCGGAGCCCCAGAGTGGAACTCGCAATGCCTGCTTGCATCATAACCATACGGAGGAGTTCCCGTTATCGGTGCCAGAGTTCTTTTTTCTACCAAATTTAGACCCAACAGCGTCTGCAACAAATCTGCATAGGTTGAGGGAGGCTTCTCAAACACTCTTCTTAGTTTACCACCCTGGAATCTTCGCTGAGCCTGCTTTGCCTCCTGCTGTGGCTGCTGCTGCTGCTGCTGTTGTTGCTGCATTGGCTGCTGCTGAAACAGTTGTGGTGGTTGAAGTGGTTGTTGTTGATATGGGATAGTAACACTCGCCACCTGCTGCGGCTGATGATATTGGTTCCGACCTCTGCCTCGGCCTCCAAATACTGCACTTGCCTCGCCCTGACGGCGCCCACCAAAAGCCTTCCTATTGCTGCCAGATCCAGTTGATTCCTCAGCCTGGAACTTTCCTTGTTTAATGTTACGTTCAATCTTCTCTCCCATCAGAATTAAATCTGAGAAACTGGCCAGAGATGTATGAAACAACATGTCATGAAACAAGCCTGTGAATATGCCGACGAACATGTCGTTCATTTCTTTGTCTTCTAAAGGAGGACGGACCCTGGCAGCCATATCGCGCCACCTTTGCGCGTACTCTTTAAAGCTCTCCCCCTTCTTCTGCGACAACCCTGTCAATTGGACCCGATTGGGCGCCAAGTCGCTGTTATACTTGTAGTGAGCTACAAATGCCTCCGCCAATTGCTTCCATGTCTTGATATTAGTTGGCTCCAATCCCATGTACCACTCTAGGGAAGGGCCTGACAGACTATCCTGAAAGAAATGCATTAGCATTCTCTCATCAGTTGAGTATGCAGACATCTTTCTGTAATAAGCCCGTACGTGCACTTTCGGACATATGTCTCCTTTATACTTATCAAACGCAGGAGCTTTGAATTTGATTGGCACCCTCAAGCCAGGTACCAGCCCCATTGTTGCCATGTCCAAGCCCACAACACTTTGGTTCAAGACTCCCCTCATCTGCTCTTCTAGCAGTCTGATCTTCTGGGAGTTATCCATCGGCCCTTCGAAACCTCCGCCGGAGAAAGCGTCCTCCTGCTGATCTTCTTGCCACATACCATTCCCCGCTCCGTACCCATCATATTCGTTATTGCGGCCAGCTCTAATCTGATTCATCCCTGGGCCTCGGCCTCTGTTGCCGTATCCCTGAACACCTCCAGCAGGCCCAAAAGCCATTAACCCAGCGCTGTTTCCGTTTCCGAAACCTCCGTAACCCTGATTGGCCACACCATAACCATCTTGCCCAAAGCCTTGAGCATTGAAACCATACTTCCCAGCATTATCGAATCCCTGATCATTGAACCCGAATCCAGCATTGACAAAGCCGTTGCCTCCCATATTATCACCCAAGTTGACATCACCAAGCCCAACGTTGTGGACAGCAGTCTCGTTCCCAACTCCGACGTTACCGTTCCCAGCAGCGGTAGCGTTGTTGACATTAGCAGCAGGTATATTGACTACAGGTGGGGCCACTGGCGTGGGAGTGCCGTCTCCATGAACAGTGTCGACTCGCACAGACTGATGATCCTCATTACCGTGACCAGCATTTTGGGCCAATAGAGGCTGCACCATGGCTTGCAAATTCTCCTGGCCTTTTGCAATAGCTTCCATGGTCTGCATAAAGAGAGCTAGCTTCTCGCGCACATCTTGCATCTCGTTCTACATTTGATCCATGATTCTTCGACAGTTGGTGCGAGTGGAATAGCGGTGCGGGTGCTGATCTGCAATCCTGAAAAGTACCTGAAGCAAAGTAGGAAATAAGACACCATCCCAAGATTACCTGTAATGCGATATGAATATGAATTCAATGCAATGTGTGTCTGTGCATTAGGGAGATTCATTCCCCGATTCTAGTGTGAAGGTGCCGGTGCAGTAACAGTGCTAGAAATATAAAGATCGGAGCTGAATCACAGAAAGCCTCATATATTGCTGAGAAATCAATAAGCCCGGAATACAATATCACTGAGAGTACAACAAGAAGGCATGACCTCAACCAACAATCCTGGTGATGGTCAGCACTATGCAAATAAAGCATACAAGTTACTACATGAAATGATCAAATCCTCCCATAAGTCTGGTACTCTTCTAGCAGCTTCTTGGTCTCCGGATGACTTGGTCAAGCAAGCAGCCCTTCAACAAGTTGGTTTCTTTTCTTAAGAACACGCCGCACGTCTTCAGCAGTTTCTTCCCATGCCCCCTCTCCAAAACGATCCTCAAGTTTACGCTTCTGAGACACAGCTTCATCTCTGCCTTTGATAGCCTTGTTCAGTGCGTTCTGGAGACTATACCGGGTCATCACTTCTTCTTCACACTTCTTGATGCTGGACTTCAACTGCTCTTCGAGGTCGGAAATTTGCTGCTTCAACTTATCCTCCCTCTTCTTATTGTTGGTGAGCGTAGCATTCCAAGTCTTATTGCAAGAAGAGATCTCTCGGTGAGCGATGTCAAGCGCTTTCTTCTTGGATTCAAGCATGTCATAGGAGCTTCTGAACTCTTGCCCCAGACGTTCGCGCTTCTTCCTCTCCTCAGTCAACTCAGCCCCTAACCTGTTCATTAGCTCAATCTGCTGTTGGAAAGCATGCACGGTCTTGTTTTTCTCGCTGCGCATCTGGGCTAGCTCCTGCTCTAACCCTTCGTTGATCTTCATCAAGGCTTCTTTTTCTTTCACAACTTTCTCGTAAGCCTCCCTAGAAACAGTAGTTGGCTCTGCTACCGGAAGAGGAACAAGAACTGGTGCATCTGGAAATGGCATTCTCAACTGACTGGCTCTCTCCTGGATCCACTCTCTGTAAGGTGCATAGGCCTGACAGTCATTCTTCCCTAACAACGGCTTCCCTCTTCGGTTAATACGCGTCCAGGCATGCTGCAATTTGGCCAATAACTCCCCCTTCAAATCTCCGGTGAAGTACAGAGATTCCTGTACTTCTTCCTCCTTTGGCGGGTTCTTCAGCGCATATCCGAACTGACGAATGAACAGAGGAGGGTTGTAGTTAATACACCCTTTTCTTCCAATTAGCGGCACATTAGGGTACCCAGAACAACTGAATATAAGCTCAGATCCCAACAGATCTCTATCAAACCACTCAACGTCTTCGGAAGATAGCCTCATCAGGCGCTCTGACCAGCTGGCGGTGGTTGCACTCTCTACAAAAGATCCCTTCATAGGAAGATGACTCTTGAACCACATATTCAACAAAGGAGGACAGCAGTACACAACCTTTCCCCTTCTGTTTTCGTTCTTGTAGTGCAAGGAGTGGTAGAAGTCCCCGATCAACGTTGGCACTGGATTGCCGGCAGCGAATAGATGGAAAGCGTCCAAGTCTACGAAATTGGGCAAGTTAGGGAATAGCACAATCCCATAAATGCATAGAGCCAAAATAGCATTGAAAACCACCCAACATCCGTTCTTGGCATACTCCTGAGCTTTACCCACCAGGAAATCAAGAGAGAACCCTGAAACCCCAAGCCAAGAAGTCAATAACAGTTCTGCAGCGTCCATATGCAAGGCTTTGGCTAAGTCCTCCAGCCTGGGCTCAGCAGCAGAGTGAATAAAGGGAACCTTGTTCTGCACAGGTAACTCAGTAAACTCCACATACTCCTCAATGGTAGGCCCTAGAATGAAGTCAGTAAACGTAAAACATCTCAATGCGGGATCATAGAACTGCATCAAGGTGTATAGCCCGTTCATCTCATCAGTAGTGGGCTTGCAGACTAATCTCAGTAATCTCCCATGATTCATTCTGAAGCTTCTCCTAACCTCCTCATCAGCAAGAGATATCAGACCAAGCAAAGAAGTAATATCAGGTGAAGGCAGCTTATACGCAACTGTTTTCCTCAAACCAGCCATAGTCAATACTCAGAAGTCTGGGCACTAGAATCGGAGGATATGTAAATGCACCTGCAGCACAGACACACGTTAATGGGATGCAATGATAATGGGTATGCAACAATGCAATGCAAGTAACATGCAACAGGGGCCGAATGCCGTAGCTGAATAGCCTGGACCATGTCAAGAAGTCTCAGATAGACTCTATAGAAGTCCTCAAACCCTGGTCTCAGGTAAACCTGAAACAAAACCCCGACAATGGTCTCTGACAGACCTCAAACCATAACTCCAACTGGTCTCTGACAGACCTCAGAACACATCTCCAACTGGTCTCTGACAGACCTCAGAACACATCTCCAACTGGTCTCTCACAGACCTTATAATTCATCTCCAAATGGTCTCTGACAGACCTCATAACTCTCCATAAATACCCAGGATCTCTGATCAAGAAATAACCGGTATCTGAAGGTCTAGTTACCTGCATAACCCCAAACCCTCTCACAGGTGGATGTCCTAGTAACTGACAAAGGTATGGCATCCTATGCGGTCGTCGGCGTCACAGACTTTCAGGGTTGATGATACGATTCCCAGAAGGAGTGGCATCATCAAATCCTGAAGAGGCCTCACTTAGCCAACTTCTAAATGATCGGTTCCCGGAGTCGACAATTCAGCTGACCAACAACCCCTTCGACCCAAAGGGTAGAAAAAGAAGCCAACCAGAAGAACCTCGTCCGAGTGTAGATTTCATGAGACACTAATGCAAGCAAAGCCGTCACGCACCCACTACTTTCTACTCTAATTCTAGGTGCACTCAAGCCTAGGTCCGGCTTATCTCTCAATCATAGAACCACCCGTCACAACCAAATACAGCAATAATAATCAATATATATATAGAGCTGAAAATAAAGGTCAGAAATATAAATCCATACAAAATCCTCGACGGGAAAACAAGCGTTAGGATTGACTCTCTTAAGGGACGTTGGATCCCAAATGCATAAGAACTATCGCAGTCCTCAGCAGCCAGGGGACGTTGGATCCCCAGCAGAGTCGCCAGCTGTCGCTACTGCGAAAATCGGCGCCGGCTGAACAGAAGAGTCGCCACTGTGCGTTATTTATCCCACGGGAGGGAAAGGAAACGCTCAGAGTAAACCTCGCACAACACGGGAAAGGTATGGTCGTCGCAACCAAAACTTGGATTCGGGAGTCGGTTACGCAAGGGGAAGGTATTAGCACCCCTCACGTCCGTCGTACTCGACGGGATCCTCGCTTGTTTTCGGGTATGGATTGTTAATTCTATCTAAACTAAAGGTCAGGGGTTAAAGGAAAAGAAAATGACTCGGCAAAGTATCGCACTTTATGCCTACGTATTCCCGTCTGGAACGAGAAATCAGAGTCAACGTAGTTCGCCTACCTACGGGAAAGGAGGGGAAGGTTGCTCGCTAGGATATCGCATCCTATGCCTACGTACTTTCACACAGTATGAAAGATCAGAACAAACGTAGTTCGGGCCACGTACGACACAAGTCTGTCTTGATTGATTTTATTCCTTCTGAAAAAGGTTTTTCCGATTAACAGTCCTAGCGGATAAAAATGACGTTTTGATGAGTTCACATTTTTTTACGAAAGGAGTGTCTTTTATTGTGTTTGAAATATTTAGTGTGTTTTTTCTGTTTGTTTTGAGAAAGAAGAGACAGAGCTCTAACCTACGGTTGCGAAGGGAAACAAACTAACCTAGTGTTATCATGCATGGGTTAAGACCTAATGTCTATCAGGCTCCTCTCTTGCGCAGAGAGAAACAGAGATCCTAAGGGAATAGATGGAAACAGAAACAATATCAGATATATACAGTAAAGCAGTAAAATGCATGAATGCAGCAATACAAGCGAGGCAAGGGAGTCCCACTCAACCTCGAACCTAGAAAACAACAGGCAAAAGCGAACAAAATTCACTTTCAACCTAACAGGTCAATTAGCAAGCAATACAGTCAGGGAAATTCAAACAATACATCAAAAATTATAAACAGCAAAATCTTCACCACCATCTGTCTTCAAGTCATCTCCAACCATCTACAGGCTTCAAGCAAGCATCAATCTCCATCTCCACAGCTTTCCAGCAAGATCCTGATCATCAATCTTCAGTCTACAATGGCTTTTCTTCAAGTCTCAATCTCCAGGAGGAATATCAGTCAACAAGATGAAGTGAATGAATGTTAGACAGTTAATTACCTACCAAGGGTGGTTCATCAACTGTTAACATTAAACAGAAAGTTTCCCCTCAAAAGTTCTATCTTTCAAATACATTCACGGATCCTTCCAAAGGGAGGAGGTGGATATTTGAAATAGACTTTGAATCATAGGGAAAGGATGGATGCAGACAAGGCATTCCATGTTTGAGAAACAAGCTTTCTAATCTAGAGCTCTGCCTAGCTCCTAAACCCTAATCTCCTCAACAGCTACTAGCAGGAATCTCCTCATCCACTCTGGAAGTTGGCCTTCAGTCTCTGGATCTCCAATGGCTTCATTCTCACAAGTCTTCAGCTCTCCCAATCCCCAAGCAATCCCAATACCCACACAGACAAATCAATAATCCCCAGAGGGCACACCACACCAGTCACACAAATATATACAGTAATATGCTAATAGCAGTAGGGGAATCCTAGTGATTTCTAAGGGAATCTATCCTATACCCATAACCCCTATAGTCCATACCCCCAAAATCAAATGAAAATTTCCTAAAAGAATTAAACTATCTCACCTAAGTTGATTTAAAACCCTAATTTGATTCATGTTGTTCTCACCTAAACTAAACACCAAAAATTAACTCCTAAAAATATGAACTAAATTGTATTCACAAGCTAATAATGTCTATTAATCAACCTAAAAAGAATGGGTGAAAAATATCAAAGCAACTAGTGGAACAAAAATTATCAAAATAATGCATGAAATGAAACACCTAAAATAGGCATTTATTTGGAAAATATGGGAAAAATATCAAATAAAAAATAAAATGCAATTTTTATTTTTTATAATTTTGTAGACATCTTGAAGAAATTAATGCAAAAAGAATCATTAAAAAATAAGGTTTTTATGATTTATTATGATTTTTATAAAATGCATGAAAATGGAAAGAAATTAAAAATTAAAATATAAAGAAATAGAGGGAGGGGGTGAGAATAGCCAATGCGCTCAGTTATAATCTCAGGTGGGCCACCAGCTGGGAGGTGTGAATATCAATAATCCCTAGGCCCATGAAGCAATCAGAAACCAACAAAAAATAAAAAAATGAGAACGGTGCAAATAGTCATTAATTCAGTTCATTTACGTTGGGCTTGGTTATTGGGGGTGGCACTAGCAATGAAATTTCAAGGCCCACTCAGAAACTTAAGTGAAACGGGGCGTTTCACTCCTAGGTCATCCCTCCGTTTTCAACTTCAAACGTGGACCCTTGGATTAGATCCCCAGTCAAGGTCAAAATCCTGATCGTGTGGCCATGGCTTCGTCATCAACCTCCAGCCAAACCCTAAGCTCTGAAACCCTAACCATGCACGAATCATACTCTCCTCTGTTCTCCCTCATACCTCCATGGATTCACACGACTCCAAGAGCAAATTTGCTCTATGAACTTCCATCTACACAGCCATGATAATAACTTCTCCTAAAACTCACTCCATCAACCAATTCGATAGGAATAACAGTCATAAGCCACCATTAACACCTGCTATCAACTGCTCCAATTCTTGCCACAATTTATCCTAACCTAATCTTCACCTCATGCTAGTCATTCTAAGCTTTATAATGAGAATTATCGTGCCATATTCCATGTGTTATGAACCTTAACAGAATTGGTGCACTCTGGTCAAACTCCATGAAACTTGTCCAAACTCTGTGGAAATCATCATCTAACCTAACTTAACCAGTCTAAGCTAACAAAACCCTATCATGCTGACTAAACTATGCAAATCGAGCAGAGATACCAACCTGGTTTAAAATGGAGATACAGCTATGGAAACCCTTGAATCAATGCTTGCAGGGACTTGAAACTGATCCACACACTACCACTTTGATTCTGTATGCAAAGATCTTGGCTCAAACTTCTTGTATCATGTGATTCCAATTTCTTGCACCTTGAATGATTAAACTTGTATGGCACTATCCTTGATTGATTCAGCCAAATTCTTATGAGAATTGTAATCTATGGATGATGGTGATGAGGATCAGATCAAGAAGTGTAAGAATTGAGGGAGATTTGAGAGAGTTTGAGATATTTTTGCAAAATGGAGAAAGTGAATGAAACTTGGGGTTTTGAGAAAATGTAATCACCAACCATGGCATGAACCATCTCATATCAATATATACATGAAGTTAGAAACTCCTAGAAGCTTGGAGAAGCTTCCCTTGCACAATTTCCCTTGGATTTGGTTTATGTATCTTCCATTACAAGTAACTATGGATAACTCCCAAAATGTGAACTAAGCTCAAAATTCTACTTTAGACAATGTCTTTAAAATGATCTTTCCATTCAAAATGACCTATAATTTTGCTTCATTTGGCCAAAATATGAAAAATCTCATTTTTAAGGTCATTTTTATTCATTAAATCCAACAATTTTGAAACCTTGTGCTATGAATCTTTCCAATCTCTCATGGTCATTTTTCTAGACTCAAAATTTCATTTGGAACAAGTTTGATGTTGTAAAGTTTTCCATTTGAAGCTCCCTTGTATGAGTTTTGGGCATAGGTTAAAATGACCTGTAATTCTCAAATGACCAAAATACCCTTTGCTTTCCAAGACCATAAGTGGAGTTCCACAAATCATATGAAGGCATACTATACCATTCTAGAAAGCTAAGACAATGAGGAACAACCCTTATGTTGACCAGAAATTCATTTGAAATCTCCTTGAGGGTTAAAAATAGCTTGTAAGTCAAGTCACTTTCACAGACAAAATTTCAGATACCTCATATGACCTGTAACTTGCAAGGACCATAACTTGAGTTCTATAAATCTCCTTGATGTCTTCCACCACTCAAATTAAAGGTCTTGAGATCCTCTACAAGTTTCATGTTGGCCAAGGATCCATTTGAAGCTTGAATTTTGACTTATCTTGCTTGGGGATTTGACCTAAACTAGGGGATTTTACACAGAAACCCTAATTTAGAAACTCCTCTTCTCCTTGATTTCTCTTGAATTCTCCTTGGCATACCACCATATCCTCTTCTATATGACAAATGATGAACCCCACATCTCTTCAATAGCCCTCAATGCCCTTCCATCAGTCATTTGACCTAGGGTTGACCCAGGGTTGACCTAGATGAAACCCTAGTTGACTGTCTTCATCCACAACTCTTATGACTACACCAATGACTTGTCTTCTTCCCCAAATGACTTTCTAAGTCCTCCAAGATGTCTAGATACTCCCCATGCCTTCAATTCACAGCTCACCACTTCCTTGATGATCCTCAGATACCCTCAGATAGGAGATAGATGCACTGCTTGATCCATTGACTCCTTAGCTTTCAAATTCTTTCTGATGACTTGAATGAGATTGAATTAGAATAATAACCTCTTGATAGGCTCATAGAGATGAGAATAATGGCTGGTCCCCTGTTGGATGACTTGCTATGCTATGCTATGCAGATGATTAGATTATGTACATGACTCTATATGCAAATGCTAATGTAATTGAAACATAAACCAGGTGAATAAGGTTGAGCAAATTTTAGGGTGCAACACACTACTACTGAATGGGATGAATGACAGTCCTGGTTATGTTCATTGAAGCGTATGATCAAGACTAGGCAGAATGTCAGGTTAAGTTAAAAAGAAGATTTTATTAGTCGCAACACTATTAGAAATATTATGTTTTTCAAAGAATTTACTTGTGGATTTAAACTAAATTTTTCTCATAAAACGTATTTTTGTGGTTTTTTTAATCATTTGTGGTTTTTAGTTAAAACCTTCATGAGTATTATTTCGGTAGAAAATTTTGTATGTAAATTCGTAGAAAATATCTGTTGATAAAATAGCAATTAATTTTGTAAGTAAGATCGTAGGTTAATCCGCGATAAATCAAGAATTTGCAGCTAATATATTTATAAAATAAAATAAAAAAGTATTTTATTTTTTTACTAATATGAAATGTCAAAAGTATTAGAATCTCTTCATCTTCATAGTAAGTTAAATTAAACTAAAGTAAACTTTTACTTTTTATATGCATAATTTAACATATGATTTTATAGCACAGACTCAACAACGACATATGATCCTTTCGGCTACATCGTTTTGCTGCAGTGTTGTTAAGTGTGAAATTGTACTGATTTTGAGTGTGAATAAATGACACTTATTGACTTGATTCGTTGGTTTTCCGTTAATAATCCTTCATTTTTGTGTACTTTTTATATAGTTTACACATTGTTGTATATATTGCGTTTTCATGTACATATCAGTGAGTTTGATAGTTTTTCATCTGTTTTTATAGGTAATAATACATGGTTGATGAGGATCTCAAGAATGATGAAGGCACATCATAAAAATATTTTTGGACTAACATAGGATTGTAAGCCACTAATTTGCCTTTTTGAAATAACTGGTGTTATTGCTTCGCTTGAAGAAAGTATTATATGCAATTTCTTTTGATGGGAAGCCCATTGCTTTACTGAAATCAGCAACCTTTTAATTCTACAAAAGTAGACCTCAGAGAAGAATCAGCAACCTTTTAAGTTTCTTTTGAATTGACTTTTAGCTTCCATGTTCCTTATTAGTTCTATTTTCCATCATAGATGAAACATGAACCTAAGAGCATTTATGTGCTGCCATTTAAAATTAGTTTCATTATTTTGCTTCAAATCCCCTAATGACTTGCAAGTAACAAGTTTAATTCTATGAGAGAAGAAGTCCTCACTAGTAACAAGTTCAGTTCTAACTGCTTTCCTAACATGTCTTGCTTCATATTTTTTTAGTTTCAAGCACCTAATTATATCTCTTGAATACTAATTTTCCAGGGATGGAGAATTACATCTTTTTCCATTCACTTCAATTGATGTTTTTGTCATCTAGTGGCCTCCATTCTTAGTTGCTAGCAAGGTATGTCATTTGAGTTTTTCTGTAAGGCCAATAGTTTATATCAGTGTTAACTATTGCAGATGTCATACCATGATGGAAAGGCAAAAATCCTGCATAAAACATCATGTAACCTCCATACTTCACAATTTGGTCATGGATGTGGTTGAAAAATCAGCCACCACAATCCACCATGGTGCGTCCATGGCTGATATTTGACAACAATGGTTTATATTAATTGAATTGTAGTACCTTTTTCTTTATTACTAAATCTCTTTCAATATGTGATAGATTCATATAGTTGTTGACATTGCAAAAGATTATAGGAAAGATGATATTTATTTATTTAAAAAGATTATGAGTGATGGTTACATGTACTAAGTAGTTGTCGTATACTATGAGACTTAAGGAAATCATACTGAGCCTTCTCCAAGATGTAGAAGATAGGCATTAAGAATATAAAAAAAAACTTTATAGCCTATTTTCACCAATTTGATTATCTTTGTATTAGAATCCTAATGATTTTTTTGGTTTCTTTCATGTATCATAAATGGTTATAAAGCTTATACGCTACAAAGTAGAAGAATGCATAGAACATAAAAAATTTGTCAAAGAATTCAAAATGAGTGGCTTACCTTCACTAATGATTTTTTGGGTTTCTAATAAGCTCCTTCATCTTTGTCAAGCGTTAGCCAAAAGTGATTTTGGTACTGCACTTCAAATTTAGGTAAGTCAATTTCGAACCTTATTTGCATTATGCTTGGTTGTGGAATATGTTTTTGCTCTTACCTTCAGATAAAACTTTCTTACTTGTTTGTATCTTATCATGTTTTTCATAACTTGCTGATAAAAGCTATGTCTTTGTGAAAGCACGGTTATTTGGAATTCATCAACAAATGTTGTTTGAAACACCAAGAATTTTATCAATATGTTTGCATTGGTTGTTCAACTCATTATGCAAATATATTTGCCTTTGTTGACATGATTCACATGGATGATCAATATTGTCTTGGCACATTAGTTGTTTTGCTTCTTCATCACTTTAATCTGTGTGGATTATGGAACTGTCATGAGCCTGTACTGAGTTCTTGGAGTTTCAGGTTTTTGTTGACATGTTGGTTTGATGTTGGGCATGCTGTCCAATTTCTGTTGATAGGGTTTATTAACCTGAAATTCTCATTGGCATTTTAAGGTTTATGTGGATTAATTCATAGCATGTTTGACTAAATTGTTGGTTTACAAATTCTGCATAAGTCCCTAGCTATTATAAACTCATTGGTGCATTTTGTTTTTGCCAATAATCTACTTAGAGGTTTGTCAATCTTTGATATCATTAAGTGTCCATTTCTAAAAAATTTGCAAGATGAGAGTAGAATCTTGATCTTTGGCAGTATTGTTTTAGAACATTTGTGTGTGCTTGATCAAGTTGTTTGTTTACTTTGGTCAAGATGCAAATTTCTTTAGAGAGTACTTTTCATCATTTGCAGTTTTGACAGCCATGACTTTGTTAAGGAACTAATTCGTTCATCACAGGTATTGCAATTATTATGCTTAACTGCTTGGAATTTTAATGCTAAAAGATTAGTCAATGATGTTAATGTTGCAAAATATTAGGAGGTTTAAGTTTGTGAAATGTTTGACTGTTAGGGAACTGTTTTGAGTTAGCTATGTTTGCAACATCTTTGAATGACGATGCTTAGGTTTTGAGTTAGCTATATTGAACTTTGCATTGTTTCGTTGATGAATGATTTATTACAAATAGAATGTATTGTGAATGATTTGCTTTATGGAAAATATTTGTATTTGTCTTTGTCCCTCATACTATCTTTGTAATCATAGTTTTGACTGTTATGAGATTTCCAACTTTTCTTCCTTGTTCACATGCTTTGATTGTTAGCTACGCTTGGTCGTGATAAGAGATTCAGAGTTAAACTTTGTGGTATATTTAAGTTGTTGGTGATTCTTATGTGTATTGAAGTTCTGAAATATGCATGTTTTGGTTTGGAGTGTGTCGTGAGCGTGCGGTTCACATTGTTTTTATTCATGTTATAAGTTTATGACCACCTCTTTGTAAATAACTTGCAAGCTATATGAAGTCTTGGTATGCTGAAATTTGTGCAGCCTGCTTGTAGCTTTGTGTGGAATTTGTTAGCAAAGAGATAATTAGCGTACGGTCGAGATTCAGAAGTCTTAGCGTTATCCATATAGTTATGTTACTGTTGTCTGTTATGATTGATCTGCACTTTGTATGCTGCCCTGCTTTTGGATTTCAAGTTTTGTTCCATCATGTTAATGAATGTTACGACGTTGACGCTTAACGGTGATAATTTCAAGTGTTGTTTGGTATTGCGTTCAACTTTTAGCTATTTTCTCTGAGACCTGTTTATCGCAATTGTGTTTTGGCAAAACGTTGCAGCTTTGCATTGTTATGATTAATATCAGTGGTATCATGTATGTTACTTTGAGAGTCGATTTTCTCCGAATATTGTTTGTGATACTTGCTGCAATACAGTGTCAAAATCATAAGGAAGTCATTTGTTCTCTTCCTGCTATTTCTCTTGAAATAAGTTTGTTGGTCAATAACTTTATTTAAATGTTTCAACTTCATTCTAATGGTATTGTTTGTGTTTCATTATAATTAATTTTTGGAGTTTGATATGATGCTACAAGTGATGTGAATGATCATGTTAGCAACCTGTAGCATGAATAATACCGCACCGTTACAATTGATTTTTCTTTCTTTAGAAGTTTTATTGTTTCAGTTTCAGTTTGTTGATTTGGCACTAGTGTAAAACCGTATGGATAATGATACTAGAACCCATCTATAGAGTGTTATCCAAACATCAGATATGCCCATTATATCACATATTTTGAGATTAAACAAAGTCTGTGTTGTGTTAGGTTTTAGAGATGTTGTTTCGGTATGGAAATTTTGTTTCTTTCTGCAGTATCTTCATCGGTATATTAGCACCATGAGGCCTATACATGACTGATACGCTGTGCTATTTACGGTTGCAATTGTGTGGCTATTTGCACAGCTTTTAACTGCTTCCACTGCATATAACCACAAGTCAGCAAGCACACAGAATAGCTGCCGCACTGATCGTGCTGAACTCGTTACTTTCACTAAATGGTAAGAATAATTCCAGGCTGGTTTCGTCAATTAGTTCTGATCATTTACATAACATGGCTAAGCAAATTGCTACAGGGTGTATCTTCCTTACCCTTTTCAATGGGGGCCTCCTACATTCAATGTTCTGGAAGCATTTCCTATGATGGCTGCTTCTATAGTTTCTCTTTTTGAGGTATCCACTAATTCCTTAGCACACAAGTAATAAGAATCTCATGCCACTCGCCATTGCAATTTCGCCTGTTAATCACTGGTTTAAAATTTGTTTTACTTACAGTTTTCTAGTACATCCTATGCTGCTGCGAGAGTAGGAAGTTGGTTTACTAGCATTAACATAAGGTCACGAGGAGTCAGCTGCCAACCTAGCATGTCCTGCGGTGGAATTTCAAGGAATTCAAACTAGGCTATTATGTCACAGCAACTGGGCCAAGTGAGCTAATCCAAATTCAATAACATTTCAAGTTAGCAGCTAGCAGTTAACAACATATCCCTAACATATCCTCATATTTCAAATTGCTGACCTTTTACTAACAGTAGCATAAATTCCATTTACCAACCTTTCAATTGCAAATCAATTCTCCATCTAACCTCATTCATATAAACAAAGACATCATCTCCATTCTAAATAACGTAGTCTGATTCAAATGATGGGATCTATCTAGTATATAGTCTTCAGAATCTCCATTCTCAAGAAAAACCTGTAGCAAGTACACTCTGTAATTTTGGGAAGTTCTCAGTTTCCACTGCATGGAGAATTAATAGATGAATTTTAGTTTGAATTGTATGCTAGGATTTGGTTGTTAGTTCATCCATCTCAACGATCTTAGCTATAGCAAGTACACTCTATAATTGATGGTCATTTCATTTGTTTAAAGGCTTCAATTTTAGAGCAGAGTGACCTTCTGTTTTGTATATTAGCTATTAACTGTATTATGTTGTTCCCTGAATTCCTCACATCTTCTCTTTTCATAGCATTCACTCTGATTTTTTAAAACATCTTTTACAGGAGACACATTGCAATGGTAGAGATATGTTGAATTGTTTCTTGCACGGATCAGCTAATTGTTTTATTGCTCCTGCTCTCTGAGCATGTGCTAGATATCCTGGAATTGTTGCAGTCATGAACAAGGTACACAAATATATTTTGACATATATTTGTATAATAATGACAGTATGGTGCATATCCTGACAAATGTTTGGTTTGCATCTTATAACATCGTTGGCATGTGGAGATCATGACTGAGATGGCTCCCATTGGTTATGTTGGTGTGAGCCCAAAATGCATTCTTGGTTTTAACAAGGTATTGAAATCTTCAAGATGAGGAAGCATGGTATCTTAAGTATCCAGTTTTATTCTCTTGTTATTTTCTCATATTTCCATTCTTATTTACAGAGTCATGGAGAGGAAATATCGTTGCAACTTCGAACTGATGACCTCAAAGGTTTCAGGAAATACGAAAGCATCAAGAAAACTCTACTGCATGAACTTGTAAGTTGTATCATGCACCACAAGTATCATGTGTTTTTTTCCTTGATCCTAAGCATTTTAAATAACAGAAATAATATAAGGTGCATTTGTCTATTTGTGACTTGAAATTTATTAAACTAACTCGTGTTTCATTTCAGGCTCACATGATATACTCTGAACATGATGTAAACTTTTATGCTCTAGATAAGCAGGTGCATGCACTCTCTTGAGTGTTTGGCTATCAGTCTATTATTCATTTTGATTTATTGCCTTGCTGATTTAATTTTTTTTCTTTGCAGTTAAATCAAGAAGCTGCTAGTTTAGATTGGACCAGATCTGCAGGCCATACTTTGAGTGGAGTGAGGAGTTCTGAAATCTATGAAGATGATTTTATGGCTGAGGACAGTAACAATATTCCTCAGAAGCTTGGTGGTAATAGGTCACACCAGCTAATGAGCGCTCGTGAATCTTCAGTTACTGCTGCTTACTATAGGATGGCTAGTGTTATCTCTAACAAGCTGGGAGAGTCCGAAGTAAATCAAGAGTCGGACCGTGATCATTCCAATGCTAACATCAGAGAAAACCCTGATCATATGGAATCGTCTTCCGAAGAAATTAAAAATACTGACACACCCATCATTATTGACGAAGGACTTAATGAGCCCGACCCTGATGATCAAATTAAAAATGGAATGAAACATGAACCTGATCCTGATGATTCTTATCATGGTAAAGCTATTATTTTTTACATTTGTCCAGAAACTACTGATAGCAGGACTGTATTTGACCAAAAGCCTATTGATTTATTGGTGTAGTAGAACATTTGCATTCTCAGACAGATACAGTGAATATGGATGCAACTTATCCTGATGCAAATGTTTCAGAAACATCGTTAAAGTCTATTGCCCCAGCCATTGGTAAGTATTCTCTAACAATAGGTTGTAATTGTTTTATGTGCTAAATCTCCTGGATTAACTCCATGTAAGTTGTAATTGTCTCACAGAATTGAATCTTCACCCCAACTGAAACATCATCTACAAACAAATTCTCGATTCCCTAATATGCTCCATCATTCTGCAGGTGTTTGACAGCCCTAGATCTCGTGGCTTGATATTTATTGAATTCGTCGTCAACGGTAACAAACCGTTCTTAGCCGTAAATATGTCTCGACATCACTGAGCTTCATACGTCTCTGGTGAGCACAGGTACTACTGAAGGTTCTGGTTAAGCTTCAAATTCAACTTATAATGTACTCTAATGGTGTAAGATTGAACCATGCTTGCTCGTTATTACCGAGATCTTTTATTTCCGACACCAATGCACTTAATCTTTATATCCTGAGAGAACTTTATGACACTATTCTGAACCTATATATTAGCTGATCAAATATCATTGGCAACTGATTTAATGCCCTCGTTCTTGTCATCGATGACAGCTTCAACTTCGGGACCTCGTAGGGCCTAGACTGAGGATGCTCATTCTTTCAATTTTACAATTTGACTTTAGCCTCGGTTAGGACAAAGTTAAATATTTTGTTGACTTATGAAGTTTGACTTTAGCCTCGAATAAGCCGAGGCTAAATATTTTATTGGCTTATAAAGTTTGAACTTAGCCTCAGCCGAGGCAAAATGTTCCTTTAGCCTCGACCAGGCCCAAGGCTAAATATTATGTTGAATTATGGAGTTTGACTTTAGCCTCGGTCAGGCCCAGGCTAGTTTTTGTTTTTGGACACGGCTTAACCGAGGCTAATGTAGACACGGATAAACCGAGGCTAATATAGACACGGCTAGACCGAGGCTACTGTACACACGGCTCTTTTTGGCCGAAGGTAAATGTTAGCTTCGATCGTTTTAGCCTATCCCCGACACCGACGCTATGCCGAGGCTAATTGGCTAGTAGCGGCGGTTTTTTGCCTTATAGTGTCGGAAAATGGCCGAGGCTAAATACAACATTTCTAGTAGTGTTGAGGCATTATGCTTTCTATGCAAATGTCAAACCAGTCAATGCAGTTGAGGCATTGAAAGATTCTAAGTGGGTAAAAACAACGAATGAAGAGTTAAAGTCCATCGAAGTCAACAACACCTGGTCACTTGTCGAATTTCCTCAAGGCAAGAATGCAATTGATGTGAAATGGATTTACAAGGTGAAGGTGAATACTAAAGGAGAAGTAACTCAACACATGGCAACACTTGTAGCGAAAGGATTTCTACAGAAGAAAGGAATCGACTTCGACGAAGTTTTTGCACCCGTTGGTAGGATCAAAACAATATGGTTGGTTGTTGGTCTAACAAACATGAAAAATTAACACACATGTCAGATGGATGTGAAATGTGCATTCCTGAATGGCCCTTTAGATGAAGAATTTTATGTTGCACAACCAGCTGGGTTTGTGAAACAAGGCGAAGAAAGAAAGGTGTATATGCTGCATGAAGTCCTGTATGGACTTAAGTGAGCTCAAAGAGCTTGGAATAAGAAGATCGATAGCTTTATAAGGAAGGAGGAATTTGTGAAGTGCATGACTGGGCATAAAGTATATGTAAGGAGAAGAAATAATGAATTGCTTATACTATGTCTCTATGTCGACGACCTGTTGATAACATGAAGTTGCAAGAAGAAGATCGAAGATTTCAAATATGACCTAAGTGAGGGGTTTGAAATGTTAGACTTGGAAAATCTCTCATATTTTCTTGGCATCGAATTCTACAAAAATGGTAGAGGTTTGATGATGCATCAAAGAAGATATGCATGTGGAATACTAAAGAGATTTGAGATACAAGATTGCAACCCAACTTCGACTCCAGTTGAGTCCAGAATGCAACTGTCAAAAGATTCATATGAATATGTCGACCCAACCCAATATAGAAGACTTATTGGGTCACTTTGATAGATTTGTCACACAAGGTCTGACTTAGCATATAGTATGGGTATGATAAGTAGATTCATGTTGAACTCAAAGGTATCACATGTAACACCCATTTTTAATTATTTGGTCGTATTATTTGTTTTTCGGTGCATTGTGTGTGGAAACTGTTTGAGGAATTGAATTTCATAATATTAGAAAAATATGATTAATAATAATAATAATATGATGATTAATAGTGTTGATACTATTATTATTAATATTATTGTTATTATTGTCATATTTAAAAATATTATTGGAAGAGTTTGGAAATTAAAGAAATTGTAGAAATAATATTTATTTAGGATATTAATATTAAATTTGATTTTTGGAATGAAGGGAAATGAGAATATTATTATTGGAATTTTTGGATTAAAAGAAAGTGAGAATTAATTATTTATTTGGAATATAAGGGAATTTTGGGGGTATTGAGGGCAAGTTTGGCATTTTGGAAAAGTGGAAGGAAGGAAGGAACGTACGAACACGGAAGGAGGAAGAAGTGAACGATCAAGAGAGCTTGAGCAAAGAGGGCATCAAGGCTGAAGATTCGGGAAACTGATCATCATCCGACTACATTCGAGGTAAGGGGGGAGAATTTAACGGTTAAATGGTTTTACATGAGAATTGGTAGAAAAGGGGAAAATCCCTAATCCCTATAGATTATCGCTAGTTTGATGTTGAATGCATGTTATTGTTACTGAGGTTGTGTGCTAGATTATGTTAATTTCGTATGCATGTGCTGTAGAATGATGGTTAAGTGAATTGGGAGCCTTCCGGGTAATTTCGAAGTTGAGCCGGAAGTTGGTTACTAGAGCAGAGTTGACAATTTGTCGGATAGAATCGGGAATAGACCCTGTAATTAAGTGGTAATATGTTGTTGGTTGTGAGTTTCGATTTAATTCAGGCGAAATCAAGGAAGATTGTTATTCCTGCTACGAGGGATTTTTCTGAATACGCAGGTATTCACTGGGCGGGTGAGGGGGCGAGCCTTCGCCAGGCTTCGACAGGAGAACTGGGGAGCGAATGCTGCCAGTAGATTCTGTTTGGTTTCGCCAGGCGAATGGCCAGCGAGTGTTCGCTGCGGGGCTTTGCCGGGAAAATGTGCCAGCGAGCCCGAGAGCAGTTTGTGTTTCTACTGCTGTTCTGTTGGCTTCCTTTGTGGTTTTGGACCCTTGTTTGTCACGTTTGACGATAAGCGTGATCGCGAGCCGTGGTGAGTGTATGTGTGGTGCAGGATGTGAATTCCTGGATATTCACTTAATTGGAGGGATTACGTCCGTGTATGTTATGATACATGTATGTGGTGATATAAAGGTGTTGAGTGCGATCGGATCGATGTGCTGTGATGATAGCTGAGTGTTAAGAGTGTATTGAGGTGTGGGAGGTCCGTGTGGCCGGCGTTTATCGCATTCGAAATGATCGGTGGACTATGTGTTAAGTTTAGATTAGTATGGATGTGTATGTGATATGTATGCACTATGTGCTATGTGCGGTGATGTGTTGTGAGATGGATGTAGATCCATAGGATCGATACACTTGTTATGTGTTGCGTTTATACGCTGTGGTATGAGGATTGGATCAGTAGGATCGTTACGCCTTGTGCGCGTGGTATTGATGTGTTGCGTGAGATATGTGGATCAATATGATCATTGCGCTTTGAGTGCGTTGTGGTGATATGTTGTGATGAGAGGATCCGTAGGATCGAAACGCTTTACATGCGTCGTGTTTATGTGTTGTTGTGACGATTGGGTCAGTAGGACCGGTATGCCTTATGTGCATGATGTGTGATATGTTGCGTGGTGATTTGATCAGTAGGATCGACACACTTTGTGTGCTTGTTATGTATGTATTTTGTGATGGGAATGGATCCGTGGGATCGGCACGCCTTGTACGTCGTGTATATATATATATATATATATATATATATATATATATATATATATATATATATATATATATATATATATATATATATATATATATATATATATATATATATATATATATATATATATATATATATATATATATATATATATATATATATATATATATATATATATATATATATATATATATATATATATATATATATATATATATGTATATGTATATGTATATATATATATATATATATATATATATATATATATATATATATATATGTATATGTATATGTATATATATATATATATATATATATATATATATATATATATATATATATATATATATATATATATATATATATATATATATATATATATATATATATATATATATATATATATATATATATATATATATATATATATATATATATATATATATATATATATATATATATATATATATATATATATATATATATATATATATATATATATATATATATATATATATATATATATATATATATATATATATATATATATATATATATATATATATATATATATATATATATATATATATACTGTGTGAGGGGTGGATCAATAGGATCGGTTTGCACTTGGTGTGCTAGATGTATGATGTGTGTGAATATGGTTGTGTGCTCCCGTAGAGGAGGGTGATGGCCCAGTGACCATCGGTATTGTTGGTGTGCTCTCTGTGAGGAGGGTGATGGCCAGTTGTCCATCGTTAATGTGTTGTGCTCCCTGTGAGGAGGGTGATGACCATGTGTCCATTGATGTTGATGAGGTGCTCCCGTAGAGGAGGGTGATGGCCCAGTGACCATCAGTATTGTTGTGGTGCTCCCATTGTGGAGGGTTGATGGCCAGTTGCCCATCAGTGTGGTGTGCTCCCTGAGTGGAGGGTTGATGGCCAGTTGCCCATCATTGATGTGTGCTCCTTTGTGGAGGGTTGATGGCCCGGTGCCCATCGTTGTTGTGAGTCGGTACCGCATATTGTTGGGTCAAGTTCATGTGTTGCATTGTGGTTTGCGTGAATTGTGGATATTGATGATGGGACAGTAGGCCCGGATGTGTTGCATTTGTGGTATGCATAGTTTGTTGGCATGGGATCGTAGGTCCAGATATGTTGTATGTGAGATAATGATTTATTGTTTCTGCCTTTCATTTCATGTACCATTATACCATTATTATTTGATCGTGATTCTCACCCCTTTGTTGTTGTTATGGTCTGTGCTTCTTCGGAAGTACAGACAATCCAGGTGTTAGCTAGTTGGATTGTGGTGTCTCCGTAGGACTGCTCTGATACGTAACATCGGGGCATTGTGGGAGTATTATTGTGTATTTTTGATATGTGTACCCCCGTGGCGTATCTGATATTTTGTGAGATGTTTGATGTTGATCGGTGATGATGT
Source organism: Lathyrus sativus (assembly GCA_963859935.3). NCBI lineage: Eukaryota > Viridiplantae > Streptophyta > Magnoliopsida > Fabales > Fabaceae > Lathyrus > Lathyrus sativus. The sequence goes on from OZ012739.1 coordinate 258,005,893, forward strand.
TATGTATTTTGGGGCAGATGGTAGTTATTGTATATATGATGATGATGATGGATATGGATGATGTATGTATATGATATTTTGTGTTATGGCAGACCATATCTTTTTCCGCTGCAATTTTATTGAAAAATTCAGTTAAATTATTTGGAAAAATATTTATGGAAATTTTGATGTGTATTGTGGCATCCCGTTTGGGAGAGAAACTCTGATATGTGTTTTATTTGATTGTTTTATTTTGTTTTGGGAACGGGGTGTTACAAGTTGGTATCAGAGCAGGTCGGTCCATCCGGCCAAGTTGTCTTGTGTTGTAGGCTAATCCCCTGTATGCGGCATGTGTGAGAAACACTGTCGGTACATGTTCTTGTCTAGCTTTGTTGGTAGGAGTGGAATGATTTGAGTGGGAAGGAGCTTGTGCTTATCCCGGGTGCTGCACGGGTGAAATTGTAGCTCGGTGTATGGTTGAACGTTCCTATAGTTTTGTAAAGATGGTTCATACCCCCATCATGATTCTCGACTGTTTATTGGCAAATTGAGGAACTGATCACCCTTAATCTCTTGTTGATAGCAGTTGGGATTGTGTTGGATGGACTGGGCGTGTCTTGCAAGCTTAGGTGGCGTGAGCAGGAAATTGTCTTAAGACGAGCTAAGAGCTTAAGGGATTATTTTGAGGAATCGACGTAAGACGTGTTGAGGTGTTTATGTTAACAGAAATTTTGAATGCTAAGGAAAGTGAGCTAATTGGGGTTTGTCAATTAATGATGATTGTCCGGAGAGTTCCTGAGGAGGTAAGTGATTTACTACCAGAATGTGAAGTGAAGCTTGCGCAATGACTTCGTCCTTGGGACTAGTCTGATATTAATGACTCCATATTGTGTGTCTGCATTGGGATTGGAGAAATTGAAGAATCAACTTGAAGACCTGCTGGAAGAGAGGTCCTTTTGTTTGAGTGTGTTACCGTAGGATGCACCAATTTTGTTGGTTAGAAAGATATGAGGTTTTGTGAAACCTTGGGTGAACTATGGATAAGGGATCAAGGTGACTATCAAGGATAAATGTTCGCTCCCAAGAGTTGATAATTTGATAGACCAATTGGTTGGAGGATGTGAGTTCTGTGATCACGTGATCTCAAGTAAAGTTATTGTGGTTGATGTGTCGAAGATCGAAGTTGTATTGCACTGGGAGACTTTAAGGTCTGCTTTTGAGATTGGGAGTAATTGGGTTTCAAAATATTTAAAGATTGAAAGTGTGTTGGATGGCCTCCTAAGCATGAAATTATTGTTGTACATTGAATTGCGAGATCGCAACTTTTTACGGAATCGAAATCGGACACTCGGAAGTCAGGTAACGGTCGAAAATAGGATTTTGGACTGTCATTTTCACCAGGTCCTTCGCCTAGCGAGCATGCTAGCGAACGGCTCCACGCTCGCTACGGTGTTCGCCTAGCGAAGGGGTCCTGGGCAGAAGATGTTGTTCGGGTATTTTTGTCGTAACAGGAGAACCGTAACTCGGAATGACGCACGGTTCAAAGTGTTGGAAAGCTATTTCAATGCTCTATGTGATGATGAACTAATGACATGGAGTTGAGTTTTATTGATGAAACATGGTTGGATTTTGTAGTGGGTGCAGAAGGCACGGTTCGTGTTTCTGCCATAACTCACAACTTGTTTGTTCGTTTGGCATGGGATTTCCCTACTTATTTGAGTGAGGCAGTGGTTGTGTTGACCGGTTATATTTTGATACATTCGAAGAATATAGAGGATCATGTTGAAGATCGAGAACTTGAGTTATCATTGTGATAGAATAAGCAGCTAGGAGGTTGATTCTTGTCGAGTCCGGCAGGACTATTTGTTGTGTTTTGTGATGCTTTGTTGATGTGATTGAGAGATATGTTAGAGGTACCTTGAAGTACGTGAGAGGAATCATCCGACCGTTGATTTAGAGTTGGTTGCGGTTGTGATTGTGCTGGAGTTGGAGGCTTCAATCGTTTTGGCTGAGAAATATTGGGTGATCCTAAGAGCTTATAGTGTTTGTTTGAGTTGGAAGGGTTGAATATGAGGGAGAGGAAATAATTGGGACTTCTGAAGAATTATGACTTTGAGTTAAATTACCATTCGGGTAAAGTGAACGTGGTAGTTAATGCGGTAAGTTGGAAATATTTTCATAATACCCATATTGATGGTGAAAAGGGATAGAACTGATTGGGCAATTTTGTAATATGAGTTTGGTGAGTGAAGAGACTTCTTATGGAGTTAAGCTTTTATTGTTAGACCTTGCTAGTGGTATTCTTGAAGAGAATCGGGAAGGTAGGAGATCTGGGTTGAGTAGGTGGATTAGTTGAATTTGATGAGCCAGAATCAAAGAGTTGATTAACGAATATATGGGAATAGTACCCCGACGTGTTGTGGTAGAGTGTGTGTTCCAAATGTCTCGAAGTGGAGTAGGGGTACTCTCGAAGAAATACATTGAGGTAGATGGAGTATCCATCCCGGCGCTATGGAGAAGTAACCAAATTTGAGTAAATTGTTTTGGGTAACCATAGATGAAGAGAAGTGTGGTGGAGGTTGAATATACTGGATGGAATTGTCGAGAGTCGAGGATTGAATGTCAGAGACCGTTGAGTCTGACGCGGCCGCTGAATATTCTAGAGAGGAAAATTGGGTAGTATTTTCGTGAATTTGGGTGTTGAGATTTACAATGAATTGGAAAGATATAATTTCAATTTGGGTTATTGTGAGTGGATTGACTATTCTATGTTGAGGATTTATGTGATGCATATTGAGAAAGTGGTGAAGTTGTATGAGATTCGGTCGAATATTGTGTCGAATGGAAATTGTAGGTTTATATTAAGACTTTGGAGAGAGCTTGTGTGTTGGATCAAGGTGGATCGTGGGATGGTTAATTACCGTTGATTGAGTCACCTACAATATCAGTTACCATTCTAGTATCAGAATGGCACTGTATGGGGCCTTATGAGATAGTAAGTGTGAGACTCTCATGAGAGGGGATGAATCGAGCGGAAGTGTTATGCTCATATCTGAGAATTGTGCATGAGACGGCTGAGGAAATCAAGAGGATCCAAGAAAAGATGTGTTTTGAGAATTACGATGGTAACCGGTGTTGGTCGAGCTTCGAAGTCTCGGGAACACACTCGGTGCTTTGTTTATCTGTATCAGAGGGGTGCAGCGGAAGCGGGGGGAAAGTAGCATGTTAGACTACTTTGCCACTATCGCTTATGGATGGCATGATGTGTTTCATGTGTTTTCATTGAGGGAGTATATCGAATCAGATGGATGTTATGCAAGTGAGAAATAATTTAATGGTTAAGGCATTGCTAGTTCGGATTGATGAACGAGAAGCAACTCTGGGGGGAAAGAGAAACCATTGGTGGGAGTGGCTTGGAGAGGTGCTGCAAGAGGCAGTGTGACCTGGGAATTGGGAAGCAGGATGCGGGAAGCGTATCCATAGTTGTTTCCATCAGGTATTTTCAAGGACGAAAATAATTAAAGTGAGAGAGAGTTGTAACACCCATTTTTAATTATTTGGTTTTTCCGTATTATTTGTTTTTCGGTGCATTGTGTGTGGAAATTGTTTGAGGAATTGAATTCCATAATATTAGAAAAATATGATTAATAATAATAATATGATGATTAATAGTGTTGATACTATTATTATTAATATTATTGTTATTATTGTCATATTTAAAAATATTATTGGAAGAGTTTGGAAATTAAAGAAATTGTGGAAATAATATTTATTTAGGATATTAATATTAAATTTGATTTTTGGAATGAAGGGAAATGAGAATATTATTATTGGAATTTTTGGATTAAAAGAAAGTGAGAATTAATTATTTATTTGGAATATAAGGGAATTTTGGGGGTATTGAGGGCAAGTTTGGCATTTTGGAAAAGTGGAAGGAAGGAAGGAACGTACGAACACGGAAGGAGGAAGAAGTGAAAGATTAAGAGAGCTTGAGCAAAGAGGGCATCAAGGCTGAAGATTCGGGAAACTGATCATTATCCGACTACATTCGAGGTAAGGGGGGAGAATTTAACGGTTAAATGGTTTTACATGAGAATTGGTAGAAAAGGGGAAAATCCCTAATCCCCATAGATTATCGCTAGTTTGATGTTAAATGCGTGCCCAACCAATCTTTCTAGCATCTGATCAATGAATGGCAACGGAAAGTGATCTTTTCTGGTGGCCAAATTAAGTCTCCTATAATCAATGCATACCCTCCAACCAGTGACTGTACGCGTAGGAATCAACCCATTCTTGTCATTAGTCACCACAGTTGTACCTCCTTTCTTGGGCACCACGTGAACAGGGCTCACCCATGAACTGTCCGATATAGGATATATAAGTCCAGCATCCAACAATTTCACCACTTCCTTTCTTACGACTTCCTTCATAACGGGGTTCAGTCTTCTCTGGGGCTGCACAACTAGTTTGTGGTCCTTCTCCATAAGGATTTTGTGCATGCAAACTGTAGGACTTATACCCTTGAGGTCTTCGATTTTCCAGCCAATAGCACTCTTAAATTTTTTTAGAACCCCAATCAGCTGTTTCTCTTGGACACTTTTCAAACTAGAGCTAATAATGGCGGGGCACTTTTCCTCGGTGTCTAGAAAAACATATTTGAGATTTTCAGGAAGTTGTTTGAATTCCGAACCTTTAGGCTTTTCGTCATTACCTTCCAGCGCTATAGGTTGCCTTAAGTCTTCCCATCGGTGTGGTCGGGATCCCCTTTGAAATGGTCGAGTTTCCAACATTTCAACTACTTCCCTGTCATTCTCATCCACTTCTTTATCTTCCTTAAAAATTGACATGCTTAACACTCTCTTAAGGGGCAGTTGGGTCACACTCTCCAAATGTTCGCTCTCTACAACTTGTTCTAGCACTTGTATGTTTCTACTTGTGCCAAAATCCTATTTATGCTTCATGGTATTCCTAACATCAATTTTTAACTCCTCGTCATATACCTTCAAGGTCAGGGTGTCGCCTTCCATATCTATCATGACTCTCCCAGTTTCCAAGAATGGACGGCCCAAAATTAACGACATTTCTTCATCTTCCGGCATCTCTAGTATCACAAAATCAACCGGAAACACAAATTTATCTACCTTAACAAGAACATCTTGAACCATCCCATACGACCGCTTAACCGAATGATCAGCAAATTGGAGAGTCATCCGAGTGTCTTGAACCGCACCAATATCCAACTTTTTGTAGATGGACAAGGGCATGAGGCTAATACTTGCTCCCAAATCAATTAAAGCTCTGTTGAATGACCTTCGCCAATAGTGCATGGAATAGTAATAGCTCCACTGTCTTTCTTCTTCACCGGAATCTTCAGACCCTGCAAAATAGCACTACAAGTTTCAGTTAGAATAACAGGTTCGGACTCACTAGTCCGCTTCTTAGCAATGATGTCCTTCATGAATTTGGCATAGGTGGGCATTTGTTCTAGTACCTCCAACAACGGAATATTCAGCTCTAACTTTTTAAACAGTTCAAGGAATTTCTCAAAATTCTTCTCTTGTTGTCCTTTCTTTTTATTTCTTGAGGGGTATGGTAGCTTGATCACCGGTTTCGGTTATACCACTTTTTCTTTAGTTACCGGTATCGGTGTCACCACTTCTTCCTCAACCACTTCATTTTCTTTTATCTCCAGCTCAACTTCAATCATCTGATCATTCAGTTCCGTTTCCTCTTCTTCTACTTCCTTGGATTTTCCACTTCTTGTTACTACCGCCTTAATTTGGTGGTGATCCTTCGGATTTGGTACTGTAGCACTTGGAAGTGTACCTGGCGCTTGCGAACTCGCTAGCTGTTGAGCAATTTGACTCATTTGTACTTCAAGATTTTTAATGGACGCTCCAGCATTCCTGAAGTTGCTCCCTGTCTCTCTTCTTGAAATTGAGAACTTTGGGCGGCCATTTTTTCAATGGCTACTTCCCAATCAGCTTTTCTAGGAGCTTGTTGTTGATATTGAGGTTGGTACGGTGGCTGCTGGTATTGTTGCTGCTGAGGTTGATACTGTTGTTGGCCCTAAACCGGTTTTTGTACATTTCCTTGCTGATCTTTCCATGAAAAATTGGGGTGGTTCTTCCAACCAGGATTATATGTGTTGGCATAGGGATTGTTCTGCCTCAACATATTAATCCGTTCCACCTGCTCTTGAGTTGCTACACAATGCACAGTAAAGTGGGGTCCACCGCATATTTCACAAGGTGCTGCTTGAACTGGTTCAACCTGTCCCACTGTCTGAGTTTCAATATTCATTTTCTTTAACCTTCTCTCTACCTCAGCGGTAATCTGATCCTCCATTTTAACAACCTGGTCTGCCAGCTTCAAATCAATCTTACCTTCCGGTTGGTTTACAGTGCGATCATACAACTCAAGGTGCTCGTTAGCGGCAATTGCTTCTATGATTCTTTTGATACCCGTGGCCATTGAGAAGTTGGTTGAGCCACCGGCAACAGTGTCTATGAGCTGTTTCGTTTTGAGTCGTAATCCATTCACAAAGTTTTGCATCTGCTCAGTGGCGTCCATGTTATGAGTAGGACATGCTGTCAGACACCTCTTAAACTGCTTATATGCATCCCCTAAAGATTCTCCTTCTTTTTTCTTGAAGTTGACAATGTCATATCTTTTTCGGATAAACACTGAAGCAGGGAAATACTCATTCAGGAACGCAGTTTCCATCTCTTGCCATGTTGTGATACTCCCAGCTGGAAGCGAGTAAAACCATTCTTCCGCATTATCAGTGAGTGTGAACGGGAACATAACCAATCTCTTGGCCTCTTCGGAATGTCCTTCTATCTTCAAAGAGGTGGTGGTCGTAAGGAATCTCTGAAGATGTTTATTTGCATCTTCGTTGATTCTTCCAGCGAACGACTTGCTCTCCAACTGACGGATGGTGGAAGGGTGTAGCTGAAAATGCGCAACATTCACCGGTTGATTCACAATGGTCATCCGGTTTGGTTGAGCATTGGCCCATCCATAGTCTCCTAGCAGTCTTTCAGGCTGAGGTGGATTTCCAGCCATTTGAACAGTTTCAGGTGTTGTCTCTCTCTCTTCGGAGTCGCTCTGCACATATATAATTTCCTCTATTTCTTCCAGTCTTTTAACTTTAGCTTTTCTCCGTCTTTCGTGTAACGCTCGTTCTGGTTCTGTATCAAAAGAATATTTAGCTGAGGCCTGACCTCGCATACACAATTAGACAAACGTTAGATAATACAAGCAGAGAAAAAATGCAGCGAATAATAAAATTTTAGTTGCAGAGCAACAAAATTTCTTTTGGATTCTAAAAACAATGTTAATTTGGCAGTCCCCGGCAACGGCGCCAAAAACTTGATCGGGAAAATAGCAAGTGTACTATTTTTACCGATTGTAGTAATAAGGGAAAAGTCCCAAGTATCGATCTCGAGGACTGCATAGTAATTCTTGGATATTCACTTAATTGGAGGGATTGCGTCCGTGTATGTTATGATACATGTATGTGGTGATATAAGGGTGCTGAGTGCGATCAGATCGATGTGCTGTGATGATAGCTGAGTGTTGAGAGTGTGTTGAGGTGTGGGAAGGCCGTGTGGCCGGCGTTTATCGCATTCGAAATGATCGGTGGATTATGTATTAAGTTTAGATCAATATGGATGTGTATGTGATATGTATGCACTATGTGCTATGTGTGGTGATGTGTTGTGAGATTGATGTGGATCCGTAGGATCGATACGCTTGTTATGCGTTGCGTTTATACACTGTGGTATGAGGATTGGATCAGTAGGATCGTTACGCCTTGTGCGCGTGGTATTGATGTGTTGCGTGAGATATGTGGATCAATAGGATCTTTGCGCCTTGAGTGCGTTGTGGTGATATGTTGTGATGAGAGGATCCGTAGGATCGATACGCTTTACATGCGTCGTGTTTATGTGTTGTTGTGACGATTGGGTCAGTAGGACTGGTATGCCTTATGTGCATGATGTGTGATATGTTGCGTGGTGATTTGATCAGTAAGATCGACGCACTTTGTGTGCTTGTTATGTATGTATTTTTTGATGGGAATGGATCCGTGGGATCGATACGCCTTGTGCGTCGTGTGTGTGTGTGTGTGTGTATATATATATATATATATATATATATATATATATATATATATATATATATATATATATATATATATATATATATATATATATATATATATATATATATATATATACTGTGTGAGGGATGGATCAATAGGATCGGTTTACACTTGGTGTGCTAGATGTATGATGTGTGTGAATATGGTTGTGTGCTCCCGTAGAGGAGGGTGATGGCCCAATGACCATCGATATTGTTGGTGTGCTCCCTGTGAGGAGGGTGATGGCCAGTTGTCCATCGTTAATGTGTTGTGCTCCCTGTGAGGAGGGTGATGGCCATGTGTTCATCGATGTTGATGAGGTGCTCCCGTAGAGGAGGGTGATGGCCCAGTGACCATCAGTATTGTTGTGGTGCTCCCATTGTGGAGGGTTGATGGACAGTTGCCCATCAGTGTGGTGTGCTCCCTGAGTGGAGGGTTGATGGCCAGTTGCCCATCGATGATATGTGCTCCTTTGTGGAGGGTTGATGGCCCGGTGCCCATCGTTGTTGTGAGTCGGTACCGCATATTGTTGAGTCAAGTTCATGTGTTGCATTGTGGTTTGCGTGAATTGTGGATATTGATGATGGGACAGTAGGCCCGGATGTGTTGCATTTGTGGTATGCATAATGTGTTGGCATGAGACCGTAGGTCCAGATATGTTGTATGTGAGATAATGATTTATTGTTTCTGCCTTTCATTTCATGTACCATTATACCATTATTATTTGATCGTGATTCTCACCCCTTTGCTGTTGTTGTGGTCTGTGCTTCTTCGGAAGTACAGACAATCCAGGTGTTAGCTAGTTGGATTGTGGTGTCTCCGTAGGACTGCTCTGATACGTAACACCGGGGCGTTTTGGGAGTATTATTGTGTATTTTTTTATATGTGTGCCCCCGTGGCGTATCTGATATTTTGTGAGATGTTTGATGTTTATCGGTGATGATGTTATGTATTTTGGGGCAGATGGCCGTTATTGTATATATGATGATGATGATGGATATGGATGATGTATGTATATGATATTTTGTGTTATGGCAGACCATATCATTTTCCGCTGCAATTTTATTGAAAAATTCAGTTAAATTATTTGGAAAAATATTTGTGGAAATTTTGATGTGTATTGTGGCATCCCGTTTGGGAGAGAAACTCTGATATGTGTTTTATTTGATTGTTTTATTTTGTTTTGAGAACGGGGTGTTACATCACACCTAATAGTAATTTTGGACTTTTGTGTTTTTGGGCTTTCTCATCTTGAGATCAAAATTATTTAGGAATTTTCAAAAAATTTTGGGTTAATTCTAAATATATATATATATATATATATATATATATATATATATATATATATATATATATATATATATATATATATATATATATATATATATATATATATATATATATATATATATATATATATATATATATATATATATATATATATATATATATATATATATATATATATATATATATATATATATATATATATATATATATATATATATATATATATATATATATTAGTTTGTAGCTTTCATTTTTACTCTCCTAAAAAGCACACCCAAAACTCTAACGACGTTTATCGTCTTTGTTAATAACGAGAGTTATAAACATATATCATCCTTCAACTTGTAAAAACATAAGGAAATACGAAAATAATATGTTTATGAGTCTCGTTCAAAACTTACCAAAATAGGGAGGTAAAGTGCCACACTTTTAATGACATATTTCGTTAATTCACATATGAAACCGAAATAAATCCTCTATTTTAATAGAGATTAAACATGTTTTTATTGTAATATTAACAATAATTTTTTAGTGCATAAGCTAAATAAACAAATCATCCTGGACCTCCACTTAGTTTCACATAAGGTTCATCCTGGTCATGGATAGATCACCCAGGTTCAGGTCCATAAGCAGTGACAATAGCCCTATGAAGACTCGCTTTCGCTACGGCTCCGGTGATTTTCCTTAACCAAGCCACTACCTATGAATCGTCGGCTCATTCTTCAACAGGCACGCGGTCAGAGCCTCAGCTCCTCCCACTGCTTGGGAGCTTTCGATTTCAAATTCTATTTCACTCCCCGACAGAGGTTCTTTTCACCTTTCCCTCACGGTACTACTTCACTATCGGTCACCCAGGAGTATTTAGCCTTGCAAGGTGGTCCTTGCTGATTCACACGGGATTTTACATACAAAAACTAGGATGTAGACATGTTGATTCTAAAAATACTTCGATGGTTGCAAGTCAAAAAGTATCCAAATTTTGGGACAGTAATCCTAAAACACACCAAAAAAAAAGAGTGAGATGTTGAGTTACGGCATATTGGAGAATATACAGCATACATGTAGTGTGACAGCCAATAAATGTTCTCCTTGTTATGAAATACCACTCTTAATAAGGCCATATCAAATAATTAAATATATAATTAATTATCAAATTTAACATCTAATTAATATTGTTACTTAATTTAATCAGCTATATATTTAAATAAAAATCTATGTCTATATAATAGTTTTTGAATATAATAATTATATAAAATATTCCAACATATATTTCTTATTTTAAAATTCTATAATGTTTTTTTATTATTGTATTTGATTTCTGTAACGTAATTGAACATATATTTCTTATTTTAAAATTCTGTAATGTTTTTTTTTTTATTTTATCTTATTTTTGTAACGTAATTGAAAAAAAGTAATATTAATTACGTAAACATAAATATTGTATCAACTAAATGTGTATATAAAATATTTATTTTATAATTTAGATATTTTTTTGAAGGGTCGAGCAGGCAGAAATATTTTACGGATTATGAACTTTTCATGCTTTGAAGATGAGATATATAAATTAAACTAGTTGTTACATAATACATGCAAAGAGTAAAAATATGACTGGAATTATCAAGTTTTATTATGTGATGATTATCTTTCTTTTTTTACATATTGTTACAACAAATGTTGAAGGTAAATTATTTGTGTCCATTTTAAATTTTCTTCATATACAATATTTTATCTCATTTTGATAATATTATTGTGCTCTGTTTTTACATTACACTCTCTTTTTACATTACAGGGGTGTTGCTTAAATGTTTTAAAGACGAAGATTGTAAAAATAAAATTTGTCGGTCTCATACGATACCAAAGTGTGTGTTCTCCTTATGTAAATGTGTAAAAATAAGTGTTCAATTATGAGCTTACATGATCGGGTGTTTTGGAAGATCTAAAGAGTCACACCGATACTTTCTAAAATATTTTATGAACTTTTATTTAGTTATAATGTTTGCATATCAATAATATAATTTTTTTTTTATTTCAAGAACTTTGTAGTTATACTTATGGTTTGGTAATTTAATATGATTGTCATGAAATGAAATATGGAAGTAAATAATAATGTTATTATATTATTTTCTCTTAATTTTAAAGATATTATTGTTACCTTCAATTGTCTTTTTTTTTAGTAGAGTGTCGGATCCTCTCCTCATCTAAATTAGTTGGCATTCATCTAAGATCTTGCTTTTTTTCTTAGAAATTTTTGCAAGATAGACTTCCTTCTAGAAAAAATATGTCTAACAGAATGGCGATTCTAATCCTTGTAGGATCACTTGTTCTTTTAGTGGCCTTTCAGTTGAGTCGGACACCCATCTCTTAGTTATTTATGATCTTTTTTTGTCTGTGTGGTATAGAATCTTTTAGATGTTGTGGTGGTAGGTAGTCATTCCTAACTATTCCAATGGACCTTTTGAGTATTTTTTGATTAGAAGAATTTTGTATTATGAATAAAAACAAACCTTTCAGAATCCTTCCAATTAAAATAATTTGAGTATTTTCACATTTTTTTCCTTTTTTTCAAAGCCATCCCCTCCATTCCTTTCCAAATTATCAAACAAAGTCTTAGGGTTTCATTTTTAGAGGAGGAGTTTTAAATTCGAGGGAAGATAAAAAAAATATACAATAACCTATTTTTGGTATTTAAAAACTAACTCTCTCTTTGCAAAAAATATTCTTACTCATAGAGCCCAATCTTTCCTTCTATGCAGACTAGTCAAACTAAGTCCCGCGTCATTCCATGTCGGCTCCAAATCCCATAATTCTACTTAGAACTTGCATACCTTTAAATTTGACATTTGTCACTTGATGAAATTCGTTTAACATTGATAAATTTTTAAACAGAAGTTTATTGCCAAGAATGAACTTGATTTTCTTTACTGACAAGTAACTTCAGTTTGGGACCATCCCAAAGCACAAATAAAAAACTCGTCAACACAAAAAAAAAATACTTATGTTTTTTTTCTACACTTTAATGAGGGTAACCATGTATTTGTAAGGTAGTTGGTATTGTTTAGAATACTTTAGAAGTATTTAGAGTTAGCTCAAATAAGGTGGTGAGAAATTTTGTACATGTGTGTTTGGGGAGAATTGGAGATCCTTTTCTCAAAGGAGGACTGAGGTATTTATAGAGATATCTTAGGCCTGAGCCAACAATAGTTTCCATTATTCTATTACAAATAATATGGGGGGAAAATGAGTCACTTCTCTTAGATCATGGAAAGATGATTATCCACCATTGACTCTGAGTCAATTGCTATAAACACACCATCCCATGTTCGACCATAGTGGGATGACCAAAGGTTGGTTCTCACATTGAAAATCTATGCGGTTGGATTGTAAGACTAACTAGTGTTGACTTGTCTGATCATCCGTCAAAGGATAATTGACAGACCTAATTTGATACTCGACAACCACCTATGTGTTTGACATGTCTTTTCTATTCTTAGTATTTCCCCTTTAATGTCCAATAAATTTATATTGGTTGAAAAACCAAAACTATTTTCAACTTAACTAGTAAAGATACTTTTAGCAATGGTCATATGGGAAAAAATGTGATATGCATGGATTGAAAGCAAATAAGATTTTCTTAAATTAAGACAAATAAAATCAATGAAATATTATGATTTGTTGTCTTATTTCATTTCTTTATAATCATATTTTCAACCTAATTAATAAAGATATTTTGAGCAATGCATATGGAAAAGAAAATGTGATATGCATGGATTATAGTCCATAGAGATTTTCTAAAATTAAAAGAGAAAAAAACAATAAAAATATTGTCGTTTATTTCCTTTTTTTGTATATTTCATTTTATTATAACAATAAGTACACTGCAGGTGATATCAAGTCTTTAACCACTAGTTAGAGAGAGAAGGTATCCCTTCTTTCTTTCTCTTTTGATTTCTAATGGTGGGTTTTTCTAAGACAAATGAAGAAGGAGATTGGTCTAGAGTCATTAAAAGGAGCAAAAACAAGACCACCAAGTGGGATACTAAAATCAATAGGGAAACGAAGGAAGAAAAGTGCAAAGAGGAAACTACTACTAGTTTCATTACTAAGTTCCCATAGTCCATGAGAGAAAAGGACCTTTTCAATCATTTTGAAGAGTTTGAAGTGATTGACGAGGTTGTTATATCGACGAAAAGGGATTAACGTGGGAGAAAGTATGGTTTCATTCGATACTTTGGGGTGCAGGATGTGAGAAGCCTGGTACTGAAGTTGGATAATTTATGGCTAATGGGTTTGAAACTGCATGCAAATATTCCTATATTTCAAAGGGCGGTGAAAGCAGATTTCCCTAGTGATTTAGATAAAGGAAAAGGCAAGGAATTCGAAGGGAAATGTTTTAATCAGAGGAGGGGAAGTATAACAGGTACAAGGTTCTTTCAGGGTAGCCGGTATACTGAGCGGGGTAAATCGTATGCTGAATCAGCCAGCCAAAGAGAGGATGTTTTACCTAAGCAGGATAAGATGATGGCGTATGAGGTGGATGGAGAGGTTATGAGAGGTTTGAAAAAGCGTACATGGGGAAGGTTTTAAACCCAGGTTCCACGTATAATATTCAAAGAATGTTTTATGCTGAGGGTTACTTTTCTCTGAAGGTTACGCTGTTGGGAGCTAATCTCTATCTGCTTGAAGAAGTAGAAACTGGAGAATTGGAAGCATTAATTGGTGGAGTTGCTGGATGGTTGAGTAACTAGTTCTCTGAAGTTAGAAAATGGAGAATGGATGATGTGGATGTCGAGAGGATTACATGGTTAAGGGTTTACGACATCCCTAGTCATGCGTGGAATTTTAGATTCTTTGAATGTATCTCCTCTAGGATTGGGAAATATATTTATTGTGAAGAATCCACATCTGACCTCTCTAGATTGGATCTTGCAAGTTTAATGGTGAGAACTTCTTGTGCAATGCTAATCAATGAAATCTTAAAGGTTAACATCAATGGGGTCGTTTTTAGGATATGTATGGTAGAGGAAACCCTTGGTCCTTCCTCTAGAGTGGATAAACAACCATTAGACGGTGGTCCAAAGTCGGAGTCAGAAGATAGCAAGGATATTTCTTCGTGGATCGCTTTTCCGAGTAATGATGAAGATCATCAGTTTTTCGAGGATTTTGGGTCCCAAGGTCCTGTTATTGAGCTGCTTGATAAAGCAGGCATCATCAAAAAGGCCTTTTCTACCCTTTTAGAGGAAAAGTGAAGTCAGATGGACCTTGGTAGTGGAAAAAGGGTCAAAGGAGGTAACTTTCATAACCCTGAAGCAGACTATATTAAAGATTCTGCTCCACCCAAATTTAATGCTGAAGGTAGGGTCCTCTCTAATAAAAGGATCTATTGTATGGGTCCTCAAGTTGTTGAAGAGTTGGTGTTGGGCCGGGTATCTGAATTGGTGTTTGATGACCTTCTTATGGCTCATCAGGCCCAAACCCATGGTGTAAGTAATGGTAGTAAGAAGGATAAGGTGTTCTTGCCTGACAATACCCTGTCCTCTCAGCCCTGTGAGCATGTGGTGTCACCAGTTAGTGTTGAATCCTTTATGTCTGGTTCCCCTTCTTAAAATATGGTGTAGCTGTGGACCCAGGCTTAAAGAAATTTCCTCCTTTACCTTTGAAAGAAAAAAACTGTAGATATTCTTTATTATCAGAATCCAACAGAAATAGTAGAGACTCTATCCGTCGTTCTAAAAATAAGAAAAAGTGAAGGAAGTTAGATCGATGGATTCAATGTCAAGATTCCATTCTGTCACTGACTCTAAAGTTTATCAGGGGAACAAAAGATTTTGGGCGGACTTGGAATCTAAGGTTTCAATTAAGATTAGGGAGATGATCTCCTCTCTTTGAGTTATTGGAGGGGGAGGTGATATTTTTCTTGAGGAGGATATCAGGTTAATGGAAATTAGAGAGAAAGTAGAGTTGGCAAAGAAGGTTTCTTCAAACAACATTGATCAATGGATATTCTATCAATCAATTTAAGAGGGGGTGGCTGCATGGTCAAAAGGAAAAGGATTGCTCAATTGATTCAGAAAATGAAGGTGAACATGTGCTTTATCCAAGAAACGAAGCTCACTTTCATCGATTAAGCTTTGGCATCGTCATTTTGGGGAGATACAGAGGTGGAGTTGTCAGAGTCTAGAGCGTTGAGAGCTTCGGGAGGCATCTTAATTTTGTGGAGAAAGGGTATTCTTAACCTTTCTGTCAGTTTTAGGGGTTTGGGGTTTTTGGGTGTTAGTGCAAATTGGAAGGGTAAAGACATTATATTCGTTAACATATATTCTACCTGGAAGTCTGCTTTGAAAAGGAGATTTTGGAGTGAGCTGTTAGAAGCAAAGGTTAGATTCTTGGTGGTTATTGGCTGGTAGGAGAAGATTTTAATGCAGTCTTGAGAGAGTGAGAGGAAAGGTTTATCTGCAAGAGGTAGAAGATCTGAGACGCAGAGTTTTTGTAGGTTCGTTGACGATTTGGGGTGCATTAATGTTCCTTGTATTGGGGGTTTATTCACTCAGTTTAATGGAGGGGTACAACTATGAGTAGGCTTGATCGCTTCCTCTTGCCCAGTGATCTGGTAGAGGAGTGGGGTATTGTTGGTCAATCCATTGGCAAAAGAGAAATTTTGAATCACTGCCCTATATGGTTAGAGTCGTGTTGTGTTAACTAGGGGCCGAAGCCATTCAGGTTCAATAATGGTTGGGTTAAGCATCCTCTCTTCAAGGATCTCATTACGAAAGAATGGAGATCATTGACAGTTAATGGTAGAGGATATTTTGTTTTTAAGGAAAAGATGAACATGATTAAGAAAAGTATGAGGAAATGGAACTCTGAAGTTTATGGTTGGATTGACATTAAAGTGGATGACCAGGTGTCTTTGTTGAATAATCTTGATAACTTCGTTAGTTCGAATTATGTGTTTGGGTAGGAGCTTCTTATTTTGCAGGATAAGAGAGTTAGGACAACTGAGGATATTTGGTACCACCTTAATCTTAAAGAGAACCTTCTTAGGCTAAAATCAAGGATGATGTGGCGTAAAGAAGGGGGTCTCAACTCTAGTTACTTCCACAGACTCATTAAAGGGAGGCAGAGGAGAAACTTTATCTTTTCTGTCCAAATGTCGGATGGGAGGAAGGAGGAAGTTGATGAAATCAAGCTGACACTTTTTAATCATTTTCAACATAATTTCTTTGAACCTAACTTCAACAGACCAGTCCTTGAAGGACTGAATTTTTCTCTGTTTTAAAGAGTAGGTTCTTGGAAGATGATTTTACTTGTAGTGAAATTAAGGTTGCAGTTTGGGAATGTAATGGTAGTAAATCTCCGGAGCCAAACATAATCTCTTTCTTTTTTCTGCAGGAATGCTGGGAGTTGGTTAAAGAAGATGTTTTTAAAATGGTTAAGGACTTTGCTGCTAATCCTACTCTGATGAAAGCTACAACGACGTCCTTTTTGTGTTTGTTCTGTTGCTGTTGCTGTGTGGAATTTAATCAGTGCTTGGCCTGGTTTTAACCTGTCTGTTGGTTCTAGTTACTTTCTTTCCTTCTCCAGAGCTCTTTCGGCATTCAAGCTTAGGTGTCGTAACATGTTCGACATGTTCGTCTGGATCACAACTGTTTGGCATATATGGTTGAGTCGTAATGGTGTTATTTTTAACTAAGGTAGTTTAACAATAGAAGATTTAGTGAAATATATTAAAGTTTCTGCTTGGTTGTGGTTGGGAAAGGATACCTCTCACTCTTCTTCTTGTAATTGGTCCAATTGAATCTCTAACTCTGTTGATTGTTTATCTAGATTGTAATTGTTGTGAGAGTTCGAGTACCCTTTATACTTATTTGTTCTATTGGAATCGTTTATTGATTTTCAAAAAAAAAATTATAATCATATTTTCAACTTAATTAATAAAGATATTTTGAGCCATGATCATATGAAAAAGAAAATGTGACATGCATGAATTATAACCCATTGAGATTTTTTAATCAAAAGAGAAAAAAACAGTAAAAATAATATTATTTATTGCTTATTCCGTCTCATTACAAGTATCTTAGTACGTGTCTTCATAAATACAAGATTCTTTAAATTAAAATTAAAAAAAAATTGGGATGCTAACACAATAACCAAATGACAACTCATGACATAATTTAAAAGGCATTATACTAGCTTGAATTTTTCAACAAATACATAATTATCTAAGTTCATAAAGGTGTTTACACTTTTGGGTTTAGCAAACCCTTAACTAATACACATTTACAATAGGTTCTCCTAATACACCTTGGTTTCAAAGGAGGCCGGCAATGAAATCCTTTACAGATTGAATCATCAAAACATTAAAAACATTCCACCCACTATAATGAAAATAAAATAAAATAATGTTATTAAAATGAAATAAAATGTGATGTACGAAGAAAAGATGAAAATTTTAAAATAAATAAAGATGGAATGCCTTCAACGTTCGTTGCAATAAAAAATAGAAAAATAAAGATAATCATAGCAGAACATTGTTTTATAAATTCGGCCATATTTTTTCCATTGCATCCAAAAAAAAGTTATATAATATTATCTATAAATAAAACATTTATAATTTATAACATATATAATGGTAAAATATAGTGTTTTTGCATAATCTATCTTTATTTTAATTATACTCTTTTATTTTTTATTTTAAAATTTAACTTCTCTTTTACTATTTTCTCTTTTATTAACTGTTATATGATGGTTTGCACAACTATTTCATTCAATTTTTTTTATATAAAATTAAAATTAAAATTAAAATAAGCACATAAAAAATACCGTTTATATTTTTAAACGCCGAAATATTAAAAAAACGGACAGATGGGCGTGGACTGAACCCTAGTGTAACATAAAATGAATTATTTAAAATTTGATATAAAAAATATATAACAAAATTAAAAAATAAAAATAAAAATCTTAGTAAACATAAAAAATAAAAAATTATCTCTAACATATATAAAGGCAAAACATGGTGTTTTGGTGTAGCCTATTTTTATTCCAATTATACCCTTTTATTTTTTATTTTAAAATTCAATTTCTCTTTTACTACATTTTCTTTTATTAACTGTTATATGGTGGTTTGCACAATTATTTCATTCAATTTTTTTTATATAAAATTTAAATTTAAATTAAAATAAACACACAAAAAATACTATTTATATTTTAAAACGCCTGAATATTAAAAAAGTGGACAGACGGAGGCGGAGTATCTGTCTGTACGCTAGTAATTTATAAATTAAAGAATATTATGCTCTTATAGAATTGTGAAAAATATTCTAAAATAAAATTTATAATTAAATATTTCTTTAATATATTAATGTGATGTGTTTGTCCCTTTAGCACACTTAAAAAGTATGTCATGTGTACGAATTAATCATAACAATTTATTCTTTGTATTTCTTTTACTAATTTTTCATTATTTTTATAATATTTTGATATGAAAAAAAGCACAAAGTATATTGTTGGATCAAAGATAACTACGAAATATTGTTGAATGAAATTTAACTTTCAAATGGATTGCTTTAGCAATGATTAAGTCATGTAACTAAGGGTGTGCATGGATAACTATTTAATATGAACCAATCCATTTTTATGGTTATGGTTTATAAACCAATCAATTTTTATGGTTATGATTTATAGGAAATTTTACCCCATTTCCCTACAATTATACCGATACCCCTACACAAATTTTTTTTGACCAAAATATCCTCGTATAAAAATTTATAATTTTTTTCATTTATTCACCGGAAGACTTTTTGCAAGTCTTCCGGTTCATATTTTTTTCGTTTGTTTACCGGAAGACTTTCAAAAAGTCTTCCGGTTTATATTTTTTTTGTTTGTTTACCGGAAGACTTTTTGGAAGTCTTCCGATACATTTTTTTTTTTAATTTTTAATTGATATTTAAGATTTACTAATTTTATATAAATACCAATTTATTAATTTTATATATATTAATAAATAGAGAATTTTCTATTTATAGAATTTTTATATATTAATTTTATATATAAATTAATAAAGTTCTTTATTTATAGAATTTTTATTAATAAATTCTATATATTAATAATATATTTTCTATTTATAGAATTTTCACTAAACTTCACTAAATTAAATTCCCAAAAATATTATTAATTTATATTTTTGTCTTTATATAAATTAATAATAACATTATTTTATATATAAATTAATGTTTCTATTTATAAAATTCTCTATTTATTAGTGAATTTTATATAAAGACCAATTCTATATATTAATAATATATAAATAGAATTTTTATTAATAAATATATTATTTTATATATATTAATATATAAAAATTCTATAAATAGAGAATTTTTTTTAGAAATATTTTCTATTTGCTATAATTATCATAATATTATTACATTAGTATTATATATTTAGAATTTGCAAAAAAATCTTACTAAACTTGCAAATTTACCGTATTCAATATATTTAATCAAATGAAAACATATGTGATAAATCAATAATGTATTTTAATTTAAAATGATCACAATAATATAACTTGCAAAAAACAAAAACTAAATCGAACTTTCAATTAAATAAATGAACCAAATTAAAATATAAGTAATAATTTCACTTTATTTAATATTTTTAATAAAATAAAAATATAAGATATAAATAAATAATATATTTTATTTAAAGCAAGCACATTATAAAACATGCAAAAAAATTATAAATAAAAAAGATCAAACAAAAATGAAAAACAAATAATAAATTTATATTATTAATTTTTTTAATTAAATAAAAATATGGGTAATAAAAAAATATTTTTTTTTATATTTATAATTATGTGAGTTCTAAATTATAGATTAAATACTATATTCATAGTAGTATTCAAAATTAAATAATCAATAAAATTATATCAGTCCTATAAATAAAACGCATTGTTTGCGTGTTCTATTATTGTGATTATTTTAAATAAAATACATTATTAATTTATTACTTATATTATTTTACAAGTTAATTTATTGTGATCATTTTAAATTAAAATTCATTATTGATTTATCACATATGTTTTCATTTGATTAAATATATTGAATAATGTAAACTTATATCCTATATTTAAATTTATTTTATTTGTTAATTTTCAAGATTAATAAGATATTTGAGAAAATTATATGATTATGATCATTTAAAATAAATGGTTTTAATCTCATAGGATTCTAATAATTATAGCAAATAGAAAATATTATGAAAATGATTCTCTATTTATAGAATTTTTATATATTAAGTATAATAGACAAAAATTCACTAAATTGGTCTTTATATAAAATTAATAAATATTAAATATTAATTAAAAATAAAAAAAAAATGAACCGGAAGACTTCCAAAAAGTCTTCCGGTGAACAAACAAAAAAAATATAAACCGGAAGACTTGCAAAAAGTCTTCCAGTGAACAAACGAAAAAAATGTGAACCGGAGGACTTCTTGGAAGTCTTCCGGTGAACAAACGAAAAAAATATAAACCGAAAGACTTGCAAAAAGTCTTCCGGTGAACAAATGAAAAAAACTATAAATTTGTATACGAGGATATTTTGGTCCAAAAAATTTTTGTGTAGGGGTGTGGGTATAATTGTAGGGGTATGGGGTAAAATTTCCTGATTTATAAATCAAACAACTTGTTTCGAACCGGTTCTAAATGAATTTTGATTTAAATTCAAATTATTTAGTTAAATTTAAATTTAAATTTCTTTAAATTATATTAATTTTTAAATTTAAATACTTAAGTTTTAATATAATTTTTTTTTGAAAAAAAACTCTAAAAATAAAGAATATTTAAAAAATTAAAAATAAAACTAAAATAAAAAATTCTAAAATAAAAAATTTCAGAAAATTATATGGACTTAAAATGGTGACTAATATGTTATAATACATATATCTATATATTTAAAATCCTCTATCTATTGGTGGAGAAATCTATAATATTTATGATCATTTTTTCATAAAGGTTTAAGGATCTTCGAGATTTATAAATGAAAACTAGAGTCAAATCCAACAAATCAAATTTTGGTATATTTTTTTTGCACATGTCAAATCAAATTCGATAACTAAGATATAAATAATTAATTACTGAAAGTTCATATAATTAACTGCTAAAAGTCCATATAATTTGTGAAGTATTAGTACACCGTTTTAAGTAATTAGAGAATTCGTAAACAATTTATTTTTTCATATTGAAATACAAAATTCTGAACTTTTTTATAAAATATTTTTTTTAATGAAATTCAAGAAAGTTAACATTAAAATAGTTTAAAATATAAAATTAGTTTATAACGTGTATATGATAAAACATGAAAAGAGACAAATCTATTAATTTAACAAATAATGAAATTTGGATATCCAATAACTAAACCAATGGAAACCGATTTATATTTGGATAACAAAATGGATAACCAAATTTATATTTTAGCATTTGGTTTGGATTTTTAAAAGTGGAACAATTTGGATACAAATTTAGTTAACAATAACTGGGTTTTTTTCACACTGTCGCTACTGCGAAAATCGGCGCCGGCCATGACAGAAGAGTCGCCACCGTGCGTTATTTATCCCAACGGAGGGAAAGGAAACGCTCAGAGTAAACCTAACGCAAAACGGGAAAGGAATGGTCGTCGCAACCAAATTCCTGGATTCGGGAGTCGGTTACACAAGGGGAAGGTATTAGCACCCCTCACGTTCGTCGTACTCGACGGGTTCCACGCTTGTTTTCTAGTACGGATTGTTATTCTATCTACTCTAGAGGGTCAAGGGTTAAAAGAAAAGAAAATGACTCGGCAAAGTATTGCACTTTATGCCTACGTATTCCCGTCTGGAACGAGAAATCAGAGTCAACGTAGTTCGCCTACCTACGGGAAAGGAGGGGAAGGTTGCTCGCTAGGATACAACATCCTATGCCTACGTACTTTCACACAGCATGAAAGATCAGAGCAAGCGTAGTTCGGGCTACGGAAGACACAGATTTGTCTGACTGTTTTTAGATCCTTCTGAAAAGGTTTTTCTTGATTAAAAGTCCAAGCGGACTAAAATGACACTTTGAGGTTTGTTTTGAATCTTTTACGAAAGAAGTGTTTTTTAGTTTGTGTGCAATCTCCGACGCACTAGAGACTATGATTTGAGAGTGACTACGTCGTATGTCACCCTAAGGGTAACACATTAAGCAATCAGATTACTGGAGAGTGACCCTCCAGCAACCTTTTCTCAAATAGCTTAAGGATCGTAGCGTACGACATCGATTATCCTTATTACTGTGTTTGAATTGTTTTGAGATAGAAGAGAAAGAAGCTCTAAAAAACCTAGGGTTAAAAGGGGAATCAAAACTACCCTAAGGTTGTCATGCATGGATAAACATCCTAATGTCTGTCATATTTCTCTCTTGCACAGAGAGAAAAAGAGATCCTAGGGGATAAACAACAAAAGAAACAGATATATACAGTAAACAGTAGACATGTATGCAATGCATCAATACAAGCGAGGCAAGGGAGTCCCGCTCAACCTCGAACCTGGGAAAACAATAGGCAAAGTGAAACAACATTCACTTCAAACCTTAGGGGGCAAGCTGAACAAGCCAACAAACAATACAGAAAAAGAAAACAACACCAGCACCAGCTCTGACAGCAACAATCCAGCTCTTACAGTAAGCAGCACAAGCAGCAACAGCTCTGACAGCTACAGTTGATCCAACAACAAAGGGTTGATAGTAACAACTTCAAGCAAGACCCCATCTTCAATCTTCAATGACCTTCAAATTTAGGTAAACTCCTATCTTCAGAAAAATATCCCAGCTTTAGCAAGCATGAACCTCAACCAGTAAACAACTTCAACAAAAAGCAGCAAAACCCTAGCTTCAACAGATAAACAACTTTGACAGGCACAAGCTTCATCTTCACCAATCTTCAATGAACTTCATCTTCAATAGGTTTCCATCTTCAATGCAATCACTCCAGGAGAGAATCAATTAATAGATGAAGTTGAAATGTTAAGAGGCTTAGTGACAACCCAAGGAAATCACTAAGATCTTAACATGGCAAATGAAAGATATCCTCAAGGTTCTTCCCAGCCAAAGCATGCTCTACATCCCTCCTAAGGAGAGATGGAACTTCTTTGGGGGACCTTGTGTCATGGGATGGAATAGAGGCACAAGAAGCTCTCTATGTTTGAAAGAAGAAACAAGACTACTCTAATGCTCTTCCTATGTATCCTAATCCCTAAGCCTCTGATAAGCACTCCAACAAATGAGAAATCTTCAACTTCAAGCTTCTCCAAGCCATCCAAAGCAACTTCATTTGATCTTCAAGTCATCCAAGCAAAGCCCAAGCCAAAAGCACCCCCAAAATAGCCCCACACAAATACAACCAAACCAACTATCCAATGGAGAAACCCACAATCACCACACAAGTTGCAAAAATCAAAGAAAATGCTAAAGCTCATCAGAAAAATCTAGGTAAATTTCTAAGGGAACCTAACCCTATACCCAATACCCCATAGGAATCCCAAACCCTAGATCAATCATTAAGTCTTCAAACTATGTTCTAAACCACAACTAGTTATGTTAAAACCCTAATTCTAACACCTCTCCTATTCACCTCTCAAACTAACCTAAATTTTATTCAAAAAATTGTGATAAAATTTCTAAGGGTACATGCTTCCCTAATCTAATCAGTCCAACAAGAATCAACTTAAAATCATTCACCAATTAGTCACAAGAAAATCAGCAAGAACATGTAGCAAATATACAAAATTAAAGAAAAGAATAAAAATGGAAAAATTCAAATTAAATTGAAAAATGGATGAACAAGAGATTTATTAATTTCATAAAATCACAAATAAATCCAAAATCATGGAGGTATTTTTAAAATATTTTTTGGATCAATATTGGATTTATTATGAATTTTAGAAATCAAATGGATTAAAAATAAAAGAAAATCAAATAAAAGAAATTAAAATGTTGAATTAAATGGGAGCCATTGGATCAATTGACTGGTAAGCGAATCCAAAGCTCCAGAGCGCGTCCACGTGTGGTGTCCAGTCACCAACTGACTGGATAAATGAAACGCAGCGTATTGAACTAGTGGAGGCAATCTCAGTTTGAATCTTGGCCACACGATCAACATAACAAGTCTCCTCTTAAAGATGATCCAACAGTGAAGTCTTCATCTTCTCCAAACGAGCTCAGGTGAAGGTCAAGTCTCAGGCGGTGGTCCGGTGGTCCAACCACCGTCTTCTCCGGCGAAGAAAACCCTAAACCTCACCAATCAAGTCAAATAAAAACCCTAATCCACTCCAAATTTCACCCTGAACTCAAATCCACCATCCAAAATCATTGACTCACCCTCAAAAGCCAAACCCGATCAAAGTTGCAGAGAAATCACCAAGTCTCGATGGTCACCATTCTTAAAATTGAAACCATAGAAATAATCCTCAGATTATACTGGTCATTCTAAGCTATCACACTCATGTTAATTCCTCAAGATTCCATGTAACTGAATCCAAACAGAAATTGGTGCACTCCCTCGATCATCACCAAACGATGCCAAACCAATCCTAAATCGTTCTACTAATCATAGGGAACCTAACCACATGCGCATTGCTACCTAATTCAGCCTAGATCAATGGGAAATCCAAGAGTTACATACCTGAAGAAATTGGATGAACAGAGGGATCAAATGCTCACTTCAAGCTCCAAGATTCTTCAAACACGTTCAAGAATGCAAGATAAAGCTTCTTCAACCCTTAATTTGACTTGAATAGGCTTGCAACTCCAAAACCGATTCTGAGTTGAAGCTCTTGAAACTCAACTTCAATCTTTCTCTCCTCCACGAATTCTGCACCAAAATGAGTATGAATTCACTCCTCTCAATATATAGAAACTCTCTATGGGCTTTTGAGCCCAGTTTGAAGCCCAATTCATTGATCCATCATTTCTGATTTTTCCCTTGAAAGTGCAATGCACCAGTCACGATTCTGAGCTTCCAGCTTGCTCTAGAATGTTCTATTCAACTGCAAATTGGCTTGGGAGTGTGAATGGATAGTTAGCTTGGCCTGAAATGCTTTGATTCTTGTTTTGGCATTGTAACTTGTAATGTAAGTAAGCACTTTACAACGCAAGTCATGAAATTAAGCCTCAATTCAAAAATGTGGAAATTTCATTGTGTTTAGAATCCAATTTCCATTCAAAATGACTACCCATATGCCATGTGTATGTCTCATAATCCAAAAATCCCAATTTCCCTCCTTTAAATCATTTGAAAAATCATTCTTTTTATGCTATTTTGGATCATTTTGTGAAGCAAGCCATTTCAATCACCCATGACTTCTTATATAATCTAAAAACATCATTTTAAGCACATCTCATGTTGAACATTTCTTCATTTGAGGAGTGGAAGATACAGATTTTGACCTATGTTGAAAAATGACCTATAATTCAACTTTCCCAAAATACCCCTGGATTGCCAAGACCATATCTTCAGTTCCACAAATCTTCTTGAGGACTTCTAGTACTAAAATTAAAGTTATGATCAAGCCCTACAATTCTTATGTTGGCCAAGAGTCCATTTGAAAACTCCTTGATGGGAAAAAGTTGCTTGGAAGTCAAGTGATTTTCACAGATAAATTTCAGTGTCCTCTGGTGACCTATAACTTGCAAGAACCATAACTTGAGTTCTACAAATTTTCTTGAAGACTTCTAGTACTCAAATTAAAGCTATTGAGAAGCTCTAAAAGTTTCATGTTGGCCAAGAATACATTTGAAACTTTTATTTTGACTTGTGTAGCTTGGAAGTTCAGTGTTATACAGGGGATTTTACCCTAGGAACCCTTTCTCAAACACCTCCAACCACTCTTGATTCTCTTGAACTTGATCTTGAGTCATCCATACACATGCTTCAACATATCAATCCATGATTTCCATGACCTAGGGCTAGGTCTTGAAGCCTTATCTTTGCTCTCCTTGACCTAGGGTTACCCAGATGAAACCCTGCTTGTACACACCTCAACCATGGCTCTTGAACTTGAATCAATGGCTTGCCTCAGTTTCAATGATGCCCTCTAGGCATCCCATGAGCTTTATACACACTCCATATCCTCAATTCATGCTTAATACCCCATTGATAACCTCCAATACACCTCAGGTTAGGAAAGAAATCCACTTGTTGACACTCAAATCTCCTCAAAGCTTCAACCCATTCCTTGATGACTTGGATGTTCTTCAACTTGAATAAGGCCCCTTGATGTGCTTCTTTAGATAAGGATGGCACTTGATCCCCTGTTAGATGACTTGCTATGCTATGATATGCAAATGATTAGACTGTGTATATGATGTAACTATGCAAATGAAATGTAATGAAACATAAATCAGGCAAGAAAAGGTTGAGCAAATTTTGGGGTGCAACAGCTGCCCCTATTCAAGCGGCTTGGACCCGACTGGGTGAAGAGCGAACGGCCTTCAAAAAATCGAGGTACGAGACGGTTGAATACCAAGAACCCGGAAATTTTCCAACCGCAGAAATAAACTGCACAAACTGCTTGGAGAACAACATCCACCAACTGAATCCGGTTGTTACGGTAACAAACTGATAAATCATCTGATATCAAAAATCTGATTTCAACGTCAACCGCCTGTGTATCGCCACAGGATTTGAACCCCATCTTGTCAAAATACACCGCCTTTTGTCCACGTTAAAACTCTGTCGTCTGTTAATACGGAGAAAACAAATTAGCGACCATGCTGGGGATCATTTTCATCAACCCGAAAAAGATTCTATCATCGCGGGGATAGAACTTTGTCCATGTTAGGACCCTACATTCCGTCAACACAGAAAAATCCCGACGAATTTGCTGGGGGAAAATTTCTGCCTAATCACAGGGGACCCTGCTTATCTCTGCATTAGCTAACTTTGTTGGGCCCACCCTACAAACGTCTTGGAGGAGGACTCTACTGGGGACAGGAATATTTCGCCAACACAAGGAAATCACGGCGACTTCCTTGGGGAAAATACTTTTGTCAAATATCTGGACACAACTCACATACTCTGTCTATCACGGGAGAATCTTCTATCTGGATACCAGAAAGTTCATCCGTCTGCTTCCTACGGGAAAACATATCTGCCTGGTTCATACAGGAAAATTCATCTGCCTGCTTCATACGGGAAAACACATCTGCCTGATTCATACAGGAAAATTCATCCGCCTGCTTCATACGGGAAAACACATCTGCCTGATTCTTACAGGAAAAGTCATCCACCTGTTTCATACGGGAAAACACGTCTGCCCGATTCATACAGGAAAATTCATCTTCCTGGTTCATACAGGAAAACACATTTGCCTGATTCTTACAGCAGAAATTCATCCGCCTGTTTCATACGGGAAAACACATCTGCCTGATTCATACAGGAAAATTCATCTGCCTGGTTCATACAGGAAAATTCATCTGACTGATTCTTACAGGAAAATTCATCCGCCTGTTTCATACGGGAAAACACATATGCCTGATTCATACAGGAAAATTCATCTGCCTGGTTCATACAGGAAAATTCATCTGCCTGATTCTTACAGGAAAATTCATCCGCCTGTTTCATACGGAAAAACACATCTGCCTGATTCATACAGGAAAATTCATCTGCCTGGTTCATACAGGAAAATTCATCTGCCTGATTCTTACAGGAAAATTCATCCGCCTGCTTCATACGGGAAAACACATCTGCCTGATTCTTACAGGAATAATTCATCCGCCTGCTTCATACGGGAAAATACATCTACCTGATTCTTATAGGAAAGTTCATCTTCCTGCTTCATACGGGAAAACACATCTGCCTGATTCATACAGGAAAATTCATCCGCCTGCTTCATACGGGAAAACACATCTTCCTGATTCTTACAGGAATAATTCATCCGCCTGCTTCATACGGGAAAATAACTTGGATATAGCTTCTTTGCCTATTCTTTGCAGTAGCTAACTCCACTGGGGATATTATGAAAATAACTGCCCGACACCCGTATCGACAACAAGTGACCACTTCTGAAATCTTGATTCATGAAACCCGGACATGCTGCCGCGACAGAAAACCTGAAGAAAAATATTCCGCTGGTCGGATAAGAGAAACTTCAACCAGTAACTCTGTGGGGATAATAAGGTGAACTGTATCGTCATATGTCTCACGGCGAGACCTCGATCGTCTGGTAATAGATCCGAGATAGAACTCCACACTCCTGTTGAGAAACACACCTGAAAGAAAAAAGTTAACCATCCTGATTTATGTTTCATAATGCGTATGTTTGACAATGGCGCAATGCTCCATACGACATGGAAATGCTACGCGTTTCTTAGGTAGATGCAAATATGATAATATATGCAAATGCAAATGCAGGTTCAGGCTGCTGGGGAACGCTCTGACAAGCTTGCTTCAACACGGCTGTCGAGGACAAATACCACTCTGTTGGGGATGAACGGGTATCGCAAAGTATTCCGGTAAAATAAATACCAGAAACACAACCAAAACTCTGTCGAGGAGAGATTAAACATCGATTTCTGCTGAGAGGAAAGAACAACACCTACTGGGAAGATTAACTCAGCTGGGGAAGAAGCGACCTTTCTGGGAGACAACTGTCTGGGTACAGTTTACAAGCTCGGAGCTACCACTCCGCTGGGGATAATCATCCTGACGAAGGCATGACGTCCTGTGGGGAGAAAGAAAACCATCCTCGTTGGGGATAATCCTTCTGAACCTATTATCCTGGTTATGTGCCGCGGAAATCTTCCCAGCTGGGGATTGAACGCGCACATCTTCGACTCTCTGGGGAGTATAACCTCTGCATGGGACACTGATTTTGTCTTGCTGGAGATATCCTGCGGACAACTTCCATAAAGATACTCTTCTAGGGAAAATAATCCTTCCTTCGGTAAGAGATAACCTCATCTCAACCTCTGGGGATGAGGTGCGACCCGCTGGGAAATAGCGTCAAGTAAGGTCAAGTCCTTCATCCTCTAGCTAGGGGATACAAATTTCTGACTGTCTGTTCCAAGGGTGAGAACCCTGCAAAACACAAACGAGACAAAACAAATCTATACAACCAAATCTATTCGGGTCAATGTCCACGACATCTCCTCAGTCAATTCGAAGTTTTATCAATCATTGGCAAGGGCCAACAAAGTTATGCAAATGCGTGTTTATCAAAACATCGGCGTTTTTCATATACAAAACAGTAAAGCACAAACATCAAATACTGAATAACATGTTTTATTGATTGAGCCTGTAAATAGGCGAAGCTTTGTACATCGGATGTAACTCCTGAAAAGAGGAAGTTATGCACAAACAAATATACAAACATGCACAATAATCATTAATACAAATCACATTTGTACACATGTCGGCAACGTGGTGCAGACAAACATCATGAGTTGATCCTCCTATGACTCGCCTGACTCTGACGCTTTCCCGGTATTCAATTTTCGGAAGAGATTGTGTTGGATAAACGACCTCCCAGGTACTCCCAAACCACTAAGAAATGTAGTATCAAATTCGGACAACAGTCATTTGCTTTTTCAATCCCTAACTTTTGCGTGAATCGCCCTTTGCGGGTTTTCAATTCACCGGGATACCCTTTTTTACCGAAGTCGCCCTTTTCAGGTTTTTCGACTTCGCGGGTGTACATCTTTTCAATTTTATCCCTAACTTTTGCCCGAACCTTTATTCATTTTTTACGGTTCTCCAGGATGCCCCATTTTTTCCTGGACTCTCTTTTTTCTGTCCAGCGGGTCAATTTCAAGCAAAGTATTTTTTAACTGCGTCCGAATTCACAGGCGACGTAAAGTCTTCACCGTCCATGGTGGATAACAACAAAGCTCCTCCGGAGAAGACTTTTCTAACAACGTATGGACCTTCGTAGTTAGGCGTTCATTTGCCCCTGTGATCAGTTTATGACGGGAGAATCCTCTTCAGCACAAGGTCGCCCGTCTAAAAGCTTCATGGACATATCTTCTTATCGTACGCTTTCTTCATCCAGCTCTGATACAACCGACCGTATGCTAGAGAAGCTAGCCTTTTCTCATCCATTAAACTGAGCTGATTCAGTCTATCCTTAACCCATTCTGCCTCGTCAAGTTGGACATCTCGTAAAACCCTCAAGGAAGGAATCTCAACCTCCAACGGTAACACTGCCTCCATTCCGTATACCAACGAAAAAGGGGTTGCCCCGGTTGATGTGCGTACCGTCGTACGATAACCGTGCAAAGCGAAAGGTAGCATCTCGTGCCAGTCCTTATATGTCACAACCATCTTCTGGACAATCTTCTTTATGTTCTTATTGGCCGCCTCAACAACGCCATTCATCTTGGGTCGGTAAGGAGAAGAGTTGTGATGTTCAATCTTGAAACTATGACACAGCTCTTTCATCATTTTGTTATTCAAATTTGAACTGTTGTCGGTGATAATCCGCTCAGGGATTCCATATCTGCAGATAATATCTCGTTTGATAAATCTGGCCACCACTTGTTTGGTCACGTTGGCATATGACGCTGCTTCCACCCATTTGGTGAAGTAATCAATCGCCACCAAGATGAACCGGTGTCCATTGGATGCTGTAGGCTCAATCTTACCAATCATATCAATTCCCCACATCGAGAATGGCCACGGTGATGACATCACATTCAGAGGACTTGGGGGCACATGGACTTTGTCCGCATAAATTTGGCATTTATGACACCTCTTTGCAAACTTGAAACAGTCTGTTTCCATAGTTAGCCAATAATAACCTGCCCGTAACAATTTTCTCGTCATAGCATGCCCACCAGCATGTGTACCAAATGTACCTTCATGTATGTCTTCCATGAGCAACTTCGCCTCTTTCTCATCTACACAACGTAGCAACACCAAATCGTGGCTTCTTTTGTACA
Source organism: Lathyrus sativus (assembly GCA_963859935.3). Taxonomy (NCBI): domain Eukaryota; kingdom Viridiplantae; phylum Streptophyta; class Magnoliopsida; order Fabales; family Fabaceae; genus Lathyrus; species Lathyrus sativus. The sequence goes on from OZ012739.1 coordinate 258,037,251, forward strand.
GGACACCGTCCGGGTTCAAATAGAAATTGCCAGCCAATCTCCTGAGAGTCTTCTGATCTCGACTGGATGCCCCAGCCGGATACTCCTTGTTCTTCAGGAAATTCTGGATGTCAAAGTACCAGGGTTGACCATCGGGAGCCTCATCGATGGCAAATATGAATGCAGGCCTATCAAGCCGAGAGATAACAATCCGGGGAGCCTCGTTCCAGAAGTTAACTTTATACATTGAAGACAATGTCGCCAGGGCGTCAGCCATTTGATTTTCTGCTAGCGGCACATGATGCAATTCCACCTTGTCAAAGAAAAGCAATAATCTCCTTGCATAATTCATATATGGTATCAAATTGGGCTGACGTGTCTCCCATTCTCCTTTAATCTGGTTCACCGCTAGAGCTGAGTCTCCGTACACATCCAGATGTTTGATTCGCAAATCAATAGCTTCTTCCAGCCCCATGATGCAAGCCTCGTATTCAGCCTCATTATTGGTAACGGGAAAGGTCAATCGGGCAGTAAAGGGGATGTGCGACCCCTGAGGAGTAGTAATAATTGCACCTATTCTGCTACCATAGGAATTTACAGCTCCGTCAAATATCAACTGCCATTTGGAACCCAATTCTGGTCCTTCATCCGACAACGGTTCTTCACAATCTTTCATCTTCAGGTACATGATATCCTCGTCAGGAAAATCAAACCTCATCGACTGGTAGTCCTCAACAGGCTGCTCCGCAAGGTACTCTGACAGAACGTTACCTTTAATAGCCTTTTGCGAAACATATTGGATATCGTATTCGGTTAACACCATCTGCCATCGGGCAATTCTTCCGGAGAGTGCTTGCTTCTCAAACACGTATTTGATTAGATCCATCTTTGAAATTAGCATGGTTGTATGATTCAGCATGTATTGCCTCAAACGTTTGGCGGCCCAGGCTAGCGCGCAACACGTTTTCTCAAGCATTGAGTATCTGGACTCACAGTCAGTAAACTTCTTACTCAAATAGTAGATCGCATGCTCTTTACGTCCGGTCTCGTCGTGTTGACCGAGAACACAACCCATGCTTTCCTCAAGAACCGTCAGATACATAATCAAAGGTCTCCCGGCCACTGGGGGTATCAAAACAGGAGGTGCTTACAAGTAGTCTTTTATCTTGTCGAATGCCTTTTGACAATTTTCATTCCAGGTCAACACTTGATCCTTTTTCAACAACTTGAATAGCGGCTCGCATGTCGCAGTTAGGTGAGATATGAATCGGGCAATGTAGTTCAACCTCCCTAAAAACCCACGCACTTCTTTTTCTGTTTTAGGCGTCGACATTTCTTGTATTGCTTTTATCTTCGCAGGATCAACCTCTATTCCTTTTTCACTCACGATAAACCCCAGCAGTTTACCCGATCTCACCCCGAAGGTGCACTTGTTAGGGTTCAGTCTCAACCTGAACTTCCTAAGCCTTTTGAACAGTTTCAGCAGATTAACCAAATGCTCCTCCTCCGTCTGGGATTTGGCAATCATATCATCAACATAAACCTCGATCTCTTTGTGCATCATGTCATGAAAGAGCGTCGTCATAGCACGTTGATATGTTGCCCCAGCATTCTTCAATCCGAAGGGCATCACTTTGTAACAAAATGTTCCCCAGGGAGTAATGAAAGTAGTCTTCTCCATGTCTTCTGGCTCCATTTTGATCTGATTGTAACCCGAGAAGCCATCCATGAAGGAGAATACGGAGAACTGGGCAGTGTTATCAACCAGCACATCAATGTGAGGCAGTGGAAAGTCGTCTTTCGGGCTCGCTTTGTTCAAATCACGGTAGTCTACACACATTCGCACTTTACCGTCTTTCTTCGGCACTGGCACAATATTAGCGACCCATGAAGGATATTTTGTAACAGCTAGGAAACCAGCATCCCACTGTTTTTGAACTTCCTCCTTGATTTTCACATCCATGTCTGGTCTGGTTCTTCTGAGTTTCTGTTTAACAGGTGGACATTCCTCTCGCAACGGCAGACAGTGCACAACCATGTCCGTATCTAACCCAGGCATATCCTCGTACGACCAAGCAAATATATCACTGTACTCCTTGAGCATCTCAATCATCCTTTGCTTGATGTCACTCTGTAGCGCAGCCCCTATACGGATATTTCTCACAACCTCTTCCGACCCCAAATTGATAATCTCAATGACTTCCTCGTGAGGCAGGATGATTCTTTCTTCTTGTTTCAATAACCAAGTCAACTCTTCTGGTACATCGCCATCTTCAACAATCTCTTCCTCAGTGAGTCATAGGCGGGTGCTCGAAGTCGAAGTGAGTCATAGGCGGTTCATAGATGTCATCTGAAATAGTAATCCTGCAAAGGAAATGGTTAAATGCTTCAAAACGCAGACAAAGCAAATAACCACATTGCCATTTTATTGTAAAAAACAAAAACAGGAAAAACAGGGATCACAACATTTGTATATGAAAAAACGCCTTTATTTCATGATTAAACAATGTAATGTACATAACCAAATGGCCCTAAGCAAAATCACTATGCCCCGGGTAGGACACAAGATTATTCAACAATTAAGAAAACAAATCATTACTGTTTAGTTGCCACAGGAACAGTTTCCCGGATAGACCAATTGCAGAGACTTTGTCCTGGCACGCTTGGCTTGATCCACGCGTCCATATCACAGTCGCTATCTCCGTCTTCAGCATCAGAAATAGCATTGACGGTCTCGAAGCTCACCATGCTTGGCGTAATCGTGACTGGTCCCTTGAACCTGGGTGCTCCTGAAGACGATGCCGACGATGTTGGTCGATACCCTAGCCCGAACTTGTCATTCTTCACGGGAATCTCCAATACCTGCCCCCATCCTTGAGTCGCACCGGTCCGCACTAAAGCCTGAGCCTCTTTATAGGATGACATTGCCACATCTGATATTTTGCTGGAACCCTGAGCTTTGTCTTTAATTCGCAACCCTTCGAAGGCTTGACAGGGTGTTTCGTGTATTTCGCCGTCGACCTCGACATATTTGAACGAAGACAAATGGCTAACCAGAATATCTTCCTCTCCACAAACAGTGACGACACTATCCCCCACCATATACTTCAGCTTTTGGTGCAACGTGGATGTGATTGCCCCGACAGCATGGATCCATGGGCGCCCAAGAAGGCAACTATACGCTGGCTGGATGTCCATTATATAGAATTCAGTTTCAAATATTTCAGGCCCCACCTGCAACGGTAATGTTATTGATCCGAAAACTGACCTCCTCGTTCCATCGAACGCCCTTACCACTAAATCACTGGGCGTGCAAATAATCCCCCTGATATCCAGTTTCATCATGGCTTTCTTCGGTAGCACATTCAGGGAAGATCCAGTGTCTACTAAAACATGGGACATGACCGTGCCCCGACATTCTACTGACACATGCAATGCCATATTGTGCTCTCACCCTCTCGGAGTTAAATCAAAGTCTGTGAAGCCCAAACTGTGCCCCGCATTGACATGCACCATCACCCCTTCTAACTGATTAACAGAAACTTCTTGAGGAACGAACGACGTGTCTAGAATCTTCAGCAAAGTGTTCCGATGGGCCTCAGAACATAACAACAATGATAGGATGGAAATTTTTGACGGCGTTTGCTGGAGGTGCTCAACGATTTTGTAATCACTTTTACGAATGAGCCTCATAAACTCCTCCACATCCTTAAGTGACGTTTCCTTTTCGTTCACTGAGAAGGACCACCCTCAGTTACCTTGGATTTACCCTTGGCTAATCTTTCTGCCTCTACCTCGGGCGACGTGAAGATTCTTCCGCTTCTGGTCATACCCCCTGTTCCAGCAACATTATCTACAACCCCAGCTGGTTGTCCATTGACTTCAATTTTCTCACCGTCACAATATACCTCCAACCCGTAAGTCCACGACACTGCTTTAGTACTCTCAAAAGGAACTGGTCCTGCTTTGGTAATTGTGATCGTCGGCCGCCTGGCGGGCGCAGTTATCGTTATTGTTTTCCTTGGAGTTGTTACCGTCGCAACATCGTTTTGCTCATCACATAACGCCTCTACAGGCTCTTCAACCGCGGTTCGATCGAATTGTAAGGTAACTTCTTCCATCATAGCCTGAATGCCCTGCTTCAACTCATTACAACCCTCTGGCTGGGTCCAACAATCCAAGCAAAATTCATCACACCCCGGGAATACACCCCCTCTTAGCAACCTGCTTTTAATCTCACCCAATGGTATCTTCAGCTCATTGACATCCATCACTAGATTCAAATTCTCTTCTGTCAAGATGGCATTTGCCCCATGATTGGGCATGGGCTGTTGTACAATATTTGGACCCACCTGTCCAAAGTTGTAGCTTTGCTGTCCAGCAAATCCTGAACTTTGTGTTTAAATGCCTGACAAGCTTCTACATCATGCCCGGGTGCCCCGGAATAGAATTCGCAGTGTTTGCTAGCATCATACCCATAAGGAAGTACCGTCCCTGTAGGCGGTGCCAAAGTCCTCTTTTCAACCAAGTTCAACCCTAGCAGGGTCTGAAGAAGTTCTGCATACGTGGAAGGAGGTGCGTCGAACACTCTTTTCGGTCTCACATTTTGTACTCTCCTCTGGCCGGGATTCTGTCCTTGTTGTTGTTGTGGTTGTTGTTGTTGTTGTTGAGGCTGCCCTTGTTGAGGAAAAGGGATAGTGACACTAGCTATCTGTTGAGGCTGAACATACTGATTTCTTCCTCTGCCCCTGCCCCTGCCACCAAACACGGCACTAGTATCACCCTGTCGTCTACCACCAAATGCTTTTCTTGTACCTCCTGCTGAGGTAGACTCTCCTTCTTGGAACCTTCCAACTTTAATCTCGTTCTCGATCATCTCCCCCATAAGAATCAAATCTGAGAAACTGCTTAATGACACACAAAACAAATTTTCGTAGAACACCCCCGTAAATGTCCCAATGAACATGTCATTCATCTCCCTTTCAATTAAAGGAGGATGCACCCTCGCTGCCATATCACGCCACCTTTGCGCATACTCTTTAAAACTTTCACCGTTCTTCCGTGACAAACCCTGCAATTGGACCCGGTTTGGCGCCAGATCGCTGTTATATTTGTAATGTGTCACGAAAGCATCAGCCAACTGCTTCCAGGTTTTGATCTGAGTGGGCTCCAGCCCCATATACCATTCAAGTGAAGGTCCTAACAAGCTATCCTGAAAGAAATGCATGAGCATCCTTTCATCATCTGAATACGCGGACATCCTTCTGTAATAAGAGCGGACATGGACCTTAGGGCAGGTGTCCCCCTTGTATTTGTCAAAAGTGGGAGCCTTGAATTTCAACGGCACCCTCAACCCTGGTACCAAGCCCATTGTAGTCATATCCAAACCGGTGGAGTTCTGATTCACTACCCCCTTCATCTGTTCTTCTAGCATTTTGATCCTCTGCAGAGGATCAACAGGTCCTTCAAACCCCATGCCTCTTCCAGAAAAGGCGTCCTCCTGGCGGTCTTCACCCCAATTCACATTTTCATTTCCATATCCGTCGTAACCAGTGTTGCGACCAAACCCTTGCTGATTGATCATGGGACCTCGTCCCCTGTTACCGAAACCCTGGTTGACCCTAACAGGTCCAAACCCAGCGTTAACAGGAATCACCCCAACACCATTCTCATTGCCAAACCCACCATACCCCTGGTTAGCGTTACCAAAACCGTCGTAACCGAAACCCTGAGTGTTGAAGCCGAATTTCCCGTCCTGATTGACGTAATCAAATCCCTGATCATTATAGCCGAAACCATTGTTGCCAAGACCATTACCGCCATTGTTGTTACCACCGCCTTGGTTGGCGTCCCCAAATCCAACATTGTTAACAACAATCTCATTTCCATTCCCTGTGTTGCCATTGCTAGCGCCAGCGCCATGGTTTACAACCACAACAGGTGGGGTCACTGTAGGTGGAACCACAGGCGTAGGGGTTCCATCCTCCGAAATAGTCTCAACGTGCACAGAATTTTGGTCATTGTTGCCATTCCCATTAGTCCGTGTCAGCAGCGGCTGTACCAAAGTCTGGAGGCTCTCCTGGCCCTTAGCAATGTTCTCCATTTCTCGCATGAACAGATTTAGCTTCTCGCGGATTTCCTGCATCTCAACTTGGACTTGATCCATGATTCTCTTGCAGTTGTTTCGGGTTGAGTAGCGGTGGACTCTGTGTTCGTCAATCCTGAAAAACCTGAAGATGCAGGAAATAAGATACGGATTCAAGAATACCGGTCATGCAATATGAATGCAGATGCAAATGTGTAAATATGCTACAGGTTATATTCCCCCCCCCCCCCGATTCTAGTTTCGGAGAGAAGGCCATCACGACAATGGAGTCCCCATCAATCAAGCAAGGAAACAGAAAACTCTCATATATAAACAAATGCCAAGAGGCTGAGTACAAGAGTACAACTGAATACAACTGAAGAGACCTCGGCCAACAAGCCTGGCGATGGTCAAAATACAAGTACAGGAAACAAAAGCGAGGCAAAGATAACTCAGGCCAAGTGGCGCTCTCTGACGTCTTCCAATATCCTCAACGTCTCTGAACGACCCAGTCTGGAGATTATCTCTTGTATCAGTAAGGCATGCCGCTCGGCAGTGGATCTCAGCTTTTTGGCGTCGTCCTTGCAGGTTCCTTCGTCAACACACTCGTCGGGTCTGCATCTCTTGGAGCCGGCCTTCACTTCATAACCTCTCAGCTTCTCGACAAGGTCACTTACTCTAAGCTCAACAGCGCTCCTAAGTGATGTCTCTTCAGCAATCTTTGCATCTTGGGCTCTAATCTGTGCCTCCAGCATGGCAATCTGCAGTTTCAGTTCTTCTTCACGCTCCTTCCGCTTGGTAAGCGTGGCATTCCACAATGCTTCCCACTTGCTGAGGCGGGAATAAGCTTTGCTTAAAAGTTCCTTCTTGGAAGTAAGCACCTTGCTAACACCGTTCAAGGTTATTCCCACTTTTTCTTTCTTGTTGGTCTCTTCCGTCAACTCTGAACCCAACCTATTAATCAATTCAGTTTGTTCCCTTACAGTGAAGGTAGCTTCATTCTTCTCATGACGCAACTGGAAGATCTCCTTCTCTAACTCATTATTGACTTTCTTCAATTCTTCGTTTTCAGCCAACAATTTGTTATACTTTTCAAGCTCTATTGAAGTAGGTGCCTCAATCATTGGAAGATACAGAGGTTCCATAGCAGGATAAGGCATCAAGGAAATACTAGCTCTCTCGCGGATCCAAGCCAAATAAGGATCATAAGCTTTGCTGTTGCTCTTACCAAGCAAAGCTTTCCCTCTCCTATGGATGTTAGCCCATGCATGTCTCAATCTGATCAAAACAGCCACGTCTAATAAGCCCGTGAGATACAGAGATTCCTGTATCTCCTCCTCAATAGGAGCGTCCCTCAAAGCATAACCAAACTGTCTCACCAGCAGAGAAGGGTTATAGTTAATACATCCTTTCCGTCCAATCAAAGGGACATTCGGAAAGCCACTGCAGCTATATATAATATCAGTGCCAAGCATACTCCGATCAAACCAAATGAGGTTCTCAGCAGACAGTCCTATCAACCGGGAAGACCAATCCAAAGTATCAACAACATCAACAAACGGCCCTGTCTTCGGAAGATGTCCCTGGAACCACCTGTACAAAAGAGGAAGACAGCAGGAAACATTCTTGCCACAACGTTTCTCATTCTTGTAATGAATGGAATGATAAACATTGCCCAAGAGAGTAGGAACAGGATTCTTCGAGGCAAGAATCAAAAAGGCATCTGAGTCGACAAAATCAAGCACATTAGGAAACAAGACAATCCCATAGATACAGACAGCTAGAATGGCACTGAAGGCAACCCAACATCCATTCTTCGCGCACTGTGTAGCCTTCTCAACCAGGACAGACAAGTGAAAACCATAAGCTCCGTTCAGCTTGACCAACCCTCCACGGAACTCAGAAGCGTCCAAACTGACAATCTCAGCAAGGGTAGCCAAATCAGGCTCAGCATCAACATGTATACAGGGCATCTGGTCTAACACGGGAACCCCCAACATGGCAGAATACTCCTCCAAAGTGGGTGCCAGAATATAGTCGGGAAATAGGAAACATCTCAGCTGCGGCTCATAAAACTGCATCAGAGTATACACCCCAGTCGTCTCAAATGCGGAAGGGCTGTATAACAAACTAAACAATCTCCCATAGGATACTCTGAACTCCGACCTCACTCTCTCATCTGCTAGAGCAACTAATCCCAGCAAGGAACTGATATCAGGCGAATGCAACCGGTAAGCCACTGTCCTCTTTGTGGACTCCATGTCTGGCCAGAAGATATACTAGAATCAGAGGGGAATAAACACACCTGCGACATAAATACACGTTAATGATATGCGCAATGAGTATGCAACAATGCAATATGCAAAATGATGCAACATGGATCAAGTGATATATCGTTGAGGAGATCCATCCATAATATCTGTCTCCTTAGACCCACAATACTGTTCAAACCTGGTCTCGACAGACCCATAATAATGCTCCAGCCTGGTCTCAACAGACCCATAACAAAGCTATGATGAAGAACCCCAAATCTCAAACCACTGAACCACTGTCAAGAAAACCGGTAATCTGGAGGTCAAGTTTCCTGCATGCCCCAACCCCATCTCACAGGTAGGTGTCCTATCAACTGACACAAGGTACGGCATCCTATGCGGTCGTCGGCGTCACAGACTTTCAAGACCGATGATATGATACCCAAAAGGTGTGGCATCATCATGTCCTGAAGAGGCCCTCCTCAGCCAACTTCCAATTGATCGGTCCCCAGAGTCGACAATCCTCGGGTCAGACAACTTGTCGAGCCCTAAGGGCCAAGCAAGAAGCATCAAAGAGAATCTTGTCCGAGCGCAGATTTCGCGGCTAGCTGGTGCGAGCTAAGCAAGCAGGCTAACCACTACTTTCTACTTCTAAGTCTAGGTGTAACCTCAAGCCTAGGTCCGACTTATCTCTCAACAGATCACCCCCTCCCCACAACAGCAATAACAATATAAAGCTGATAATAAAATGCGGAAGGTAAAGACAGAAAAGTAAACCTAAACAACACCCACGACGGGAAAACAAGCGCTAGGATTGACTCGCGTAGGGAACTGTTGGAAGTCCCCAGCAAAGTCGCCAGCTGTCGCTACTGTGAAAATCGGCGCCGGCCATGACAGAAGAGTCGCCACCGTGTGTTATTTATACCAACGGAGGGAAAGGAAACGCTCAGAGTAAACCTAACGCAAAACGGGAAAGGAATGGTCGTCGCAACCAAATTCCTGGATTCGGGAGTCGGTTACGCAAGGGGAAGGTATTAGCACCCCTCACGTCCGTCGTACTCGACGGGATCCACGCTTGTTTTCTAGTACGGATTGTTATTCTATCTACTCTAGAGGGTCAAGGGTTAAAAGAAAAGAAAATGACTCGGCAAAGTATCGCACTTTATGCCTACGTATTCCCGTCTGGAACGAGAAATCAGAGTCAATGTAGTCCGCCTACCTACGGGAAAGGAGGGGAAGGTTGCTCGCTAGGATACAACATCCTATGCCTACGTACTTTCACACAGCATGAAAGATCAGAGCAAGCGTAGTTCGGGCTACGAAAGACACAGATTTGTCTGACTGTTTTTAGATCCTTCTGAAAAGGTTTTTCTTGATTAAGACTCCAAGCGGACAAAAATGACACTTTGAGGTTTGTTTTGAATCTTTTACGAAAGAAGTGTTTTTTAGTTTGTGTGCAATCTCCGACGCACTAGAGACTATGATTTGAGAGTGACTACGTCGTATGTCACCCTAAGGGTAACACATTAAGCAATCAGATTACTGGAGAGTGACCCTCCAGCAACCTTTTCTCAAATAGCTTAAGGCTCGTAGCGTACGACATCGATTATCCTTATTACTGTGTTTGAATTGTTTTGAGATAGAAGAGAAAGAAGCTCTAAAAAACCTAGGGTTAAAAGGGGAATCAAAACTACCCTAAGGTTATCATGCATGGATAAACATCCTAATGTCTGTCATATTTCTCTCTTGCACAGAGAGAAACAGAGATCCTAGGGGATAAACAGCAAAAGAAACAGATATATACAATAAACAGTAAACATGTATGCAATGCATCAATACAAGCGAGGCAAGGGAGTCCTGCTCAACCTCGAACCTGGGAAAACAATAGGCAAAGTGAAACAGCATTCACTTCAAACCTTGGGGGGCAAGCTGAACAAGCCAACAAACAATACAGAAAAATAAAACAACACCAGCACCAGCTCTGACAGCAACAATCCAGCTCTTACCGTAAGCAGCATAAGCAGCAACAACTCTGACAGCTACAGTTGATCCAACAGCAAAGGGTTGACAGTAACAACTTTAAGCAATACCCCATCTTCAATCTTCAATGACCTTCAAATTTAGGTAAACTCCCATCTTCAGAAAAATATCCCAGCTTTAGCAAGCATGAACCTCAACCAGTAAACAACTTCAACAAAAAGCAGCAAAACCCTAGCTTCAACAGATAAACAGCTTTGACAGACACAAGCTTCATCTTCACCAATCTTCAATGAACTTCATCTTCAATAGGTTTCCATCTTCAATGCAATCACTCCAGGAGAGAATCAATTAATAGATGAAGTTGAAATGTTAAGAGGCTTAGTGACAACCCAAGGAAATCACTAAGATCTTAACATGGCAAATGAAAGATATCCTCAAGGTTCTTCCCAACCAAAGCATGCTCTACATCCCTCCTAAGGAGAGATGGAACTTTTTTGGGAGACCTTGTGTCATGGGATGGAATAGAGGCACAAGAAGCTCTCTATGTTTGAAAGAAGAAACAAGACTACTCTAATGCTCTTCCTATGTATCCTAATCCCTAAGCCTTTGACAAGCACTCCAACAAATGAGAAATATTCAACTTCAAGCTTCTTCAAGCCATCCAAAGCAACTTCATTTTATCTTCAATTCATCCAAGCAAAGCCCAAGCCAAAAGCACCCCCAAAATAGCCCCACACAAATACAACCAAACCAACTATCCAATGGAGAAACCCACAATCACCACACAAGTTGCAAAAATCAAAGAAAATGCTAAAGCTCATTAGAAAAATCTAGGTAAATTTCTAAGGGAACCTAACCCTATACACAATACCCCATAGGAACCCCAAACCCTAGATCAATCATTAAGTCTCCAAACTATGTTCTAAACCACAACTAGTTATGTTAAAACCCTAATTCTAACACCTCTCCTATTCACCTCTCAAACTAACCTAAATTTTATTCAAAAAATTGTGATAAAATTTCTAAGGGTACATGCTTCCCTAATCTAATCAGTCCAACAAGAATCAACTTAAAATCATTCACCAATTGGTCACAAGAAAATCAGCAAGAACATGTAGCAAATATACAAAATCAAAGAAAAGAATAAAAATGGAAAAATTCAAATTAAATTGAAAAATGGATGAAAAAGAGATTTATTAATTTCATAAAATCACAAATAAATCCAAGATCATGGAGGTATTTTTAAAATATTTTTTGGATCAATATTGGATTTATTATGAATTTTAGAAATCAAATGGATTAAAAATAAAAGAAAATCAAATAAAAGAAATTAAAATGCTGAATTAAATGGGAGCCATTGGATCAATTGACTGGTAAGCGAATCCAAAGCTCTAGAGCGCGTCCACGTGTGGTGTCCAGTCACCAGCTGACTGGATAAATGAAACGCAGCGTATTGAACTAGTGGAGGCAATCTCAGTTTGAATCTTGGCCACACGATCAGCATAACAAGTCTCCTCTTCAAGATGATCCAACGGTGAAGTCTTCATCTTCTCCAAACGAGCTCAGGTGAAGGTCAAGTCTCAGGCGGTGGTCCGGTGGTCCAACCACCATCTTCTCCGGCGAAGCAAACCCTAAAACTCACCAATCAAGTCAAATAAAAACCCTAATCCACTCCAAATTTCACCCTGAACTCAAATCCACCATCCAAAATCATTGACTCACCCTCAAAAGCCAAACCCGATCAAAGTTGCAGAGAAATCACCAAGTTTCGATGGTCACCATTCTTAAAATTGAAACCATAGAAATGATCCTCAGGTTACACTGGTCATTCTAAGCTATCACACTCATGTTAATTCCTCAAGATTCCATGTAACTGAATCCAAACAGAAATTGGTGCACTCCCTCAATCATCACCAAACGATGCCAAACCAATCCTAAATCGTTCTACCAATCATAGGGAACCTAACCACATGCGTATTGCTACCTAATTCAGCCTAGATCAATGGGAAATCCAAGAGTTACATACCTGAAGAAATTGGATGAACAGAGGGATCAAATGCTCACTTCAAGCTCCAAGATTCTTCAAACACGTTCAAGAATGCAAGATAAAGCTTCTTCAACCCTTAATTTGACTTGAATAGGCTTGCAACTCCAAAACCGATTCTGAGTTGAAGCTCTTGAAACTCAACTTCAATCTTCCTCTCCTCCACGAATTCTGCACCAAAATGAGTCTGAACTCACTCCTCTCAATATATAGAAACTCTCCATGGGCTTTTGAGCCCAGTTTGAAGCCCAATTCATTGATCCATCATTTCTGATTTTTCCCTTGAAAGTGCAATGCACCAGTCACGATTCTGAGCTTCCAGCTTGCTCTATAATGTTCTATTCAACTGCAAATTGGCTTGGGAGTGTGAATGGATAGTTAGCTTGGCTTGAAATGCTTTGTTTCTTGTTTTGGCATTGTAACTTGTAACGTAAGTAAGCACTTTACAAAGCAAGTCATGAAATTAAGCCTCAATTCAAAAATGTGGAAATGTCATTGTGTTTAGAATCCAAATTCCATTCAAAATGACTATTCATATGCCATGTGTATGTCTCATAATCCAAAAATCCCAATTTCCCTCCTTTGAATCATTTGAAAAATCATTCTTTTTAGGCCATTTTGGATCATTTTGTGAAGAAAGCCATTTCAATCACCCATGACTTCTTATCTGACCTAAAAACATCATTTTAAGCACATCTCATGTTGAACATTTTATCATTTGAGGAGTGGAAGATAGAGAGTTTGACCTATGTTGAAAAATGACCTATAATTCAACTTTCCCAAAATACCCCTGGATTGCCAAGACCATATCTTCAGTTCCACAAATCTTCTTGAGGACTTCTAGTACTCAAATTAAATCTAAGATCAAGCCCAACAATTCTTATGTTGGCCAAGAGTCCATTTGAAAACTCCTTGATGGGAAAAAGTTGCTTGGAAGTCAAGTGATTTTCACAGATAAATTTCAGTGTCCTCTGGTGACCTATAACTTGCAAGAACCATAACTTGAGTTCTACAAATCTTCTTGAAGACTTCTAGTACTCAAATTAAAGCTATTGAGAATCTATAAAAGTTTCATGTTGGCCAACAATCCATTTGAAACTTGTATTTTGACTTATGTAGCTTGGAAGTTCAGTGCTATACAGGGGATTTTACCCTAGGAACCCTTTCTCAAACACCTCCAACCACTCTTGATTCTCTTGAACTTGATCTTGACTCATCCATACACATGATTCAACATATCAATCCATGATTTACATGACCTAGGGCTAGGTCTTGATGCCTTCTCTTTGCTCTCCTTGACCTAGGGTTACCCAAATGAAACCCTGCTTGTACACACCTCAACCATGGCTGTTGAACTTGAATCAATGGCTTGCCTCAGTTTCAATGATGCCCTCTAGGCATCCCATGAGCTTTTTACACACTCCATATCCTCAATTCATGCTTCATACCCCATTGATAACCTCCAATACACCTCAGGTTAGGAAAGAAATCCACTTGTTGACACTCAAATCTCCTCAAAGCTTCAACCCATTCCTTGATGACTTGGATGTTCTTCAGCTTGAATAAGGCCCCTTGATGTGCTTCTTTAGATAAGGATGGCACTTGATCCCCCGTTAGATGACGTGCTATGCTATGATATGAAAATGATTAGACTGTGTATATGATGTAACTGTGCAAATGAAATGTAATGAAACATAAATCAGGCAAGAAAAGGTTGAGCAAATTTTGGGGTGCAACACACACCCCTACGTGTAACTACCAGGTTTCAGAGGATCCTTGAAAATAAGATTTGATGAGTTTTAGAGACTTTGTCATATCTAATCATGTGTACTTTTAGAAAAGATATATCCTTACTTGATAATTTGATGTCAATACACTTTGCTCTCATTTTGAACCAACAGAGCTTGAGTGAGTGGTAATGACCTTTCATTATAAGAGAATAATTAGACTGTTTGCTTAATCTAACCCCATATTAAAAATTCATTACCTAATATATCTTGTTTAAGAAAATATATTTAAGGCATTCTACTTTTTCAATACTCTTGTCCATTAATTAGGTAAGAATATTAATAAATTTTTTAAAGAAGACTCTCGGTCATCCATTGGCTAGAATCAGTTTAAGGGGGTTTTTTAGACTTGCTTTGTTATAGACACCTACACGAAAGATACTAAAAAGAGCATATTTGGTGAGTTGCGTAGGTACTTTGCTTTTATTGAACGTTTTCTTAAGCAAATTCCTTTCTAACATCTTTTTCTTTTAATCGCGCTGATTAGATAAAATGTGAAAAAATAATGCAACCGATAAATAAGAGCTCTAGAGATATTTCTCCATTGGAAAGTATCTCCAATACTCCCTCCATCAAGAGGTTTTGACGTCCAGGGTATCCATTGATCCAATTACGCGGGTCTTCCTGCTATGGCGCAAATGTAGGTCCACGATTCACCTAACTGTGTAGTCTGTTAGTTTTGCTCAATTGCTTGGGCAATACCTGAGGAGATAAGGCCCACTAGAGGTTTTTATTTGATCCCTATAGCGTCACTTGTGCTTCTTGCACATCCTGGAGGTTTCCTCAAATCCAAAACTATTTTTTGGAAGAAGATTATTCTTATCTTGCCAATATGGTTTCGGCCTAACGCGAAGATGAATTATCATACCCGACTTACTTTACTTGTTGGGTGTCACCCGTTTTGGACTTTGGTGACGTTAGGTGGGGATAAGTCATTATGTTAGACCGTCTTTAAATGGAAAAAAAGAAGTGCTCCAAGAGCGTGTCAAAGCGCGTACTATCAAGAAGAACTTTTAGGGATTTCTTTCTCCTTTTTCGAGATGAAATCTACCATGGAGTGTTTTAGGTATCCTGGTAAACCGGTTGTTAAGATGAAGTCGCTTATGCAAGAAGTGATGAATAAAAGTGAGGCTTTGACCTCTACCTAAATGTATCTTCTTACTATTGAGGTCATCTTTACTGAGGCAAACCAAGCATCAGGTACATCTCTTAAGATGGTAGATGAGCTTGATTCATCTTTGAGTGAATCTCAAGAATATCTTTGAAACACTCGTCTTGAGAATCAGGCCTTGACTAAAGAATATGACAAGTCAGTGGAGGACAAACTCTCTTCCACATACGGGTCTTTTGAAAATACCATAACAAGTGGAACATTTTTAACCCAGTACATATTTCAAGAGAGTATTTTTTTTCGTGACCAAATGTTAGTGGATGGGTAGCTGTTCTTTTTTAGGAATAAGTCAGATGTGTAGTTTCTATGTAATTTGTTTTTATATATCCATGTTACTCATGCTCAGTGCACCTTGGTGTGTAAATAAACTTTGTAGTTCCTGTTTGAAAATGTATATAACCAATATTCTTCATGTTGTTTTTATCAATCACGGTGTTTATGCTAGATCCCAAGTTCGTTGCTATGGGAGATAACTTATTTGTCGAGGTTGAGCTCGAATTTTTATTGGACACCATTGGGGTCATGTTTGGAAAAGGGTGAATATCCCTCCCCTGCCCCCAGGTGAAGATTTGGTTCAAGGTTGTTATGATAGGGACTCATCGCGTCCTTAAGAGTGTCTAGCTACCAAGAGGGGGTGAGTCTGTTCATCCCCTTTTTATAGTATGTTGACTTTATAGGCTTTGGATTGCTTTGGTTGTAGGCATAAGTTGTTTGGAAGAGTACCCTAGAGCCATTGATTGGAAGGTTTTGATTACTTTAGTCATACGTGCAGAGCGTTTGTGACAACACCTCTAATTCTTGGCTACTCTTTGTGATTATAAGAAATAGGTCTAAGCAAAATTAATATGTTTATTCATTGCTCACTGAAATGTTATTACATTATACTAATAGTATATATCTTATACATAAAGGAAATGTGAAGTTTAACTAAGTGGGTCAACCATTTCTTTTTGCATTCTGGCCTGCAGGTGTAGATGGTTATGACTGTCTATCAATTTTACTCAGATTCTTCTCTTACAAACTTTAAATTAATATTTGTCATACCCCAATTTTGTCCGGACATTTTAAGATTTTCATCCGTATTGCATAACATGCCTTTTATCATGAATAATGCCTAAAATGATGGCCAAAATAAATTCTCGAAAATACAGACAGATCGGTTGAATTGTTTCTTAAATATACGTAAAATCAGTGGATGAAAAGTTTCTTAAATATACATAAAGTCAGTAATATTAATCTACGATTCACGTAGTTTAAACTGATGTGCTCGTTTTATTTTTTGACAACTTTTTCAGTCACATGTTGATCAGTCTGAGCCTTATAACCAGTCAAAATTTATTTCAAAATTAAATCAAAAGTTGTATATTTCCCAGAGGTTTATTTTGTGCTGATAATTTTACTACATTCGATTTAATTTTTTGGACACTTTGGCGTCCGACTTTTATTCATTTTTAGTCTTTTCTTTATTCTTTTGTTATATAATCAGAAAAATTAAATAGGAATTTCCATGCTTGATTTTATTTTTATCATGTTTATTTATTAAGTTGTGAATTTTATTTGATTTAAATCAATTGAATCATCTAGAAGGGGCATTTTAGGCATTCTTAATTTGATTGACAATATGTGTTTCTTTGACTTTATCTCGATTGTTAAATCGAGATTAATCAAAGGCCTACATTAGTGATCCATGTATTTCCTTGTCCAATAGAAAATTAGAAATAAATTAAATTAGATTAAATTAAAATATGTGATACTCTTCTCTCTCAGCTAGCTATCTGACTTGGAAGCTCTCTCCCTATCCCTCTGGAATGCGTTTAACTTACTAGTGTAGAAGGAATTGATAAAAAACGGTCTTGGGGACTTATCTACACATCAAAACACATTCCATGAGGATACACGTTCTCTCACATATAGGCTGGAAATGAAAAGCTACGGGGGAGGAGGTAATGTTTTAAAAGATAAAATCTCATTATAACTCTCTCTCTCTCTCTCTCTCACTAAGATGGATTAAAAAAAGAAGGCAGACAAACAAATTGAAAAAAGGGTTTATTCTCCTCCCTTCTTTCATCCCGCATCGAACAATAACCTCATCTTCCACAAAACTGTGTTCTCCTTCATCTCAATAAACATCATCATCATTGATTTCAACGGTTCACCGTAACCACCAAACTACCTTCAAACCTTGGCCACCTTCCTTCGACGTGCATCAACACCGTCCGCCCAAAACAACAATCAAACCTCAGGGTGAAAAGAAACCGCTATGTTTTTTCGATAGACAACGCCACCATTGACTTGTTACTACTAACACCCTCTTCACCAAATTGTTTGTTTCGATTATGGTATCTCAGATTTGTGCTTCGATCTTCCTCGTCCCTATTGTTTCTTCTTGAATTGTTCTTCGCGTATATCTGCTTCTGGGTAAGGAAAAGCTTACATGTTCATAAAAGAATTGGTTCAGATTTTGTTAAGCATTGCAAAGGAGATCGAGAAGGCATCAATGGCATTACAAGTCGATTGATTTTGGTTCTATTTCTCGGACCAAGTCACAATAACATCATTGCTGGTTTGCAATCTATCTAGAAACAATAACATAACCAGGCATGTCTTGGTATGACCAAGCAAACACATCTGTGTACGCGCGTGGGAGCTCGATCAATCTTCTCTTCACACTCTCTTCTAGGGAAGCGCCTACCTTGACCTCTTTCTTATCCTCTGCGGTTCCAAGATTGACAACTTCCATTGATTCCTGATGCGGTTGAATAACCTTTGATTCTTGCTTCAACAATCTGGCTAACTCCTCGGGGAGCTCACAATCATCCTCACAATCCTCATCAGTGTGGTAGATTGGGTTATCGAAGTCACATGGGACCGTAGCAGTATTGTTATCAATGGAATCCGGGGTAGATTTGCATGATTGGTAATTTTATGCTTTATTTTGAGTAGATGGAAAAAAGAAAATGCGAGAAAAACATTGCCATTTATTTATGCAAAAAATGAAGACAAGGAACACAATTGAATGCAAAAGGTTCATTTCATTCATGATAATTAATTGAAAACATGGGGGCCCCTACAAAATAATCCTTATGCCTTGGGCAGAGCATGGGATTTGAAAGCAAAATAAGGAAAATTACTCTTCGTCAAGGGTGACTTCTGATATCTCCGTAACAGTCCAATTATTGAGTTGTTGATTCGGTGCTCTTGGGTACACCATGCAGACTTCATTCAATGCATCGTCTTCGGTTTCCACAAAGGTCACCTGATCATCTATCATATGCCCACCACTAATGAAGGCAAGTGGAGGAATGAACCCCTTGCCTTTGTCAACGGTCGTCTTCTTCTGAATTCTGTGACCGCCAGGGTAACCCAAACCAGCTCTATTCTTGTTGATAGGTAACTCCAACACTCTTCCCCAACCTTCAGGGTGACTAGCCTCGATTACAGTCATTGCGTCCTTCCAAGTAACCATAGGGGATCCAGACCTTTGTGACTTCTTTTCCTCTTTCTTAGTAGGAATCATTTCCACACTTATCACATCAAACGCTTGAATAGGGGTCTCATGGACTTCACCTCCCACCTCAACATAGCGAAATGAGGACATATGACTAACTAGCATATCCTCTTCTCCCTCAATGACAACAAGATGATTATTGACCATGAACTTTAGCCTTTGATGAAGAGTGGATGTTACAACACCGGCTGCATGAATCCAAGGACGGCCTAGCAAACAACTGTACGCTGGGTAGATATCCATCACATAGAATGTGAAAATGAAAGTGTGAGGTCCTATTTTGATGGGGAGATCAATTTCCCCTATCACAGTCCTTTTTGCCCCATCAAAAGCTTTCACTATCACTGAACTAGGCTTCATCATCAATCCTTCAATGGTCAGCTTGGCCAAAGAATTCTTGGGTAAGACATTTAAGGATGATCCAGTATCTACCAACACTCTCGACAAAAAAACATCAACACATTCGATGGAGATGTGCAAAGCTTTATTATGGTTCTTCCCCTCCGGGGGCAACTCTCCATCATTAAAGCTCAGAATATGTGCGGAGGCAATATTTGACACCACTCCTTCAAATTGCACAACAAATATTTCCTGGGGAACATGAGCGGTTTTCAAAAACTTGATCAATGACTCCTGATGGACAGGGGAGTACATTAGCAATGACAACATGGAAATCTTTGAAGGTGTTTGGTTGAGTGGCTTACCTTCACTAATGATTTTTTGGGTTTCTGATAAGCTCCTTCATCTTTGTCAAGTGTTAGACAATGGTGATTTTGGTACTGCACTTCAAATTCAGGTAAGTCAGTTGAATTGCAAATTCTAGCATCAACCTAGCTGCGTCGTACTCGTAACTATGAATCAAACTTACATTTTAATTGCTTTACTTACGTGTTGAAGGTTCTTCTCACTACTACTGAATGGGATGAATGCCTGTCTTGGTTAGGTTCACTGAAGCGTATGATCAAGACTAGGCAGAATGTCAGGTTAAGTTAAAAAGAAGATTTTGTTCTGCTTAGATTTTGTTTGTTGCAACACTACTAGAAATATTATGTTTTTCAATGAATTTACTTGTGGATTTAAACTAAATTTTCTCATAAAACGTATTTTTGTGGTTTTTTTTTTATCATTTGTGGTTTTCAGTTAAAACCTTCATGAGTATTATTTTAGCAGAAAATTTCGTATGTAAATTCGTAGAAAATATCTGTTGATAAAATAGCAATTAATTTTGCAAGTAAGATCGTAGGTTAATCCGCGATAAATTAAGAATTTGCAGCTAATATATTTATAAAATAAAATAAAAAAGTATTTTATTTTTTTACTAAAATGAAATGTCAAAAGTCTTAGAATCTCTTCATCTTCATAGTAAGATAAATTAAACTAAAGTAAACTTTTATTTTTTATATACATAATTTAACATATGATTTGATAACACAGACTCAACAACGACATATGATCCTTTCGGCTACATCGTTTTGCTGCAGTGTTGTTAAGTGTGAAATTGTACTGATTTTGAGTGTGAATAATTGACACTTATTGACTTGATTCATTGGTTTTCCGTTAATAATCCTTCGTTTTTGTGTACTTTTTATATAGTTTACATATGGTTGTATATATTGCGTTTTCATGTACATATCAGTGAGTTTGATAGTTTTTCATCTGTTTTTATAGGTAATAATACATGGTTGATGAGGATCTCATGAATGATGAAGGCACATCATAAACATATTTTTGGACTAACTTCGGATTGTAAGCCACTAATTTGTCTTTTTGAAATAACTGGTGTTATTGCTTCGCTTGAAGAAAGTATTAAATGCAATTTCTTTTGGTGGGAACCTCAGTGCTTTACTGAAATCAGCAACCTTTTAATTCTACAAAAGTAGACCTCAGAGAAAAATCAGCAACCTTTTAAGTTTCTTTTGAATTGACTTTTAGATTCCATGTTCCTTATTAGTTCTATTTTCCATCATAGATGAAACATGAACCTAGGAGCATTTATGTGCTGTCATTTAAAATTAGTTTC
Organism: Lathyrus sativus; assembly: GCA_963859935.3. Lineage (NCBI taxonomy): Eukaryota > Viridiplantae > Streptophyta > Magnoliopsida > Fabales > Fabaceae > Lathyrus > Lathyrus sativus. The sequence goes on from OZ012739.1 coordinate 258,058,077, forward strand.
ATTATTTTGCTTCAAATCCCCTAATGACTTGCAAGTAACAAGTTCAATTCTATGAGAGAAGAAGTCCTCACTAGTAATAAGTTCAGTTCTAACTGCTTTCCTAACATGTCTTGCTTCATATTTTTTAGTTTCAAGCACCTAATTATATCTCTTGAATACTAATTTTCCAGGGATGGAGAATTACATCTTTTTCCATTCACTTCAATTGATGTTTTTGTCATCTAGTGGCCTCCACTCTTAGTTGCTAGCAAGGTATGCCATTTGAGTTTTTCTGTAAGGCCAATAGTTTATATCAGTGTTAACTATTGCAGATGACCTACCATGATGGAAAGGCAAAAATCCTGCATAAAATATCATGTAACCGCCATACTTCACAATTTGGTCATGGAGGTGGTTGAAAAATCAGCCACCACAATCCACCATGGTACGTCCATGGGTGATATTAGACAACAATGATTTATATTAATTGAATTGCAATACCTTTTTTCTTTATTACTAAATCTCTTTCAATATGTGATAGATTCCTATAGTTGTTGACATGGCAAAAGATTATAGGAAAGATGATATTTATTTGTTTAAAAAGATTATGAGTGATGGTTACATGTACTAAGTAGTTGTCGTACACTATGAGACTTAAGGAAATCATACTAAGCCTTCTCTAAGTTGTAGAAGATAGGCACTAAGAATATAAAAAAAAAACTTTATATCCTATTTTCACCAATTTGATTATCTTTGTATTAGAATCCTAATGATTTTTTTGGTTTCTTTCATGTATCATAAATGGTTATAAAGCTTATACGCTACAAAGTAGAAGAATGCATAGAACATAAAAAATTTGTCAAAGAATTCAAAATGAGTGGCTTACCTTCACTAATGATTTTTTGGGTTTCTGATAAGCTCCTTCATCTTTGTCAAGCGTTAGACAATGGTGATTTTGGTACTGCACTTCAAATTCAGGTAAGTCAGTTGAATTCCAAATTCTAGCATCAACCTAGCTGCGTCGTACTCGTAACTATGCATGAAACTTACATTTTAATTTCTTTACTTACGTGTTGCAGGTTCTTCTCACTACTACTGAATAGGATGAATGCCTGTCTTGGTTAGGTTCACTGAAGCGTATGATCAAGACTAGGCAGAATGTCAGGTTAAGTTAATAAGAAGATTTTGTTCTGCTTAGATTTTGTTAGTCGCAACACTACTAGAAATATTTTGTTTTTCAATGAATTTACTTGTTGATTTAAACTAAATTTTCTCATAAAACGTATTTTTGTGGTTTTTTTAATCAATTGTGGTTTTCAGGTAAAACCTTCATGAGTATTATTTAGGCGGAAAATTTCTTATTTAAAGTTGTAGAAAATATTTGTTGATAAAATAGCAACTAATTTTGCAAGTAAGATCGTAGGTTAATCCGCGATAAATTAAGAATTTGCAGCTAATATATTTATAAAATAAAATAAAAAAGTATTTTATTTTTGTACTAATATGAAATGTCAAAAGTCTTAGAATCTCTTAATCTTCACAGTAAGTTAAATTAAACTAAAGTAAACTTATATTTTTTATATGCATAATTTAACATATGATTTGACAGCTCATACTCAACAACGACATATGATCCTTTCGGCTACATCGTTTTGCTGCAGTGTTGTTAAGTGTAAAATTGTACTGATTTTGAGTGTGAATAATTGACACTTATTGACTTGATTCGTTGGTTTTCCGTTAATAATCCTTCGTTTTTGTGTACTTTTTATATAGTTTACATATTGTTGTATATATTGCATTTTCATGTACATATCAGTGAGTTTGATAGTTTTTCATCTGTTTTTATAGGTAATAATACATGGTTGATGAGGATCTCAAGAATGATGAAGGCACATTATAAACATATTTTGGGACTAACTTAGGATTGTAAGCCACTAATTTGTCCTTTTGAAATAACTGGTGTTATTGCTTCGCTTGAAGAATGTATTATATGCAATTTCTTTTGGTGGGAAGCCCATTGCTTTACTGAAATCAGCAACCTTTTAATTCTACAAAAGTAGACCTCAGAGAAGAATCAGCAACCTTTTAAGTTTCTTTTGAATTGACTTTTAGCTTCCATGTTCCTTATTAGTTCTATTTTCCATCATAGATGAAACATGAACCTAAGAGCATTTATGTGCTGTCATTTAAAATTAGTTTCACTATTTTGCTTCAAATCCCCTAATGACTTGGAAGTAACAAGTTCAATTCTATGAGAGAAGAAGTCCTCACTAGTAACAAGTTCAGTTCTAACTGCTTTCCTAACATGTCTTGCTTCATATTTTTTTAGTTTCAAGCACCTAATTATATCTCTTTAATACTAATTTTCCAGGGATGGAGAATTACATCTTTTTCCATTCACTTCAATTGATGTTTTTGTCATCTAGTGGCCTCCATTCTTAGTTGCTAGCAAGGTATGTCATTTGAGTTTTTCTGTAAGGCCAATAGTTTATATCAGTGTTAACTATTGCAAATGACATACAATGATGGAAAGGCAAAAATCCTGCATAAAATGTCATGTAACCGCCATACTTCACAATTTGGTCATGGAGGTGGTTGAAAAATCAGCCAACACAACCCACCATGATGCGTCCATGGCTAATATTTGACAACAATGATTTATATTAATTGAATTGCAATACCTTTTTTCTTTATTACTAAATCTCTTTCAATATGTGATAGATTCCTATAGTTGTTGACATGAAAAAAGATTACAGGAAGGATGATATTTATTTGTTTAAAAAGATTATGAGTGATGGTTACACGTACTAGGTAGTTGTCGTACACTATGAAACTTAAGGAAATCATTCTGAGCCTTCTCCAAGAAGTAGAAGATAGGCACTAATAATATAAAAAAAAACTTTATAGCCTATTTTCACCAATTTGATTATCTTTTAATTAGAATCCTAATGATTTTTTGGGTTTCTTTCATGTATCATAAATGGTTATAAAGCTTATATGCTACATAGTAGAAGAATGCATAGAACATAAACAATTTGTCAAAGAATTCAAAATGAGTGGCTTAACCTCGGTCTAGCTGACCACCTCGAAGGCACGGATAAAGGCTAGAGCGTTGGGATGCAGTTGGGACGGGGCCAAGCGTAACCAATCGAAGAGCCCCAGATGGAAGGCGGAGAACGGCAACCTGAGCCGAGCCTCTTTGAAGTAGAACTCGTGCATGGGGAACATCCGCTGCCCATATCGCAAACAGATGCGATGGTGCTCCTTCGGGAGGTACACCTGCCAATGTTGCGGCTCCCCTTCAGGCGCGTCCTCGACGGTAGCATAGACATCAGACGCGTCGGCCACGAAGCAGGACGGGGTGGACAGCGGCTCTTCGGCCACCCATTCCTCGACCGGGACGACACGCTCGTCAAAATCCGGGACCTCGGGTTCGTTATCTTCAATCATTGTCCCCGGTACCAAGGCCGACATCTACACTTGAAAGGCAGAGGACAATGGTGAATTCGATAGCCAAGATCAAATCCACCCTTCCACCGCAGGTCAAGTGAAAGGACGACAAAGGCCGGAGAACGGCGAGCAAACAGGCGCTCCCCGCCGATCCTCCACGGGGCGTCTAAGGGCCAACCCACCATCCCTCCTCAGGATGTTCATCGGAAAAAGCGCGCGTCCTCGGGGCATTCATCGGAGAAAGCCCCCGTCCTCGGGACATTCACCGAAATAACCAACTCTCCCCGGGGTATTCATCAGAAAACCGCCAGATACGGCGGATCTTGTGTCTCTCCTCGGGACATTCATCATGCCCCGACCACACATTCTATTCAAAAGGCGGAAATAAAAGGAGAATGGAAAGAAAAACTCACTTGTAACAGCGGCGAACGGGAGGAAGAACCAAACGGTGCGGCGATGATCAACGGTAACGGCGGACGAGCAAGAATCAAAGAGCTTCGCAGGTAAGGCAGCAAAATGAAAAGTAGAAAAATGAGCGGGGACCCCCATATTTATAACCCGGTGCGGGATTCGAAGCGACGCTAGGCTTATTAATGGCCTAGGGTAGCCGCCCCTATGATCATTTAACGCGCGAAACGTGGCGGCAACCTGACAGTCGCGACCCTTCACCTACTTTCACCCCGCTCCGCCGACGATGGAAGACCCCCGCGCAAGCATCCGTTCCACCGTGCACAAACCCGACGAACCTCCCGTTTCGCTACCTTTCTCCCTGACACAGCGACCTTAAGTCCTCGCTCTTTCCCAGAGCTTCGACTTGGGGGGCTCCTGTTCTGGTCTGGGCCCAACCTCGGTCCAGCCCAATACCACGTATGGCCCAGTAAGTGAACTAGCCCAACCGAGCACACGCGTCCCATAGGACGGGCAGGCCACGCCCCCCCCCCCCCTGGGATAGGCGACGCGTCCGACAACATCTCAACATCCTCTCTTATCGGCTGAACAGGGCACACCCCGGTCCGTCGAGCGAGACCTTTGGTTCCTCCACATCCTCGCTTTCCCCTCGCGGAGAACGACGTGCCTCCGAGGAGCCTCCCGAGTTCCCCTCCGCGGGGAGAACAACGTGCCCGACGCACGTTCTCCATGTGCTCCCCTCCTCGGGGACACGTCATCGACCAACCGCCCACCTCCGAAAGAACAGGTCAAACCCACTTTCCAGAGATCAAAGAGCAGTTGGACTAGGGCGAAGACCACGTCCTGGTCTTCACTACGTCACGTAAGCGCTAGCAGTCACCTAGGTTGGGCCTAGCAATCCAGCCCAACACATGTGACCGTTGGCCCAGCGCTGGGGTCTCTCTATAAATACCCTCTTCCACAAGAGGGTCAGGTAACACACTTCTTACCCCTTTTTTCTGTACTTCGCCATCGCTCTGCCCAACTTCTCACTTTGGCATCAGAGTGTTTTGCAGGTACACCCCCCTTCTCCTCCTCATCACCGGTGAGTAAGCAGCAGTCCAACAGCGTGTGGCCAGCCTGTGATCCCCTTCTGATCAGGTCAGATCAGTGGCGCCGTCTGTGGGAACAGAAACTTCCCCGTTATTCCGAGCAGAAAACCAAAGTTTCACCAACACTCCACGATCATGGCTAGTCCACACCGCGATGACACTCCGCACGACCTCGTGCTTAACGTCGCCACCAACGGAAACAAGCAGAAGGAAACGATGCGTCCGGAAGAAACCGACGAGAGAGACGGCTAAACTGCGTCACCGTCGTCCGTGGAGCGGCCCCTTCAGGCCGACCACCGGCCCCAGGGCCCGGCGGCACTCCAACCCGTTCCCATCCCGGCGGGAGCGGACCCAACAATGGTCGCGCTCTTTACGGCCATCAACCATACGAACCAGTTGTTGTTCCAACAAAATGCGAGAATTGGAGCAGTGGAACGCGTCGGCCCTCCGAGGTACCCCCCACGGGAAGACCAGAACGGAGGTTTGAGGAGTCCCTCACCTCGGCCCAGAAATCGCCGGCCGCGGCTGGAGAGACACCGCGCACAGGTAGCGCGAGAACGCACCAGGTCCCCAGCAAGACAAGTTCGCGAGAGGAACCAGAGCGCAGCGGCGATCCCGACCGGGGATCCCCGAGGCGGAGACCTAGGCAGGAGGTCGAGAACCCGAAACCAGGGCCCTATTTTGAACGGCTCGTCTCCACAATGATCCCCGGCACCCAGCGACGAGGACGATTACCGCACCCCGCTGTCCCGAGAAATCATGGCTGCCCCCATACCCCAAGGGATGGAGAAGCCCCCGACGCTGTCGACGTACGACGGCACATCCGACCCGGACGATCACCTAGAGGACATCGAGGCCATGCTCGATTACCGAAACGTCCGGGGAGCTATCAAGTGCAGGCTCTTCCCGACAACTCTGAGGAAAGGCGCCATGACTTGGTATAAAAGTCTGGAGCCCAAATCAGTTACGTCGTGGAGAGTCTTAAAGGACCTATTCTCTAAACACTTTACGGCGTCCCGACGCCACCCGAAGACGGAAGCCGTCCTCGGGGCGACCATCCAGGGCCCCGACGAACCTCTCCGAAAGTACATCGAAAGATTCACTCGGGAAGCAGTGCAAGTGACGACGTCAGACGAGATGAAGGGCTACTTAATGGAACAGGGTCTACGCCACGACTCCAAGTTCTACGAGGCCGTAGGCATACACAGGCCAACCTCCCTCCAAGATTTCCTCGACAGAGCCGCGCACTATATCCGATTCGAAGAAACACAAGCGGCCAACTCCGCTCGAGACACCCGAGACAGGGAGGCCCCCCGCGGGCACCGAGACGACGGAGCCTCGAGCCATCGACGGGGAGGGGACCGCCATCGCGAAGACGGCCCCCACGAGCCCCGTGAACAACGCGAACCGCGCGGCCCTGCCGGCCGATTCACAGAGTACACGGCCTTAGTCGCTTCCCGCGAGCGCATACTGGCCGAATGCGCCAAAACCGAATTCGTATAGGGAGGTGTTCGTTTTCCGCGACCGACACCCCCCAAACCCAACATGGACAAATCGAAATACTGCCGAATCCACAGGAGCCACGGGCACGTGACAGAAGACTGCATCCATCTCAAGGACGCGATCGAAATTCTGATCAAAGACGGCCACCTGAAGAGATACACTCGAGGAGGCGAACCACCGAGGCAAGAGGCCCCAGAGGCCAAGAAAGTCGAGGAACTTCCCTCTCCAGAGGACAACAGCAGGCTCCAGGTCGCGCTGTGTGTCAGCCGCCCCGAGGAATGGTTCGCGGACAGAGAATTCGGTCTTCCCGAAGGACCCGACCTAATCGACGAGCCAATCCGACCAACCAGCCGCTAGGAATACTTCGCCAGAGCCATGGTCATCTCTGATGGGGCCACGAGGAGCCTGTCCATAGGATCCGTGAAGAGGAAATTCGACGAGCTTATCGCGAACAACTCCGGAAAAATGAGCACGCTCGAGAAATTCCAAGGTCGATCCAATCCGATCACATTTTACCTCGAGGAACTCCCCGGGGGATCCCCCAACTCCAACATTCCCCTGCTCATCCGTGCACGGATGGCGAACTTCGACGTCAGGAGCCTCCTCGTCGACGGTCGAAGCTCGGTCGACATCATGTACGTGCACCTGTTAACAACTCTCCAACTCGACGAATCCAACCTTTCCCCTTACGTAGGCTCCGACCTTCAGGGGTTCAACGGGACGACGACGAGACCTTGGGGGTACATGAAGCTGAAAGTCACCTTCGGAGAAAAGGAAACAGCCAGGGAAATCAGCATCCGCTTCTTAGTCATCGAGTGCCCATCCCTCTACAACTGCATCCTGGGCAGGACAACGATAGCAGAACTCACCGCGGTACCCTCCACCGTCCACCTGAAGATGAAATACTACACAAGACGGGGGGCCGTGGTGACCCTTAGCGGAGACATCGAGGCCGCCTGAAGGTGTTTTGAGGTCGCGCTGAAAGGCCTAGACTCCATCGCTCCAGCGACCAAGAGGAAAACTCCAATCGTAACACCAAAAGGCAAACCAATGAAGCTAGTCAGATCCGTGGAACTCGACAGTCGCTTCACCGAAGAGCACGACCCCGAAACAAAGACCAGCGAAGTCAACGGGCAGCCCTCCCACCCAGCGCGCCCCATCCCGGACGGAGAATTCGAACTCATCCCACTCGGGGAAGACACGAGCAGAACCGTGCGGGTCAGCGCCGGACTCCCAGACCTCGCGAAACGTCAGCTCCAAGCCTGCCTCCGCGAGAATGCCGACCTCTTCGCCTGGAGCGCCGCAGAAATTCCCGGCCTCGACCCCAAAGTCGCCTGCCACCAGCTATCCATCATCCCGATCGTGAAGGCCGTTGTGCAACGCCGACGTCGCCAGTCCCCCGAAAAATCGGCAGCAGCCGAAAAAGCTGTAAAAGACCTCCTAGAGGCAAACTTTATTTCGGAAGCCCGGTATTCAACCTGGTTGTCCAATGTTGCATGTGTGTTGACTATACTGATCTCAATCGGGCATGTCCTAAGGACGCCTACGCCCTCCCCAACATCAACAAGCTCGTCGAAAATTCCGCGGGCTTCAGGCTCTTGTCCTTCATGGACGCATACTCGGGATACAATCAGATCCCAATGGCCGAGCACGATAAACAGAGCACGGCCTTCATGACGGTGTCGGGCAACTACTATTACAACGTAATGCCCTTCGGCCTCAAAAACGCCGGGGCCACGTACCAACGGATGATGAACAGTGTCTTTCACGACGAAATCGGCGACATGCTCGAAGTATACATGGATGACATAATCGTCAAATCTTGCACGGAGGACGACCACACGGCACACCTCCGGAAGGTCTTCGAGACCACAAGGTTGTGCCACATGCGCTTCAACCCGGAGAAATGCACCTTCGGCGTCTGCGCCGATAAATTCCTCGGCTACTACTTGACCGAACGGAGGATCGAAGCCAATCCGGACAAATGCCACACCTTCTCAAATATCAACACGCCCACCACGAAGAAGTCCATCCAATTCCTCAACGGCGTGCTCGCCTCCCTTTCCCGGTTCATTGCCAAGTCCGCCCAGCACGCCCTCCCATTCTTCAAATTGCTCAGGAAGGAGACCAAGTTCGAATGGACAGACGAATGCGAGCAAGCCCTCTACCACCTCAAACGCGTCTTGTCCGAACCACCAGTGCTGACGCGTCCCGTGACAGGTGAAACCCTATACTTATATCTGGCCGTGGCTAACGAGGCCGTCAGCGCCGTCCTCGTTAGCGAAGTCGGGGAGGGCCAAAAGCCCATCTACTTTACTAGCAAAGCCCTCCACGGCCCTGAAATCCGATACCAGCTGATCGAGAAGGTCGCCCTAGCCCTCATCACAGCAGCGCACCGACTCCGACATTATTTTCTCGCACACGCCATCGTGCTCCGCACCGATCAGCCCATCCGCCAGCTCCTCGGCCGCCCCGACATGGCCGGACGCATGCTGAAATGGTCACTAGAACTCTCTGAGTTCAACATCACCTACGAGGGCCGGCACGCCATCAAAGCTCAAGCCTTGGCTGACTTCGTCGCCGAGATGACCCCGCCACCCGACCCCACCGCCAAGAACCACATCTGGACCATTTTTGTGGACGGCTCATCCAACTCCACGGGGAGCGGCGCCGACATCGTCCTCGACAACGACGAAGGCACCCTCATTGAAGTCTCCCTCACACTGGCCTTCCCGACGACCAACAACCAAGCCGAATATGAAGCATTTCTAGCCGGCCTTCGCTTGGCATCTGACCTTGGAGCCAGGGACATCCGAATCTATACAGATTCCCAGCTAGTCGCCTCGCAAGTCCGAGGAGAATATCAAGAGAAGAACGACAACCTCGCCGAATACCTCGCACTCATCACCGAAAAACTGCGAGGTTTTGACACAACAGAGGTTCAGCACGTCCCGCGCGAGCAGAACACCCGCACTGACATCCTCTCCAAACTGGCAAGCACCAAAAAGCGAAGCGGCCACAAGTCGGTCATCCAAGAAGTCTTGTCGCAACCGAGTACCAGCGCGACCACTACCCTCCTCGACATCAATGTCGTCGGGGATACTGACTGCTGGATGACCCCACTCCACGCCTACCTCAACACCGGCCACCTTCCGGCCAACCCTAGAGAAGCTAGCGCAACTAGACGACGCGCCTGCTCGTACGTTCTCCTCGAAGGCAGGCTGTACCGCTAAGGCTTCGCAATCCCACTCCTCAAATGCATAGACCAGTCCCAGAGCGCAGCCGTTCTAGAGGAAATCCACGAAGGCATCAACGCACAGCACCTCGGCGGAAGATCCCTAGCACGAAAGGCCCTACGAGCAGGCTATTACAGGCCCTCGATGCAATCGGACGCGAAGGAACACGTCAAACGATGTGACAAATGCCAACGACACGGGGACATGCACCTCGCCCCCCCCAGCCGACCTCACATCCCTCTCATCCCCATGGCCATTCGCCTGGTGGGGGCTGGACATCCTCGGGCCCTTCCCCATAGGATCATACCAAAACAAGTACCTCATCGTGGGCGTCGACTACTTCACCAAATGGATCGAGGCCGAAGCTCTGGCCAAAATCACGGTCCACAACATACTCCGATTCTACAAATGAAACATCCTCGCCAGATTCGGGGTCCCACTCGCCATCGTTACCGACAACGGCACACAATTCACGGACAAAAACTTCCGCGACTTCGTCACCAAGCTCGGAACCAAACACCACTTCACCTCGGTCGAACACCCTCAGACAAACGGCCAGGCAGAATCCGCAAACAGGGTCATACTCAGGGGACTCAAACGACGACTCGGAGACGCAAAGCGAGCATGGGTCGAAGAACTCCACAGCGTCCTCTGGGCATACCGAACCACTCCCCACTCAACCACGGGGGAAACCCCATTTCGCCTCACGTATGGGACCGAGGCCGTGATACCCGTCGAAATACGCGAACCATCCAGACGAACGGAAGCTGCCCTGGGCACCAACGACAACGACGCCCTACGAGAAGAGCTCGACCTCGTCGAGGAAATCCGGTCAGGGGTAGCCCTACGAGAAGCCCGGCTGAAGCAACAAGTTGCACTTTGCCACAACAGCAAAGTCCTAAAACGCGACTTTCAAACCGGCGACCTAGTTCTGCGCAGAAACCAGAAAGACTCCCACGAGGGTAAATTGGCTGCGAATTGGGAAGGCCCCTACCGTGTCCGTGACAAAACGGAGCACGGGGCCTATTACCTCGAAAACCTACACGGTGAACAACTAGCTCGACCATGGAACGCCGTGAAACTTAAGCGGTACTACAGTTAGAACATTGCCCGCGACGACCCGTCGTCCCGGCCACTGGGGGGCGACATGGTACCACTGCACTCCGACGCGTCCACTAGCGACCAGAGAAAAGCAAGCCCTGCCTCTTGTGTGCGCGGGCAGACGGCCTCGCTCGGCGGGGAACACCTCGACCGAGATTCCCCACCGCCGTACCAAAATCGGCAAGACACCCAGCTCGCGATGGGACGTCCACGCTGTCGCTACTGCGAAAATCGGCGCCGGCTTGACAGGAGAGTCGCCACCGTGCGTTATTTATCCCTCAGAGCGGGAAAGGAAACGCTCGAAGTAAACCTCGCAAAAACGGGGAAAAGGTATGGTCATCGCAACCATAGCCTGGATTCGGGAGTCGGTTACGCAAGGGGAAGGTATTAGCACCCCTCACGTCCATCGTACTCGATGGGATCCACGCTTGGTGTTTATAGGTAAAAGGGTGTGTTATCTATCTACGCCAATGGCTGGTCTGAAAAGAAAATAAAAGGACAGGACTCGACAGAACATACGGTGTTCTGGGCCTACGTATTCCCTCGTGCAATGGGAAAATCAGAGTCAACGTAGTTCGACTGCCTACGACTAAACGGGGGGAAGGTTGCTCGCCAGGACATCGCGTCCTGTGCCTACGTACTTCCACACAATATGGAAGATCAGAGCAAACGTAGTTCGACTAACTACGGGTAGACAGGGAGCTCTCACACAGCAGTGAGAAAACAACTGGTTCTAAAGGCTCGGGAACCTACAACTACGATCTGGCCTCAAATGCACTCGGGCAGGAGAGAAGGATAACAATTAGTCGTTAGCGGGAAAGTCTCGATCGCACAGCCGCGAGAGAACAAAAGGTTAGTCGTTAGTGTGCTCGCTAGGATATCGCATCCTCTGCCTACATATCTTCGTCTGGAACGAAGAATCAGAGCGGCTGTAGTTCAGCTAACTACGGATCAAGCTACTCAAAAGCTCCTACAGAAAGGAAAGGGAAACCCTAAAACTATAGCTGAGAAATAGGGGAATCTACCTACTGCTATCACACCTGGCTGACCATCCTAATGTCTATCATAACAACTCCGCAGCGGAGAAGTCAGAGCTCCTAAGGGATCATGGCAACAGGACTGAACTACAAACAAGAAACTGCAAAGTAAGGAATACTGAAAATATGCATGAATGCAACAACTAAACAAACAAGGCGCAAAAGGCCGCAAACCACAAAGGCAAGGGAGCTCAGCTCTACCAAATACCAACAAGCAAAGCCACTCAATAACAAACAAGCAGAAGGAGGACCACCTCAACTTCTCATGCACACCAAGCCTACTTCTAAGATGCACCTATTCAGAACTATCTAGATGAATACCTAAGTCTAATGCAACATAACATCATACAAGTCAAACAACACAAAGAGACTAACCCTGAGCAGGGCCCCTATCTACAAAACAAGAAGCTACTCCTGGGCAAGGCCCCTAACAAACCTGAAACAAGCTCTTAATCTATCTCTAAACAAAACTCTATACAAAACCCTAAGCAAAGATCTAAGCAACAATTCTAATCAAACCCTAAGCAAGAGGAATCAATCCCAGTCTCCAAGCTTCAGAACAAGCTTACCAGAGAAAGGAAGCTAAGCAGACAAGCCCATAGTGCTTTCCTCAGGAAAGTACCAGGAGGTTACTACTCAGGAATCGTATCCTATGCGGCTCGACAACTGTGATCAGTTTACATTCCTCCTCAGGAGAAATTAAACTCACATGAAGGCTCCGGCATCACTGGATATTTGAGAAAACCTATATGCACTAAGGGAACTAAGTGAACAGACCCATAGGACCTTCCTCAGGAAAGTACTAGGAGGCTGACACTTAGGAATCGTATCCTACGTGGCTCAACAACTGTGATCAGTTTACATTCCTCCTCAGGAGAAATTAAACTCACGAGTTGGCTCCAACATCATTGGATACTTGAGAAATCCTAGATAAACTAATGGAGCTAAGTGAGCAGACCCGTAGGACCTTCCTCAGGAAAGTACTAAGGGGCTTCCACTTAGGAATCGTATCCCATGTGGCTCAACAACATGTGATCAGTTTACATTCCTCCTCAGGAGAAATTAAACTCACAAGTTGGCTCCGACATCATTGGATACTTACGAAAGAGGTGAGAGGAAAGAATGAAAGTCATTCATAGTGCCTTCCTCAGGAAAGTACCATAAACTCCCTTCAAACTTCAGGATCTCGAACCTCACAAACAGAGAACAAGCTCCTAGACCAAGCCTCAATCCACTGCATCCTTGCAAGCTCCAACAGGACTTCAACCAGCTCCCAACTTTAAGAAGAACCCACAGGCCAACAAACCACAAGAGACCCTCTCTGAAGTTCAACCACAGTTGAACTTCACAGTCAGAAGTCATCAAGACTTCTCCTATCTTCAGGCTCAGACAAATCATATCAGGACACCCTACAAAAATCTATCAAAATCTAATGGGAGACCTACATGGCTCTAGGATAACATACTGAAAAATCAGAACAAAATTCAACCCCAGGTGAAAGAACTAAAATCAGCAACACAAACATATCCACAAACCAATTTATTCAACATCAATAACAATGAAAAAACGCAATTAAAATGAAAATGCATGATTAAGCTAATGTTTCTGCACTATAAAATTCTACACTGAATTACGAGTCCACAGAAAAAAGAACGGGATTATTTGGCTAAATCTACTATTTTTTATTAATTTTCTAATGACATGTATGCACTAAAAATATTAAAAACGTCAATTAAATGGAAAATATACAAAAAAATAACAAACAAAAATAACATGACATTTTTATTTTTATTTAATTTTCTAAACATTTTCATGAAATGGTAGAACAAAGAAGAATTAAAAAAACAATTAATTTCATTTTATTATGGATTTTCTAATATGCAAAGAAAATAAAAGAAATTGAAAGAAAATAAAATTGAAATAATACTGGAGGGGGGTTTAAACAGCAAAGAATTCAGTGGTTAATGCATTGGGCTCACATTGGTGGGGGTGCTAAAAGTAAAGGGCGTAAGGCCCAAATGAGTCAAAGAACATTTACTGAAAATAAAATAAAACGCAGGGGGGGGGGGTGCTGTTAGTAGGCTTTGCAGTTATTCCTTATTGGGCTTACGCCCAGGGGGGTGCTAAAAGCAATTAGGGCCTAAGGCCCACATCAATATCACTCAGGTCTCTCAAACGGGGGGGGGGGGGGGGAATTGAGCAAATGGGGGGTGCGCTTCAGCAACGCGCTTGGGCTTAGCCCAATACCCTAACCCTAAACCCATTACTCAGTTGAACAAAACTGATCCCTCTCCCAAACCCTAACACTGTTCACTCACCCCAAACCAAACCCTAACTGATCGTTCTCTCCTCTCTGCAACTCACCCTCTCAAACACTTTCTGAGACCTTCCCACATATTTTCCCACACCACCTCACACAGATCAAACTACCAAAAACGAATGATGCTAAACATCTTGAAATGAGAGAAACCCTAAAGTCATAGCGATGAATGAACGGAAAAGGGAAATAGTGAAAAGAGATCTAACCTGAGACGATGAAGTTGATGCGATGAACTTCTTGAAGGCGTTATGATCCTTCTGGGGACAAGACGGAGGAAGACGAAAATCTTAGAGGCGCGTTGATCTTTGACGCACGGTGGAGGAACTTTGGAGAAGACGAAGGCACGGAGGGAAGGTTGAACGCGAGCGCTGAGAATCTTGAAGGCTTCCTGGAGTTGGTTGATGAAGATTCTGGGGAGAGATTGAAGAGCGATGAAGGTTTGAGTAGTTTCTGGATTTACTGATGGGGGACGATGAAGATCTGGTGGTGGTGAACGTTGATGATGTTCTGGAAAAGTGGATGAAGGTTGATGATGTTCTGGAAAAGTGGATGAAGGTTGATGATGTTCTGGAAAAGTGGATGAAGGTTCAGGGCGCCAACTATGAGTTTTCCGGCGAGGGTTAGATTTTCCGGTGAGGAGAAGATGAAGGTGGACAAAGGAGATCGGAGGAAGAAGATGAAGAAAGGAGAGTTTCTGGGGATTTTGGGTGCAAAACGAACTCCGGCGAGCCGTTGCGGTGGCCGGAAGACGTTGGGGGTCACCGACGGTGGGAGGTTACGGCGGATGCATGGCCGCCGGTGGGTTTTCTGGTGAAACTCAGGCGATGGCTGTGGTGGTGCCAAGTGTCTCGCATGCACAGAGAGAGAGAGAGAGTGGGGGACAGCTGGGGGACGCGTGGCGCGAGCTGGGGAAGTCTGAGTGTGTGGTGGCGTGATCAGTGCAAAACGCGTGGGCCCTCTCCTCAAGCAACACGTGGCGTGCCACTATTTAAAGCACTGAGAAGCTCTGGATTGTTCTAGGAGCTTCTGGGAGAAGACTGGACTTTTTGGACTTTTTCTGGACTCAATTGAGAACTGGGCCTCAAAAAAGGACACCTCCTGGGCCCACGAAAGTGAATAAAAACCCAAAAAAATTGAAAAAACTGATTAATATCTTGATTAAAACTAATAAACTCTAAACAAAACATTAAAACCCTAATTAACTCTATATCAACCTAATTAAATCTGAAAATGATTAAGAACCTAATTAACTCTAAAAAGTGATTAAAAGCTCTAATTAATTCCATATTATCCTAATTAAAAAAAATGATTAAGATCTAATACTTCTACTAATTCTCTATTAAAACTCTAACATTGTTTAATATCTATCAAAATCTATCATTAATAAAAGAAAAACTATATTATTTTCTATATTATCTAAAAAACAATTAAACCTATTTAAAAATCTATATAAAATTCTAAAAATGATTTAAAAAACAATTAAACCTATTTTAAAAATCCTATAAAATTCTAAAAAGAGAATTAAACTATTAAAAAATACAAAAACTCTATTTAAATTTCAGAAAAATCTATAAAGCCTATCTAAAATTCACAAAAGTCTATTAAACCCTAAAAATGCAGATGAATGCAAATGACCCCCATAAAAGAGCGCACGAGACCAGATCGAATCGAACAGAGAGCCCCGGGCATCAGAATATCATCAAAATCACTGTGCAAGCTAAAAATCACCGAGGAGCGCACAATTTCCCGAAAATAAAACCCTGGTGATCTGGACTGGATCTGCCATATCTGATAGACAAAAATCAAGCTGTAACCCTGATATCCCCTGCTTGTGCACAAATATCACGCGTCTGATTTGCGAATATGAAATTAAACCCACGAGTCAGATAGGAGAATCGGTTGGTCAAATTTTAGGGTGCAACAGCTGCCCCTATTCAAGCGACTTGGACCTGAAGGGTTTGAAGAGCGCTCAGCCTTCAAACATTCAGAGGTACGAGACGGTTGAATACAAATAAAACCCGAAAATTTGCCAACCGCGAGCATATACTGTAAGCTGCTTGGGGAGTACAGTCCAGAAAACCGAGCCCAGTCATTATGGCACCAAACTGATCAATCATCTGATAAAGAACTCCTGATTTGAATACCCACTACTGGTGATACCCCATATAACAAACCCTGAGGGTTGCACCAAAATACCTGATCCTTTCACATTGCCTACTGATAGGCAGGGAGAGAAACATACTCACATCGTCCAAAGATGGACGGGAAGACACCCTGATTGAACACTCACTCGTCTAAGGGTAGACGGGATCATCCTGATTGATGAAACAAATCAATCCACATCGTCTAAGGATAGACGGGAAGAAATAATCTCCAACTGCATATCGTCTAAGGATAGACGGCATCATCCTGATCGATGAACAAATCAATATTCACATCGTCTAAGGGTAGACGGGATCATCCTGATCGATGAACAAATCAATATTCACATCGTCTAAGGGTAGACGGGAGGAAATCATCTCCGAATTCACATCGTCTAAAGATAGACGGAAAGAAATAATCTCCGAATTCACCTCGTCTACTGATAGACGGGAAGAAATAATCTCCGTACTTGCATCGTCTAAGGGTAGACGGAAAGACAACATTAATCTCTATTTTCACATCGTCTACTGATAGACGGAAAGACACCATAATCTCCATATTCACATCGTCTACTGATAGACGGGAAGAACCATAACGCGATTCAACACCAACCCTTGAATTTCAGAATCCTTTTGTCTACGGAAATTGATGGAAAGATCAATATCCTTGAAGGGGCCACATCGTCAGTATGGACTGACGGGAAGAAAACCACCTTTTAAGGAACCATGTCGTCAATAAGAATCGACAATCACGAAAACTGAACATTCTTCGAAGAGCCTCGACACCAATAAGGATTGACAGTCAGAAAAGTATCTCTTGAAACGTCATCTCATCCAATAAACAGAAAGAAAATCATTATCCGAAATATCGTTTTGAAACCCTTCAACAACCAAAGATAGCCGGAGAAGACTCGCTGGGGAAACTCACCATGCGTATGATCTGGCAATAAGAAACCCGCTGAACAGTAACTCGAAACTTCACATCGTCTGCTGACAGACGGAAAGAAAAGCCACTTGCTGGAGAAGCTCTATTTTGAACTCCATTGAAGATTGCCCGAAACTTCACATCGTCTACTGATAGACGGGAAGAAAACCACATTCGTACTCCAGACGTCTAATGATAGACGGAGAAATCCACTTATCGAAGGAACACATCGTCAATATGAATTGACGGGAAGAAAAGTCTGTCGATATCAGATGACTGCTTGATCAAAGCATAATTGTTGTATGATCTGAGATACAAATAATCTGCCGAACTGTCTGAATACTGCTGCTGGATAAATATCTCTGAACTGATCACAGAGTAATTCACGCGCCATATGAGGCTGATAGAAAATCTGACTTATGCTTCGTATGCACATGCATATGCTTTAATCTTTCTATGGCGTAATGCTCCATTCTGGATAGAAATGCTACGCATTTTGACCATGATATGCAAGTATGATGCAAATATGATAATGCATGCAATATGCTAATGCAGGCTCGAGCTGCCGGAGAAGGCCGGGTACAGAAAACCACCTCGGCAAAATAGATGCTGAAGGCGAGGCCAACTCTGCTGGGGATAACCCGGATATCACTGAATCGTCCTAGCAAAATAAATGCTGGGAGAGTGAAATCAACTCTGCTGGGGATATTGGGAACTTAACCGAACACCTCGACGAAGTAATACCCTGCTGGGGTATATAACTCCGCTGTGAAATAGCAGACGTGCTGAATAATGATTAGACTCCCCTAGGGCTAGCTTATCCATGCCAATGACAAATTGGACTTTGCTGGAGAAAATGGAGGGAGTCCTCCTGCGTACTGACGAAGCTCGGATCTGGAAATTGATGCGCCAACACGGATGGGCCTCACAGTGATTGCCAACATGGATTTGAACTCTTAGGCTGTCCGTGATGGGTCAGGTACAACTGACGCTGGAAAACATTCTTCCTGAATACACGACCTTTCAGTGAAGAGTCAAGGGATAGTGAAACGACTTCCCGCATTCGTCTCGCTCTCGAAAATCGACTGCATTTGTTCGAACAACTCTGTATGGCCCTGCTGATACAGAAAAGACCAATCCTTTCTCTTCTGATATGCCTCAGCCTACGGGACCTCCGTGGGGATAGTCCTCGAAAGGAAATCTGCAAATCTGAGCCTCGATGGTCTGATATAACATGCCTCAGCGTTCTGAACTTCTGAGAGATACTTCACCTCACCTGCTTCTCGCATAACTTCTGCGCGCTTAAGATGGTCTGCCCCTGACTGCAATGACCTTGCCCCGATTATCTGATCCAGAGCAGTACCTCTACGAGAGATTTGCCAAATCTCGACCTGACTGCCCCAGGATAACTGATTTCGAAAAGCTGACCTGACTGGGGATCACAATAATAGCTTGTCCCTGCTCTCGGAACATTCGGGTGTTCTGCATTCTATCTTGACCATACTTTCCATTGTAGGAAGCTTTTCTACTGTCAAGCGCTTACTCGCAAGTAAAACAAGTTGTTCTGCATAAAAGATGTATTAATGCAACACACATGACAACTTTGACATCCAATCTGTTCACTGGGAAAAGGAAAAACAGTTTATAGCATATAATGCACAAAACATTTATCAACATCAGTATCAACATGGTAAGAGGAACCTTTTTAGGAGTCAGAATCGACGCGACCTTTACCGGAGTATGCTTTCGAAACGACCTGCTTCAATTAGGACTTTTGAAGGTTGTAACGTGGTCAGGTTCATGGTTTCGAAAGAAAGGATAAAGGCTCAAAGTTTATTTTAACCCACCCATTCTCCTTGATGTTCTCCCATCCTACGTTCAGCTAATTCGACCCTAGCGCTCACCTCTCGGAGGTTGAAAGATAGGAGTGATAGTTCGAGAAACTTCGATTGTAGGGAGTGACAGCCACTCACTCTTTCGTCTTTGACACTTGAGGTCACACGGCTCGTATTTCCTTTGAGGATTTTTCTTTTGATCCTTTTCATCTTTTCCTCTTCATATCCCTAACTTTTGCCTGGACTGACTCCTTTTGAGTTTCTTTTGATTTTTTTGAGTCCAGCGGGATGCCCTCATTTTTGCCTAAGTCATTTTTTTTTTGTTTTGAAGTTTTCTTGACTTAGCGGGCTTTTGATTCTCTTTTCATGTTTTCCTTTCGAACAAGTCGTATGACACTGGTTGCCTGACTCTTTGGGAAACGATGTGGCCGTCACACTCTTGATTGAGCCATTGTGGTCTTTTAGGCACGACCTCTAGGGGCGCGATTGATCCTCGAACGAACACTCCTTTTGCAATTTGGACGCTCGGTCAAATTAGCTAACACCTACCCTGCCCCAGGTTAAGATTGAGGGTTTTTCATTCACAGAAAGGAACTCCTACTACGAGGCTCAAAGGGGTTGACAAGGGATTATCTTCCTTATATCTCCGGTGTTTAGGGATTTGAAACAATGCCTGTACATCATCAACAGGTTCTATTTCAAAAGCATACAATATCGGTAGTTGCATGTCGGTCATTTTCGTCATCCTCCCCAAATTCTTCTTAACCAAACGTTGGACAGTTGTAAAAACAGTTAGTGAACACGAATGGATTTAATCAAAACCATGCATATTTATTTCATTATCATCAATTGAAATGAAAACAACAAGTTTTACAAACAAGATTACAAATTCAAACAGGAAAGCAACTACAAATGTAAAGAAATGACAAGCTAAAACAAAGAAAATATGCTAGCTTCCGAGAACCGGGCTTTCACATTTGCCCTGCTGCTGAACCAGCTATCTTTATTAGAGGCAATTCGATGCTGTCCTGATCTGCTTTCAACGACCCAGCCAAATTATAGAGCCCTTCCTCCTTTATTCAGATGATTTGGGGACCTCCCGGCCCGAAGCTGATTGCTGCACTATCAAGCAGATCCTGCACTTTGTGCTTGAAAGCCTTACAATTCTCAACCGTATGGCCTGGTGCCCCAGTATGGAACTCACAAGTAGCGTTGGCATCATACCCCGGTGGTGGTGGTCCCGTTAAGGGAGTCATTGTCCTTTTGTGAACCAATTGGAGCTGAAGTAGCGTCTGCAGAAGCTGTGCATATGGCATAGGAGGAATTTCCAAATGACGGCTTGCCAAAGGACCTTGATTCTGATATCTTTTATACCCCCGATTATTCTGTTGCTGGGGCTGCTGCTGCGGCTGCTGCTGCTGGTATCGGGTTGACCCTTGAACACCCTTCGTATCAAATGCAACATCGGTTTCTTGATCTTCAATGTATTGATTAACGCTCTCCTTATGCTTAGCCATTTTCTTTCTCAGATCTGCCCCAGGAATAGGCAACAGTTGTGGGCCTGGAGATTCTGACACCATGGAGTCCAGGATACGCTTCTGACCCACTGCAGCTTTAGAAACATCTGTCATCTTAGCATCGACTGAGACAGGAGCAATATGCACAGCTACGCCGCTCGGCGTGAATTCAATATCGTGCGAGTCAATCAGGTCTTGAACATTGTGCTTGAAAGCATGACAACCCTCGATGTCATGTCCGAATGCCCCAGAATGAAACTCACATTGCTTGCTGGCATCGTACCCTTGAGGAAACGCTCTCGTTGGTGGTTCCAACGTTCTCTTCTCAACCAGATTAAACCTCAATAAAGTCTGCAAGAGCTCAGCGTATGTCATAGGCGGCGCCTCAAACATTCTCTTTGGCTTCCCTTCCTGGATCCTCCACTGAGCCGGATGTCTCTTCTGTTGCCGCTGCTCAGGTCCCACAGGCATAGGTGGCGCGAGCTTCTTCATTGTGGCTTCGGATGGCTGATCATCCTCTTTCCTAAGCACGTTCTTGACTACCTCCATGATCAAGCTCATTTGGGTCTTCAGCTGACTGTTCTCCTCTTTGAGAATCTTCTGCTCCAGACGCATCTCTTGCATGTCTCTCATCATCTGCCCCAGCTGGCTTCGGACTTCAATCAATTCGAACTGATTCTGTTCCATATCTCTGAAGGAGTTCCTGCAACAAACTGGGTGATGAGGAAATGAGACCCACGGTTCTGATATACTTGTTAAATGATAATTCAGCGTAGCAAACAAACACATATTCATAACGAGACAAAGAGAAACTCAAGCTATAAGCACACAGACAAACATCTCCCACATATGTACAACCAACAAAATCAGCAGGTAAGCACAAATGAGTACGAATACAATGACCCCAGCCAACAATCCTGGCGGTGGTCGGCAAATACTAGTGCACAAAAGCTAAACGGGTTAAGCAAAGAAAACAGATACGACACCCGGCACAGAAACCTCTAGAAACTTCTCCCATATTCAACTGAACTCTCCGATTGACAATCTTCAGAGCACACACTTCCTGTGGAGTCTTCCATGACGTTAACTGACGAACCCATACAACTGGATGATGGAAAATCATTAATCTGAACAAAACCCTGAGGAGTGATGCAAATACGGCTAGAGTCTAACAGATCTTGAACCTGGCTTCTAAGCACCTTACAATCATTCGTTGAATGCCCCTGTGCCCCAACATGGTACTCACAGCGGGAGCTGGCATCAAAACCCGGAGGATACGGTGGAATCACCGGCTTAGTCTCTTTCGGCACTATCAATCCACTTTTGACCATATCTGGCAACAACTGACTGTATGACACTGGTAGCTGAGTAAACTGCCTTTCAGGTTTCCTTGGTCTTCGTGGGGCATGCTGACGCGATCGGCGATAGGATGACCGTTGACTTGAAGTGTCTGAAAACTGACCCTGAGATGCTAGAGATTCTGAGACGACGTCAGTTCCTACTTCCCACTCTTCTTGAGAACTGACAACTGACTCAATCTTATCAACTGGAACGTAAGGAACATCTCGAAACTTTCCACTCCTGAGTCTTCTCTCAACAATCTCTCCCAGCCTCATCAGGCCCACAAAGTTTGTGCAACTGAACAATTTGTCAAAATAATGGCCTTTCAGAGTGCCCAAGAAGATGTCAACCAGTTCTCTTTCCGGAAGCGGTGGTTGAACACTAGCAGCCAATTCTTTCCACCTTCGCAAATACGCTCTGAATGATTCATTCTTCGCCTGAGACAATTCTTGCAGATCTACGAGACTAGGAGTCAAATCCAGGTTGTAATCGTACTGCTTCATGAAAGCTCTGGCTAAATCCACCCACGATCGAATCTGATTACTCTCTAATTGCACATACCATCTCAGGGATGCCCCAGTCAGGCTATACTGGAAGCAATGGATCATCAATTTGTCATTTCGCACAAACGAAGTCATCCTTCGACAGAACATCATCAAATGCAGCTTTGGACAGCTATCTCCCGTGTATTCTTCAAATTCCGGCACTTTGAACTTGTATGGCAATACCAGGTCAGGAACCAAACACATGGCTACAGCATCCAGGTTAACGGCATCCTTCGCTTCTAAGGCTTTCATTTGCTCTTCCAACACTCAGAGTCTTCTACCATCGTCAAGAGCTCTTGGATCTACCACCCCGGTCATTGGAATATCTCTCCGGTAATTCATCACAGGGAAAGCAACACATTGATTGTTAACAGGAGGATAGCGTTCATTTCGGGCGAGAAACTGCTCATGTCGGCCTCGGTTCTCATTCGTAGGCTGTACAACTTGGTCTGCAGTAAGATTGTTCGCTTGCGGGAAGTCTTCCATAGAATCATACTGATGGTTGGGCGCCGTGGCGAACCCTGCCAAAGTGTTAGGAGCCTGGAAATTGCCTTCAGACATAGCTACCGATTACCTGTAACCGACTGTGCTGCTTGATTTTGCTCAAATCTACTTCAGCCCCTTGGTCGTCTCCACTCTTGCCTCAAACAATTCCCCGAGAATCACCTTCTGGTGAAAACAAAGGCTGGATAAGTGCTCTGACCTGCTAGAGAAATGCTATGCGGTATGATTTATGCAAACAGAAATACAAAAATGCTAACGTGCATGTGTGCATTGGAGATATTTTCCCTCCAATTCCGGTGTCAGTGGTAGCAAGACGAGATAAACCATAAAGACAATATTTAGAAAACCCTCATATATTTATCAGAAATAACAGTCTTGTCAAGAAGTTACATAACTATGCTCCATACAGCTGATATGATAAGGAGGATCCCAGCCAACATGCCTGGTGGTGATCTCAACATACAGAATACAAGAGAGAAATCAAATACGGGTACGGTTGCGGAAGTCCTCGACCATCTTCTTTGTCTCTGCATGATCTGGTTGATAAATCAAACCTTCTATCAGCCGATCCCTCTTCCTGACTGTCCCCTGGATGTCTCTGACAAAGTCTTCCCAAGCCTTATCATTGGCACCGCCCCCAGGTTTGGGTCTCTTGGCATCTGCTCTATGCTGGAAATCTTCCAAATTCTTCATGGCATCTGTCAACTTGCGCTCGGCCTCGTATCGGCGGCAGGCTTCTTCTTCAAGCTCCTCAGTCTTCACTCTGACCTGTTCTTCTAACTGAGCAATCTGTGTCTTCAGCTCTTCTTCTCGTTCCTTGCGCTTGGTCATAGTGAGATCCCAGTGTTCTCTGAACTTGGCTAGCTTTGTGTAGGCCATTTCCAGCTCTTGCTTCTTGGTGGCCAACACACTACTAACTGAGTCTACATCTAATTCTAGACGCTTCTTGGTTTCAGTCAATTCCAATAGCGTAGTCTTCAGATGTTTCAGAGTTTCAGCCTGTTGCTTAGAAACATATCCTGTTTCAATCTTTTCATGCCGAAGCTGGGCATTCTCCTGCTCTAAAGCCTCTTTAGCCCTTGCTAGCTCTTCTTTCTCCGCCATCAGCTGCTTGTAGACCTGCATGTCCACAGTGGTAGGTTCCTCCACCGGAGAAGGATGCAATGGCTGAACCGCTGGATACGGCATAAGGAACTTCACAGCTCGCTCACGAATCCATTCTATATATGGGCTAGGACCTCGAGTATCCCCTCTGCTACCTGAAAGCTTCCCTCTCTTGTGCAAGTTTTTCCAGGCTTTCTCAAGTTTGGTCAGCATCTCTTTCCCAATTGCCCCAGTGAGATACAGAGATTCCTGTATCTCCTCGGGCTTTGGCGCTCCTTGAGGTACATACCCAAATTGCTTGATCAATAAGGAAGGGTTATAGTTGACACAACCTTTCCTTCCTATTAACGGAACATTCGGGAATCCTTCGCCTTTGAGTATGACTTCAGCTCCAAATACCTCTTTATTGACCCATACCACGTTCTCAGCAGTCAATCCCATTAAGCGCTCGGGCCATCCTAGAGAATTGATAGAGGTGACAAAAGGGCCTGACTTAGGCATATGACTGGTGAACCACCTGCATAGGAGAGGTACACAGCAAGACACATTCCTTCCTCGTCGCTTTTCATTCTGGTAGTGAGTTGAATGGTGGATGTCCCCCAGCAAAGTAGGAACTGGGTTCTTCGCAGCCAAAATATAGAAGGCATCAGAATCAACGAAATCAGGAATGTTCGGGAACAACACGATGCCATACACACATACAGCAAGGATGACGTCAAAAACACCCCAGCTACCCTTCTGGGCATATTCCCGAGCCTTCTCCACTAAAACATCCAATGGAAATCCCCATACGTCTCCTCTTCTGATCATCTTCCCAGACAGCTCAGACTCTTTCAAGCACAGGATGGCAGAAAGCTCAGCCAGCTTAGGCTCAGCGTCCGTACGATAAAAAGGCATCTGCTCACGGATCGGTATATCCAGAAGTGCCGAATACTCCTCCAGGGTAGGAGCCAAAACGAAGTCGGGAAATACAAAACACCTGAGCTCCGCGTCGTAAAACTGTAACAAAGTATAGATGCCGCTGGTCTCGTAGGCAGATGGCTGATAAACGTAGGTCAGAATCCTCCCATATCTCTTTCTGAAGTCACCCATTCCCCTCTTCTTAGCAATAACAATCAACTCTAACAATAGACTGATATTCGGCGACGGAAACTTATAGGGCAATACTCTCTTCAGGTTTTCCATGTCTTGCTAGGAACAAACACCAGAACAGGAAGGGAAAATATGTACCTGCAATACACACACGTTAGTTGAATGCAGATGGTGATGCAATGATGCAATATGATAAATAATGCAATCTGCGAACGCAGGGGCTATGCTGTAGCCTGAAGAGGAATATCTCTGTGATCAAGAACAGAAAACCAACACGGTCACCAGAATCTCATGCCACTAACTACCATCTGATACTCAAAATATCAATCCCCTGGTAAGAAAACCGTCTGAACCTCTGTATCTGACGAGAATACCATATGATAATAGCCTCAACCTCAGATAAGAAACCCATCTGACCCAGACAACACACCTGGAGATGAATCAAGAACACCATCTGACAAAGGTACTGAATCATGGTTTCTGAAGGCCAGTTTTCCTGCAATAACCCAGTCCCTCTCACAGGTAGGATAGACCTAATCCACGGACAAAGGTACGGCATCCTATGCGGTCATCAGCGTCACAGACTTTCATGAATGACGATACGATTCCCAGAAGGAGTGGCATCATCAAGTCATGAAGAGGCCTCACTTAGCTGACTTCCAAATGATCGGTCCCCAGAGTCGACAACCCTCACGTCTGGACTCCCCTCAGATCCTCAGGACCGGAAAGGAGCACCTCTGCAAGAATCTCGTCTGAGCGCAGATTTTCGTAGGGAACTGTGCCTGCTCAGCAGACAGGTTCGTCTACTACTTCTCCGCAACTATATCTAGGTGTGTACTCAAGCCCAGGTCCGGCTTTTCACTCACAGTAACCTCCCTTGCCCACAGCAATAATTACAATAATATAATGCTGGAAAATAAATGCGGAAAGGTAAAGGTACAGAAAAGTAAAGTGCAGAAAAGTAAAACACAATATGCACAACACCCAACAAATAAACACCCAAGCGCTAGGATTGACTCGCGTAGGGGATGGGAAACGGTCCCAGCATAAGGGATGGGAAAAGTCCCTAGATGCTATAGGTCCCCAGCAGAGTCGCCAGCTGTCGCTACTGCGAAAATCGGCGCCGGCTTGACAGGAGAGTCGCCACCGTGCGTTATTTATCCCTCAGAGCGGGAAAGGAAACGCTCGAAGTAAACCTCGCAAAAACGGGGAAAAGGTATGGTCATCGCAACCATAGCCTGGATTCGGGAGTCGGTTACGCAAGGGGAAGGTATTAGCACCCCTCACGTCCATCGTACTCGATGGGATCCACGCTTGGTGTTTATAGGTAAAAGGGTGTGTTATCTATCTACGCTAATGGCTGGTCTGAAAAGAAAATAAAAGGACAGGACTCGACAGAACATACGGTGTTCTGGGCCTACGCATTCCCTCGTGCAATGGGAAAATCAGAGTCAACGTAGTTCGACTGCCTACGACTAAACGGGGGGAAGGTTGCTCGCCAGGACATCGCGTCCTGTGCCTACGTACTTCCACACAATATGGAAGATCAGAGCAAACGTAGTTCGACTAACTACGGGTAAACAGGGAGCTCTCACACAGCAGTGAGAAAACAACTGGTTCTAAAGGCTCGGGAACCTACAACTACGATCTGGCCTCAAATGCACTCGGGCAGGAGAGAAGGATAACAATTAGTCGTTAGCAGGAAAGTCTCGATCGCACAGCCGCGAGAGAACAAAAGGTTATTCGTTAGTGTGCTCGCTAGGATATCGCATCCTCTGCCTACATATCTTCGTCTGGAACGAAGAATCAGAGCGGCTGTAGTTCAGCTAACTACGGATCAAGCTACTCAAAAGCTCCTACAGAAAGGAAAGGGAAACCCTAAAACTATAGCTGAGAAACAGGGGAATCTACCTACTGCTATCACACCTGGCTGACCATCCTAATGTCTATCATAACAACTCCGCAGCGGAGAAGTCAGAGCTCCTAAGGGATCATGGCAACAGGACTGAACTACAAACAAGAAACTGCAAAGTAAGGAATACTGAAAATATGCATGAATGCAACAACTAAACAAACAAGGCGCAAAAGGCCGCAAACCACAAAGGCAAGGGAGCTCAGCTCTACCAAATACCAACAAGCAAAGCCACTCAATAACAAACAAGCAGAAGGAGGACCACCTCAACTTCTCATGCACACCAAGCCTACTTCTAAGATGCAC
This sequence comes from Lathyrus sativus, assembly GCA_963859935.3. NCBI lineage: Eukaryota > Viridiplantae > Streptophyta > Magnoliopsida > Fabales > Fabaceae > Lathyrus > Lathyrus sativus. Next base: position 258,085,424 of record OZ012739.1, read on the forward strand.
CTATTCAGAACTATCTAGATGAATACCTAAGTCTAATGCAACATAACATCATACAAGTCAAACAACACAAAGAGACTAACCCTGAGCAGGGCCCCTATCTACAAAACAAGAAGCTACTCCTGGGCAAGGCCCCTAACAAACCTGAAACAAGCTCTTAATCTATCTCTAAACAAAACTCTATACAAAACCCTAAGCAAAGATCTAAGCAACAATTCTAATCAAACCCTAAGCAAGAGGAATCAATCCCAGTCTCCAAGCTTCAGAACAAGCTTACCAGAGAAAGGCAGCTAAGCAGACAAGCCCATAGTGCTTTCCTCAGGAAAGTACCAGGAGGTTACTACTCAGGAATCGTATCCTATGCGGCTCGACAACTGTGATCAGTTTACATTCCTCCTCAGGAGAAATTAAACTCACATGAAGGCTCCGGCATCACTGGATATTTGAGAAAACCTATATGCACTAAGGGAACTAAGTGAACAGACCCATAGGACCTTCCTCAGGAAAGTACTAGGAGGCTGACACTTAGGAATCGTATCCTACGTGGCTCAACAACTGTGATCAGTTTACATTCCTCCTCAGGAGAAATTAAACTCACGAGTTGGCTCCAACATCATTGGATACTTGAGAAATCCTAGATAAACTAATGGAGCTAAGTGAGCAGACCCGTAGGACCTTCCTCAGGAAAGTACTAAGGGGCTTCCACTTAGGAATCGTATCCCATGTGGCTCAACAACATGTGATCAGTTTACATTCCTCCTCAGGAGAAATTAAACTCACAAGTTGGCTCCGACATCATTGGATACTTACGAAAGAGGTGAGAGGAAAGAATGAAAGTCATTCATAGTGCCTTCCTCAGGAAAGTACCATAAACTCCCTTCAAACTTCAGGATCTCGAACCTCACAAACAGAGAACAAGCTCCTAGACCAAGCCTCAATCCACTGCATCCTTGCAAGCTCCAACAGGACTTCAACCAGCTCCCAACTTTAAGAAGAACCGACAGGCCAACAAACCACAAGAGACCCTCTCTGAAGTTCAACCACAGTTGAACTTCACAGTCAGAAGTCATCAAGACTTCTCCTATCTTCAGGCTCAGACAAATCATATCAGGACACCCTACAAAAATCTATCAAAATCTAATGGGAGACCTACATGGCTCTAGGATAACATACTGAAAAATCAGAACAAAATTCAACCCCAGGTGAAAGAACTAAAATCAGCAACACAAACATATCCACAAACCAATTTATTCAACATCAATAACAATGAAAAAACGCAATTAAAATGAAAATGCATGATTAAGCTAATGTTTCTGCACTATAAAATTCTACACTGAATTACGAGTCCACAGAAAAAAGAACGGGATTATTTGGCTAAATCTACTATTTTTTATTAATTTTCTAATGACATGTATGCACTAAAAATATTAAAAACGTCAATTAAATGGAAAATATACAAAAAAATAACAAACAAAAATAACATGACATTTTTATTTTTATTTAATTTTCTAAACATTTTCATGAAATGGTAGAACAAAGAAGAATTAAAAAAACAATTAATTTCATTTTATTATGGATTTTCTAATATGCAAAGAAAATAAAAGAAATTGAAAGAAAATAAAATTGAAATAATACTGGAGGGGGGTTTAAACAGCAAAGAATTCAGTGGTTAATGCATTGGGCTCACATTGGTGGGGGTGCTAAAAGTAAAGGGCGTAAGGCCCAAATGAGTCAAAGAACATTTACTGAAAATAAAATAAAACGCAGGGGGGGGGTGCTGTTAGTAGGCTTTGCAGTTATTCCTTATTGGGCTTACGCCCAGGGGGGTGCTAAAAGCAATTAGGGCCTAAGGCCCACATCAATATCACTCAGGTCTCTCAAACGGGGGGGGGGGGGGGGGGGGGGGGGAATTGAGCAAATGGGGGGTGCGCTTCAGCAACGCGCTTGGGCTTAGCCCAATACCCTAACCCTAAACCCATTACTCAGTTGAACAAAACTGATCCCTCTCCCAAACCCTAACACTGTTCACTCACCCCAAACCAAACCCTAACTGATCGTTCTCTCCTCTCTGCAACTCACCCTCTCAAACACTTTCTGAGACCTTCCCACATATTTTCCCACACCACCTCACACAGATCAAACTACCAAAAACGAATGATGCTAAACATCTTGAAATGAGAGAAACCCTAAAGTCATAGCGATGAATGAACGGAAAAGGGAAATAGTGAAAAGAGATCTAACCTGAGACGATGAAGTTGATGCGATGAACTTCTTGAAGGCGTTATGATCCTTCTGGGGACAAGACGGAGGAAGACGAAAATCTTAGAGGCGCGTTGATCTTTGACGCACGGTGGAGGAACTTTGGAGAAGACGAAGGCACGGAGGGAAGGTTGAACGCGAGCGCTGAGAATCTTGAAGGCTTCCTGGAGTTGGTTGATGAAGATTCTGGGGAGAGATTGAAGAGCGATGAAGGTTTGAGTAGTTTCTGGATTTACTGATGGGGGACGATGAAGATCTGGTGGTGGTGAACGTTGATGATGTTCTGGAAAAGTGGATGAAGGTTGATGATGTTCTGGAAAAGTGGATGAAGGTTGATGATGTTCTGGAAAAGTGGATGAAGGTTCAGGGCGCCAACTATGAGTTTTCCGGCGAGGGTTAGATTTTCCGGTGAGGAGAAGATGAAGGTGGACAAAGGAGATCGGAGGAAGAAGATGAAGAAAGGAGAGTTTCTGGGGATTTTGGGTGCAAAACGAACTCCGGCGAGCCGTTGCGGTGGCCGGAAGACGTTGGGGGTCACCGGCGATGGGAGGTTACGGCGGATGCATGGCCGCCGGTGGGTTTTCTGGTGAAACTCAGGCGATGGCTGTGGTGGTGCCAAGTGTCTCGCATGCACAGAGAGAGAGAGAGAGTGGGGGACAGCTGGGGGACGCGTGGCGCGAGCTGGGGAAGTCTGAGTGTGTGGTGGCGTGATCAGTGCAAAACGCGTGGGCCCTCTCCTCAAGCAACACGTGGCGTGCCACTATTTAAAGCACTGAGAAGCTCTGGATTGTTCTAGGAGCTTCTGGGAGAAGACTGGACTTTTTGGACTTTTTCTGGACTCAATTGAGAACTGGGCCTCAAAAAAGGACACCTCCTGGGCCCACGAAAGTGAATAAAAACCCAAAAAAATTGAAAAAACTGATTAATATCTTGATTAAAACTAATAAACTCTAAACAAAACATTAAAACCCTAATTAACTCTATATCAACCTAATTAAATCTGAAAATGATTAAGAACCTAATTAACTCTAAAAAGTGATTAAAAGCTCTAATTAATTCCATATTATCCTAATTAAAAAAAATGATTAAGATCTAATACTTCTACTAATTCTCTATTAAAACTCTAACATTGTTTAATATCTATCAAAATCTATCATTAATAAAAGAAAAACTATATTATTTTCTATATTATCTAAAAAACAATTAAACCTATTTAAAAATCTATATAAAATTCTAAAAATGATTTAAAAAACAATTAAACCTATTTTAAAAATCCTATAAAATTCTAAAAAGAGAATTAAACTATTAAAAAATACAAAAACTCTATTTAAATTTCAGAAAAATCTATAAAGCCTATCTAAAATTCACAAAAGTCTATTAAACCCTAAAAATGCAGATGAATGCAAATGACCCCCATAAAAGAGCGCACGAGACCAGATCGAATCGAACAGAGAGCCCCGGGCATCAGAATATCATCAAAATCACTGTGCAAGCTAAAAATCACCGAGGAGCGCACAATTTCCCGAAAATAAAACCCTGGTGATCTGGACTGGATCTGCCATATCTGATAGACAAAAATCAAGCTGTAACCCTGATATCCCCTGCTTGTGCACAAATATCACGCGTCTGATTTGCGAATATGAAATTAAACCCACGAGTCAGATAGGAGATTCGGTTGGTCAAATTTTAGGGTGCAACACACGCCACGGGGAGAACTACCCCCGAAACGGTCCGGCCGCACCGCCGGCCGAACCGGCCGGTTCCCATCACCACCGGTAACAAGTTTGTCGAGCTAACACCCGGACAGGCCCAGAGCATATCGAAGCATACACATCAAACATCATTCAAGCAAACAAATAAATACGAAAAAACGAGCATAAATATCATGCAAATACCGAGCGCACACTTAGAAAATTCACAAAAATATATTAAGCAAAAGCGGGCACCAGCCTGGTAGTTAATATTACACAAACGGGGCGCGCAGGCCCAAAGAAAAACAAGTTACAAAATGTCGGCACGCAGGCCATAAAAACAACGAGCACGCATGCCCGGGAACCTATGCTACTTCACCCTCCTGATCAGCAACCACGGGGACCTCCTCGGGAACGATAAGCTCGGGGTCGACCATCTTCCCGCCGAAGATCTCGTGATACGACCCGATCCCATCCACGACCAGCGCGACGCCGGGGTTGACGACTTGGATCTGCGAGACAGCGCTCTTAAACCCGACCTCGACAGCCTCCAAACAATCACCCTCCATCATCCGAATCCGGGCAACCAGATCAGCACGTGTGATCAACCGCTGGTCCTCCTCTGTCTCGTCCTCGGCCGGACGAAGCGCGCTGTCTAGGACTTCCATACGAACCTTCAGCGCCTACACCTCGGCCACTGCCTCCCCCAACTTCTCCTCCATCGAGGTCACTTTCCCCTCAGCGCCCTCCGCTCGTTTGCGTTGGTCAGCAACATCCTTCTGACTCTTCTCCAGTTCCTCAGTAAGCTTGGCCAGACGTGACTGCATAAAGGTAAGGTCCCCCAGCAATTTGGACAACTCAGCGGCAGAGCAGCCCTCCTCGTTCAGCACAAGGGCCATCGTGAACGTCCGCATCATCGCGGCCAAATCCTCCGCCAGGATACGTCGATGAGACTCTCGATCGGCCTCCCGGACAACTTTCACCTCCCCAGCAGAGACGGTAGGAGATCGGGCACCGTGAAAATAGCCCGGATGCTGATGGCACGGCGGGACGACATAACCCTCCTCGGCCGAGCCGGCCGTCAGATCAATCAAACTGCTGGGCTCCTCGGATCTTGGCCTCTTCGCTGCTCTCTGAGACGTAGGAGAATGACTCCCTTGAGGAGAAGAAGACGAACTCTGGCCTCCCGGCGTCACAGCCTCCTGCCCGACCAATTGACTCACCCGCGTCTTTGGGACCACGGCGTTCCTTGAAGCACGCAGTTTCTTCACTCGCTCCTCGACAGAAGACATGTTCGCTGCAAAAACAAACAGAGAGTTAGCAACAGCCATAACACACGATCACGGAGAAAAAAGAAACGTCCCTACCTAGATAGTCTAGTGGCACAACCGAGCAGGGTCTTAGTGTTAATCAGCCGCTTCTTGGTTCGAACATTCCCTTGCGCGTCGAGGATGTACCGACCATCGGGCGTCACCAATTTCGACGGGGGAAGATCCCGCACAAAGGCAACTATTTTCATATAAGCGGCCATGTCCTTCTCGTCGAGGGTCCCCGCCCGTACGATATACCTGTCCGTGCCACGGTTGAAGTGCTCCGCGGTCCATAACAGATGTACCTTGGGGAGCCACGCGAGGAACCGCTAGCCGTCTACCATTCGCTCCCCCTCGGCGAAAAGAGTATCCGAGCCTTCCTGAGTGATCGGTTTCACGAGGAAGAACCGGCCTTTGAAATTCTTAACGGAATCATTGTACGTCTTGAAGAGCTTGGTCGGCTGCTTAAACGAGACCCATCCCTGACGGCCGTTCACCGACTGGCGCTGTAAGTGGAAGATGCAAAAAAACAACGGCACCGTGGGCTCCACCTCGAGATAGAAGCACACCACCTCGAAGGCACGAATAAAGGCCAGAGCGTTGGGATGCAGTTGGGACGGGGCCAAGCGTAACCAATCGAAGACCCCAGATGAAAGGCGGAGAACGGCAACCTCAGCCGAGCCTCTTTGAAGTAGAACTCGTGCATGGGGAACATCCGCCACCCATATCGCGAACAGATGCGATGGTGCTCCTTCGGGCAGTACACCTGTCAATCTTGCGGCTCCCCTTCAGGCGTGTCCTCGACGGTAGCATAGACATCGGACGCGTCGGCCACAAAGCAGGACGGGGTGGACAGCGGCTCTTCGGCTACCCATTCCTCGACCGGGACGACACGCTCGTCAAAATCCGGGACCTCGGGTTCGTTATCTTCGACCATCGTCCCCGGTACCAAGGCCGACATCTACACCTGAAAAGCAGAGGACAACGGTGAATTCGATAGCCAAGATTAAATCCACCCTTCCACCGCAGGTCAAGTGAAAGGGTGACAAAGGCCGGAGAACGGCGAGCAAACAGGCGCTCCCCGCCGATCCTCCACGGGGCGTCTAAGGGCCAACCCACCATCCCTCCTCGGGATGTTCATCGGAAAAAGCGCGCCTCCCCGGGGCATTCATCGGAGAAAGCCCCCGTCCTCGGGACATTCACCGGAACAACCAACTCTCCCCAGAGTATTCATCAGAAAACCGCCAGATACGGCGGATCTTGCGTCTCTCCTCGGGACATTCATCATGCCCCGACCACACATTCTAATCAAACGGCGGAAATAAAAGGAGAAGGGAAAGAAAAACTCACTTGTAACGGCGGTGAACGGGAGGAAGAACCAAAAGGTGCGGCGGCGATCGACGGCAACGGCGGGCGAGCAAGAATCTCAGAGCTTCGCAGGTAAGGCAGCAAAATGAAAAGTAGAAAAATGAGCGGGGACCCCCATATTTATAACCCAGTGCGGGATTCGAAGCGACACTAGGCTCATTAATGGCCTAGGGTAGCCGCCCCTACGACCACTTAACATGCGACACGTGGCGGCAACCTGACAGTCGCGTCCCTTCACCTGCTTTCACCCTGCTCCGCCGACGATGGGAGACCCCCGCGCAAGCACCCGTTCCACCGTGCACAAACCCGACGAACCTCCCGTTTCTCTACCTTTCTCCCCGACACAGCGACCTTAAGTCCCCGCTCTTTCCCAGAGCTTCGACTTGGGGGGCTCCTGTTCTGGTCTGGGCCCAACCTCGGTCCAACCCAATACCACGCATGGCCCAGTAAGTGAACTAGCCCAACCGGGCACACGCGTCCCATAGGACGGGCAGGGTACGCCCCCCCGGGATAGGCGACGCGTCTGACAGCATCTCAACATCCTCTCTTATCGGTCGAACAGGGCACACCCCGGTCCGTCGAGCGAGACCTTTGGTCCTCCACATCCTCGCTTTCCCCTCGCGGAGAACGACGTGCCTCCGAGGAGCCTCCCGAGTTCCCTTCCACGGGGAAAACAACGTGCCCGATGCACGTTCTCCATGTGCTCCCCTCCTCGGGGACACGTCATCGACCAACCGCCCACCTCCGAAAGAACAGGTCAAACCCACTTTCCGGAGATCAAGGAGCCGTTGGACTAGGGCGAAGACCACGTCCTGGTCTTCACTACGCCACGTAAGCCCTAGCAGTCACCTAGGTTGGGCCTAGCAATCCAGCCTAACACATGTGACCGTTGGCCCAGCGCTGGGGTCTCTCTATAAATACCCTCTTCCACAAGAGGGTCAGGTAACACACTTCTTACCCCTTTTTTCTGTACTTCGCCATCGCTCTGCCCAACTTCTCACTTTGGCATCAGAGTGTTTTGCAGGTACATCCCCCTTCTCCTCCTCATCACCGGTGAGCAAGCAGCAGTCCAACAGCGTGTGGCCAGCCCGTGATCCCCTTCTGATCAGGTCAGATCAGTATGTCATTTGAGTTTTTCTGTAAGGCCAATAGTTTATATCAGTGTTAACTATTGCAGATGACATACAATGATGGAAAGGCAAAAATCCTGCATAAAATGTCATGTAACCGCCATACTTCACAATTTGGTCATGGAGGTGGTTGAAAAATCAGCCACCACAACCCACCATGATGCGCCCATGGCTAATATTTGACAACAATGATTTATATTAATTGAATTGCAATACCTTTTTTCTTTATTACTAAATCTCTTTCAATATGTGATAGATTCCTATAGTTGTTGACATGATAAAAGATTACAGGAAGGATGATATTTATTTGTTTAAAAAGATCATGAGTGATGGTTACACGTACTAGGTAGTTGTCGTACACTATGAGACTTAAGGAAATCATTCTGAGCCTTCTCCAAGAAGTAGAAGATAGGCACTAATAATATAAAAAAAACTTTATAGCCTATTTTCACCAATTTGATTATCTTTTAATTAGAATCCTAATGATTTTTTGGGTTTCTTTCATGTATCATAAATGGTTATAAAGCTTATACGCTATAAAGTAGAAGAATGCATAGAACATAAAAAATTTGTCAAAGAATTCAAAATGAGTGGCTTACCTTCACTAATGATTTTTTGGGTTTCTGATAAGCTCTTTCATCTTTGTCAAGCGTTAGACAATGGTGATTTTGGTATTGCACTTCAAATTCAGGTAAGTTAATTTAATTGCAAATTCTAGCATCAACCTAGCTGCGTCGTACTCGTAACTATGCATCAAACTTACATTTTAATTTCTTTACTTACGTGTTGCAGGTTCTTCTCACTACTACTGAATAGAATGAATGCCAGTCTTGGTTAGGTTCACTGAATCGTATGATCAGGACTAGGCAGAATGTCAGGTTAAGTTAAAAATAAGATTTTGTTCTGGTTAGATTTTGTTTGTCGCAACACTATTAGAAATATTCTGTTTTTCAATGAATTTACTTGTGGATTTAAACTAAATTTTCTCATAAAACATATTTTTGTAGTTTTTTTTATCAATTGTGGTTTTCAGTTAAAATCTTCATGAGTATTATTTCGGCAGAAAATTTCTTATTTAAATTCGTAGAAAATATCTGTTGATAAACCAACAATTAATTTTGCAAGTAAGATCGTAGGTTAATCCGCGATAAATTAAGAATTTGCAGCTAATATATTTATAAAATAAAATAAAAAAGTATTTTATTTTTTTACTAATATGAAATTTCAAAAGTCTTAGAATCTCTTCATCTTCATAGTAAGTTAAATTAAACTAAAGTAAACTTTTATTTTTTATATGCATAATTTAACATATGATTTGACAGCTCAGACTCAACAACGACATATGATTCTTTCGGCTACATCATTTTGCTTCAGTGTTGTTAAGTGTAAAATTGTACTGATTTTGAGTGTGAATAATTGACACTTATTGACTTGATTCGTTGGTTTTCCGTTAATAATCCTTCGTTTTTGTATACTTTTTATATAGTTTACATATTTTTAAATATATTGCGTTTTCATGTACATATTAGTGAGTTTGATAGTTTTTCATCTGTTTTTATAGGTAATAATACTTGGTTGATGAGGATCTCAAGAATGATGAAGGCACATCATAAACATATTTTTGGACTAACATAGGATTGTAAGCCACTAATTTGTCCTTTTGAAATAACTGGTGTTATTGCTTCGCTTGAAGAAAGTATTATATGCAATTTCTTTTGGTGGGAAGCCCATTGCTTTACTGAAATCAGCAACCTTTTAATTCTACAAAAGTAGACCTCAGAGAAGAATCAGCAACCTTTTAAGTTTCTTTTGAATTGACTTTTAGCTTCCATGTTCCTTATTAGTTCTATTTTCCATCATAGATGAAACATGAACCTAAGAGCATTTATGTGCTGTCATTTAAAATTAGTTTCATTATTTTGCTTCAAATCCCCTAATGACTTGGATGTAACAAGTTCAATTCTATGAGAGAAGAAGTCCTCACTAGTAACAAGTTCAGTTCTAACTGCTTTCCTAACATGTCTTGCTTCATATTTTTTAGTTTCAAGCACCTAATTATATCTCTTGAATACTAATTTTCCAGTGATGGAGAATTACATCTTTTTCCATTCACTTCAATTGATGTTTTTGTCATCTAGTGGCCTCCATTCTTAGTTGCTAGCAAGGTATGTCATTTGAGTTTTTCTGTAAGGCCAATAGTTTATATAAGTGGTAACTATTGCAGATGACATACCATGATGGAAATGCAAAAATCCTGTATAAAACGTCACGTAACCGCCATACTTCACAATTTGGTCATGGAGGTGGTTAAAAAATCAGCCACCACAATTCACGATGGTGAGTCCATGGCTAATATTTGACAACAATGATTTATATTAATTGAATTGCAATACCTTTTTTCTTTAGTACTAAATCTCTTTCAATATGTGATAGATTCATATAGCTGTTGACATGGCAAAAGATTATAAGAAGGATGATATTTATTTGTTTAAAAAGATTATGAGTGATGGTTACATGTACTAAGTAGTTGTCATACTCTATGAGACTTAAGGAAATGATACTGAGCCTTCTCCAAGATGTAGAAGATAGGCACTAATAATATAAAAAAAACTTTATAGCCTTTTTTCACCAATTTGATTATCTTTGTATTAGAATCCTATTGATTTTTTGGGTTTCTTTCATGTATCATAAGTGGTTATAAAGCTTATACGCTACAAAGTAGAAGAATGCATAGAACATAAAAATTTGTCAAAGAATTCAAAATGAGTGGCTTACCTTCACTAATGATTTTTTTGGGTTTCTGATAAGCTCCTTCATCTTAGTCAAGCGTTAGACAATGGTGATTTTGGTACTGCGCTTCAAATTCAGGTAAGTCAATTGAATTGCAAATTCTAGCATCAACCTAGTTGCGTCGTACTTGTAACTATGCATCAAATTTACATTTTAATTGCTTTACTTACGTGTTGCAGGTTCTTCTCATTACTACTGAATGGGATGAATTCAAGTCCTGGTTAGGTTCACTGAAGCGTATGATCAAGAGTAGGCCAAATGTCAGGTTAAGTTAAAAAGAAGATTTTGTTATGGTTAGATTTTGTTAGTCGCAACATTTTGTTCGAGTCATGAAAGCTTATTTCTTTTTTATATTCAGTTGATTCTTTAGTTGAGAATGATAAATGTATGTCGTTTACATGATCTTTGGTTGTTTTACTCTTTACTGATATGATGTTGTTGCTTTTAGTTTATTCAAATCAAACTTGCTGTCTTTTAAGTTAAAATTTGGGTTGTTATGGTTCTCGCGGATTCATATTTGAGAAGGTTGAATTGTGAAGTAGACATTCATATGTTCGTATGCTGCACTGCAATAGTATATTAGTATTGTAGTGTTTGATGTTGTTATTAGATTAATTGAATTTCGATTGAGCATTTTCTGCCGAGTCGATTTTGTTTTAATTTAAATTTTGGTGCGAACTATAGTTGATGTGCTATATGTTTGAATTGTTGCGTATGCGATTGGATATTGTATACATGCTATGTGTGATGTGGTTAAAAAATTAGAGAACGCAAGATTAATGATTGAAAACTTTTTAATGTTTGTGTTTATTATGTGAATATCATGAATATTGATGATTGCCATTAATGTAACCTGCAGTAGCTGTATTCTGAATCCTAAACTGAGTGCATATTTTTTTTCAAAAAATATTTGCAACTTGCAGCGGTTCAAACCGCCACAATATACCATATATTTTTTTAAAAAAATATTTGCAACTTGCGATTCAAACCGCCACAATATACTTTCGCAATCAACAATGAAAACAAAAATCATTAAGCAAGTTAAGACGGTTGGAAACCGTCACAATATGGAGATTACAACAGTTAGCTACCCGTCGTGAAAATATTGACGATTTGTACGACAATTTTCACAACCGTCGTAATACAGCCTCGCGATGCACGTTTCCGCGACAGGACTGAAATCGTCGTAACTTACAAATTGCGACGGTTCTAACCGTCGTAATCTGTCAAAATGAACCGTCTCAATTTGCTAATTTTCTTGTAGTGATTGTTGTTGTTGTTGTTGTTGTTGTTGTTGCTCTTTTTGTTCTTGTTGTTGCTCTTGTTATTCTTATTGTTATTCTTATTTTTGTTCTTGTTATTGTTCTTGTTGTTGTTATTGTTCTTGTTGTTGTTATTATTATTATTATTATTTTTCGTGTTATTGTTCTTGTTGTTATTTTTGTTGTTGTTATTGTTCTTGTTGTTGCTCTTGTTGTTCTTGTTGTTATTCTTATTTTTATTTTTATTGTTGTTCTTGTTGTTGTTATTGCTCTTATTGTTCTTGTTATTCTTGTCGTTGTTGTTGTTGTTTTTGTTGTTCTTTGTGTTCTTATTATTGTTATTGTTATTGTTATTGTTTCTTCTTCTTCTTCTTCTTCTTCTTCTTGTTATTATTCTTATTATTCTTGTTAATCTTGTTGTTCTTGATGTTGTTGTGTTAAAATATTTAATATGGTATATTGTGATAAAAATTATAAATGTAGTCAGGCAAAACATGTGGCAAACAAAAAATATTGACAAACCTTTCACAACGGATATTTAAAACAACCGTGATTATAGGTAGCACACTTTTCAGTTTTCTACCACGGACTTTGGACCATAATTGTAAATACCCCACATACAACCACACTCTACGTAACAACGGTCGATCCTGCGTGATAATATATCTTTTCCAATCGTTATTGTATGTTTTTTTCATAGTAGTGCTCACATCAAAGATGGGTAAATTTGCCGGAATTCTTCCATTTGAGACATAATTCATGTTACACACAAGATGTTTGTGGATCTAAACCAGCCTCTTAATGCCAAATGTTGGAACAAATAACAACAAGATTGGTGAAACTAAGTTGTGAGAAATTTTGGAGGTGGAGGGTGAAAGAGGAGTAATTGTGAGAGAGAGAGAATGTATAATTTTTCATTAATTTGGGTGAGCGTGCATCCAACACACTTATATGGAGGTTACACAATTATAATACATTTTGATCAAATAAAATAGCAGAAAACACAAAAACACGGGTCTGCAACCGGTTACAGCCAAGTGGGTAACCGGTTACACCTAAACTGAATTAATTCCAAAATCAATTTTGTTTCACTATCAACTGGTTACACCTTCGAAATTTCTAATTTTCTACTGCTGAACTGCATGACAACACTTACAATTACTACCTCGAACTTCAACAAAAACCACATGTTCTGAACCAAACTATTAAAAGAATAAATTCAATTTTACACCAAAAACTTGCCACCAATTAACAAAGAATTGAAAAATAGAGGCCAAGAAATGACCCCTATACTAAGACTTAACAGTATCACCATTAAATACTCACACAAAGCAGAACTGAAATATAAGAGATTGGAAACACTAAAAAAATAAGTCACAACTTTTAATAGAAGCATATATAAAACAAAACTGAAAGAAGGCATCTAATTTACAGTAAATTATATTTTCAAAGCAAGGGGATAGTTTTTAAAAATAGAAGCATACATATATGCTAGAATATAGATTGATCAAACTTCAAAATTGGAAGATATACGATTGAAAGTTTAAATTGTGTTGTAAATTAAAATCATCTACAACAATTTATCACAAAGGAATATGAGCATGTTGGATTGTGTAGCAAACCTATAAAAGATGATAATTGCATGAAAACCTAGAAAAGATGAAGTTGTGAAAATTGATTAAAAAAGATATCTCTAATATTATGTAGGCTAAACGTAGAAGTTGACATGTATCATTTTTGCATTTTATAGGGACTGTTGACACACTAAAAGTTTTTAATAGTACTCTCATATATCGTTCCTGTTTTTGTGGTTTTTTAAGAATATGTATACAATCATGAGTTGTTTAATTTTTATAAATCTATTTGTGATATTGGTATGCTTTCTCTTTTATTAGGTCAGGAAAAATTAAACTGTTATGGAATAAGGAAGTTTGCCTATAGATTAAAGGAAATTTGCTGATGTGAAAATGTTTGGTTGCTATGGTAAATTTTTGTAGTGGTTTGGAAGTGTTTTCGAAATAAACTAAAGTGTTTTGTAGAGTTTTGTAACATAAATTTTATTTTGGTTTGTTTTGATACTTTGTTGAAAATAAAAGTATGTAAATGTAGATTATTTTTTAATGTATATATAATTGAGTATATTTAATAGGTAATGCCTAATTTGTTTTAATAAAAAAATAGTTTAGCCACAGTTAAACGTGAATAGTAATTAAAATTTAAATAATTTTCACATGGTTCAATTATGTGAAAGGCGTGGCTAAATTCTATGTTACTGTGGCTAAAATCAAGTTATGATGGTCTTTATAACTTAGGTTAACAACTCACCATGGCGATCGACAGGTAGAGTTGAAGTGTTTGTCAAAGGAAGATAGCAAGTCTTTGGAGCTTCTTTGCTAGACCGGTGATTGGCGGGGTCGAGTTAAAGGGTTTGTCAAAGGAAAATAGCAAGTCTTTGGAGCTTCCTTTTACTGAAGACGAAATCAAGGATACAGTTTGGAGTTGCATTCTAATGCGAGACTTAGGGCTAAACGGGTTATTTTTTTTCTTCCTTCAAAGTTGTTGGGATATAATAAAGAGGGATGTTGTTAGCTTTATCATGGAGTTTCATTCTAATGCGAGACTTTCTAAGGAAATTACAGCTTCTTTTGTGGCTTTAATTCCAAAGTGTGATAACCTGCCTTGGATAAGTACGGGTGGGATAGGTACATACGGAATATGGTATTTTAAAAAAAATTATGATACGAATAAGGTAGTATAATTTTTTTTAAATACAATTATAAAAATAACAGAATTATATTGATTAAATAACATCAAAACATTAAAATTAAAAAATAATTTATTTAAAAATAGTTAATATCTTCGCAATGACATAAATAAATTATATTTAAAATGTATTAATAAATCAGGAAGTCATGATTGAATATCTAAATTTTTCTCTCCAATATTATTAAAAAGAGTGATTTTTAGTTCAAGTTCATTAAGAGAAAGACTAACAACTTTAAGAATATCAACTCCATCAAATAGATCCCATTCATTTCTATGAATGTCTCACATTTTTGTTACTCCTTCATTATAAACCTTACTCTTTTTCTAGAATAGACCGAGATTTGTACGAACAAAGACTAAATCATCAACCCTTTATATAAACAAAGATCTTTTTCAATGAGTGAATAAATAAAATAATTAACTTAATTTCTACTTAATAAAAAAAACTCAAATCATGTCATCTGAAAAAAGTTTTAAAAGAAATAGATACATGGTACCAAATGTGTATGGGTTGGTACCAGCTTTAAAAAGAAATAAAAAATTTTGGTACAGCTTTGGTGCGTACCATACGTGCACCGCACCGTACACGTTATGGTATCCGGTACCATACTTTAGTTAAAATGAAGTACCCATGCTAAGCATAGATGATAATCCTCGAGAACTGATCAGCTACACACCTGTATGTTTGATTAGCTGCTTTCAAAAGATCATTTTTAAAAGGAAAATTTTTGATGGTGTGTTAGTTGTGAACGAAGTTTTAGATTTGGCGACAAGGTTTAAGAAAAACTGTTTGTTGATGAAGTTTGATTTCAAAAGAGTTTACGGATGTGTTAGTTGGGATTTTTTAAAGTATCTTTTTAAACGTATGAAGTTTGGTGATATTTGGAGGCAGTCATGTTTCATGGCTCGTGTTCTGTTGGTCAACGATAGCATGATTAGTGACTTCTCTTTAGGCAAGGGTCTTAGATAAGGAGATCTTGTCTTAGTAATGGAAGTCCTTAATGTAATAATGGAAAAGGTGGTGTTAGAGAGTTTTCAGAGATTTTGAGATTAAAGACAGTGTTTCTTTTCAACATTCTTTAGTTTACGTATGATACTATCTTTGTGCAAGAAAGTTGTTGGTCGAACCTTTGGAGCATTATGCCTATGCTTAGAAGTTTCAAATTGATATTTGGGCTTAAGGTTAATTTTTTCAAGAGCAAATTGTTCGTGGGGCATATAAATTCTGGTTTTTTTGTTCAGCGTCTTTTTTCTTAAACTGTTGCATTATTTCTCTTCCTTTCAAATTTTTGGTAGTGATGGTAGATGCTTCTCCTAGGAAAGTAGTCATCAGCAATGTAAAAATTAAATAATTCAGTCATAATAAATATCAAAATTAAAAAATTGTTGAAATATTAAACTTGATTTGAGCCTAAACATATTATTTGAATTTTTGGGCTTAATTATTTTGGACTTAGGTAATTTTAATTAATGGTTCTAAAAAACTCTTGTAATGTTTGGAATGTCTAGATATTTTTTAGGGTTGTAATATTTTCTAGAATACTCTTAGAATTCCTAGAGTTGAGAACTCTCTATAATTAGTGTGTCTAGAGTTCTCTTTAGAGTATTATAAATAGAGATGTAATTCTACACTTTTGCATCAAGAAAAATACAAAGTTCTCTCTTTCATAAATAATTCTTCCACCTATCAAGTTTTTCTTTAAGCCTCTAATATTCCCACACATTTTTCTTAAACACAAAAGGTCTTATTTCCAACAAAGTGGCATCAGAGCTTGAAGGTCCTCAAAAGATGGCGAATGGAGGTTTCCTTTTTCAAATACCGATACTCACAAAGAACAACTATGACAATTGGAGTATCAAGATGAAGGCACTACTAGGAGCTCAAGATGTGTGGGATATTGTTGAGAAAGGCTTTAAGGAGCAAGATGAAGCCTCCTTAAGCCAAGGTGTGAAGGAGACATTAAAGGAGTCAAGAAAGAGAGACAAGAAAGCTCTCTTCCTCATTTATCAATCGGTGGATGAAGATACATTTGAGAAGATCTCCAATGCAACGACGACCAAAAAAGCATGGGACAAGTTTCAAACTTGCAACAAAGGAGTGGAGCAGGTGAAAAAGATTCGTCTTCAAACTCTTAGAGGTGAGTTTGAACGTTTATTTATGGAAGAGTCTGAGTCAATTTCTGATTATTTTTCTCGAGTATTGTCCGTAGTCAATCAACTTAAAAGAAATGGTGAAGATGTTGATGAGGTGAAAGTCATGGAAAAAATACTTCGCACTTTAAATCCAAGTTTTGACTTCATTGTTACTAACATTGAAGAAAACAAGGATTTAAACACCATGACTATTGAGCAACTTATGGGTTCCTTACAAGCATACGAAGAAAAACAAAAGAGAAAAACTAAACAAAAGGAGACTATGGAACAACTACTACAACTCAATGCAAAGGAAGCAAACTATATGAGTTATAAGAGTCAAAGAGGACGAGGTCGTGGCCAAGACCATGGACGTGGACGTGGACGAGGACATGAAAGAGAAAGAAGAGGAAGTTACAACAACTACTCCAACAACTTCAACAATGGAGAAAGAAGTTGGAATCCACAAGCAACAAGAGGTCGTGGAAATGGAAATTCATGGTCAAGGTGCAACAAGTTACAAATCAAGTGCTTCAATTGCAACAAAATCGGTCACTATGCATCTGAGTGTAGATTCTCAAAGAAAGTTGTGGAGAAAGCTAACTTTGTAGAAGAAAAAGGTGGAGAAGAAGAAACTTTGATGCTCGCGTGCCAAAACCAATTTGAAGAGAAAAGAAACAAGTGGTACCTCGACACCGGGGAAAGCAACCACATGTGCGGCGATCGAAGCATGTTCATAGAGATCAATGAAGCGGCAACTGGAAATGTCTCATTTGGAGATGACTCAAAGATACCGGTCAAAGGCAAAGGTAAAATTATCATACGCTTAAAGAATGGGAGTCATCAATTCATATCCAACGTCTACTATGTTCCTAACATGAAAAATAATATTTTGAGCTTGGGACAATTATTGGAGAAAGGATATGACATCCACTTGAAAGAACATAGTCTTTTCTTAAGAGATTGTGAGCATAAATTGATCGCTAAGGTGCCTATGTCAAAGAATAGAATGTTCCTCTTGAACATTCAAAATGATGTGGCAAAGTGTCTCAAGGCCTGCTATACCGACTCTTCGTGGCTATGGCATCTACGATTTGGACACCTCAACTTCGGTAGTCTAGAATGTTTGTCAAAGAAGGAGATGGTGAGAGGTTTGCCTAGTATAAACCACCCAGACCAACTATGTGAAGGATGTCTAATTGGGAAGCAATTCCGAAAAAGTTTTCCAAAGGAATCAACATTAAGAGCGACAAAACCACTAGAGCTCATACACACTGATGTCTGTGGACCAATCAATCCAAACTCTTTTGGTAAGAATAAATACTTTCTCCTATTTATAGATGATTATTCTAGAAAAACATGGGTTTATCTTGAAGGAGAAATCAGAAGTGTTTGAAAACTTTAAGAAGTTCAAAGCCCTTGTGGAGAAAGAAAGTGGTCTTTCTATTAAGGCTATGAGATCTGACCGAGGAGGAGAGTTTACTTCAAATGAGTTCAACAAATATTGTGAAGAGCATGGAATTCTCCGCTTACTAACAGTGCCAAGATCGCCACAACAAAATGGAGTAGTGGAGAGAAAGAACCGGACCATACTTAATATGGTGCAAAGCATGCTTAAGAGTAAGAAGATGTCGAAAGAGTTTTGGGCCGAAGCAGTGGCATGTGCGGTTTACTTGACAAACCATTCTCCAACAAGAAGTGTGCATGAGAAGACACCACAAGAAGCATGAAGTGGAAGGAAGCCAGGTATCTCTCACCTCAAAGTGTTTGGAAGCATTGCATATACCCACGTTCCAGATGAAAGGAGAACAAAGCTCGATGATAAAAGTGAGAAGTATGTATTCGTGGGTTACGACTCAAGCTCCAAAGGGTACAAGCTCTATAATCCAAATAGCGGAAATATTGTCATAAGTCGTGACGTGGAGTTCGAAGAAGAAAATTGTTGGGATTGGAGTGTTCAACAAGACATGTATGATTTTCTTCCTTATTTTGAAGAAGAAGAAGATGAAATGGAACAACCAATGATAGATGAATATATTACACCACCTACCTCACCGACACCAAGGTTGGATGAAACAAGCTCAAGTGAGAGGACACCACGATTAAGGAGCATTGAAGAGCTTTATGAGGTAACCGAAAACCAAAATGACATTAACCTCTTTTGTCTTTTTGGTGATTGCGAACCTCTAAGATATCAAGAAGCTGTTGAAAATGTAAAGTGGAGAGACGCCATAGATGAAGAAATAAAGTCAATCACGAAGAATGATACGTGGAAAATTACTACACTTCCACGAGGACACAAAGCAATCGGAGTAAGATGAGTGTACAAGGCGAAGAAGAATGCAAAAGGAGACGTGGAGAGATACAAAGCAAGACTGGTGGCAAAAGGCTATAGTCAAAGACAAGGAATTGACTATGATGAGGTATTTGCCCCCGTTGCTCGTCTTGAAACTATTAGACTGATCATTTCTTTGGCGGCCCAGAATGAATGGAAGATCTATCAAATGGATGTGAAGTCGGCCTTCTTGAATGGTTTTCTCGAAGAAGAAGTTTATATCGAGCAACCACAAGGATATGAAGTAAAAGGGCAAGAAGAAAAAGTCCTCAAGTTGAAAAAGGCGTTGTACGGACTCAAGCAAGCTCCGAGAGCTTGGAATGTTCGAATCGACAAGTACTTTCGAGACAAGAATTTCATCAAGTGTCCATATGAGCATGCACTCTATATTAAAGCGCAAAGTGGAAATATTTTCATTGTGTGCTTATATGTTGATGACTTGATCTTCACTAGGAACAATCTAAGCATGTTCGAAGAGTTCAAGAAAGACATGTCAAATGAATTTGAGATGACAGATATGGGGCTCATGGCATATTATCTCGGCATTGAAGTAAAGCAAGAAGACAAAGGAATTTTTATCATCCAAGAAGGCTATGCAAAAGAAGTCTTTAAGAAGTTCAAGATGGATGATGTTAATCCGGTTGGCACCCCAATGGAATGTGGCAGCAAGTTGAGTAAGCATGAAAATAGAAAGATTATGGATCCAACTCTTTACAAAAGTTTGGTTGGAAGTCTATGTTACTTGACAAGTACAAGGCCGAATATTCTCTATGCTGTAGGAGTTGTAAGTCGTTACATGGAAGCTCCAACAACAACTCACTTCAAGGCGGCAAAGAGAATCCTTCGATATATCAAAGGTACAACAAACTTTGGCTTACACTATTACTCTTCTAACAATCATGAAATTGTTGGCTATAGTGATAGCGATTGGAGTGGAGAGTTGGACGATAGAAAGAGCACTACTGGTTTTGTGTTCTTTATGGGAGATATTGCTTTCACTTGGATGTCAAAGAAGCAACCTATCGTCACACTGTCAACTTGTGAAGCCGAATATGTTGCCGCTACATCATGTGTTTGCCATGCAATTTGGCTAAGGAACTTGTTGAAAGAGTTAAAAATGCCACAAGAAGATCCATGGAAATATGTGTTGACAATAAATCAGCACTTGCTTTGGCAAAGAATCCTGTATTTCATGAAAGAAGTAAACACATCGACACCCGTTACCACTTTATAAGAGAATGCATCGAGAAGAAGGATGTGAAGTTGAAGTATGTGATGTCTCGAGATCAAGCTACCGAGATTTTCACCAAGCCACTCAAATTGGAAACGTTCGTAAAGTTAAGGAGCATGCTTGGAGTCACAAATCATGTTTAAGGGGGGATGTTGAAATATTAAACTTGATTTGGGCCTAAACATATTATTTGGATTTTTGGGCTTAGTTATTTTGGACTTAGGTAATTTTAATTAATGGTTCTAGAAAACTCTTGTAATGTTTGGAATGTCTAGATATTTCTTAGGGTTGTAATATTCTCTAGAATACTCTTGGAATTCCTAGAGTTGAGAACTCTCTAGAATTAGTGTGTCTAGAGTTCTCCTTAGAGTACTGTAAATAGAGATGTAATTCTACACTTTTGCATCAAGAAAAATACAAAGTTCTCTCTTCCATAAACAATTCTTCCACCTATCAAGTTTTTCTTTAAGCCTCTAATATTCCCACACATTTTTCTTAAACACAAAAGGTCTTATTTCCAACAAAAATTACCATACATAAATCGTCATATATATTTAAAGTTTTAATATTTAAATTTACATACATAAATTGTCATATATATTTAAAGTTTTATTATTTAAATTTACTTTGACTGAATTTAGTTTCTTTCTTAAAATAAATTTATATTTTAACAAAGAAAATAAATTCAGTCAAAATAAATTTAAATATTAAATTTTTACCATATATATTTATTTATTTTTTGTCATGTAATAAAATACTTTTATTTATATAATACAGAGTGTATAACCTTGATTTCACAAAATTTAACTCAAAATTTGAAGTTGTCTTTCTCCTATTACTAGAACTCCATGGAAGCAGGTTCAAATGCTTGTTGAAAGCTGTTAAATTCTTAACAGCATGGCCACTTTAGTTGAGTTTTGTATTTTTGGATTATTTTCTCAAGTGTATAAATACATTTTGTAATTTCCAATTCCAATTAATGCCAATTTTAATTCATCCAATAATACTCTCTACCCTAATTCTCTTTGTCTCTCAATTTCATCTTCTTCTCCAATTTCTTTTTCACTATTGTTACTACCTTCAATCTCTGTTTTTTGTATGTTGTTCTAACATTTGGCATCAAGAGCTCCGGTTATTGATCCTAATCCGCTGCAACAATGGCTACCATTTCTAATGATCGAATTCTCACTAATCTCCCAATTCTTGATTCGAAGAACTACGACAAATGGGCGAAACAAATGAAGGTTCTGTTTGGTTATCAAGAGGTTCTTGAGATCGTCATCAATGGAGTTACACCGTTATGGGCAGATGTTACCGAAGCTATTAGGACTACACACAAGGAAGAATAGAAGAAGGATTACAAAGCCCTATTCTTGATTCACTCTTGTGTCAATAACGACAATTTCGAGAAGGTTGGCGATTGTGAATCCGCGAAGCAAGCATGGGAAATCTTGGAGAAAGCATATGCCGGTGCCGTCAAAGCGAAGGTGGTAAGGTTACAAACTTACAAACGTCAATTCGAGTTAACTCAAATGGAGGACAAAGAAATGATCAATGATTACATTACGCGCATTACCCGGTTAGTTAATCAAATCAAGTCATGTGGCGAAACGATTCTTGAGCAGAATGTTATATCGAAAGTGTTGCGTTCGTTAACATCACAGTTTGATAATATAGTTGTGGCTATTGAAGAGTCAAAGGATCTAACTACTTTGAGCAAGGATGAGTTGCAAAGTTCGTTAGAGGCGCATGAACAAAGGATGGATGAGAGAGGTGCCGACAAAGACAAAGTGGAGATCACTTTGCAAGCGCGTTTTAATGAGAAGAATAAGAGGTCGAAAGGAAAATTTGCAGCTAGAGGTAAGCCAAATTTTCAGAAGTTTGGTGTAAACGAGTCTCAAAATTCGAAGAATTCGACAGGTGAAAAGGGTGAGAGCAGCTCCAAGGAGAGTGATCATAGCAATGGTATCAAAAGAGATTTGAGTAAAGTGCAATGTTTCAAGTGTAAAAAGCTTGGACACTTTCAATCTATGTGTCGTGTTAGATTGAATAAAACTCGAAATGATGAAGACAAGGTTGCTAGAGAAGAGGGAGATGATGAAGAAACCCTTCTAGTGATGATTACAGAGGAGAATTATGGTACTATTGATGTTCAGAACAGCAGCTACTGTGGTGATAGTTTGCGAGATAGCAGTTGTACTATTTCAGAAAGTGGTGAGAAAATGCATTCGGATCAAAATGCATTAGTTACCGTGCATGGTGGAGTTCAAAGTAAAGATGAATGATACTTGGATTCCGGTTGTTCAACACATATGACGGGTCAGAAGGATTGATTTGTGGAAATTAATCAAGCGGCAAAGAGTAAAGTCGAGTTTGCCGATGACACCACTTTAAGCGTCGAAGGGGTAGGAGATGTTTTGATCGGAAGGAAGAATGGTGGACATTCAAGGATTAAAGATGTCTTGTACATACCGGGAATTAAGTGCAATCTTTTGAGCATTGGCCAATTACTTGAAAGAGGGTACTTAATTCTGTTGGAGAACAAGATGTTACGCGTTTTAGATTTAAGTGGTGTGTTGATTCTAAAAGCACCGATGGCTGCCAATAGAACTTTTAAGGTTGGGTTAAAGGTTATGGAGCATCGTTGTTTAGCTACCGCGACATGTAGAGATGAGTGGTTATGGAATTACCGTCTTGGTCACCTAAATTTTAGGGATCTCAAAATGTTGCAACAAAGTGAAATGGTAACGGGGCTGCCACATATTAGTGTTCCGACAGAATTGTGTGAGGAATGTATGAAGAGTAAGCAACACAAGAATGTGTTTAGCAAGGATGCGGGTCGAAGAACCAAAGGCTTACTTGAGGTGGTGTATTCCAATGTTTGTGGACCGATGCAAGTAGAGACTTATGGCGGCAATCGATATTTTGTTACGTTTATTGACGACTTTACTAGGAAGCTTTGGACATATCTTATCAAGAGGAAGGATGAGGTATTTGGAGTGTTCAAGAGTTTCAAATCCATGGTGGAGCGTCAAAGCGGTCGGAAGCTCTAAATTCTCAAAACGGATGGTGGAGGTGAATATACCTCTAGTGAGTTTGGGAAGTTTTGTGATCTTGAGGGTATTGTGCGTGAGGTGGTGCCTCCATATACGCCTCAACAAAACGGAGCTGCCGAGAGGAAAAATCGTACAATAATAAACATGGTGCGTAGTATGCTTTGTGGGAAGAAGTTGCCTAAGGAATTGTAGGGTGAGGTCGTGTCTACAGCCACCTACTTGTTGAATAGGTGTCCTACTAAGAAGTTGGAGAAGATCACACTAGAAGAGGTTTGGATTGGTTTCAAACCGAGTGTGAATCATTTGCGCGTTTTTGGATCGGTTGCATATCGTCATGTACCGAATCAACTTAGAAAGAAGTTGGACGATAAAGGTGAGAAGTTGATATTTGTTGGATATCACTCTACTGGAGGTTACAAGCTATTTGATGAGAAGAATCGGAAAATCGTGATAACCCGGGATGTATTTTTTGAAGAAATAAAAAATGTTGAAACAACAGGTGTAATCGATTACCTGATTGCTGCTAATCGGTTACACCCTGCAGAACAGCAGCAGTTCTTCGAGTTGTATGATCCGGAGGGTTCCGATGCCGCTGTACCTGCACCTACAGTAGCGGAAAATGTTGTAGTGAATAATGGTAGACCAGTGAGGCAAAGAGCCTTGCCTCATAGACTCCGAGACTACGAGAGGTTCCAAGTTAACGAAGTGAATAATGATGGTGATTTTGTTCATTTTGCGCTTATGGCCGAATCTGAACCGGTAAATGAGGAGGAAGCCTTAAGCGATCCTAAATGGATATGTGTAATGAAAGAGGAGATGGAATCTATTGAGAAAAATGGTACTTGGGAGTTGGTCGGTTTACCACTCGGAAAGAAACCGATATGTGTGCGATGGGTCTATAAAGTTAAAGCAAATCCTAAAGGTGAAGTAATCAAGCGCAAAGCTCGATTAGTGGCGAAAGGGTTCTTGCAACGTGAAGGTATAGATTATGAGGAGGTATTCGCACCGGTGGCTAGATTGGAGACTATTCATTTGGTTGTTGGGATTGCGCATAGCAACAATTGGGTGATTTACCAAATGGATGTAAAATCTGCGTTTTTGAATGGTCCTTTTGATGAGGAAGTTTATATGGGGAAGCCACCCGATTTCGTGATTAAAAATCAAGAGAGGAGGTATTACAAGCTACACAAGGCGTTGTATGGTTTGAAACAAGCTCCAAGAGCTTGGAACAAAGGTATAAACAACTTTCTTGTTGACATCGGTTTCAAATGATGTGTATCCGAACATGGTGTTTATGTGAGATCGGATAATATTGATGGTGTTATTATATTATGCTTGTATGTTGATGATCTCTTAATTACGTGCAGCAATGAGAAGAGTATTTAAAGGTTCAAAGGGGAGCTCATGAGTGAGTTTGAGATGACGGACCTTGGGGTCATGAGTTACTTTCTTGGCATAGAGTTTCACAAGTCAAAAGTGGGACTGCTTATGCATCAAAGGAGGTATGCTCTAGATATCTTGAAAAAGTGTGAGATGGAGCATTGTAATGCTTGTATTACACCTTGTGAGGATAGAGTACAACTGTCCAAAAGTGATGATGAAGATGATGTTGACCCAACACTTTACCGAAGTTTGATTGGATCGTTACGGTATTTGTGCAATACTCGACCAGATTTGGCTTTTAGTGTCGGTGTTGCAAGTAGATTCATGGAGAGACCTAAGGTGTCTCACTTGGCAGCGGTCAAGAGAATCCTTAGATATGTGAAAGGCACTCTTGGTTGCAAATTTTTTTTCCCGGATCGGATATGGGTCGCAAATGTACTTTACTTGGCTACACCGATTCTGATTGGTACAGAGATAAAGATGATCGAAAATCACCGGAGGGTTACATCTTTATGTTCGGTAGTACACCAATCTCATGGTGTTCGAAGAAGGAACCGGTTGTAGCACTCTCTTCTTGTGAGACCGAGTACACTGCGGCGTCGTTGAGTGCGTGCCAAGCTATGTGGCTTGTGAATCTTAAGGAATTGGGATGTGGTGATGATGATGTTACCACATTGTTTGTGGATAATGTTTCCGCGATAAATCTTGCGAAGAATCCGATTGCACACGGAAGGAGCAAGCATATTGCGATGCGGTTTCATTACTTGAGAGAATTGGTCGGTGATGGAAAGCTTAGATTGAGCTATTGCCGAAGGGAGGACCAAGTTGCAGATTTGTTAACAAAGGGTGTGACAAATAAGGTGTTCAAGAGACTGTTGAAGAGCTTGAACATGATGAACTTGGAGCAACTAAAGTGAGGTGGTGTGTTGAAAGCTGTTAAATTCTTAACAGCATGACCACTTTAGTTGGGTTTTGTTTTTTTGGATTATTATCTGAAGTGTATAAATACATTTTGTAATTTCCAATTCCAATTAATGCCCATTTTAATTCATCCAATAATACTCTCTACCCTAATTCTCTTTCTCTCTCAATTTCATCTTCTTCTCCAATTTTTTTTCCACCATTGTTACTATCTTCAATCTCTATTTTTTGTATGTTGTTCTAACAATGCTGAGATTTTTGTAGAAAAGGTGGAATAATTAAGTTAAATTGCTTTTTATATTTTTTCCACAATCAACATAATTTCATGTATCTGTTTTCATTTTTCATTTTCAACCTTTTCCCTTCAACTTAATTTTATGGATGATAAGTTGGATGGATATTTAAAGCGTACTGTATTTTAAATTGAGCTTTTTTATTAAATATATTAGAGAAGCATGTCATCTAATTAAAGATGATATTAATTATTTCTTGATCTTTTACAAAAGTTCTTGAACAATACAATATATATATATATATATGCTTTGATTTCTTAATATGCTTTGAGTCTAATGATTAACTTTTGGAAGAAAAAGCGATATATG
Organism: Lathyrus sativus; assembly: GCA_963859935.3. NCBI lineage: Eukaryota > Viridiplantae > Streptophyta > Magnoliopsida > Fabales > Fabaceae > Lathyrus > Lathyrus sativus. The sequence continues at coordinate 258,111,658 of OZ012739.1, forward strand.
TAAATCCGATATCATGGATACCTCCCAATGAGAATTTCATTGCTAATGAAGAAAATTTTAATGAAGTTAACAATGATAGTGGTGATGTTAAAATTGATGATCCTAAACACAAAAATGGAGGTGACATCATCATTACTCCACCAAAAGAGGTCACTTTTATTTCATTTTAAATTTTAATAAACGCAATTAAATTAATATTTTTAACATCAACTTTCTTTTATTTTTATTATCACTTTATTTGAATTATTTTTATTATCACTTTATTTGAATTTAGCTTACATGCATATCCACTGCATCATAAAAAAAGACAAGACACCGTAAAACACTTCCAAAAGAATGGGTTGACAATTGGATAGATAAAGAATATCCATGAAGTGATGGAATTAGGATTGATAAGGTATATAGTAAAATTAAAACTCTTCCTTTTGAAAAATGTAGTTTAATTATATATAGTAGTATAAAGTCAACCACATATATTTTAAAAATGTAGTTTAATTATATATAGTAGTATAAAGTCAACCACATATATTTTATTTTTAGAGTTGTATATTCGATATAATTAATAAGGTGCACATAGTTTTTCTTTTATTATTTGTGGATAATTGATTACATTTTTTTTTGAAAAAAACAAAACTAAATATTTTTTAAAAATAATTTGTGGTATTTGAATTGAACTCTAGTGTCGATAAGGGTATCTTTATGGTTCGACAGGAGTTGTGTATGTCGTAGTCGAAGACAATTCGAGGATAATGTCGAAATATATTAACTTGTAATTTAAATTAGTATACCGAATTGGGTCTTGCTTCTAAGTCCAATTGTTGAGTTAGCTTGTATTATAAGTTAACTTAGTAGTCTATAAATAGACCAGTTTTCTCAGGTTGTTGAAAGAGGTTAATTGTTGGTATTCACTTATAATCTTTGAACCATTATTGAAAAAATGATTAGTAAAACAGTTTTAACCAATTCTTTTTCTTCTTCTTGTTTTTTCTCTATCTTTTGTGAAGTCTAATAGGGTTTCTTGTTTGTTTAAGAAACTCAATCTTTTTCTCTTATTTTGGTTTGTTCATGACGACATCAATTCACAACAAACTAGTGTGGTGGGCGTGGAGAAAGAGATGTTGTCAACAAAATATGAGATTGATAAATTCACCAGTGTAAATGACTTTGATTTATGGCGCTTCAAAATAAAGGTCATTCTTGTTCAACAGGGTTTGTTGGAAGCATTGAAAGGATCATAGAAGATGGAAGTTGCCATATCGGAGAAGGAGAAGATAGTGATTGTCGAAAAAATCCACAGTGTCATTGTATTGAGCCTTGGTGATAAGGTTTCCCGACAGGTTTCAAACGAGAAAACTGCAGCAAGTGTATAGACGAAACTTAAAAGTTTATACATGACGAAATCGTTGGTTAATTGTCTCTACCTGAATCAAGTTTTGTATTCATTCAAGATGAGTGAAGATAAAGTCTTGGCTGATGAGTTGGATATGTTCAACAAGTCAATTCTTGATCCTGGAAATATTGAGGTCAAGATTGATAATGAAGATCAAGTGTTAATGTTATTGTGCTCTTTACCTAAGTCTCATGCTCACTTCAAAGAAACTCTCTTGTATGAAAAATATTCGCTGACCTTTGAAGATGTTCAATCTATCTTATACTCTAAGGATTTGAAAAAATGAATGAAGCACAAGCCATCTTCTGTTGGTGAAGGTTTGTTTGTTAAGGAGAAATTCTTGAAGAAAGATGGTAGGTTTGAGAAGAAGAAGGGTAAAGTTCTATAGAGTTCTTATCGTGGTAATGCTCATACTATTAAGTGTTATCACTGTAAGATGAACAGTTATACAAGAAAAGTATGTTCTGATCGTCTGAACAATCATGGTGGAAAGAATAATGGTAATATCTATGAGATTCAATCTCCATGATAAATCAATAAGGCTATTGACTGCTGTTAGGTATGTACCTGATCTTAAAAGGATTGTGATTTCTCTTGGTGAATTTGACAAGAAAGGATATGTTTTCAAAGAAGAGTAAAGCATCCTAATAGTAATAAAGGGGTTGAATGAAGTCTTGAAAGGCGTGAAGAAACAAGGCTTGTATGCCTTTGAGGTTGAGGTTATAAGTGGTTCAGCAGATGTAGCATCCACGAAACATATGTCGAAGACTGAGCTATGGAACAAGAGACTTGGTCATGTCAGTGAAAGAGGCCTGGACGAATTGTCGAAAAAAATTTTGTTGGGTGGTGACAAGATCGAAAAAGTGGAGTTTTATGAACCTTGTGTATTTGGTAAATCCTGTAGAATGAAATTAAAAAAGCTAAACAAATAACACATGGATCCCGTGATTACATTCATGCTAATCTTTGGGGGCCTGCAAGGAATCCTTCACACTCAGGTGCAAAGTATTTTCTATCCATAATTGATGATTACTCCAGAAAGTTATGGGTATTCACCCAGAATACTAAGGATGAAACTTTTGAAAAGTATAAAAGTTGTAAGACTCTGGTCGAAAACCAAACTGGATGAGGTCTTGAATTTTGCAATGAGGCTTTCGACAACTATTGTGCTGCGTATGGTATTGCAAGGCACTAAAATACTGCAGGGACTCCCCAAAAAATGGTTTGGCTGAAAGGTTTAATCGAACCATTCTGGAAAGGGTGAGGTGCATGTTGGTAACTGTAGGATCGAAAAAGATGTTATGGGCAGAAGCTACCGAGAATAAAACATACTTGATAAATAGGTGTCCCTCGATAACCTTGGGAACTAAGACAATTGAAGAAGTATAGTCGGGACATCCATCTAGTCTTGACAGACTTAGAGTATTTGGTTATTTAGCATGTGCTCATATTAGATAAGACAAGGTCGATTCTAGAGCTCTGAGATATATGTTCCTTGGATACTCTGAAGGAGTCAAAGCTTATAGGATGTGGTGCACAGAGCCAGGTCACTGGAGGTGTATCACAAGTTAAGATGTAGTTTTCAATGAATTTGAGATGACTTTCAAGAAAATAGATGACATTGGTCGAAGTTCGAAGATTTGGAACATGAAGAGATTCCTGTTGAGGTGGAGCATAGTAATGTTGAATTACATGACTCAGTTGAAGTCGAAGAAGATACAGAAGCTAATGTCGAAGCTAAGGAAAATGATAATGACTACTTGCTGGCAAGAGACAGGTCTGAAAGGGTCATCAAGTCATCTGAGAGACTTGGTTATAGAGATCTCATAGCTTATGCCTTAATGTCTGCAAGTGAGGATCTTGATGAAGAACTTAGAGACTATAAGGAAGTTATGAGGAGCCGCAATAAGACTGGGTGGCTGAAAGCCATGGATGATGAGATGAAATCTCTCCATGATGATAACATTGGGAGTTGATCGAGAAACATGCAAGGGCCAGGCTAGTCAGCTTTAAGTGGATCTTCAAGGATAAGGAAGGAATCGAAGGAGTGATATCTTGCTAGGGGGTTCACTCAGAAAGAAGTTGTCGACTTCAATGATGTGTTCTCACCTACTGTAAAGCATATATCCATTAGAATGTTGTAAGAGATGGTGGAAAATGTCGACTTAGAACTTGAACAGATGGATATGAAGATGATCTTCCTATATGGTGATCTAGATGAAACAATTGTGATGAGGCAACCCTCAGGAAATGAAGATTATGTGTGCAAGTTGAATAGGTCTTTGTATGTCCTGGAGAAATCTCCTCGACAATGGAATATGAGATTTTACAAGTTCATGGCACAAATTGGTTTCACTAGGAGCCAGTTCGACCACTATGTTCACTTTAGATTTTAACCTGAAAATTCACTTGTTATTTTGTTGCTTTATATGGATGACATCCTTATAGCAAGCAATAGTGTCGAAGATTTTATGAAGGTGAAGGTTGAACTCGATAAGGAGTTTGACATGAAGGATCAGAGAGCTGCCTCTAAAATTATTGGGACTCACATCCAGATAAATAGAAAGCAGTCGAGATTATACTTATCTAAAGAGACATACCTGAAGAAGATTCTCAAGAAGTTTGGTATGTCAAATTCAAAGCCTATTCTAACACTGACTAATCCTCAGTACAAACTGAGTACGACTCAAAGTCCTAGTATTAAAGTCAAAAGAGTACACGAAAAGCATCCCATATGCTAGTATAATAGGTTCTTTGATGTATGATATGGTTTGTACGAGGCCAGACATAGCATACAGAGTGAGCCTTGTAAGCAGGTATATGGCCAATCCTAGGAAGGTGCACTGGCAAACATTAAAGTGGATTCTTAGGTACATAAATGTGTCTCTGATCTGAGTCCTGATTTTTGGTGGAGCTTGTGGTGATGATAGAAAAGTCGAAATCGAAGGATTTATCAACTCTGATTATATAGGTTTTATGGATTTTAGAAAATCTATTTCTGGATATGTGTTCACTATGTTTGGCACAACAATTAGTTGGGAAACAACACTTCAGAAGGTTGTTTCCTTACCAACCACTGAAGCACATTATATTGCTTTTACTGAAGCTATGAAAGAAACAATGTAGTTTAATGGTTTTGCTAAGGAGATGAAACTTCAAGGTCATGTTATCACTGTTAAATGTGATAATCAAAGTGCAATCCACTTGTTGAAGAATTCATCCTATCATGAGTGAACCATACATATCGATGTGAGGCTGCACTTTGTAAGAGAGATAATCGAGTGTGGAGAAATTCAAGTGATGAAGGTTAAGACTGATGATAATGTTGCTGATATGATCACCAAGATATTGTCAAGTAGCAAATGTTTCCATAGTATTCAGTTGATAGAGTTGCATGATGAAAGCTAGTTTGTTTCCTTGTTATAAATTTGTTCCAAGGTGGATATTTATGGTATTTAGATTGAACTCTAGTGTTGATAAGGGTAGATTCATGGTTCGACAGGAGTATGTATGATGTAGTCGAAGTCTGTTTGAGCATAATGTCAAAATATATTAACTTGTAATTTAAGTTAGTATGTCGAATTAGGCCTTTCTTATAAGCTCATTTTTTAAGTTAGCTTGTATCCTAAGTTGGCTTAGTAGTCTATAAAAAGACTAGTTCTTTCAGGTTGTTGAGAGAGGTTAATTGTTGATATTCACGTGTAATATTTAAAACCTTATTGAGAAAGTAAATAGTAAAATAGTTTTAACCAACTCTTATTGTCTTCTTTCTTCTTCTCTATCTTCTGTGAAACCTAATAGGTTTTCTTCTGCTTGTTTAAGAAACTCAATCTTTTTCTCATATTTTAATTTTTTCTTAATGACATCAACTCAAAACATAATTCATATGATTGTTGAGAATTTGAAAATGTAGGATTAACATTTAATTAATATGAATTATACTTTTTGTATAAATATGAGTTGTTCAGTTTAATTGAAATTCTGGTATCAGATATGAGATGTCGAAGGAGATGTCACGACACTAATATCTGAAAAATTACCACTATATGTACAAGACAAAATGCAGTTAACAAATGTAAAGGGACACAAGAAATGTTAATCCAGTTCGGTGCAAACATGCCTACGTCTGGGGGCTACCTAGCCAGAAAGGAAATCCACTAAACAGAATTAGTTTGATGACTCACAACAAAATCTCTCTAGCTTACACTCTTCGCACCTAATCTCTATCAGTGTAACTTCTATCTAAGACACACTCAGATATGAGACACCTCTTACTCCCCCTCAATCACATGCAGTGATAAAAACAGAATATTAAAAAGTAGAAGACACACTTCAAGGACAACACTTGATGTTGATTAAAAGCTTCAATCAAGTACAATGCACTCGTGCTTAAATTCTTAGAGTAAACAACTTACAACTCAAAGAACTCAGTCCAACTCACACATCAAAGTGATGAGTGAATGAATCACAAATAACAACAACACAAGAAGGTAAAAACCTTATTCCTTACACAATGCACACTCACAACCCTAGCTTCTCTCCTCTTCAAATAGGATTGTAAAGTCTTTATATAGAAGCCCTTTGAATGGGCTTGGGTAATAACAAAAACTAACTTTGATTTGATAAAATCAAATTAGATAATTCTTCAAATCTTTTCATAATTAACGTCATAGAAATAAAACCAAATTAGATTTGATAAAATCAAATCAAATCATCCTCCAAATCTTCTCAAGATATTTTGCACGAAAATAGGACAATAGATTCCACAATACTCCAAGGATTATCCAACAGAAGCTCTTTTGTTTAAAGAAGATCTCCACATTGATTTGCACCAGCAACCACTCTTACCATTAAAGCACACAAGGTTACACAAAAACGCAACAGAAAAAACATAACATTATGACTGAATGTTCTGTACACAAATGTCAGGACATCATACTTGACATCATGAACTAAAGCCTGCAACATCAAGAAGAACCACCTGCAAAATGTTAAGACCATATGTCAAGACATCCTATAGGACATCTTGTGATAACACCAAGTTTTACCAAAATTGCTGCCAATTAAGAACTAACAAACTCCCCCTTTGGAAAATTTAGGTTAAAACAACCAATTGATCACATGAGCACAACAGCAGAAAAACACAGAAAAATAACTAAGCTCCCCCTCAACAGCAATTGGTCACAAGAGCTTCCAGAACATATCAGAGAGCACAACAGCAAAAAAATAACAAGCTCCCCCTCAATAGCAGAAACATCAGCAGTACAACAAACTCCAGCACAACAAACTCCTCATCATACTATTTCTCCCCCTTTTTAGCCATAATTAAAGAAATCATACTAAGGGAAACACATTATCATAGAACAATCATACAGAACCAATAGTGTTAAGAGTGCAGTAAGAACCTAAAAAAATACAATCCAAAGCATATTAAGTGCTAAAAGAAAACAAATTCTGAATCAACAAACAACAACCATAATCCAAAGAACACCATAACCAAGCATCATCAATTCTCTTCCTCAGAACCAGAGTTGTCACCTTCATCATCAGCAGTAGACCCAGAAACATGATCACCAGTCCTCTCATCAGAGGTAGAATCCTCCTCGTCTTCCTCTTCCTGTGCATCAGCAGCCTTTACATCATTTCCTGAAGCCTGCTCTAGACCTCTAATCAAGGCTTCCAATTTCAGCTTCCTTGCAGTAGTCACACGAATGACTTCTCCCAAATCTCTGTAAGTTTCCTTTAACTCTGAGATAAGCCCAACCTTGGTAGAGGAAGTCTTCTCAGCAGATGTCAAGACAATGTCTGGAACATGTCATCCTGTGAACAATTTATAGTGGAGAGACAACACATAATCCCTTTTGCAAGTCACATCATTACTGGAGAGAATACCAGGATATTGGCTTAGAATGATCCCACAAATCAGAAAAGGAAATATAATGGGTAACTTGATAGCATTGGTAGTAGCATGCTTCACAATCTGATAAAAAATGCAGCTACTGATCAGTGCATTTTAATGTACCTTCCTCTATGTTTAGACTTAGGCATTTCTACCATTTAGTTTATTTAATTTCCTATTTTATAATGTTTTTACAATTTATTTTATTTTAAGCTTTATTTAATTTTCGTTTGTTATTTTTCAGCATTAATAGCTTTTAGTGAAAAATTCATAACTGGAGCTACAGGAATCGGATTGAGGCATTCTACCAGTTGTTGGAAAGCTAAGAAAGAGATCTACAACTTTCATGTTGCACAAAGGAGCTGATTCGGATTTCTTGAGTCTCGAATAATTCGTTGAAGTTTCTGACTTGTGACAATGTAGTTTTCCTTGCGGGCCTAGTTTAGGTTTCTGGCCCAGTTATTTTCTATTTAAAGTTGTTGTTGTGATGCAAAACGGGGACCTAGTTTATTTTTCCGAATTTTTTTCCTTTGTTTTATAGTTTTCATGGAGAACTAATACCTCCGGGCAAATCCTGCTGTGTACGGTTTCAACACTTTGAGGTTATTATTATGTCAATTTACTCTGATTCCTTTCAATCATTTTCTATGAAGTCATCTGCTTAATTTGATTACAATTGTTTGCTTAATTCAATTGTTATTCATAGGATAGAATTGGTTAAATTCGATTGTATGCATGTTCCTAAATTTAATTGCGTATTATCGTTTGCTTAATTCGTTAATTCGTCATATTCTTAACCGTTTGCTTAATTCGGTAAACAGGAACATAATTCATTTGATGTTGATAAGCGCTTGTCTGATTAATATCATAATCGAATAGGATTGGTACCGCTTAGGGATTGATGTTATAATAACCGATGATAAGTCGGAACCCGAATCAGTAGGATTAACCGTTTTAGTTTATCTGATAATCACTTTTTTTAATCACTTTTTTTTTCTTCTTATTTTATAAATCAAAACTTAAAACCCCCATAAACATTTTCTTTAGTTGGTTGAAATAATACAAGAATCCTTGTGAGAACGATATTTCGAGTCATTTGTCGCTATATTACATTTTTATCAAAACCACTCGTTTTTGATCCGCGAGCGACCGCGGATCAAATTGGCGCCGTTGCCGGGGATTCTTATTAATTTTAGCCAAATGTAAAATTTTAATTTTAGAGTTTTTGTCTTTTTTGTTTTTTCTTTTTTGTTTTTGTGTGTAAATTTTCAGGGTTGCAGTACAGTGGTAAGCGTTTCAGCCTATCAGGTGAGTTTGTAAGCTATTGTTCCGATTTACTCCGAATTTTTTCCAGAAAATCAGAAATAAATCGTTTAACAATACTCCTTTAGAATACAATTCTAAAAGATTTTGACCCTGAAAATCGCAAATTAGTTATTTTTCTATTTTATTTTATTTTTTTTCTATTTTTATATTTTCAAAAAAATCCGAAATTTTTTTTATTGACTCATTTTAATTTTATTTGATTTTTAGTTATATTTTTATAATTTTTAGATTTAATTTTATTCGGTTTTCTATTTTTCCATTCTTTTTCTTAACGGGGACATTGTTGGTATTTTTCTAATTGTTGCTGCATTGCCGAATTTGTTCTTTGTTTTATTTTCTTTGTTGATTTTCCTATTAAATTTAATATGACAAATCAAATAACTCTTATAGAACTTGTTGCCTATGATACGAACTATAATGCTTTATGTATGTAATATCCTGTTGTTAGTGTACCTTTCGAATTGGAATCTGATTTAATACACTTGTTGCCAAGGCTTAATGAACTTGCAGGTGAGGATCCGAATAAGCATATGAATGAATTCCAAATTGTATGCTCTACACCTTCTGAACCTTCATTAGAGGACCTTGTCAAGCAAATGGCTATAAATGATCTTCAGTTTCAGCAACAAACAGATTCAAGTCTTCAGGCTCTGCAGACACAGATTGAACAGTTTGCCACTATACTGAATGCCATGCAACAAGCTCAAGAATCAAACCAACTATCTGCCCAAACAGTAGTGAATCCAAAAGAGTTACCATCTGATTTAGTTGATGATATTCATCCTGAATTGTTATCTGATTTTCCATCTTTATTAGATTATGATGATACTTACTCTTGTGATTCATGTACCGACACTAACATTTGTTCTGTTTGTGCTGAGATTAATGCTGCCGTACAGGGTGATGTTTTTCATGCAGATGAAGTTGTTTATGTAGCTAAAACTCTTAACATCACGGCTGCCCCAACCTCACCATCCATTGAACAACCTTCCCCCTTGGAGCTTAAACCACTTCATACCAATCTGAATTATGCTTATTCAGATATGGATAAAAAGCTTCCAGTTATAATTTCTTCTAACCTTGATTTTGATGAAGATAATAAACTTTTACAGGTTTTGAAGAAACATAAGAAGAGAATTGAATGGACCTCGATGGAAGTGGGAAGAAAAGCAATGAAGCAACCCCTTAACCCATTGATCTCTGATGTTGTGGAAAAGGATATCAAATTCACGTGTCCATTCGACACTTTTATTTATCGAAGATTCTTCTTTGATCCTGGAATAAAAGGCGAAGACACTAATACAAATTTCAAGGGCGATGGATGCTATCCAAAGTTACTCCCCACTTTGGAAGAGGAGACGGCAGGAAATCTCTCTTTGGGAAAGGATGCATATGTGATCACTTATCCACCTTGACTCCTCGGGTGTGTTCCTTCCTTTCTCTCACTCTTATTTTATATTTATGTTCTTTCGTTGAGGACAATGTATGCTTTAAGTGTGGGGGAGGGAACCATTTACTTTGTTTTATTTCTTTCAATTTTCTTTGTTTTGTTTTCATTTAATAAAAAAAATTGTTTACTCAGAAAAACACAATGCATTTTTTGAAATTTTTGGGTTGTAGATCGATTGGAGGTCAGATTGTAGAGACTTGAGAAAAATTCATAAGATCGGTATCGTTTTAACACCTTGAGTCTCCAAAATATGGAAATCGATTTAGATACTTGTTATGGCTTAGTCTTGAGTTCTCGTTCTTTAATAGCTCTTAAGTAGTTTATCTAGCAGTCAGCACCATCTAAAAATCACATGCTAAGTAATTGAGCTGATGCAAATAAGTGAATGATCCCGTGCTTAATAATAAGAAAAAAAAGAGAAAAAGAAAAAGACAAAAAGTGAAAAAAAAGAAAGAAAAGAAAAGACAAAGAAAAATGTCTAATTATGAATTGTTGAAAAAAATATGGATCACAGTCACTAACAAGCTTAGTTACCATGCGTGTGAATAGATAAAGGGCTTAATGTGATTGCACTAGAATGAAAGAGAGCAAAAAGGAGGATGAGTAAGTTAGACTTAGGCATAACGACATGATTTGGATTGGTTTGTATAGGAGGGAGTCTTATGATCGCAAAATTGCGGATTTGTGTTCTTACGATATCCTTAGTATGCAAAAGTAGTACCTATCAATGCAATCTTGACCAAAGACGAGTTCACAGCCTAGATTGAATAACTGAATGTTTTTGTGTTTCATGAGTTTTGACAATACTTTGCTCGGAGTGCAAAAGTTCAAGTGTGGGGGAATTTGATCAGTGCATTTTAATGTACCTTCCTCTATGTTTAGACTTAGGCATTTCTACCATTTAGTTTATTTAATTTCCTATTTTATAATGTTTTTACAATTTATTTTATTTTAAGCTTTATTTAATTTTCGTTTGTTATTTTTCAGCATTAATAGCTTTTAGTGAAAAATTCATAACTGGAGCTACAGGAATCGGATTGAGGCATTCTACCAGTCGTTGGAAAGCTAAGAAAGAGATCTACAACTTTCATGTTGCACAAAGGAGCTCATTCGGATTTCTTGAGTCTCGAATAATTCGTTGAAGTTTCTGACTTGTGACAATGTAGTTTTCCTTGCGGGCCTAGTTTAGGTTTCTGGCCCAGTTATTTTCTATTTAAAGTTGTTGTTGTGATGCAAAACGGGGACCTAGTTTATTTTTCCGAATTTTTTTCCTTTGTTTTATAGTTTTCATGGAGAACTAATACCTCCGGGCAAATCCTGTTGTGTACGGTTTCAACACTTTGAGGTTATTATTATGTCAATTTACTCTGATTCCTTTCAATCCTTTTCTATGAAGTCATCTGCTTAATTTGATTACAATTGTTTGCTTAATTCAATTGTTATTCATAGGATAGAATTGGTTAAATTCGATTGTATGCATGTTCCTAAATTTAATTGCGTATTATCGTTTGCTTAATTCGTTAATTCGTCATATTCTTAACCGTTTGCTTAATTCGGTAAACAGGAACATAATTCATTTGATGTTGATAAGCGCTTGTCTGATTAATATCATAATCGAATAGGATTGGTACCGCTTAGGGATTGATGTTATAATAACCGATGATAAGTCGGAACCCGAATCAGTAGGATTAACCGTTTTAGTTTATCTGATAATCACTTTTTTTAATCACTTTTTTTTTCTTCTTATTTTATAAATCAAAACTTAAAACCCCCATAAACATTTTCTTTAGTTGGTTGAAATAATACAAGGAAATATAATGGGTAACTTGATAGCATTGGTAGTAGCATGCTTCACAATCTGATAAAAAATGCAGCTACCATAGTCAAACTTCATTTTGGTACCAAGAACAAAAATAAGCCTCCCTAACCCAACAACAATAGTGGAAGTATGATTGGTAGGCACCCAGTTTGCTGCTCCAATCCTATGTGTCACAACTGTGAAAAACACCTGGCGGAAAAGCAGAAGAGTCGCCACTATTCGTTATTTATCCCAAAGAGAGGGAAATGAAACGATCAGAGAAAACCTACAAAAAAGGGAAAAGACAAGGTCATCGCAACCAAATCTTTGGTTCAGGAGTCGGTTACTCAAGGGGAAGGTATTAACACCCCTCACGTCCGTTGTACTCAACGGAATCCGCGCTTGTTGTCTAATCAAAGGGTGTGTTAATCTATCAAAGGTTGTCTCATAGGGACAAAAGAAAAGAAAAGAGACTCGATAGAGCATCGCCGCTCTATGCCTATGTATTCCCTGGTACAATGGGAAAGTCAGAGTCAACGTAGTTCAGAAAACTACGGGTGAAGGGGGGGAAGGTTGCTCGCCAAGACATCGTCGTCTTGTGCCTACATAGCCTCATCTGGTATAAGAAATCAGAGAAAATGTAGTTTGGGCTGAGACGACCACATATTGGTTCAAGTGTTTTAATTGAGTAAGGTTAAACCTTCGTTCCAGCAGTTGGGGGCGATGCCTATTTGCGGTAGAACCAAAGCTTAACACACTCTTTCTTAAAATGGTTTTCAATTATTCCCGAAGCATAAAAAGGTTTAAGTTTTGTTTGTGAGTTTTAGTGAAGTGAGTTAGTTTGATTTGTGATTCACGTTGCTTTAAAGACTATGACATAGGAACGAATACGTCACCTATCGCCCCCAGACAAGACGCACACTAAACACTATAGACAAGTGAGAGGAGACCCTTCACTCATCATTTCCCATGTGCTTAAGGCTCGTAGCATACAACATTCATCGTATTTATTAGATGAGTTAGAATGTGTTTTGAGATGAGAAGAGAGATGCACGGAAGGTCTAAGGGAAACTCGGCCCTAACGTTGTCATGCAAAGTGGTCCTAAAGTTGGGATTAAAAGAGGGGAAATCTATCCTAATGTTAGCGTGCTTGGATTGAAAGCCTAATGTCTCTCCTACTCCCATCTTAAACAGAGGGACTAGGAATCCTAATAGATCATGGCAAAAGACTAAGAAAACACAAAGCAATTCAATCACAAATAGAAAGAAATGAAAGATGAAATGCAAACATGAAATGCAAGCACAAAAGATGCAAGGATGAGATGAAATGGGAGAAGCAAGCTCCTCTGACCATTACCATCAATCATCAAAGAAAAGTGGGAGGAAAAAAAGTGTGGGGCAACAGCCACCACAAGCACATCTCAACCAAACAATTCTTCAAACTCAAGCAAAGCAAATGATCATCAATTGATCAACAACCACAAAATATGCATTCAAGTGGAAACCGAACAACACGTGTCGAATAATCAAGATTAAACGAACACGAACAATGAAACACGTCCAAAACATCCCACACAAAAGCATCATATAAATCCATGTTGATTCAAAGTGAGAGGACATCCAAACATGCTTGAAAACAACCAAAAATGGCATTCTGGTTCAGTGTTAATCGGTTAACACTATTGGTTAACCGATTAACCATTTAAAATTTTTTGAAAATTTGCACGGGTTAACCGATTAACCAGTTTGTACTGCAACTGGTTAACCGATTAACACTGCACCAGAAGCAGAAAAACAGCAGCTCAAAAGCACTTTCAACAATTAATCCAATGTGCAATCATCCAAATGATCATGTAATCAATTATGCACGAATTTAACACCAGAAATTAGTGATCCAACAACATGTAAACACATTCAAACAATGAGTCACAAATCATAAAGATCAAAATCAACAAAATCAAGAAAAATTTGAAGATCTACATTGATTATGCAAATAAGCTAAAAACAGAATCGAAACTAGAATTTCCAACCTACAAAGTTGAGATTTGCTTTGGTGAATGTTGATTCACTTGAAATGAGTAGATACAAGTAAGAAACCTAGAGATTCTTCAAGATCCAAGAGCTTTCTTGTTGTAGTAGTGAAGATCAACCAAAATCCAGCAAAAATAATCCAAATAACCTCTTCCAAATTAGCTTCCAAGATCAGATCCAAATCCAAACGAAAATTTAATGGAGAAATGAAGATAATAAGGATAAAGGATGAAGGTTTAGCTCTAGAATTCAATGATTCCAATGGAGAATCAAAGAACTCAAGTGAGAGCTCTAATGGAGGTTTTGGGAGTGAAAAAAGTTGAAATAAAATTTCAAGAGTGAGAGTGAATTCTGAAAATGAAATGGAATTATGAGGATTGATGTGTGAGGTTTGGAGAAAATTCATTTAAATATGCTCTAGGTTAGGAGTAGAATGGTGGTTTGGAGTGTGTTTATGAAAATTGGAATGGGATTAGGAATGGGAAATTGGAGGGAACTTGAATTAATTTGAAAATTAACAAAATTTGGAATGATTCTAGATCATTCTTATGGTGTAAAATCAAATTCACAAGTGATCAAAATGGATCCCAAAGTGGCTGCCTTTGAAAATTCACGTGCAGAGCAAAATTTGCCTTAGTTAACCGGTTAACCATTTTGGTTAATTGGTTAACGCCCATGAAAATTTGAATTTGTTCTGATTTTGCTTTGGTTAACCGGTTAACCATATGGGTTAATCGGTTAACGCCTGAAAATTTGAATTTTGGCGCCTTTTGGAGGGAACCATGCACATTGGCCCGTTTTCATCCGTTTTGAGCCCCATAAAACATCTGAAACTTGCCCTTGAATATCATAACTATGAGAATTCCTTAGGTAGCTTGGGTGTTGTCTCCTGAGCTGAAAATTATCATGCAAAATAAAATAAAATCAACCGCTCGATCGATGGGAAAAATAAATGCCGGAGCCCATGATGCTCGCTGTTCAAACTCTTGCACTAAAATAGAAACCTGAGCCATAGAAATGCGTAGATCCCATGCCTCAAGAACAAATGATATGATATGCAAAAATGTAAAATGCAGAGAAACAAAAGCCAGTTAAGGGTAAAATGGAAGGGCAAATTTTGGGGTGCTACAGCTGCCCCTATTCAATCGACTTGGACCTAAAGGGATGAAAAGCATCAGCTTTCAAACATTTAAGGTAGAAGGTGATTGAATACGAAAAGAACCCGAAAATTTGCAACTTGCGGGGATGCAAAACAGCGAATACCAACCAAAAGTTGGAATGTGACACGCTGAGGATAACAG
Organism: Lathyrus sativus; assembly: GCA_963859935.3. NCBI lineage: Eukaryota > Viridiplantae > Streptophyta > Magnoliopsida > Fabales > Fabaceae > Lathyrus > Lathyrus sativus. Next base: position 258,126,853 of record OZ012739.1, read on the forward strand.
TCAAATATAAACAGAACTTCATCCAAAAGTTGGAACAAATCTGCCAGATATCAACCAAAAGATACCAACCAAGAGTTGGGATAACGATCCAAGGATACCAACCAAGATTTGGGATAACAAACCCCGGATACCAATCAAGAGTTGGGATAACAACCAAAGGATACCAACCAAGAGTTGGGATAAACGAGAATGCCGACCAAAGGATACCTCCTAGGGATAAAACTCAAATCAAGAACCTGCAGGACGTACAATCAACAGACTTACGACCTGAGGAAAAGACAAACTCTGCTGGGAAAATAATAGAGAAGCTTAACCAGTAAGCCCTGTGGGGAACAAGCGTCTACCAAAAGATAACAATCAAAGGATACCATCCAAAAGATGGGATGACCAGCAAATGAGTACCAATCAAAAGTTGGGATAAAGGTCAAAGAATACCCATCAAACCGTGCAAGAAGTAACTCAACAACTTTACGACCTGAAGAGGACTCCGCTGGGGAAAGAGTAGACTAACCAGACAACTCTGCATAGGATAAACATCCACCAAAAGATAATAATTAAAGGATACCATCCAAAAGATGGGATAAAGGTTACTCTCCGGGGATAAAAACCAAACACTACCAACCAATAGTTAGAATCACCACAAAACTGACCGAAGGTGAAATGGCGGGGCTACTTCGCTGGGGGAGTATACTGACCAAAAGTCAGAATGCTACAAAAAGTAATAACCACAAGCTACCAACCAAAAGTTGGGATCACCGCAATACCGAACAAAGTTGAACCCAAGTTATCAACCAAAAGTTAAAATCACCAGGTGATACAAACCGACCACAATCTACTGACCAAAAGTCAGAATTACTTCCAATTCACAAGGGATAACCTCCAACTTAAAAGCTGAAGGTCAAGGTTACTAAACAAAGGTTAGAATCACCAGAACACTGACCAAAGGCGAGCTCTACGGGAAAAAAAGTACCAGCCCCCAATAGTTGAACCAACAAAAGAAGACGACCAATAAAAATTGGAATCAAACAAATCTGACAAGTCACAAATTACAAACCAAAAGTTGGGATAACGACTCCACCGGGAAATAGAGAAGGACTACCAACCAAAAGTTGGGATAAACATACCACCACCAAAGGACTACCAACCAAGAGTTAGAATAACGTCAACAAAGCTTTGGACCTAGCTGGGGATTACCAACCAAAAGTTGGAATAACAACTTCGCAGGGGGTAAAATCCAACAAAAAGTTGGGAAACAAGGCTACTAACCAAAAGTTAGGACTATGGGGATGCTGAACAAAGATGACTCCACCACAGAAGACTACCAACTAAAAGTTGGGATGATCATCCAGAACTACCAACCAAAAGTTGGAATACAAAGCTACTAACCAAAAGTTAGGATCGCCAGAAACGCCGAATGAAGGCAAACTGACAACAACGAAACCCACCAACCAAAAGTTATAATAACGGACTTCGCTGAGAAGAATAAGGATTACCAACAAAAAGTTGGAATAACATCCAACCGCCAATGGGTCACCAACCAAAAGTTGGAATGGAGCAAAGGTTACCAACCAATAGTAGGAATAAGGACTCTGCGGAGGGAACTAGAGATTACCAACCAAAAGTTGGGATAACACAACCCAGGATTACCAACCAAAAGTTGGAATACCAAACACCTTAATTCGGACTACGCTGGGGAGTACCAACCAAAAGTTGGGATAACACACCCGAGAACAAGCAGGCAACAGAATCAACCGACTCACAACTTACAAAGAAAGCTCCGACAGGAAAAGAGAGGTTTAAACAATGAATCTGCCAAGGAAAAGAAGTTCACCATACAAATCTGTTGGGGAAAATATGTCAGAACAAATGACTCGGCCAAGGAAGAAAACGCTTACAAGCGACTCACCTGGGGATAACGAAGACGCTTATACAAACAACTCCTGGGAAAAGAAAACGTTTAACCAAATGGCTCAGTTGATGAGAAACCAATACGATGGATACCCCAAAGATCCACTCCAACGGGGATAATACCAAAAATCTCCTTAATCAAACATCTCCTGCCATCAAAGGCAACCGACATCAAAGGAATCAAACCTGGCTTATGCTTCATATGCATATGCTTGAAAATGGCGTAATGCTCCATACGAAATGGAAATGCTACACATTTGGGAGGATGCTATGCAAAAATGGAAATGCAAAGGGACCCACTCCAGCAAAATAAATGTTGGAGAGAAGAGACCAACTCCGCTTGGGATGAAATCAAACTCTACTGAGGGAAATAACTTGGAGGGTCTACCAGAGTAACCTCGCCCTGTTGGAGAAAACACCAAACACTCCACTAAGTGGGGAATAAAAAACAACGCTGAAAGCTCCACTCTGCTTGGGATGAAATCTTCCCCGTTGGGGATGTACAAGTAACAACCCACCCTGCTGGGGAATATCAGGGACTTCTATTGAGAACTCCACTCTTATGGGGAATGGATCATGCTCTGCTTAAACATTTTCCCTGAAGACAAAAATAATATCATCTGTCAAGAGCTTGTCTCGACAAATGATCCTCAAAGATGCCAATGATCATTGGACTTAGCTGGAGATATCAATCCGCCGTTGATGTACCTGTCGAGGGAATCAGCACTACATTTTTCTCGAGGAAGAAAATCCTGAATACTGATATTACTGGGAATACACTAGAGCGTCGACTCCATTGGGGAAGAATGTCAAAGATGTTGCCTCCATTGGGGAAGAACGTCAAAGACGTTGCCTCCTTCGGAAGACAAAATCTCTACTGTGGGGAAACAAAAATCTCCATTGGACCAAATGCCTAACTGCATTCCCCTAAGAAGTAATCGCCCTTACAAAACTCTTCGGGGTGTACGAACCCACTCATGCTGGGAAATACAACACTGAACTGCCGCTAGGGGAGAAATAAATCACCATGTATTGCCGTTAAAACTTCCTCACCGGGGAGAAACGCTCTACCGTGGATAGGATCCTGCCATCTTGCAACAACTAAGAAACAAAAGAATGCCCGACATGTGAAATGGTTACCTCGGTTACCATTCATGAAACTTGTCGCTTAAGCAAATTCATTGCTTTCATTATGCTCTGTAAAACCTCATGTTTTCACCTGTAATGTTTACCAAAATATCAGACGTTTTTGCAAATAAACAATAAAAGTAAAAACAAGGAAAAAAAGCTCTTTGACTGAAGTGAATACTTTATTGATAAAAGGCCTGTAAATAGGCGAATTACAATTCGGATGTAATTCTTGAAAAAAGGTAATTGCGCAAAAGCAAAAGAATATATACAAATGTCGGCAATGTGGAAACAGACAACCACCATGTGTCAATTCAGTTATGACCTGTATGTCTTCGATGTTCCCTGTGTTTCGCCTTCTAAAAAGACTGACTAGACTAATTCCTTTCCTTCGGGATACCCGCGCACAAGCTTACAGATCGAACGCAGACCGCAGTCGTTTGCTTTCAAATCCCTAATTTTTTCCTGGATCGTCCTTTCGGGTTTTCAATCCACCAGGATACCCATTTTTGCCAAAGCCGCCTTTCCAGGTTTTCAACTTTGCGAGTTTATTATCTTTCTTTTATCCCTAATTTTTTCCCGAGCCTTTTCTTTTTATGGTTCGCCGGGATGCCCCCTTTTTGCCTGGACTTTTTTCTTTTTCTGTCCAGCGGGTCTCTTTTAGGCAAAGTATTTTTTAACCACGTCTGCATTCACAGGGGACGAAAAATCTTCACCATCCATGGACGCACTTTCTAATCAAAGGCTTTCTTCATCCTACTCTGGTACAACCGGCCATGAGCAATGGCTGCCAATCTCTTATCATCAATCAAGCTCAGCTGATTCAACCTGGTCTGCACCCATTCAGCTTCATTAAGCTTCACATCAGACAATACCCTCAAAGAAGGAATCTCAACTTCTAATGGTAGGACTGCTTCCGTACCATACACCAGTGAGAAAGGAGTTGCCCCGGTTGACGTACGCATTGAAGTACGATAACCGTGAAGAGCGAAGGGCGACATCTCGTGCCAATCCTTATAGGTTACAACCATCTTCTGCATAATCTTCTTGATATTCTTGTTAGCTGCCTCAATAATGTCATTCATCTTCGGACGATATGGAGAAGAGTTGTGATGCTCAATCTTGAAACTCTGGCACAATTCCTTCATCATCTTGTTATTCAAATTTGAACCATTATCAGTAATGATTCTCTCCGGAATTCCATAACGACAAATGATGTCCTTCTTTATGAATCGGGCGACCACCTGTTTCATGACATTGGCAAAGGAAGTTGCTTCTACCCACTTCGTAAAGTAATCAATCGCAACCAGAATGAAGCGATGTCTGTTATAAGCAATTGGCTCAATCTTTCTGATCATATCAATTCCCCACATAGCAAAGGGCCAGGGAGATGTTAACACATTCAGAGGAGTCGGTGGCACATGCACCTTATCAACATAAATCTGGCATTTATGGCATTTTCTGACGTATTTGAAGCAATCGAATTCCATGGTCATCCAATAATACCCATCTCTCAATAATTTTTTAGCCATTGCATGTGCATTGGCATGATTACCGAAAGAGCCCTCGTGGACTTCCTCCATCAACAGGTTTGCTTCAAGTTCGTCAACACAGCGCAGCACGACCATGTCAAAGTTCCTCCTGTAGAGCACACCATCTTTGTTCAGATAAAAATTACCGGATAACCTCCTCAAAGTCTTCTTATCTTTGCTTGATGCCCCAGATGGATACTCTTGAGTCTTGAGAAAATGCTTGATATCAAAATACCAAGGCTTTCCATCTAATTCCTTCTTAATAGCAAACATAAAAGCAGGTCTATCAAGACGCATGATGGTGATAGCTGGAGCTTCATTCCAGTAATTCACTTTGTACATCGAGGATAGCATGGCCAAAGCATCCGCCATATGATTCTCAAATCTTGGCACATGATGGAACTCGATTCTATCAAAGAATGACAACAACCTCCTTGCAAAACTCTTGTAAGGTACCAGGTTGGCTTGACGAGTTTCCCACTCTCCTTTGATTTGATTGACGACTTGCGATGAATTTCCGTACACATCTAGATTCTTGATCCTCAGATCAATGGCCTTTTCTAAACCCATAATTCATACTTCATACTCGACTTCATTATTGGTGCAGGAAAAAGTCAATCGGGAAGTGAACGGTATGTGAGAACCGTGAGGAGTTGTAATGATTGCACTGATTCCATTACCATATGAATTAACAGCTCCGTCAAAAACCAGTTTCCACAGAGATCCAATCTCAGGACCCTCGTCAGGTAAAGGCTCATCACAATCTTTCATCTTCAAAAACAAGACGTCTTCATCTGGAAAATCAAACTTCATCGGTTGATAATCCTCAACCGGCTGTTCAGCGAGATATTCTGACAGAACGCTTCCCTTAATGGCTTTTTGGGAAACATACTGAATATCATATTCTGTTAAAACCATTTGACATCGGGAAATCCTTCTAGAGAGTGCTTGCTTTTCAAAGACTTACTTGATCGGATCCATCTTCGAAATCAACAGGGTTGTGTGGTTTAACATGTACTGTCTCAAACGCTTAGCAGCCCAAGCGAGTGCACAACATGTTTTTCTAGCATCGAGTATCTCGACTCACAGTCAGTGAATTTCTTACTCAAGTAGTAGATGGCATGCTCTTTTCTACCTGACTCGTCTTGTTGACCAAGCACACATCCTATTGAACTCTCAAGAACCGTGAGATACATGATCAGAGGTCTCCCTGCAACTGGAGGCATGAGTATTATAGGTTCCAACATATATTCTTTTATTCTTTCAAATGCCTTTTGGCAATTTTCATTCCACCTGACCGTGTGATCTCTTTTAGCCATTTAAAAGTTGTTTCACAAGTGGCTGTAAGATGAGATATGAACCTTGCAATGTAGTTCAATCTCCCCAGGAAACCACAAACCTCTTTTTTTGTTCTCGGCTCAGGCATTTCTTGTATAACTTCTATATTGGCAGGATCTACCTCAATACCCTTTTCACTGACAATGAATTCCAATAACGTTCCAGATCTCACCCCCGAAGGTGCAGTTGTTAGGATTCAGCCTCAGCTTGAACTTCCTTAACCTTTCAAACAATTTCAAAAGATTGACCAGATGTCCTTCCTCCGCCTATGACTTTACAATCATGTCATCAACATAGACCTCGATCTCATGATGAATCATATCATGAAAAAGGATCACTATTGTCCGCTGATAGGTTGCCCCGATGTTTTTCAATCTAAAAGGCATCACCTTATAGCAAAAAGTTCCCCATAGTGTAATGAAAGTAATTTTCTCCATGTCCTCTGGGGCCATCTTAATTTGGTTATACCTAGAGAAACCATCCATGAATGAAAACACGGAATATTGAGCGGTGTTGTCAACCAACACATAAATATAGGGGAGCGGGAAATTGTCTTTCGGGCTCTCTTTATTCAAATATCTGTAATCGATACACATCCTGACCTTTCCATCTTTCTTAGGTACATGAACAATATTAGCGACCCACGAAGGGTAATTCGTGACAGCAAGAAAACCAGCATTTAACTGCTTCTGAACCTCTTCTTTAATCTTGACTGCCATGTCAAGTCTTGTCCGTCTCAACTTCTGCTTGACTGGCGGAAAGTCTTCTTTGAGAGGTAACCGGTATACCACAATATCTGTATCCAACCCAGGAATGTCTTGGTAAGACCAAGAGAAGATATCCCTATACTCACGGAGCATTTCAACCAATCTTCTCTTGACACTGTCTTCCAAGGAAGCCCCCACTTTAACCTCTTTCTTGTCATCTTCGGTACCCAGATTGATAACTTCAATATCCTCCTGATGAGGCACAATGACCCTTTCCTCTTGCTTGAGAAGTCTGGCTAACTCTTCGGGTAGTTCACAGTCTTCGTCAGTCTCTTCCTCAGCTTGATAAATGGGATTATCAAAGTCATACGAAGTCATAGCTGAATTTGAATCGATGGTATCTGATAGAAAAGACCTGCATGATGATGTTTATGTTTATTATGTGATGCAACAAACAAAACATATTTCCATTTTTCTGTTTAATATAAATGCAAAACAAAAACAAGAAAAACAGGGATCACAATATTTGAATGCGAAAAATGTCCTTTATTTATGATAAAGTGAAAATAACACAAGGGCCCCACAACTTGGGTCACTACGCCTTGGGTAGGATGTAGGACTGAACATAAACAAAACAATGAACATTACTCTGTAGTAGTAACATGAATGACTTCTTCAGTAGTCCAGTTGCACAATCTCTGGCCAGGAGTACATGGACAATTCCAGGCATCCATATCGCAATCACTATCACCTTCGTTATCTTCAACGACATTAATCCTGTCAAATATCACACCACTGCTGGTGAATTGAACGGGTCACCTGTACCTCAGAATTCTTTGAGAAGAACTAGAGGGTTTGTATCCCAGGCCAAACTTGTCCTGCTTGACGGGAACATTAAGAACTTGGCCCCACTTCTGCGATGAACCAGATTATATGATAGCACGAGCTTCTTTGAACGATAACATAGAAACCTCTAGGCTCTTGGCTTCTACAGGAGACTTCTCCTGAATCTGAATGGTTTCAAACGCCTGGCAAAGTGTTTCGTGGATCTCCCCAGCCACTTCCACATACTTGAAGGACGACAAATGGCTGACCATAATATCCTCTTCACCGCATACTGTAACAAATTTTCCTTCCATCATATATTTCATCTTCTGATGCAATGTTGAAGCGACTTCTCCTGCAGCGTGTATCCAAGGTCGGCCAAGCAAACAACTATATGCTGGCTGGATATCCATAATGTAAAAAGTTGCATCAAAGATCTCTGGTCCTATCTGAATAGGCATCATAATCTCCCCAAACATCGTTCTCTTAGACCCATCGAAAGCCCTCACAACCAAATCACTTAGCGTGCATATCAAACCTTGAGTATCTAATTCCATCAACGCCTTCTTTGGAAGCACATTGAGGGATGACCCTGTGTCAACCAGGACATGCGACAACAAGGACCCTCTATATTCCATGGATGTGTGTAAAGCATGGTTATGGTTTCTCCGGGAAGGAGTCAAATCCTGATCGGTAAAACCTAGACCATTACCGACGTTTACATGAGCTACTACCCCCTCCAACTGATTAACATAAATCTTCTGGGGTACATATGCTGAATTCAAGATTCTTAATAAAGCGTTGTGGTGTGCCTCCGAACACAACAATAATGACAGGATGGAAATCTTCGAAGGAGTTTGATTTAAGTGATCCACAATCTTGTAGTCACTTTTTCGAATGAGTCTCATAAATTCTTCTGCGTCTTTCGAAAAAACATCAGTATCAACCTGCTGTTGGATATTATCCTCAATCACGGCCTTACCCTTTCCTTTGTCATTCCTATCAGTATTAACCTCTGGTGGGGAAAAGATCCTACCACTTCTAGTGATACCTCCGACACTAACTATATTCTCAACTGACGAACTTCCGTATGTAGACCTTGTCAATTCTTATCTCTGCCCATTATAGAACACCACTGCCCCATAGTTCCATGGGATGGCTTTAGTGCTCTCGTATGGCACAGGTCCAGGTACAATAATGATAACTGGAGTTGGCCTAGCAGGCGCTGAAATATTGATTATCCGGTATGGAATAGAGATTATAGCAATTTTGCTTCCATCATTACTCACCTCATCCTCAACATCTTCTTTTACAACCTTGTCAAATTGTAAACGGCCCTCATCAATCATTCTCTAAATACCCTTCCTCAAAAGATCACAACCCTCAGGTTGTGCTTCACATTCTGAGCAGTCAGTGGAACATCCAGGAAACACTTCTTTCTTCAACAAACTAGCCTTCACAAAACTCAATGGAGTCTTCAAATCTCCAACATCAGTTATCAAATTTAATTTGTCTCCCTCAATAACGACATTAGCCCTTGCCACCCCATGATTCGGCATCGGGTTTTGATTCACATTAGGCCCATCGTTGGTGAAGTTGATAGCCTTAGAGTCAAGCAAGTCCTGAACTTTGTGTTTGAAGGCTTTGCAATTGTCAATGTTATGGCTCAGGGCGCCTGAATGAAAATCACATCTGGCATTTGCATCATAACCAGGAGGCAGTGTACTAGTGAGAGGAGCCAAAGTCCTCTTCTGGACCAATTGCAACTGCAACAGATGTTGTAACAACTGAGAATACGGCATCAGAGGAGTCTCAAACTGTCTACCAGCCATTCTGCGCCTAGCAGCATAAGGTCGCAGAGCCTTAACTTGTTACTGAGTTGCGCCCGAGATATCTACAGTAGCAACTTGTTGAGGATAACGAGACCGAGCTCTACTTTTACCCTTGTGAGAAATAGCATTTGCATCCCCTTCCCTTCTCTTGGGGTTTGCTGAATATGGTTTCTTTGTTCCTCCCGAAGAGGATCCACCACCATTTGGGATCTTTCCAGACTTAATCCCACTTTCGACCCTTTCACCAACCATTACCAGATCAGGAAACCCCGCAGACATGCATCCTATCAACTTCTCAAAATACACACCAGGCAGTAAGGCCATGAACATGTCGATTAACTCTCTTTCCACCATAGGAGGTTGCACTCTTGCAGCTAGATCCTGCCATCTCTGGGCGTATTCCTTGAAGCTCTCATTATTTTTCTGCGACAAACTCTACAATTATACCCTGTTCGGTGCCAGATCACTATTATACTGATAGTGACGCACGAAAGCGTCGTCCAATTCTCTCCAGCTGCGGATATGAGTTCTCTCAAGTCCCATATACCATTCCAAAGACGCTCCTGCCAGACTATCTTGGAAAAAATGCATTAGCAGCATTTCATCATCGGAGTACGAAAACATATTTCTAAAATATGCCCGAATATGCACTCTCAGACAGGTCGTCCCTTTATATTTGTCGAAATCCAGTACCTTGGACTTGGGGGGAATCCTGACCCCAAGAACTAGACCAAGATCTGACATATCGAGACCCAAAGAGTTCTGATTCTCGAAAGTCTTCATTTTCTCCTCGATTAGTTTAAACCTTCTGTTGGCTTCAGTTGGTAAACCACCCTCCATATCTCTCATGGAAAAGACATCATCTTGGTGATCTTCCCAATGAGGGCCAACAGCCCCGTGCACAGCGCACACACTTCCCCCAACAACATTATCGTTTTCATTCACAACACCTCCGCCCGGAGGTATGACAACAGTAGGAATACCCTGTGAGACAGATCCACCGATCGGTGGAGGAATGATACCAGCTCCTCCGTGCAAAACGCCCTCTTCGTCAACCCGTGCTATCAACGGTTGGACCATAGTTCTTAATTGTTCCTACCCACTAGCAACATTCTGCATCAGCTCCATGAACTGTGGGACATGCGAGCTCTGACCTCCTGCAATTCAGCTTGAACCTGATCCATTACCTTTCGCTGATTCCCTCGAGTTGAATGTCTATGGAAACTGAACTCCACAATCCTGTTACTGAAGAAAACCAAGCAGAGTTAGGAACAAAAGGCCATTGACAACACCTACGATGCAAATGAAAATGAAAAATGCAAAATGCAAACATGTCTATGTATTTACAGGGAGATCTCCCCCTTGATTCTAGTTTCAATGAACAAGAACAACAGAGATGGACAAGAATACCACCAAAATCTTCTCATATCAAGTAAAACTGAGACAATACAACAATAAATGAGAAAGATCTGCATACAAAGAGGTATTGATCTCATCCAACATATCTAGTGATGATCAAGATATAAAAGCAAAGAAACTACTGTAATCATGCTCTTTGCCCCAAGCCTGAGCCTCCTTAAGCATCGTCTTCGTATTTGGATGGTCTGGTCCGACAACCAACTCTCTGATGAGGATGTCCGTTCTACGTATCACATCCTGGAGACAATGACAATAATATTCCCAAGCATCTTCGCCGAAGGCATCTTCAAGCCTGAGTTTCTTCACACCTGCACGGATCTTGAGCTTTTCAAGTGCTGATAAAGTCTCATGGTATTTCCGCTCAAATGTGCATCTGCAAAATGATTCCACCAATACTTCTTTCTCCTTGACCTTGAGTTGCGCCTTCAGCTTATAGACCTGAGTATGAAGCTGGTCCTCCCTATTCTTATTGGCGGTCAAAGTAGCATCCCATTGCTCATTGAATTTGGATATCTTCAGATATGCTCTGTCTAAATCCTCCTTCTTATGCTTCAAAATACTGCAGGTGCTTTCCAGATCATGACCGACCCGTTCTCGTACTTTGATATGCTTAGCTAGCTCCTTCTCCGACTTGGTCAATAATCTAGACTTCGTCTTGGCCAAATAAACAGCTTCACCTTTATCATGCTTCAGCTGACCGATCTCCTGTTTCAACTCTTCATTCTCTTCGCGCATCTTTTCCTTATCTACCCAAAGATCGTTGTACCTCAGGATGTCGATCGTTTTAGGCAGCTCAATGGTAAGGGATACAATGGTTCCTCCACAGGAAACGGTAATAGTACCTTTCCAACTCTCTCTTGAATCCAATCCAAGTAGGGGTCATAAGCTCTACAATCGCCTTTGCCTAAAGAAAGCTTTCCCTTCTTATGGATTTTACCTCACGCGTCTACGAATCTGGCTGAAATACAAGGATCAGCTAAACCGGTGAAGTACAGAGATTCTTGCACTTCTTCCTCTTTCGGAGGCCCTCTCAAAGCATAACCAAATTGTCTGACAGCAAGAGAAGGATTATAGCTGATGCCGCCTTTCCTCCCCATCAAAGGTACATTAGGAAAGCTACCACAACTAAATATGAGCTCATGACCAAGCAGACTTTGGTTGAACCAGATGATATCCTTTTCTGTTAAACCCATAAGCCTCTTTGACCATTCAGACGAGTTCATTAAATCCACAAAAGATCCAGAGCGAGGAAGATGATCAACAAACCACTTGTGCAAAAGTAGTGCACAACAAGAAACCATTTTCCCTCTTCTTTTCTTATTCTTGTAGTGTACTGAATGATACAAATCTCCTAGGAGAGTAGGTACATGATTCCTTGAAGTGAAGATGTGAAAAGCATCAAAATCCATAAAGTCTGGTACATTAGGGAACAACACAATGCCATAGACACACAAAGCCAAGATAACATTGAAAACCACCCAACAACCCTCTTCAACATACTTTCGGGCTTTATCGACTAAGAAAGATAAAGTAAAGCCGGAAACTCCATTTCTGGCTAACAACATGGCCTACCAACTCAGAGGCGCTCAAATAAAGAGCGACATACAACTTCTCTAGATTGGGTTCTTCCTCGAACTTGAAGAATGGAAGCTCGTCTCGAATTGGAACACCTAAGATGAAAGTGAATTTCTCCAAAGTTGGAACCAACACATAGTCCAGAAACGTGAAACATCGCAGCGGTGGATCATAAAACTTTAATAGGGTACGAATAGCTCCATGCTCATAACTCGTGATCTTATGGACAAGATTCAAAATCCTCCCATAATCTTCCCTGAAGGTTTCAAGGGCTCCAGGCTCAGCCATGAAAGTCAGATCAAATAAAGGTCCTAACTCAGGTGCCGGAAACTTGTATACAACAATCCTCTTTCTGCCAACTTCCATCTCTATAGAAGACCAATACCAGAATCAAGGGAGAGACGAGAACCTGTAACACACACAGACATGCAATGTTAAATGCAGGATGATTATGCAGATGCACACATGTGATCAAGGTATCTAATGCTCAAACTTGCTGCTGTGTCGTTGATTGAATACAACCATAGCTCCGCTCTAATAAGGAATCCCAGAAAATCAGAACACTGAGGTGATAGAAAACTGGAGTACTCAGGACCAAAAGTTCGCACTGACGAGAAAACCAGGTTGGTTGAAGGTCAAGTTTCCTGCAAAACGCATCCCCTCTCACATGTGGGTTCTAGTCTTGAAAGGTATGACATCCTATGTAGGTCATTAGCGTCACAGACTTTCAAGAAACGATGATACGTTCACCATTTCTGGTTTGGCATCATAGTCAAACGAAACGGCCTCACTTAGCTGACTTCCCAATGAACGGTCTCCAGAGTCGTTAGTCTTTCTAAGTAAATACTCCTTTAATTGCACCAGACGCGCAGGATAGAATATTTCCAAAGGAAAACCTCGTCTGGACGTGAATTTTGCATGAGCTATTGCATGGCCAAACGCCATACAAGCTCCCGCTACTCTCCACACTAATCCTGTGTGTATACTCAAGCCTGGGTATTGGTTTAATCTCTCAATGGAACAACCCACCCCACAGCACAGCAGCAACATAATATGATAAAAAAATGCAAATGCAATAATATACAACAGACAATGTACATAAAGCAAAATAACAGCACAAAAGTAAACACCCAAAGATGCAAAACAGACAAGCACTAGGATTCACTCGTATAGGGAACCCCTGTCCTCAGCAGAGTCGCAAGTTGTCGCAACTGCGAAAAACACCCGGCTGAAAAACAAAAGAGTCGCCACTGTTCGTTATTTATCCCAAAGAGAGGGAAAAGAAACGATCATAGAAAACCTACGAAAAAGGGAAAAGACAACGTTATTGCAACCAAATCATGGGTTCGGGAGTCGGTTACGCAAGGGGAAGGTATTAGCACCCCTCACGTCCGTTGTAATCAATGGGATCCATGCTTGTTTTCTAATCAAAGGGTGTGTTAATCTATCAAAGGCTGGCTCACAGGGACAAAAGAAAAGAAAAGAGACTCGATAGAGCATCGCCGCTCTATGCCTACGTATTCCCTCGTACAATGGGAAAGTCAGAGTCAACGTAGTTCGGAAAACTACGGGTGAAGGGGGGGAAGGTTGCTCGCCAAGACATCGCCATCTTGTGCCTACGTATCCTCATCTGGTATGAGAAATCCAAGCAAACGTAATTCGGGCTGACACGATCACAAATTGGTTCAAGTGTTTTAATTGAGGGACTAGGAATTACAAATAGAAAGAAATGAAAGATGAAATGCAAACATGAAATGCAAGCACAAAAGATGCAAGGATGAGATGAAATGGGAGAAGCAAGCTCCTACGACCATTACCATTAATCATCAAGGAAAAGTGGGAGGAAAAAAAGGTGTAGGGCAGCAGCCACCACAAGCACATCTCAACCAAACAATTCTTCAAACTCAAGTAAAACAAATGATCATCACTTGAACTACATCCACAAAAATATGCATTCAAGTGGAAACCGAACAACACGTGTCAAATAATCAAGATTAAACGAACACGAACAATGCAACACGTCCGAAACAGCCCACACAAAAGCATCATATCAATCCATGATGATTCAAAGTTAGAGGACATCAAAACATGCTTGAAAACAACCAAAAATGGCATTCTGGTTCAGTGTTAATCGGTTAACACTATTGGTTATCCGATTAACCATTTAAAATTTTTTGAAAATTCGCACTGGTTAACCGATTAACCAGTTTGTACTGCAATTGGTTAACCGATTAACACTGCACCAAAAGCAGAAAAACAGCAGCTCAAAAGCAATTTCAGCAATTAATCCAATGTGTAATCATCCAAATGATCATGTAATCAATTATGCACGAATTTAACACCAGAAATCAGTGATCCAACAACATGTAAACACATTCAAACAATGAGATCACAAATCTTAAAGATCAAAATCAACAAAATCAAGCAAAATTTGAAGATCTATATTGATTATGAAAATAAGCTAAAAACAGAATCGGATCTAGAATTTCCAACCTACAAAGCGGAGATTTGCTATGGTGAATGTTGATTCACTTGAAATGAGCAGATCCAAGCAAGAAACTCAGAGATTCTTCAAGATCCAAGAGCTTTCTTGTTTTAGGAGTGAAGATCAACCAAAATCAAGCAAAAATAATCCAAATAAGCTCTTCCAAATTAGCTTCCAAAATCAGATCCAAATCCAAACGAAAATTGAATGGAGAAATGAAGATAACAAGGATGAAGGATGAAGGTTTAGCTCTAGAATTCAATGATTCCAATGGAGAATCAAAGAACTCAAGTGAGAGCTCTAATGGAGGTTTTGGGAGTGAAAAAAGTTGAGAGAGAATTTCAAGAGTGAGAGTGAATTCTGAAAATGAAATGGAATTATGAGGATTGATGTCTGAGGTTTGAAGCAAATTCATTTAAATATGCTCTAGGTTAGGAGTAAAATGGTGGTTTGGAGTGTGGTTATGAAAATTGGAATAGGAAATTGGAGGGAACTTGAATTAATTTGAAAATTAACCAAAATTTGGAATGCTTCTAGATCCTTCTTCTGTTGTAAAATCAAATTCACAAGTGATCAAAATGGACCCCAAAGTGGCTGCCTTTGAAAATTCACGTGCAGAGCAAAATTTGCCTTGGTTAACCGGTTAACCATTTTGGTTAATCGGTTAACGCCCTTGAAAATTTGAATTTGTTCTGATTTTGCTTTGGTTAACCGATTAACCATATGGGTTAATCGGTTAACGCCTAAAAAATTTGAATCTTGGCGCCTTTTGGAGGGAACCATGCACAATGGCCCGTTTTCATCCGTTTTGAGCCCCATAAAACATCTGAAACTTGCCCTTGAATATCATAACTGTGATAATGCCTTAGGTAGATTGGACTTTGTCTCCTGAGCTGAAAATTATCCTGTAAAATAAAATAAAATCGATCGCTCAATCACTGGGCAAAATAAATGTCGGAGCCCCTGATGCCCGCTGTTCAAATTCTTGCACTAAAAAAGAAACCTGAGCCACAAAAATGCCTAAATCCCATGCCTCAAGAACAAATGCTATGATATGCAAAAATGCAAAATGCAGAGAAACAAAATCCAGTTTAGGTTAAAACGGAAGGGCAAATTTTGGGGTGCTACACTATGCAGGATAACATATTTCACACTCAGTTGACCAGCAGACAACTTTCCTTTCAAGGGACTTGCAATAACTTGGTTAGCAGTGATCACCTTGCATACTTGATTATCAGTCACCTCAAGTTCACTTGCTACTTGCTTATCCCTTCCTAGATACTTGCTAATAACATCAGCCAAAAAATTAATACCTCTCCCCCTTACAAACACCTTATTAAACTCCTTGCTCTTCCTATCAGTAATGTCCTCAAGAATGTTCACAATGAACTCCTTGACTAGTATATCATAGCACTTAGAAAAACCAACCGCAATCTTCACCAACCCAACATTAGAAATTAACTTCATGACCTTCTTGATCTCAAGAGCATCCTTGCCCAACTCTCTCTCTAGAGCAACTCTTCTTTGCTACACATACTTCCACTTTGCCAAATTGTCAATGGAATGGAAAGAAACATTGTCTAAAGGAGCAATAGGCACTGTATCTGTTGCTCTCTTGGTAGCAGATCTTCTTACAGGTGTGATGTCCTGGACATCATCCTCAACATCCTCTTCAGACTCAGTTTCAGACTTGACTTTTCTTTTCTTAGAAGCAGGGGTAAGTTTGCTCCATGTTTTAGGAGGTCCAACAACATTCGTCTTCTTACTGCTCTTAGGAGGAGAATTATCAATCGCAGCTTTGCCTCTCCTTGTCTTCAACCTCTTTGCAATTCCAGGAGCCACATTCATGATTAATTCATCATCAGATGGCACATTATCAAGATCCACGACATCATTAGAGACATTAGCCTTTTTCTTACTCTGATTAGAACTACCAGTCTTGTTCTCAACACAAGAAATATCAGCATCATCATTAGCATCACTTCAATCCTCCCTTCCTTAAGCACAGAGTTAGCCAATTTGTGCAGGTTATCAGTATTAGTGCTCTTCTCCGAAGGAGAACAATCAACATTTCTTTCCTCACTATGGTCAGCATCAGAAGTGGGAATAACATCCATTCGAGAGAGTGGGATAGAAATCACAGGAACATTGTGACCTCCATACAAAACCTTAGTAACCAACTATCTAATGGCTCTATCAACATACACGCTACCCTCTTTGTTCCTATTTTCAAAGGTTGAATCAAGAGGAGTATTAGAAGTATTACCTATAGGAGCCCGTTTGGAATCGCTTGCATGTGACGTTGTGGACTTTGTTAACTCAGCATCGTTATAAAGAACCATGTCTAATAGAGCCACATCTATCACATCATCAAACGAGATGTTCACAGGATGCGTCGTTGTCTTAGATTCTGACCTAGCAGTCTTGGACAAAGTTGAACCATGTTGTTGAGACATCTTGAGATTTTTGCGTGTGGGTCGATAGGGTTCAAGCAAAAGTTCTGTGAAAGTATGGGAGATGAAAGAGCATTTGGAATGATAAGTGAGGTTAGGGTAGCGTGTGAAAATATCTTTTAATGTATTCTAAAATAATAAGTGTTGTTGAGACATCTTTATTTTTGGAAAATGCCAACCCTCTTGAATGATATTTCCACTCAGCAATAATTACTACAAATCGTCATAAATTCAAATCCTTAATTTGCCTCTTAAAATTTCAAATTGACTAGCATCCAATGCATTAGTGAAGATGTCAACTAGCTGATTCTCTGTAGCAACATGTGCTAAGGCAATGATCTTGTCTTCAACAAGCTTTCTTATAAAGTGATGGCGAATATCAATATGCTTGGTCCTACTGTGTTGAATAGGACTTTTTGAGATGTTTATAGCACTTAAATTGTAATAATACAATGTCATGACATCTTGTGTGACATTATATTCAGTCAACATTTGTTTCATCCATACCAGTTAAGAACAGCTACTTCCAGCTGCTATATATTTAGCTTCAGCAGTAGACAGAGACAAACAATTTTGTTTCTTGCTTAACCATGATATAAGATTGTTCCCCAAAAAGAAGCACCCTCCTGATATGCTTTTCCTATCATCAGCACTTCCAGCCCAATAAGCATCACAATACCCATATAACACATAACCATATCCATGAGTGTATAACATTCCATACTCACTTGTTCTATTAACATACTTCAAAATCCTCTTTACTTGATTGATATGACTTACTTTGGGTTTAGCTTGGTATCTAGCACACACACCTACAACAAAAGCAATTTCAGGCCTGCTTGGTGTAAGATATAACAAGCTCCCTATCATACATCTATAGAGACTTTGATCCATATTTACACCCTTTTCATCTTTAGACAACTTAAGATGAGTAGGAGCATGTGTTCTTTTGTGACTGGCATTCTCCATCCCAAACTTCTTAACTATATTCTTGGCATATTTACTCTGAGATAGGAATATAGAATCTTCCATATGTTTAACTTTCAACCCAAGAAAATAAGTTAATTCACCAACAAGGCTCATTTCAAATTCTGATTGCATTTGCTGGACAAAATTTTGAACCATCTCATCAAACATCCCACCAAACACAATATCATCAACATAGATTTGAGCAATCATGAGCTTTCCTCCTTCTTCTTTGATAAACTAGGTCTTATCTATGCCACCTTTTCTGTATCCATTATCAACAAGAAATTCTGTTAGTCTCTCATACCAAGCTCTAGGAGCTTGCTTCAGTCCATATAGAGCTTTCTTCAACTTCTAAACATGATTGGGAAAAGTTGGATAAATGAATCCCTTAGGTTGTTCCATATAGACCTCTTCATTTAGGTATCTATTTAAGAAGACACTCTTAACATCGATCTGAAGCAGCTTGAATCTCAGAATGCAGGCCACTCCCAAAAGTTATCTGATAGATTCAAGACGGGCTACAGGAGCAAAAGTTTCATCAAAGTCAACCCCTTCAATCTGAGTGTATCTCTGAGCAACCAAACTGGCTTTATTTCTGGTGACCACCCCTTTTTCATCAGACTTGTTCTTGTATACCCATTTTGTTCCAATCACATTTGTTCCTTCAGGCCTTGGAACAAGATCCCATACTTCATTTCTCTTGAATTTCCCTAGCTCTTTTTGCATGACATTGATCCAAAATTCATCAGTTAAGGCTTCCTTGACATTCTTTGGTTCAATTTTAGACACAAAACAAGAGCTTGTTATGAATTTTTTGGATCTATTAGTGACTCCCTTATTTAGATCACCTATGATAAGATCCATAGGATGGTCTTTCTGAATTCTGGTAGAGGTTCCCTTGTTTACTAGTTTAGGTTCAGGTTTTGCATTTGTAGGATTGGGATTTGTGTCTTTGTCTGCAAACTCTGCTGATATATCAAGGGATGTTCCAACATCTTCTAGGACATCAGCATCCTATTACACATCATCCACCACAACATTGATGGATTCCATCACAGCTTTATCAGATCTGTCACTTATCCCCACTTCAAAGGTTAAGAGATATCCAATAAGTTTATCCACCCTCATCTTGCTGATGTCTTGAACTTCTTCTATGGCAGTTACTTTCATATCAAATCTCTTGGGAAAAGACCTAAGAATCTTTCTTACAAGCTTTTCTTTTGACATCTTTTCACCTAGGGCACTTGAAGCATTGGCTATTTCAAGGATATTCATATGAAAATCATGTATGCTTTCATCATCTTTCTTTCTTAAGTATTCAAATTTGGTAGTTAGCAATTGAAGTCTTGACATCTTTACCTTAGAAGTACCTTCATGAGTAGTTTTGAGAATCTCCCAAGCATCTTTGGTAACTTCACAATTGTTCACCAATCTGAATATGTTTCTATCAATTCCATTGAACAAGGCATTCAAGGCTTTAGAATTTCCAAAAGCCAATTCATCCTCCTCCTTAGTCCATTCTTCCTCAGCCTTCAGGTCAGATGTAGCTTTTCCATCTTTCCTAACAGTGACAGGGTGTTCCCATCCTTTTATGATAGCTTTCCAAGCCTTATTATCCAATGACTTCAAGAAGGCCACCATGCGAGGTTTCCAATAATCATAATTATTTCCATCCAGAACAGGTGGTCTGTTCACAAATCCTCCTTCTTTGTCCATAGTACCAGAAAGTATCGTCCCTAGATCTCACCTAGAACCAGAGCAGGATGCCTGCTCTGATACCAATTGAAATTCTG